>CM035412.1:36564080-36739080 GCA_020310875.1 Ceratopteris richardii | reverse complement strand
CGGAGGAGAGAATGGCATGTCCATGCACTCAATGCAAGTATCAAGTTTATTGAAAACGACGGATTTGTACTGCACATGTTAGACAATATGGATCCTTTGATAATAGTAGATGACAAAACCTATGCTACCATTCGCATGGTCCTCCTGATGAGCAGGTGGACCCAAAGGACATTGCATCGCTAACTTCTCCTGGATAGAAGAGAAGAAAAAGGGAGTTAGAAGTACAAGGTACTAATAGCATTACACATAATGAACACATGGAAGAAATGCTCAAAGCATTTTATGAGATGGATGAAAATCACGATGGTGGAGAAGATATCGTGAGTTTCATGGACACAATAGAATTTCCACAATTAGAAGCCGATAAAGAATACGAAAAAATGCGAATACTAGCTCATTTACCATTGTAGGTTCTTCACAACTTTCCTATCATTCCACGAATTAAGAGCACGTTTAGATGCAAATCCATACGTGAGTTAACATCATGGCATGCAAAGAGAAGGCCTACAGATGGTGTAATGTGAGTGCCTCCTGACTCTGATGCTTGGAAACACATAGATAGGAAGTGGCCAGAGTTTGCTAGTGAGCCTCGAAACATATGTCTAGGCCTAGCTATGGATGCAGTAAATTCATTTGGTTTACGCACCTCTTCATGGAGCACATGGCCTGTATGTTTGGTCAATTATAACATGCCACCATGGCTGGCCACAAAGAAGGGTCATTTATTATTAGCTCTTATTGTGCTAGGTAAGTATAGGGTAAAAAACATGGATGTATACCTTGCACCACTTGTGGAAGAGCTACGCATTTTATAGGATGGGATTACTGTGTGTGACATGTCTCAACATATAACAAGACGAGACATGCAAGTGCAATGCATACTTATGTGGATGATGCATGATTGACCTGGTTATGGTGAATGTTCAGGCTTGTCGATTTTGGGTTACCATGCTTGTCCGTTATGCGGACCAGGATTCGAAGCACGCTATTTCAAAGCACTGCATAAAACTGTCTATGAAGAATATCATAGATATTTTCTTGATGGACATGTTTTATTTGAAGGACATTGTACGACAAGCGCAATACCAAATGCTAACGATTGGAAACAATTGTGGGATTCAAAAATATCAATCACTGACATGAAATGGTTCTCGATCATTCATGAGCTCCCTTATTGAAGCGGGTTATTGATCAATCATTTGGTAGACCCGATGCATATTTTTAAGAATGTGGGAGAGATTCTCTAGAAGACTTTGAAAAAAAAGAAAGAAAGCAAAGCACAAAGGGAGGAGTTGGAAAAGCAAGGTCTTATGCAAGATTTATGGGCAATTACTAAGCCCAATGGAATAGTATCATTACCAAGAGCTCCATGGGTGCTTCGCAGGATGGAAGAGCAACAAGTGAATAAGATAATTTCAGAGTTACGAACACCTACTAGGTGCATGAGGTGTCTAGAGACTGCTTTCTCATGAAATGACGATCTTGGAGGGCTCAAGGCTCATGATTGGCACAAGTTTTTATAGTTTGTGCTCCCTATGGCTTTAAAAGATTGTCTTTCAGAGGATGTGCAAACAACCGTTTATAAAATTAGTTCCTTGGTACGGTGGATCTCTTCTAAAGAGATAAATAGAGATAGCATAGAGAGTGCAAAACTCAATGCTATTGAGGTTGTTTGTATGGTAGAGAAATACTTTCCCACAAGTATTCTTAGTTCAGCTTCATTTACTGGTTCATGTGGTAGATGAAGTTGCAATAGCAGGAATTGTCCATAGTCGATGGATGTTCTTCTTAGAGCACTTTATGAAGACATTAAAAGGGATGGCTCGTACAAGAGTCTCTTGTATTCATAACTGAGTTTCTACATATATCGGACCCAGAAATGCCTCGCTTATGGAGCGATGATGAAGATGTTCATCTCGTAAGCGATGAACCGCAAGATAAAGGGATGCAAAGAAAAATCGATGCAACTTTCAGAGAGAAGGCAATGAAGTTTTGCATCATTAACTCTAAGCCCATGCAGAAGTGGTTAGAAAGGTATGTGCTTGCAAAGGAGACAAACAGAAAGGAAAGAACTCAATTTCGAAAGAATCGTTCTACTCATTTTTTGCTCCTTCTAGAAAGTCTTTGATCTCTTCCACCCTTTCCAATGAGCAGATGGCTAGATATAGCAGTTTCACAAGCAAAGGCAGTGGGTGAAGATATCTTTGAAGAAGAAGAAGAACTCGCAAAGGGATGTGATTGGGAGTATTCTAAATAGGGTGCATTATGGTCTCATGGAAGACACTTTCTGATCGCACGAGTCGACAAAAATAAGTCTACTTTTGATAGTGGGATGATCGTAAATTGAAAATTATACCTTAATAGTGCCAAAACAGATACATTACTCCATCCAAAACAATTTTAAAGATTGAGAATAAGTAAGCTCGCACTTAGTCGTGTCAAACGACTTCCTTCATATACATGCTTTAGACATTCCTCTATAAGATATTTCTCATTTTTAGAAATATCAATGCTCTCACTATCATTTTAATACCATTCCTCAATAAAATATGCCATGCCATCATCTTCATCATTGTCGCATAAATCTTGTACTTTATTTTCTTTTGAATATAGATCTTTCAATCTTGCATATTCCACAAGATCACTTTTGCGTAGCTTTCTCATAGAAGCTTCTGATAAATGAGGTCTTACTGGCAATTGTGAACGATGTGGAGGAATATCATCAACATCATACGTTGGAATCTACACACATGAATAAAAATCATTAGTATTCCATAAATGAATAAAAAGTAAGCTTTAAACATAAAATTAAATATATAAGTTATTAAATATGGATAGAAAATATATAAGTTATTAAATATGGATAGAAAATACCATTCCTCAATAAAATATGCCATGCCATCATCTTCATCATTGTCGCATAAATCTTGTACTTTATTTTCTTTTGAATATAGATCTTTCAATCTTGCATATTCCACAAGATCACTTTTGCGTAGCTTTCTCATAGAAGCTTCTGATAAATGAGGTCTTACTGGCAATTGTGAATGATGTGGAGGAATATCATCAACATCATACGTTGGAATCTACACACATGAATAAAAATCATTAGTATTCCATAAATGAATAAAAAGTAAACTTTAAACATAAAATTAAATATATAAGTTATTAAATATGGATAGAAAATTTTCATTCTCTCTCTAGCAAAAAGGTGCTCTTGGAGGTCTACGTCATCCATAATTCACTAATAATTCATCACCAGCATGTAATGTAGTAATAGCATTCACAGCTATGTATCTTGATACATCTCTACTCATATATGGTGATTAATGACTATTTTCACGCTCCTCAAATGTGCAATTAGTCCTTGAACTATTATGTAACCCTCGACTACTATCTATTAAACCTGCTATATTTCCATGCATATAAGGTCTTCCATCAATATATAATCTTTCATTTTCTACATGTGAAATCCTTCTATTAGTAAGGGATGCTGCATTCAAGCATATTCCATGAGTACTCATGCTTTGACATAACGTGCAAGTCGATGTCCATCTCCCCATCCATATATAGGACCACAAAATGACATAAGAGTGACTTTAGAGTTCGGAGGCACATACAAATTCTCTACAATAAAGAGACCATGACCAGCATTAGTAATAGTGGATGGAGCAATCATATAGCGATTACCCCAAAAGTTGAAAACCTCTCCATCTAAAGGAAGTGGTCCTCTATTCCATCCTCCATATCTTCTTCTATCGTATGTTTGTACTAGAGAACGATCACGAGCTGGCAATGGATAATCTCTAGCCGTTTCAGTCTCTAAACCAGGAGGTAGAGGATTTCTAGAAACCACTGCTTGTAATTGATGAACAGCAAGTCCATGATGTGTACGAGGTATATTAACATTATGAGAAAAATTCTCATCATGATCATCATCATCAAGCAAGTATTCTTGTATATCAACAGTAGTTTGATTTTGTAAATGGTTCTTAAATAAAATAATGACATTAATGATGGTGCACTCTCAAAAGTACCATACTCTACCTCATGTTCAATACATTCCAATCGTGGTCTTTGATACGTGCCATAACAAGAGTTATACCAACATATAATATGCTCTTGATAATAAAATTCATCATAATTCCTATCGCAAGACACATGTGAAGTCGTTGCATGGATAGGAGGTGGTGGAGTGCCCTCTGATTGATCAGAATCTGATTATAATAAGAAACAAAAAAAATATATAAGTTATGCATCTATCAAATATATTTAAAATTAAATGTTTCATATACTTAGAGTATATAGTCCTTGCACGATTAGGAGACGGTGGTGGAGTTCCATCTGATTGATTAGAATCTACAAATAATGGTATTTGATATTAATAATATGATTATTTATACACATAAACATTCACATATGCATATATACACATACACACATATTGACGTATACACATTTACACATACACACATATTCACATATACACATATACACATTATTGTGGGATAAATGCATGTATTTTGTATGAATGGGTGTATATGCATGCATGTGTGTGTACATATATATGTGGATATGTATATGGGTGTTTATATTATATGTATGTATATGTGCATATGTATGCATATATGTATGTGTATATGTTTGGATGTATATGTGTATGTGGGTATGTGTATGTGTATGTGTATGTGTATGTGTGTGTATATATGTGTATGTATTATGATTCCTTTTTTTTGTTTGAGATTAAATTAACAGAAGATATTGTATGGTGGAAAAAAATAAGAGGCAACCTAACATACCACCTAAGACGTGGCAATTTTTTCGTAGATAGCTACGTCTTCAGGAGTCATTTCCTCAGCACAAGGTATACAAATTAATAGTTTATATTTATAATTTTCATATATTTTAGTAATTTTTTATATTTAATTTATGTATTTCTTTTTTCTTAAATAAACAGGCTGCTGAAAAGTCGGGCCACACATCGCACATAGGCCAAATGGGCCATCATGGTTTTGCAGCTACATTTGTAAGTATATGTGTTATTGTGAGTATATTTTTTATTTTGGTTAAAATGCAAGAAACTAATCTTTTTTATTTGTTTCAATGCAGCGAAAGGATTATGGCCAATATCCTACGAAACATGAGATCGAGTATGCTACACATTTTGCATATCGGCACTTGAGCGAGTATATGCGAGATCATCCAGATGCCTTTGTGAATATTATTAAATTTTATATAATTATTTTCTTTTTATGGATGTTTTAATTGTTTTATTTACTTATGTTTGTTATATGTAATACAGGAGTATTATGGAGAGGTAAATATGGATGAGGTGGAGAGATAGACACAAGAGGGACAATCTTGATCGTCACAGGGTGCTCACACAAATACATCAGATCATGCGGATGATCATGATGCTGATGATTCATGATGATCATGATCATGATGATGATGATTAGGATTCTTGATTATGACATTATATGTATTTACATTGATATATATATATATATATATATATATATATATATATATATATATTATTCATTTTAGTTATGTTTTGAATTGTGTGTATGGTATTAATTAATGAAAAGTTTTGTTCTATTTATTGTTATTATTGTTTATATTAAGCATGTGTTTTAGTACTTTAATTATATAATTCATTCATATGTGTGTACGTATGTGCATGTATATGTGTGCAATATGTGTGTGTATGTATGTGCATGTATATGTGTGTAATATGTGTGTGTATATGAATGTATGTACATATGTATATGTGTATATGCATGTATGTGCATGTTCATGTGTAAATGTATATGTGTATGTATGTGTATGTGCATGTGCATGTGTATGTGTGTGTATATGTATGTATGTGCATGTGCATGTGTAAGTGTATATGTGTATATAAGTATGTGCATGTGGATGTGTATCTGTGTGTGTGTATATATATATATATATATATATATATATATATATATATATATATATATATATATATACATATATATATATATATATATATATATATATATATATATATATATATATATGTATATATGTGTGTGTGTGTATATGTGTATGTTGTTGGAGCAAGTCTATGACAAGCCTAAGTATTGGCTTGAGTCCCACAAAGTCATAGAAAAAGCCTTAAAATGAAGACTATGTAAAGTTCACTTGTGAACTACCTCTTGTAACTTTTGAAGAGTTTACTTAATGTAAAAGTGAAAGAATCTTAAGTGGTTGAGTCCACTTGATCAAGAATGGAAAGAGGAGCCACGAATTCGTGATTTGTGGTAGGTATAGAATCAAATCAATCATTGATTGATTGGAGAGTGATTGAGGGAAGTTAGCCTCCCAAACTCAACTATAAATAGATGGCAGTTTTAGTCGTGGTTAGAGAGACCTATGTGAAGACCTCCAAGAGCTGAGCTTTATGCCATATCAAGGTGTGATTACAAGGCACACATATGTATCAGTAAGTCATTGTATTGTACAAGCAATATAATTTCATTTTCATGATTATTTGACTTCATCTTTCCATGTTCTTGTGAAGTGTACTACTCACTGCCATTACTCTCAGTTTTCTCAGTCAGCTTGCAGAGATGTTTTCTCTGAGCTTGGTGCATCATTTTCAGTGAAGTTAGCTCTATAAGTCTACTATATGCTCACAAATTTTCATGTCATTTGGATGTTGCAATCTTCAGTTATGTTCATTTGAAGTCAACAGGGTCTGTTCATCTTCACTTCTCTCTCAGGTACCCGACTTTTTCACTCATCTTGTCAGAGCCATTTCTCAGTGGTTACTTATCCAAATTCAGTGATTTAAATCTTGTTGGATTTAGCTTACAGTCTAGTATAACTATAAAAAGTTTCATAATCATTGGATTCCTACATTGTGAGTTATGTTGATTTTTCTGCTCACTGGTCTCAAACTGTAGCAGCCCGTGAAAATCGGGATGATATCATCACTTGTTAAAACTCATTCTCAGTGTGTGGTTTATTATTTTTTATGAGATTACTCTTGACAGTTAGCTCTTTAAGTTACCTAGACTTCCCCAAGAGGAATTAAGCTAATTGCTGCTGTGCTCAGAGAATTATGTAAAACACTGGACAGGTGTATGAACCAAGAATAGCAAGTTTTCACCTCTGAGCTAACTCCAACTTATCTGTTTTGATCTATCTATCTCCTGTGGCAAAGATGCCTACTATTAGGGTTTTGCTTAGTATTGCCTCGTCCAAGAATTGGAAGATACTTCAACTAGATGTAAAGAATGCATTCTTGAATGGTTGGATAACAGAAGAGGTATATATGGCACAACCACCTGGTTTTGAGAACCAAGTTTATCCTGATTATGTGTGTAAACTTAACAAAGCATTGTATGGTCTCAAGCAAGCTCCAAGAGCTTGGAATTTCAGGCTTGTTTCATTCTTGCAGGACAAAGGCTTTCAACCAAGCAACGCAGATCCTTCACTCTTTATTAAAAAGAGTAATTCCGAGGTCATCTACCTATGTGTATATGTAGATGATATTATATTGACAGGAAATGATGCAGATGGTATGAAGAAGATCAAAGATCAGATGAGAGAAGAGTTCAAGATAAGTGATTTGGGTTCACTTACCTATTTCCTAGGTTTGGAAGTTGTCTACAAAGATCATGGTTTGTTTCTCACTCAAAGGAAGTACATTAAGGACATGTTGGCAAAATTCAAGATGCAAGATTGTAAGATTGCAGGTACTCCAATGGAGGTCAATCACAAATTGAGCTCACATGAAGGTGAACTCATAGAGGACAGCACATCATATCAAAGTCTAGTGGGTAGTCTCAACTATGCCACATTGACAAGAGTAGATATATGTTACAGTGTGAGTGTGCTAAGTCAATTTATGCACACACCAAGGAAACCACATATGGATGCTGCCAAAAGGATTCTCAAGTATCTCAAAGGAACCATAAATGAAGGACTTTATTATCGTTATGTATCTGATTTAGGTTTGAAGCTATTTTCTGATGCAGATTGGGCTGGCTCCAAGGAAGATAGAAGGAGCACTTCAGGTTATCTTACCTTTGCAGGTTCAAAGCTTATTTCATGGTCATCCAAGAAGCAACCCACAGTTGCTCTCTCTTCTACTGAAGTTGAATATAGAGGTCTTGCCATAGCTACTCAGGAAGCTATGTGGATGAAGACATTATTCAAAGATGTTGGATTGGAGTTTGGAACTCCAACTATTTTTGGTGACAATATGAGTTCTATTCACTTGGCTGCTAATCCTATTTTTCATGCAAGGACTAAACATATTGAAGTTCATTATCACTATCTAAGAGAAAAGGTTCTAAGCAAAGAGATTCAAATATCATATGTGTCCACTCATCAACAATGTGCAGATATTCTAACCAAAGCATTGGATGGTACAAAGCTTTGCAAATTCAAGGCTATGATTGGTTTGCAGGTAATCTTGGAAGATTGAAGACCTCAAGCATACTTGGCTTGAGGGGGAGCTGTTGGAGCAAGTCTATGACAAGCCTAAGTATTCGCTTGAGTCCCACAAAGTCATAGAAAAAGCCTTAAAATGAAGACTATGTAAAGTTCACTTGTGAACTACCTCTTGTAACTTTTGAAGAGTTTACTTAATGTAAAAGTGAAAGAATCTTTAGTGGTTGAGTCCACTTGATCAAGAATGGAAAGAGGAGCCACGAATTCGTGATTTGTGGTAGGTATAGAATCAAATCAATCATTGATTGATTGGAGAGTGATTGAGGGAAGTTAGCCTCCCAAACTCAACTATAAATAGATGGCAGTTTTAGTCGTGGTTAGAGAGAGCTATGTGAAGACCTCCAAGAGCTGAGCTTTATGCCATATCAAGGTGTGATTACAAGGCACACATATGTATCAGTAAGTCATTGTATTGTACAAGCAATATAATTTCATTTTCATGATTATTTGAGTTCATCTTTCCATGTTCTTGTGAAGTGTACTACTCACTGCCATTACTCTCAGTTTTCTCAGTCAGCTTGCAGAGATGTTTTCTCTGAGCTTGGTGCATCATTTTCAGTGATTGAACTTGGTAACCTTAGCTCTATAAGTCTACTATATGCTCACAAATGTTCATGTCATTTGGATGTTGCAATCTTCAGTTATGTTTATTTGAAGTCAACAGGGTCTGTTCATCTTCACTTCTCTGTCAGGTACCCGACTTTTTCACTCATCTTGTCAGAGCCATTTCTCCGTGGTTACTTATCCAAATTCAGTGATTTAAATCTTGTTGGATTCCGCTTACAGTGTAGTAGAACCATACAAATTTTCATAATCATTGAATTCCTAAAATTTGAGTTATGTTGATTTTTCTGCTCACTGGTCTCAAACTGTAGCAGCCCGTGAAAATTGGGATGATGTCATCACTTGTTAAAACTCATTCTCAGTGTGTGGTTTATTATTTTTTATGAGATTACTCTTGAAAGTTAGCTCTTTAAGTTACCTAGACTTCCCCAAGAGGAATTAAGCTAATTGCTGCTGTGCTCAGAGAATTATGTAAAACACTGGATAGGTGTATGAACCAAGAATAGCAAGTTTTCACCTCTGAGCTAACTCCAACTTATCTGTTTTGATCTATCTTTTTGAGAGTGATCTTCCAAGGTACATAGGGTGTCTAATACATCCATTGGCAAGCTAAAAGGGCCCACCATATACTCCTGGAGTTCATTTGGCTGGTGTAGATCAAGGATTTTGCAACACCTCTTCATCTTCAACCACATACCTATCCATCTCTTCACATATGTGTGTGTATATATGCATATGTGCATGTGGATGTGTATGTGTATAAACATATACAAATGTATGTATATGCATGTGTATATGTATGAGACATGCATGTGTGTGTGGATGCATTTCCATTTGCATCCATTTGCATGCATGTGAATGTGCATGCATGTGGATGTGCATATACATGTATTGAAGCATATGTTAATGTGTGTGTGTGTATATATATATATATATATATATATATATATATATATATATATATATATATATATATATATATATATATATATATATATATATATATATATATATATATATATATATATATATATATATATATATATATATATATGCAATAATGCATGCATGCAAGTCTTTTTATGTGGTTGTAGAAAGGTTTGTGCATATGCATGTGTATGTGTAGATGTATGTGTGTGTATGTGCATGTGTATATGTGTGAACGTGCATCTTCATCATGTATAAGTGTATATGTGCATATCAATAAGTGTGAATATGCTAACTAATGAAAATAACACAATTCAAATGATATACAAAGAATGGAAATTGTACTTACAATAGTTAGCCATACTTTTTGCTTGGTTAGCTTCTTGAATAACCTGCAATAAAGAGAGAGACAGAGAGAGAGAGAGAGAGAATTCAAAGAGAGAAAGAGATAGAAAGAGAGAAATAGTGATAGAGAGAGACAATAAGATAGAGATTAAGCCAAACAACAATTCTGCATATACTTGTTTCAGCTCGTAAGCGCAGCGCAATTTCGAACGTTGGAGAGCTCTTCAATCAGATGCGTGAAAATGCCGATCGAAGAGCCTCCAACGTTTTAATTTTTTCATCAACAGACTGTCGTGTAAGCGATGATAAAGCATCGTAAAAAGCATTGGAATTGGCATCACATAAGAAATGTTTTTAAAGTCGCTTATGCGATGCTTTTTTAAACCATCACTTTAGCGATGCTCAATGCGAGCATCGCACATCCCGTCGCGCTACATGTCAAAAGAAACGTTGTTTAGCTCGTCATTTAATCAACAGTCCATGCTTGATGTTTCTTGCAATGCTTTTTATAATTTTATAGCGATGAAATTGTGTCGCTTTAACCGTCGCTATACGCCCGTATTCCTTGTAGTGATTATTTGGATCAGGTGTTTCTTGGGGCTCCTGATCAGTCCCAAGAACAGTCGCCAAAAGCTCATATGAATCAAGGATAGAAGTGATTTAAAACTTCCACAGGATGTAGTTCGTACTATCAATTTTACCTTCCATGAAGGTTGGTGTTCATATCCGCAATGTTGGGATGACCAACATTGTTGCTGCTCCTATCTGTGCTCCACCTACTCCTATTGAAGAACCACCTTGATTCCTAGTTATAGATGATGATGCATCGCTTGACATCTTCTCTTTTTTGTCTCTTTTTTGTTGTTGAAACCTCTGCAATCTCTATGTTTTTGCTTTTGCACTACTCAGGGTCTCCTGAGCTCTGATACCATGTAAGAAAATAATCGCACAACGGAATAGACTAGTAGACAAAATTGAGAGAAAAATGCGCACAAAGATAGATGTAGACTGAGAGGTATAGAATTCAAACTCTCAGATAGCCAAGCATAATGCAGTTACAATGATGGCATTGTCCACCTGTGCACTCCCAATATGGAGCTTAGATGGTGATCGAGACAGACCTAGATGAAGGTCTTACTAGTGTACAATGCTCTATAAAGCTCAACCTAGGCTATGCTTATATAGCTTTTACAAGGGGAGTCGGTATAGATAAACACAGTCATGAGATACAAAATAGTCGGCAAAATATATAATCAGACAATATTTCCATGACCAGAAGTCCTATCATCTCGACCCTACGGTCTAGGGGGATAGACCCCCCTTTCACAAGGGGGCAAGCCCCCCTTTGCACTCCCCCCATTAATGTTCTATGGGGAAACCATGTGATGCTACAAGGCCTTTATTTTTGCCTTGAATGGAAACCCAATGGCTCAAAAATTTATGCCCTACCTAACCTAATTGCTAGGCTCACAAAGATCATCTATTACCATCAAGGTTCACACATAGACCTCATGTGACTTGGAAGTTAGGGTTCCACAAATGTCCGGGCTCTCAAAATGACTTCTCCTCGTAATGGGGGCCTTACAACTTACAACACCGTGGATCATTTGTGGTCACTTGAGGGTGAGGTATTGAGCATATCTAACAAAAGACACACTTTTTATCAGTGAAACACACCTTGTAGGTCCTATATTTAATGAAGAACTTTTAGAAGCTATGTGCTAGAATCATTTCTCTAAATATTAGCATATGTAATGCACATATATTTTTATGCTTTTATGTAGGAGCTCTACATGACACTTTCGTCTCTCAAAGGTGTGATGTCGATTGAATACACACAATCATAGTCATACGATTATCTTGAGCGATAGATGTTGATCTTACAAAATCTCTCTATCTCGCTATACTCTCATTTAATAAGGCAATGGAAAAGTCTCTAATTCAATGGAAAAGTATCTACTTAGGCAACAAGCGTTTGAAGTCATCAAAATATTGCGTGGTATCTGGCAATCTTGATTTAAAAATATATATGAAAAAGAAAATTAAGGCCAAGCAAGTATAACTCTTACATGAAAATATAGACATTGTCCCAATGTTCAATGATGTGCACTAGATTCCATTACGAAGGAAAAAAAAATGAAGATAAATAATCACACGAGGAAAACATATATAATCATCCAAAAACTTCAACCCGAAATTGAACTAAATTCTTTTACTTCCACCCATATAACTCATCCACATAAGCGAAACGTATAAATTTGTAATGGCATATAGAAGTAGGAAAAATAAAGCATAGATGGAAAGAAAAAGGAAATAGAGCTGCGAGTCATGCCTTTTCGGCTTCTTCCACGTAGATCGTAATGGTGGGAGATTGCAACGCCTCCCGCCTCCATGGAAGGAGGCGAACCTGGCCATGGTAACAAGATATGTGGAGGTCACTGGCTATGGTGGGGAGGAACGATACAGTGGCTCAGGAGATAATGAAGAAGGCCTCCGCCGCGTCAGCTCGCCCACAATCACCTCTCGCCTCGGTGAGACAACATTCATCCTCTGTGGGGATCCTGCAACTAACAACCGCCGGAATCTAGAATGGAGGCGGCGAAAACAGAAGGACCCTCCATCCCCATCGGTAGAGAAGCGCCCTCCGCCGTTAGATGCCGCTCTTTCCCACAAAGGCCATCTGTGGGCAACAAGCGAGAGAGACCACGCCCAGCAGGAGGCATTCTCTCTTCTGGGAGTCGCTGCACTGCTCTCTGCTGTCTATGGTCTCCTTGGTCTCATTCGCAGACACGACCTCTTCGCCACAGGGACGCAAGCCGCCATCGAGAGTCCCTCATGTATCAGGGCCGGCACCAATCTGCCACCAGAAAGCTCTATCACGAAGGTAGCAAGCGTTTCGCCCTCTCATCCTTCACCTCGGTCGCTTCATCCACAGCGTTCGACCACGCACACTTACCCTCGGTCGCTTCCTCCACAGCATTCACAGCTCCCGCATGCTAGGTATCCACGCAGTCCCCCTTTCAACCCTCTATCGAGTCTGTTTGGCTCTTCGCCTTGGACTAGTAGTCTTGCCCACTTTCGATGGTCGTTTCTCCGGAAACCTACGTTCGATCCAGCCCTTCAGCAGAAACCGATATTCTTCCTCTACCAGCCCGAGGAAACCTTACAGAAAAGGCATACTTTCTTGAGACGGAAAATTCACACTGACCCCGCTCAGAAAGCCATAGATCCGTCACTCATCTCTGATGGTATATCATCACATTCTACTGCAGCCGAAACAGAAGGTCTACGTCAGGAACGACGTTCGCCTGTACCTGACGACTGTACAGGAGTGACTTCCTATCCCGAACCATCCATTTCAACATCTCGAGCAGATATGGAGCTAGGAACCTTCCTAGGTACACGCGCTAGCAACACCTCTCACTCAGAGAGTACCGCTAGTCCTACCAGAGAAAACATGCCATCCGCTAGGGCATTGCTTCCCAAGTCGACAACCAATCTCGAGCTCAAGAAAGACGTTTCAGCAACATATGGTAGGGCAGAAGTCAAGTCTGCGCATCTGAAAGACAGGATTGCAAACTCCTCCAGGCCACTCTATACCCATTTACATAGAAACCTAATGCCTAATACTGCGGGGGAAACTCCGCCATTAGGTTGGTCCATGTCGAGGTACGACCTGTTTATCCTCCTGGTAATAATGAGCTTCATACTTGTCTGCATTTGCTTCAAGGAGAAGCTCGTCACCTGCATCAACCTAAGTTTCACCACACGTAGGTCAGAGCCACATTTTCTGTATAGGTTGCTGCCAACTAGTTTATGATCGGAAACGCGTCTTCTGGATCAATCTTAAGCTTTATAGCTAACCAGAACCGCATTTGCAGGTTGCTTCCAACAAGTTCAACATTCACCCAAAATTGGTTTTCTTAAACACACATCTCTCTCTCTCTCTGACGCGAATCAGAATAGGTTGCGTCCAACAAGATCAACATGCACGCAAAAAATCTTTTCTTAAATGCATCTCTCTCTCTCTCTCTCGTCCTTTGACCCAGTTAACACGCTCACTATTTGAGTATCTTAATGAGATCTCCCTCTCTCCTTCCCAATGTTTTGTTACATTTGTTGCGCTGTCTCATTGTTTTGATTGAATTAAACACTAAGTTGGATAAAAAAATTAGATCTCCCTCTATCTCTCAAATTTTAATACGACCAATCGTCTCTTTCTCTCTCTCTCTCTATATATATATATATATAGATATAGATATATATATATATGTGTGTGTGTGTGGGGGGGGGGCAATATACAACTTCTATAGTGGAATTACAGAGCACTGTGGACGTCTCAACTCATTTGTCATGTTGAAAAACGAATCTAATACAGAACCTGCTAGATGATACTCAACTCATTTGTCATATTGAAAAACGGAAATCTAATACAGAACCTCTAGATGATACTGGTAAAGAAAAGCACAGGCAATGTTACTACTCAGATGTCATGATGAACGGTGGAAATTTCATACAGAACCCGTAAGATCTGTGCAAGTCAGATGTCGATTGAGCGAAGTGATGCATAAATCAAACGCAAACAAAGCAGCGCCCTTGCGGCCATTGTAATTTAGAAGCGAGGTGGACGGCCAGGGGGCGGAGGCCCACCGTGACGAGGAGGACCACGTAAGGGAGGACAGAGGCATTCGACGCAACTACATACCAGCGTGAAAGGACAGCAGAGGCAGTCAATGAGAGGGTTCCCGCCCGGCCCGCTACCAGGACCACGGGGGCCGCCAGGACCGCCAGGCATTTTGCTGCGGCGCTCAAAAGACAAAGCGGAATATGATCACAGCTGAATGCCTTGCGTGTGCAGAGAAGTCGCTAAACTGCTACGCAGGAGAAACAAGCAAAGCCAGGGAAAGAATAGCGAGGAAGAAGCTCTGCGGGTGTCTTGGAGGCGTCTAGTGCTGCCATACTAACACTTATCCATGCATTGCATAACACTCGCTCTTCCTACGCCTTCCCAGGAAGCATGCTCCTCGTGAGCAACATTCAGGCAAAATCAAATTGTCGCGGAGTATCAAAGTACTGTTGTCCGTGAGCGCTAGAGTCTATATCGTCCGCTTGGGTTGTTCAGCTCGAGGCGGGGCTTCAACTCCTACAGAGTGGGTTGCGACACCTGTCACTTCTCCTCCAAATCAGATCTATCCTCTCGTTTAGCCTTAGAGTTGTCCCTCCTAATAGATGTGTTAGGTGTTCAACCCCTGCTTTATCGGATTTCGGATTTCGGCCTTCAAGCTCTATATCCTAGTAGATGCTAGGTATTCAACCTCTTCTTTGTGGAATTTCAGGAATCCCATGGGTGCTATGCCCACCTTTCCTTGTATTGTGAGATTGATATCCTTGTACTTTGAGATTGATTTTTAACTCAAAGATCAAATCTTTCTTTTAAAAAGTCCATCGGTATTTAATTTAATGATGCTTTATGTGAGGTCTATATATGTTGTTGGGGTAGGAGTCAACACCAAATGCTTGTCTTTTGTGTTGAAGATCTTTTTTTTGACAAACATGGAAAAAGATTGAATCATTGATAGATTGTCACAACAGCAAGCCTAAGGATAGATGATAGAGTAATACATAGAGAATCTTAGAGGGGAATAGATGGATATGAGAGGCTCTCTCCATTTACACGTCTAATGAGCACTATCCACAAGTCTAATGTCTCAAAAGTGGCACTATCCACAAGTCTAATGTCAGAAGTTGCATGTCTTATAATAGCTTTACATGCAAATACTACAGTTGTTGTAGAGATGTGCCTATGTTGCGAACTTCCACAACATAACTAGTAGTGCATCTCTTGTGGATTCCCTACAATAGACATAGAAATACCAAAATCACTCATACTATTCTAGAAAATACTACTTGCTCTAGATCATCTATGAGTTGCAATAAGCTTATTATTGATGTGAGCAATCTAGCTTATTTATATGCAATCTTTCAAGACAAAGGAAAAGTTTGATACACCCAATAAGAAAAGGGATTTGATTTTCTCTTTTAATTCCAAATACCTCAAGATCCATTGGTGATGATACTTCCAAGAGGATGAAATGGCCATGGTTAAACAACTATGTCCTAGGCTGATGATATCTCTTTTGTGGTCTTTATGATAGAAATTGATCTATGTAATATTCTAATCAAACAATCCCAATAGAGCTTGTGATTACTCCAAATTTTTATTCCTTAACTAAGAATAGATTTATTGATATTTAAATCAAACAAGCCGAATATTCCTAACCTTGGAAGCTTCTCATGATCCATTTGGCATCCATTCTATTGTTCATTTGTTGAGGGGCTATGATACCAAAACCTCTTAGGTGCGTAAGCATACAACAAGTAGAATAATTCACCTTGTTAATTAGTGCGTTGGAGGGGTGTTCTCCCCAAAAGACCTTTCAATAGCATTAACTTGTTAAACTACTTGTTAGAAAGCTCCCAACAAGAAAAATAGGACGTGAGACTGGGAAAAATGTAACGATTCAAAAGAAAACATGTTGGGAACTTTTGTTGCATGGAGTAGTATTCGAAATTTACACATAAAATTTATCAATGATCCAATTCCATCTTTAGGTCCTAGTAATGCTGGAGGATTCTCTCATGTTTTACAGAAATTACATGATATATGCATACATACATGTATGTATATACATAAATACACACACACACACACACACATATATATATATATATATATATATATATATATATATATATATATATATATATATATATATATATATATATAGAGAGAGAGAGAGAGAGAGAGAGAGAGAGAGAGATTTTGATAAAAGAGAAACATGTGGAATATTCCTCAAGTTTCTTTAAAAGTCTAGCAAATCTTTTATTGTTTAATCTGAAAACCCTCATTAGCATTATACATAGTTTTTTTTAATTGACTAAAAAATTACGCTTTTTTACATTAGTTGATTTAATATGAAAATGGATCAAATTTCATATGAAAACTATGAAAGAGGTCAAGAAATGGTTTTTTTGTTCATATTTGCAAAAGACGCTTTCATATTACAATACAAACATCTTATAGAACATGATTACATCACGTAAAATGATTTTTAACAATTGTATAAGAGATTAAATATCATAAATTTCCATAGCCATAATAGAAAAATTATATGTCCATGTCAATGCTCCTTTATTGAATGCATTTAATTTGTTTTGGTATCAAACTGTCTAAGCTCTCATCTTCTTATTCCATAGCAAAAAGAGCGTCATCATATAAGTATCTAACAAAGTTAATTGGATAAAGCATGGATGTATGCCTATAATTCCCTATCTTACATACATGAGGAATTTTTTACATCGTCATACTGGAGATTGCTTTCCTCAAGTGCCTTTTTTTTGTTAAGAATGAGAGGCATGAATATTCTTGTCATCAATTTTGGGCATGGATGTATTGCAAATATGTTTTTCCTCTCCTATTTATCTATTATGACATACCATTTTTAAATTATGATTGTCTATAAATGTGTTACTACTTCCCATGAAGTACCAGTGAAGTGTCATAGAGGTTATTCTATCTTGATCTATATCCTCAGTGACATCTAGAAATTTCACAATCCAAAATGGTTTGCCGAATTCATCACCCTCAACAATGATTGTAATTATAAGTGCTCCAACATTTATTTCCTTCAAGTTTCCATTTTATTGTGCTTCAACCTACTTTTCCATCCTTGTCCCTATATAAATATTCCTTTTTGGTAGATGTATTAAGATTTGAAGTATATATGCATTACATGTTTACAACACATTCAATCTATATGTGTTAAAATCCCATGTGAATAGCATGTTAATAGGACAATATATTACAATTTAATTCTATATGATCTCTTCTTCATGGATTAACAAATTTTCCAGCCAAAACACATCTTGATTCCTTGCATATTTCTCCACATTCTCAATATGTCTCCTCTTCTCAATAAATGTGTGCATCCACCTTTTATTTTTTGTCAACCATTTTTGGTGGTCACATTGTTTTTATTTTCATATGGTGATTTCTTTGCACCATAAACTATCAAATTAAGAATATGCAATAAAAATGACCAGCCATCCTTAGAATCCCACCCATCAAAAGATGAATATTTTTTTGCAAATAAAAGAGTTATATCATCACGCCCTCTCATCAAGAATACATGGTTGAAGCTAATATTCTTCAACTAAGCAAAATATTACTACTCGTATGAACACATGTTGAGCAAGAGTACTTTAAGACATAAATCTATGTAAGATGTTGAGCTTCAAGCTGTGGAGTATAGGCTTGAAAATTCAAAAGAGCCTATGTTGGAAGAGTAAAAAAGCATTATGCCTAGCCAATCCCTTGGAGAACATATTGATCACGATTATGGGAAACTAAAAGAAATTTGACCTTAACTTCTTAAACACTTGTTTGCCAAAAAACATGCACAAATAGCCAAAGGTAGTAGAATTCCTATTCTCTCTCGCAATGTTATCAAGTTTCAAATATAGACTTGGTGGTAGATCACCTCCCATGATTTGATAACTCTATGAAGCATAATGACAATGAGGTTTATGTTGATATATTTAGGTAGTGATGTGTGTGAACACTCTAGGACCGCCGGGGCACTTTTTTCCCTCTTTAGGAGGTTTTTTTCCCCCGGCTTGTATATACGCCTATTGCCCTAATGGGCTACTTATCTTTGTACATTCTCTAGTAATACATTCAGTCTTGTGTGTTGTGCTCCAAGCTTCTTCTTCTTCCTTGTGCTGTTCGCGTGCTTCCGCAGACGTCTATCTCCAACAATTGGTATCAGAGCAGGTCGTCGCTTCTTCTAGGGCGCCGTCGACACTCCTCCGTTTGCAGTCTCAAATTCATACGAAATTTGGTGAGCATACTCAGGGTGTTTTCAAGATCAAAACAGCTTTGCTGTGTGGTGCCGAAATCGCGATCTGAGCTCGTTTCTGCCTCCGAACGCACTATCGCAGCGCTTGTGCAGGCTATTTCGTCCTTTTGTGCCAAAGGTATATACCAGTTTGTGTTCGCCAGTTTAAGCGTCTCGAAGTCTGCTACAGGTCTAGCAGAACTCGTCTGGGCAGTTCTGTTCAACTTTTTGAGATACAGTCAATTTTCTGCATCAAGGTATTTTAGTCACCGGCATGTTGGCTGTTGAGGATAAGTTGGATGGTACCAACTACCCATTATGGGCTTATATGATGCGACATGTACTGGTTGCAAAAGGATTGTGGAACATTGTGCAGGGTGTTGAAAGACGTCCTGTTACACCTGTAACGACAGGTACTGCAAATACAGGTGTTGGAGCTGATGAAGATGGTGTCGAAGATGATATTCCGCAGATTCCTGTTCGTGCTGCTGTTTCTGTTGCACCTACTGCAGAGCAGATTCGTTGGGATGGCAGAGATGCCCAGGCACATGCATTGATAGCCTTGTCTGTCAAACGTGCCATTATTCCTCACATTCGCTCTTGCAGAACAGCAAAGGATGCTTGGGATACACTTACCACTTTGTACCAGGCTAGGAATGAGGCTCGTGTTGCTTACCTCCGAAAACAGTTGGAGAGTGAGCACATGAATGAAGGTGATTCTATGGACAGTTTTCTTACAAAGATCAAAGACCTGAAGGAACAATTGATTTCTGCTGATGAGGTTATACCAGATAGCTCACTTGTGCAGACCATTCTGAATGGTCTTCCTGATTCATATCAGAGTTTTGCCTCTACTCTTCGGTTGATGATGAAAGGCAATCCGAATGCCTTGTCATTTGAGGAATTAGTCTCTGTTCTATTGCAGGAAGATCAGTCCAGGCAGAACAGGTCCATTATGCGTGTTGCAGATCAAGCTTTCCTAGCTAGTCAGAAGGGCAAAGGAAAATGGAGCTCTTCTACTAGTAAGCAGAAATCTGCAAATGCTGCACAATCGAAGAACCAGGATAAAGATGAAAAGAAATCAGAAAAGCAGAAATTGTTCTGCAAGTACTGTAAAGGAAATGATCATATTATAAAGAACTGTCCAAAACTGGCTGCTAAAGAGGCAAAGAAGAAAGAGGCTGGAATGGTTGTTGCAGAGGCCTCTACACCAAAAACAGAGTCTACAAATCTTGTGCAGGAAGAAGAATGGGCGTTTACTACTGTCTGCAGTTTTGACCCATCTTCTCATGATCAGTGCATGTCTGCAATAGACTCATATGTTTGGTACTTTGACAGTGGGGCGACCAAACATATTACCTCGCAGCGCAGTTTCTTCTCTTCACTCGAGCCTGCCCCTACAGGGAATACTGTCACATGCGCTAATAACTCCTCTTATCCTGTTATGGGAGTTGGTAAGATCATTCTGACTACTGCTGATGGTAGTTCTTTCACTTTGTCAGATGCTTTATTTGTGCCAGGGATCAAAAAGAACCTGTTATCAGTTTCTGCATTAGCCAAGATTGGCTTGGTTGTGAAATTCGTTGATGACAGGTGTACAGTCCATGATCTCTCAAATGGCGATGTGATTATTGCTTCTGGCATTTTATGTCGTGGGCTGTATAAGCTCATAGACTATGAAAAATCTGTGAATGATTCGGCATGTGCAGTTCATGATTCTCAGGCTATGTCAGATGCAAAGCTTTGGCATGCACGATTTGGTCATCTGAATTTTGCTAGTTTGTTACGCCTGCAGAAATCTGAAATGGTGTCCTCTTTGCCCAAACTTGAGGCACCTGGAAAACATGTTTGTGAAGGCTGTATTTTGGGCAAAATGCAGCGTTCTTCCTTTCCAAAAGATGGTTCAGTTCGGGCTACGCAGAAATTGCAGCTTGTACATAGTGATGTCTGTGGTCCTATGCAGACACCCTCTTTTGGAAATTACC
The DNA here is from genome assembly GCA_020310875.1 of Ceratopteris richardii. NCBI lineage: Eukaryota > Viridiplantae > Streptophyta > Polypodiopsida > Polypodiales > Pteridaceae > Ceratopteris > Ceratopteris richardii. The sequence goes on along the minus strand of CM035412.1, from coordinate 36,717,875 downwards.
TTTACTTCGTGACTTTCATTGATGATTTTTCCAGGCATGCATGGGTATATCCACTCAAAGCTAAGTCCGAAGTGTTCATGTGCTTCAAACAATTTTTGGTTTTGGCTGAAAATCTGTCAGCATGTAAAATGGGCACCCTCCGTTCTGATCGAGGGGGGGAATATATGTCTTCAGATTTTAATGCATTTCTGGCTGAACGTGGGATAAAACACCAGTGTACAGTGCCGTATACACCTCAACAGAATGGAGTTGCTGAACGAAAGAACAGGTCACTCATGGAGATGGCGAGGTGCATGGTCAAAAGTCAGGCTTTACCACATAGTTTCTGGCTTGAGGCTGTCATGTGTGCAGCATATGTACTGAACAGGTGTCCCACTAAAGCGTTGCAGTCTATCACTCCATATGAGGCTTGGCATGACCGCAAGCCATCTGTTGCTCATCTGCGTGTTTTTGGTTGTTTGGCATATGCATTAGTGCCTGAACAACATCGCAGAAAATTGGATGATAAGGCAGTAAAATGTATTTTTGTTGGGTACAGCTCTGAAAGTAAAGGCTATCGTCTGTATCATCCACAGACTAAACGCATTCTGGTTAGCCGTGATGTTGTCTTTGTGGAAGATGCTATTCAGCCATTGCTTTCATGTACTAAGGAGACATCTGTTAGCTCCAAAGACATGTATGATACTTTGATGCCTCTTTTTACAGGTGGACAGGCTAGTGCTGGTCCTAATGAGGCAACTTCTCAACCTTTGCAGGTTTCATATGATGATGCAGATCATTCCATTTCTGATGCAGATTTACATGATGCACTTGTTGATGAGAGAGCTGATATTGAGCAGGCACAAACTATGCCAAAATGGCTGGTGCAGACTTTGCGTGACAGCAAATTAGATGCACCTTTGTCATATCGTACTCGTTCAGGCTCTCATAGTGCCTCCTTTGCATCAGATTGCTATGCTATGGCTACATCTAGTCTCTTTGATGAGAATGAGCCTGTTTCTTTTGATGAAGCACAAAATTCAGAAAATTGGATGGCTGCTATGCAATCTGAATATGATGCTATAATGAAGAATGGTACATGGTTTTTATGTGACTTGCCTCCTGGCAAGAAGGCCATTGGCACTAAGTGGGTATACAAGCTGAAGCGTAAACCTGATGGTACAGTTGACAGGTATAAGGCCAGGCTTGTTGCAAAGGGTTATGCACAGGAAAGAGGCATTGATTTTGATGAGACCTTTGCACCTACATGCCCTATGACTACTGTTCGCAGCATTTGTGCACTTGCAACCCATCATGGTTGGAATGTACATCAGTTGGACATTAAAACAGCATTTCTGAATGGTGACTTGCATGAAGAAGTGTATGTTTTTCAGCCCCGTGGCTTTGTGCAGAAAGGGCATGAAAACCAGGTTTGCAGGTTAAAGAAGGCATTATATGGTTTAAAGCAAGCACCACGTGCTTGGTATGAGAAGATACATGCCTATCTGATTGCACATGGTTTTGAGAATAGTCCAACTGAAAGCACCTTATATGTTAAGCGTGCTAATGATGTGCTTCTTATCATTGTTGTCTATGTTGATGACATGCTGCTCACTGGTCCTATTGAGACACATATTGCTGATTTTAAGGCTGATTTGCATGCCTCATTTGAGATGTCTGATTTGGGGCATTTGCATCACTATTTGGGCATTCAGTTTATGCATGTTGATGGTGGAATGGCTTTGTGTCAAACGAAATATATAGACACATTATTGCAGCGTTTTGGCCTTGAAGACTGTAAGCCTATTGCCACTCCTATGGAGACAGGTTTACGCTTGAGTCTTCATGATGCTGGAGATGCATTTGATGCTGTTCTCTATCAGCAGGCTGTTGGATGCTTGATTTACTTATGCATTACTCGGCCAGATATTCAGTTTGCTGTCTCACAGATGAGCAGGTTTATGCATTGCCCAGGAGTCACGCATTGGAAAGCGGTTAAGCGCATCTTTCGCTACTTGAGTGGTACTCGGCTACTTGGGTTGTTTTATCCCAAGGGGGGATCACTACCGCCAGATTTGCATGCTTTTTCTGACTCAGATTGGGCTGGTTGCTATGACACTCGTGTGTCCACCAGTGGTTTTTGCTTCATGCTTGGTAGCTCATGTATATCTTGGTTGAGCAAGAAGCAGCCTACTGTGGCCACTTCCAGTTGTGAGGCTGAGTATAGGGCAGCTTTCACAGCGACTGTTGAGTGTGTGTGGCTCAGACGCCTTATGGCTGATTTGGGTGTTGGTCAGTCTTCTGCCACCACCATCTTCACTGACAGTCAGAGCGCATTGGCAGTTGCGAGGAACCCTGTGTTCCATGCTCGCACTAAGCACATTGAGGTGCATTATCACTATGTCAGGGAGAGGTTCTCTGCTGGGGAGATCAGCTTGGCATATGTGCCCACGCAGGAGAACATTGCAGACCTTTTCACGAAGGCTCTGCCTAGGGAGAAGTTTGAAGCTTTCCGCAAAGCTTTGGGCTTACTTCCTTTTGTGGAGTGATTTCCACATAGCTTGGCACTTCCTTATACATGAGTGCCAGCTCCTTGTTCACCGCATCACTCCCAGGGGGGATTTGTTGATATATTTAGGTAGTGATGTGTGTGAACACTCTAGGACCGCCGGGGCACTTTTTTCCCTCTTTAGGAGGTTTTTTTCCCCCGGCTTGTATATACGCCTATTGCCCTAATGGGCTACTTATCTTTGTACATTCTCTAGTAATACATTCAGTCTTGTGTGTTGTGCTCCAAGCTTCTTCTTCTTCCTTGTGCTGTTCGCGTGCTTCCGCAGACGTCTATCTCCAACAGTTTAAATCATTATGCACATTACAATATGTGAAGAAAACCTTAGGTGTTAGATTTCCATTGTATGCAGAACACCTACCAAATGCACTTGCATAAGGACTTCATCCTCAATATCCTTAGGAAGGTGAGCAACATGTGGTAGATATTTCTTCTTTTGATATAAACACTGAGTCATAACAAACGAGAACTATGTCATAAAAAGAGAAACTCTACGCACTAAAATAGCCTTTTTTTGCATGATGTTAAAAAACTCTTTATACCAGTATACAAGGTTTTCTAAAACCCCCCAAAAATATGCAAATTTTGAACATATTTTAAAAATTTTGACTACTTTAGGGTAGCAAAATTTTGCTAATTTTAGAGTACCTTATCTAACACTTTTAAGAGAGAATTATGAAATGGATAAAAAAAGCCTTATTTTATGCGAATACTCATTTATCTTGGATCAAATAAAAAGGAAATGAGCTAGAAAAGACTAAAGATTGATGCTACTAATTTGATAACATTAGATAATTTTAGGAAAAACAATGAATTGTGTCCATGTGCAACTGATTCAATGAATAAAAGTTATTTGTTTCTGTATATCCTTTCCTATCTAGCTAGTAGATTGAAATTGATTTTGTTTGGTGTGAAATGAATTGGTTGAGGTTGTAAATTTTGGGTCTTTTTTGCATCGCTCCAAGATACTTAATCAAATATTCTAAAACATTGCGTTTTTCCTTGGCCCCAGTCTTTGGTCTTTAGAAAATTTGTATAAGCAAAAAGATATATACTTTGTGAGAGGAAGTTTGATCTTACTATTGGAGAAACACTCACAAACTGGACATAATTTGAAGGTCAAAGCTTTAGAAGAAAACCACATGCCTATGTGAAGGGACAAATTCACAAGTGTATTATATTTGTAAAGTTAGTTCACTTTAGTTCTAAACGTTTTTTAAAAATCACGAGTCAGAATGAGACAATCTATATAACTTAGTTTGTATTAAGTGGCGCGAGAGTAAGAAGAAGTGGAAGAGAGTGACAGAATGTGAGAAGGAGTTCATTTTATATAACAGAGTATAGTTGGGCTTCTCTGAGTGAGAAAGCATCTGTAAAGTTTCTGAGTTTTTCATATCTATGAGAAGCAATGTTTTGTGTATGACACTCTCTCCATCATCTCCATGTTTGTCTACTGTGTGATGAGTTCAAAAGTTCAAGTTTTCCAAGCAACTCGATGCCTGGCATCGATTTTGTGTTGATAAGTCCGTGTTTTATTCTCTGAGTGTTATGTACTGCTAGAAATTCTTAAAAACATGAGGTTTGTGGAGCAATTCGATGCCTCGCATCGAGTTTCAGCATAAAGTCGATGCCTGGCATCGACTTCCCATATAAAAGTGGTTTTCATCATATGTGTTGATGTATGAAACACCACAAGAAATGAATTAATGTGACACTAGAACACCTCTATGGTCACCATTAACTCATTGCCACTCCAAACTTTGAGAAATGATAGCCTAAAGTGAGAACTTTGCTTCTACAGAAATTCCTAGTCACCGAAATGACATACCTTCAGTATTTTGCTAATTTCTCCTAGCTCAAGTATTATTTCTCCATGAAACTTTATAGGCTAAAACTAGAAGAGTAGAGCTTTCCAACAAGCTATCATATGCATCAAACGGATCTCTAGAACTCAAGTTATGGCTCTCACAAGATGACCCTGTATGAGCTTCCAAAACTGGAAACTTTGCCTATTTTAGTATTCCTGGTGTCCAAAAATAAAAAATTCGATGCCTGGCATCGAATTTCAGTCCAAGTCGATGCCGGGCATCGACTTTGGGCTTTTTTTGGCTATTTTTCTGCACCAGAAACACTCTAGTTTACACACACATGAAGAAGATGACTTATATGCTAGAAGTCGATGTTGGGCATCCATTTTATGCTGGAACTCGATGCCAGGCATGGAGTTGCTCCACAAACTTCATAATTTTAGAGGATTCAACAACAATTAACACACAGAGAATGAAAAAATGACTTATCAGCCAAGATTCGATGCCAGGCATCGAATTGTTCAGAAAACTTGAACTTTTGAATTCATCACACAGTAGGCAAGCATGGAGATGATAGAGAGGGACTCATACATAGAACTTTACTCAGTTCTTTCTCATAGCTATGAAAACTCAAAAGTTTTACAGATGCTTTCTCACTCAGAGAAGCCCAACTATCCTCAGTCGTATAAAATGAACTCCTTTTCTCTTCCTTCTCTCACACACTCTCTCTCTCTCTCTCTCTCCGCGTCAGTTGATACAAACTAACTTATATAGATTTTTGTATTCTCGTGATTTTAAAAAACTTCTAGAACTAAAGTGAACTAACTGTACAAATATGATACATTTGTGAATTTGTCCCTTCACATAGGCATGGGGTTTTCTTCCTAAGATTTGACCTTCAAATATATGTCCAATTAGTGATTGTTTCTCCAACAATATGTGCGTTAAATGTGCGTATTTCAGGAACAAAAAAGTGGCTAAAAAAGCTCAAAGTCGATGCCTGGCATCGACTTTTGGTTGCAAGTCGATGTTAGGCATCGAATTTTCATTTTTGGACAGTCAGACTTACTAAAACAGGCAAAAATTCCACTTTTAGAAGTCATACAGGGTCATCTTGTGAAGGCTATATCTTGAGTTCTAGAGATCCGTTTCTTGCATATGATAGCTTGTTAGAAAGCTCTACTCTTCTAGTTTCAACCACCAAACGATCTTGGAGAAATGATATTTGAGCAAAGAGAAATTAGCAAAATACTAAATGTATGTCATTTCAGTGACTAGAAAAATCTGAAGAAGTAAAGTTCTTGGTTTTGGCTATCGTTTCTCAAAGTTTTGAGTGACAATGAGTTAATGGTGACCATAGAGGTTATCTAGTGTCACATTAATTCATTTTTTGTGATGTTTCACACATCAACACTTGCGTCATACTCTTCCTTCTAGATTTATTTAATGGAAATATATATTCCATACTATGTCCAGTACCTATGTTCTGAGTGGGTCATAGGCAATTCAACAATGCTTATTGACTCCACAAGACAGGGAGAGAGAGAGAGAGAGAGGAGGTTGTCTTTCCATGCCCACAAAGTGTAGATGATCATCAACACCTTGGCACAGACTTCTCAGCGAGAAAAAAGTGAATTTTATATTCTTTTGCAGCCTGGCATCGATTTCTCACTGAAAACTACACTTTTCAGCAAGAACTCGATGCCTGGCATCGACTTCAGCGAGAAGTCGATGCCAGGCATCGACTTCAGCGAGAATTCGATGCCAGGCATCGACTTCTCGCTGAAAACTATACTTTTCAGCAAGAAGTCGATGCCTGGCATCGACTTCAGCGAGAAGTCGATGCCAGGCATCGACTTCAGCGAGAAGTCGATGCCAGGCATCGACTTCTTGCTGAAAAGTATAGTTTTCAGCGAGAAATCGATGCCTGGCATCGACTTCTCGCTGAAAAGTATAGTTTTCACTTTAACAAAGTAAAAAAGACTACATGTTTCGCTTTGAACGCGTGTAATATGTTCTCACAAAGTAATACCAAACATGATATATTGTCTTGCTTTTTAACTTTGACCATGATAATGCTCAGAGAGAGAGAAAGGGGAGAGAGGGAGAGAATTGTGATTTTTCAAAGGATAAAGACTCGGGGAAAGGAAAAAAGCAATGTCTTAGAGTATTTGATTAACGTAACTTGAACAAAGTTTTATTGAAGTCTCTTAGCATGTAAAACCTAATAGATTTATTTCATAGAATGTGCAACGATGAACAATAAAGTTTCTTTCATTTGGATTATTAGACATCAAAGAATCATGTATGATGATATGCATGGTGTTTTCTCTCAATATGTATAGTCAATTTAATCTCATCTATTTCATTTTGATCTCATGGTGTTTTTTTTGGCATAATTGACTATTATTACTAGTACACATATATGGCCACCTGGTTGTTGTATGATTATGCTTTGTATTCTCAAAAGTGTATTCTAATCCCTTTTCAAAATGGCATAGAGTTATGCTTTATGTGGGCTTGAAATAAAATGAATTACTTTTCAATTTCCATTTTCATGAAATCATGTAGTTTTAATCATGTAAGATTCGTTAAAGTTCTAATTGGAATTTGTAATGTTGAATATAGCATGTTTTTATAAACAAAAATTGAAATAAAGATTGAAACAAAGTATCATGAAATAAAAGCATATGGTTTTCATGCCCTAATTAAAATGGGCCTTATCATTTCTATGGAACAATTGAAAATAAGCTAATTTTTCCTTGTTTTTAGCATACTTTTGTAATTTCTAAAGGAGAACATGTCTTTGTTCTCGTTTGTTATGACTCAGTGTTTATATATCATCAATCAATATACATGCATAACATTCTAGATACCTGAGTGCTTTACTTCTAGGATAAATTGCCCTCTTCCTTTTTAAAGCTTGACTTTCACGGTGCTTCTTTGGAAGAATCTCAAATTTATCCCTTTCTAATATTGTTGTGGCCCCATTTCAATGTTATTTAAAGTGGCATAAATCGAGAATTCAACCATCCTAACCTTATGAGGAATAGTCACATCGTCAAACTCCTTTTCTCCACACTCTAGTAAAATGTTGGTACTAGACATTTCATTTTTACTCAACATTTGTTGTCTATACGCTTCAAAAACTTCTCCATGTGTGAAGTTGTTTGATAAGTCTAATCTTGCAATTGTAGGCGAAACACCACAATGAAAATTAAAATTTTCCATCATTCAATTCATTGCATGATGACCAACATACAACGTTGTTGTAGAGAATTTTGATCTCTACTTCGAGTAGGAAAATCTGGAACTTGCAATGTTCTTTTAAATCATGGTGCTAACATTGAAGTGAGCAATGCAAGGGCTTTACACCTTTTGATTTGGCAGAGCAGTCAAAAACGAGGTAATAGTATATCAATATTATCCAAAAAGAGGACATGTCATGAGGCACATTAGTTTTGCATTTTTTTTTTGGCAAACTCTAATTATAGAGTTTCAATTCTATAAAAACAAAAGGAGTGACATGCAGCGAACGGGTAGCTTTTGGACAAAGAAAGTGGCGCATCCAGAGGACAATAAGAAAAGAGAGGGACAATCCGGAGTTCTGCATGGCTGATGTGGATTCGGGAGGAGAAAGCATAAAAGAGAGGGAGATCTCAGGAAAAAAGGAGGCCAATTTCACCTTCTTCATCTGGCGACTCTTGGAGCCATACGTCTTCAGAGTTCTTTTGTCCATGATTCATGGTGAACCTGACATGTAGCTTTCACACCGTTCGTCTGATCACGATGTTCATCTGATCACCATGTTCATTCGATTCCACAAATAGCTCTGCACATCCATTCTTCTACAACGACATAATACAACAACATAAAGTGACTAGTGTGAAAAGCAAAGGATAATATTTTCATCTAACGATGAATCACCGGAGAGAATCGCCGCAATTTTTGATGACCATGATGACTGAAGGTGTAAGCGCTCCTTTCTTTTCTATTTTGGCAATTTGTAGTGCATCAATTACCAATCTGTTATAAGTATTACTTCTCCATGGTATTAATATTGCTAGTAAGCAGCATCGTTGATCACAATCTGTATTGGAGATTGTACAATCATCGTAATCTTTCTGTTCGTCTGCAAAACATCCTTTCGTACTTGCAACAATATTTTATTTGCTTCTCACCTTTGTCGATCTTCTATATTTATTCGTTGTTTTTCTTTTGTTCAGTTCTTCATGTCAAAGGTATTGCAACTATCAATATATGAAGCCATCGCTTCTGCTGATAAAGATGTTGTCTATGAATCATAATTTTGCCGATGTTCTATTTGTTCTAAAGTGATGTTCTGTGCACGAGTCTACTATCACACACAGGGTTGTGACAATTAGAATGTATTTTGTTTCTCCGGCTAATAATCATATGCGTGCAAAGTTAAAGCTGATGTATCTGTTGAATATAAGAGCTTGCTGTTGAGAAGGTTTATCTCTCATGATTGTTGGGCATTTTTTTAACATAAGTTAAATACATATGAAAAAGAGCTTAAAAGCAAGGTTCATAGTTGCACAGATGCATTTAGAGACGAAGGCATTGATTCAACTGTGATATGTTCTCTGGTTGGACAAGATGTTGATTAAGATCATTGCATGGAATGGCTCTTATATGCACGAGATCGTCATAAGAGATGTTGTAGATTGCATCTGCTTGATTTGTTTTTCCCTATGATACGTGAACTCTCAACTTGTTACAGGCTCCACTTTTCCTTATGTGCCCGTTTGTACGTTGATTTTTTGGTTTATTCTTTTGAGTAGAGATTCAGAACATGATGCAAGGGAAATCCATTTTAATACAAAAAAGGTGATCAATGATATGTTAGATGTGATTTAAACGCAACACGAAAGGTATGAAACGTACGTGCTTTTGATAAGAAATTTTAGTTTATACGTTGCGTGTTTGGAAAGGTGTTCACTTCTCAGAAAATTATGTGAGCAGTGTGAAAATTATGTTCCTTTGGTGACTTAAGAGGATGTTTGAACGCTATTGATGAGCAGTAACTATTAGAGAAAGGATTTGATAATATAAAATGTTAGATTAATTTATGAATGTTACTTATGTTCTCTAAACACTGTAAATATTGAAATTTTCCTGTTCATGTAAGTATGATACTAAGACTTTATTTATGGACGATGAAAGTCAATCTGATTGTTGATTTCAGCTATCTATGAACGGCGATTGATAATCATACACTGCGCTTTCTTTGTTCGAACATAAACCTGAACATTGAAACAATAGAATTAAATCCTTGCAGTTGTTGAATTCAAGTATAAGAGTTGATTTGATGAAAAACATTTTATGGTTATAGATTATATACGATGATAAGCAGTATACATGTACGATGGACTTCAATTAAAATGTTCTTCAAATAACAAGCATCACAAGAGAAGAACTAATAAATACTCGAATATTATTAAAACAGTTAATCTATTATGATTGTTGCGCATCAAAATACTCTTTGTACTACCTATATTCATAAACACTATGATGACGCACTATAACGGTTCATAAACTATATGATCTAACGTTTATTGTGATATTGCTTGGAGAATATATCTCCATATTTTTTCCTCATCAATTACAAATGAAATCTGAAATTTCCGAGAATTTGGAGAATATCTATGTTATGAATCGAACTTTGTATGTCTATGTTAGATGAATTATGGTCTTTAATTCTAGAAGTACTTAATCGATATAATTTATGACCATTTCAACCTCTATAAAGCGGACTAGAAGCACAGAAGACTCTATAATTCAGCAGTTATGAATGATGGAGAAGTGATTATAAACAGGTTTACCTATGAATCTGTTTGTGAAAAGTATTATGAATGATTCTTTTAGCGTTTGTCATGAACCCAAAGTTGATTGGTTTACCGTTTAAATGAGAAGCTAAAGTTCTAATCACATTTTCTTGTGTCTTAATTATATGAAAGCTCTTCTAATTTTGAACTGATGACTTTTTATGAGTGTGTGTCTTTGAGTCTCCATCATACCTGAGCTTGCTCCACCAGCCATCGCAAAGATCTCCCACAACGTGTTTACAATTCTATAAGAATTTTTCAAACGCGATTTCCATAGATAGTACTTGGTTGAATCTTATAGTTGAATCAATCATTCACATGTCAACAGCACGATTTGTATCCAATTTTTTACTATTTAATTTAAAGAAATTCTCTCTTAATTATTTTAGTTCCATCATTCCTAACTTATAAAAGAATTTTAAGCCACAACAACTTTGGTACATATGACAAGCTTAAGAGCTTGAACATTTTTCAGGAATACTTTGGATTTTGAGGATCAGATATATGTACTTACATTTATCCTTAATTCATTCCTAAGAAAAACTCTCAACTTCTTTCTACCTATTGTAAAAGGTCTTAAACCTTAAAATTTAAGACTTAAGGTTAATCTAAAAGGATCCAAAGGGCATGAGTCATGTTTGAATTCAAAATTCAAATAGTTATTTAAAATTTGATTGGAATCTTGGTGGAATCATCAACATCTACCCACTAGAATCATGGAAAAATGCTTAAATAGACTTTAGTGAAGACATCTCTGATAGAGGCTGAGCTCTCACACACTTCAATAGTGCTTATTGTGCTTACCTCATATCTTAGAAGTCTTCCAAAAGATCCAAGCATTGTACCTTATATATCAACCCATATACTTGAAGTTTCATCATCATCTTAAGCTATTGTGTACGACTGACTGTCTACTATTCAAGTTCGCTAACTTCTCAGAGTCATTGAAGTGAACCTATGGTTTGAGTCTCTCAATCAATGCATTTTTCATGAAGTTAACATCCTTGTGAGCTTGTGTATGTAGGATTTTAGCATTCAAGCTCTATGCAAAGAAGTGAAGCAATCTTTATTATTGTGTATATGCAATGTCTTCTTCATGAAATGTCCAGATCATACTTGTGACTTCTTAAGAATACTGATCACATCCTAGGATTTCTGAATTTAGGTAATAACTTGAAATAGCTTATTTAACTTCCCATTAGAAGCTATACAAAAGGACTTTGTTCAATTCATAGCAGTTTAAGAGTACTGAAGATTTCTCTGAGCACCTTAAGGTTTTCTCTTCATGCTCATAATATGCAAAGAGTCTTTCTTGGCACAAATTTTACATTACATTGATCCAAATATAATAATATTAATATAATAATATCAAGTGTCAACACATCAACATCATCAGAAATAGCATTAATTTCTTCAACCTTCACAATCGAAGTAGATGGTGCAGGTAACTATTTAACATGCCCATCAATGTTCTATCCTTTACCTTTAGCATTCTTTAATGCATAACAGTCTTTCTTCATATGTCCTTTCTTATGACAATAATAGCATTCAATATCCCTCTTCCTTGATTCACTTCTACTCTTATTCCGTTGACCATTCTTTTCCTTAGTCTTGCTCCTACCACGTTGCTGATTCTTTCCTTGGTAAGAATCACGAATATTATATGCATCTCCACTCTGAGTGCCAACCATAGATTTTCTATGAATCTCCTCACTCAAGAGTGCTCCACATATGTCATCATAGACAAGTTTACCACCAAGTGCATTATTTCTAATAGTTGTGCAAAACGTATCCCATGATGATGGCAGGGTGCATAACAACAATACTGCTTTCATTTCATTATCCATATCCATTTTGTGAGTCTGTTACTGGGAGAATATAGCATCAAACTCATTTAGATGAGCAACAACACTATCTCTGTCCTTCATGCGAAGGTCATATAATTTTCTCATAAGATACACTTTATTTGATGCCGTCTCTTTTTCATATGTATTGCATAACTTCTTCCAAAGCTCCTCTGCACTTTCATAGTCTAATACTACAAAGTAAACATTATCTGTTAGGTGCAAGCAAATGGTAGACCTGACCATTTCATCTAACTCATCCCAATCATCTTCATGCATGTCAGCCGGCTTCTTTGAAATCCCATTTACTGGCTTCCATTGCATCCTTTGAATCAGCACATCTTTAATCTGTTTCTTCCATAGAGCAAAGTTTGTGCCATCAAATTTTTGGATCTCAAAATGGTCTTTGCCCTGCAAGTTATAGCTCCTCCTCAGAACACTAGCACTAGACCTTGATCCATCAGATGTGCCTGAGACCTTTGATGCCATGATGGTAAAGACCTAAATAGAATGATAATGGAGCTAGAAGAGTCCGAACACCAACGGATAAGTGCATCAAGGAGTAAATCGACCATTGTATAGTTGAAAAAACCAGAAATCTGGAAAACTTTTGCTAGAGTATCCTCTGCAAAATCAGTGTATGACCAGTGTCAAAATATCAGAAAACTACAAGTACTGACATGTTTTCCTGCATAGTGAATCACGGACTCCACTGCATATAATCAATTACCCAATAGAAGCCAACTAGGCTTATCGAGCACCTATGAACAACTATCATACATCTCCTATAAAGAGGCTGGGTAAGTCTTCCACCTGCATCACCGAAGAGGCCCCGACATCTGGGTGTCTCCCAGTGAAGAACCCCTCACCACGACCCTCTTTATTAAACGTAAAAGGCTTTGTGCAAAGAACGTAACCACTATATCAATGACCACATGGACGTACATAACCGATATCCGTAGAAGCATACATGGTGTGTATGTGCTCATTATATGTAGTAAAATGATACTTAAGGCTGAATACACATCCCAAAAACTAGCCAATAACACCTTCAAGTGTCTGTCAACTGTGATGTTTTAGGCTAAAAAAACCTACATAAATTTGCAGCAACTGCTCCCACCAAAACTGAAATCTTTCAAGAAGCCTGTAGTTTTACAAGTGTGGCTGAAAACACAGCCCCAAAGATTGATATCGGAGAAGTACAAAGAACACTCTTCTTGATTTTCTTGGACTTGTGTGAAGAGAACTATGTACGGAAGTACTCCAAAATGGCTCCAAAAGACACCCAAAAATGCTTCAAAAATAGGCTTTGAAAGCAAAGAATGAAGCTTTGAGGGACCAAAACATGTTCAGGGTAATCTCAATCTTAGACTTTCCCCTTCTTCAGACACCACAAGAGTGTAGCTTAGTGGCAAGAGATCGCCACGGTTAAGCGAGCTCTGGGGGAAACAGTACTAGGATGGGTGACCTCCTAGGAAGTACTGAGAACCTCTATCTTCCTTGATCGTTGAGGTCCTCCCTCACGTGCATCCAACAGTGCCAATGCTAACTCGGATGACAAGGTATGCCAAAGTCTATGAATTCGCCACCACCTTAGTCATAAGCCTTGGAGAAAGCGTTAGTGGTAAGCTGGAGTGCTTAAGTAACAAAGGTTTCTTCTTATTTGTATTTATACATTGTGTCTTTCCACTTAAATGCATAGTTGCAATGAATGCTTTAAATGTGTGACTTGATTTCGAGAATCGAATAAGCTATTTATGTTGTTGGCTTGAGGGAAGCAATAGACTAACTATGTGATGGTGCCTAGAGAAATCAAATATCAAGGTTCAACCTGTGATATTGAAAAGGAGGTGTTACTTCAAATTCATCTTGTTGAATTTTTTATATTACCTAGTATTATTGCCTAAATTCAAGAAAAATATGGAATCACATCACTATCTGAAAGAGAACATCGTTTTCCTAGTTTTCTAAGTCGCCATCTTTCCCAAAACATCTCTGATTGTAGGTGGTTGACTGAATAGGTGTGTGTGGGTTTTTGTGGCTGAATATCTATGTGTAAAAGAATTAGTGTAGGATTATGTGTAAGGGGTGCATGATGGTATATAAGAGAGAAATATCAAGGAGTGTGCCAGATTGTTTATGTGTGTGAAAGTGAGAGTGAGGACTAGGCTCTGAGAGTGAAAGATAGATGAGAGTGGATGTGAATATTTGAGAGGAGTGAATACATGTGAAGAGTGTGAGTGAAAGAGAGTGTGAGACAGAGGGAAGGATAGAAAGTATGTGTGCATTTGACTGATGTTGGTGCATGATGGTGTGTCAAAAGAAAGGGAAAGAGTGGAAAAACCAAGATGAATTGAAGTTTGGGGATTGCAACTTAGAAGCCTACGTATGCATATTAGCATGGCTAATATGAGAAAATCTTGCTAAAATATGAGAATTTGTGCAAATTTTAGCCTCACATAAACACTCTCTCTTGATTATTTCATATACCTACAAATAAACTACCTTTTGATCCCATTCTCTTGTAGAAATTTGAAAATTCTTTGGAGAAGTATCCCCCCCTACCACCATCAAACCTTAAGGTTTTGATAGACCTTCCTCTTTCTTTTTCAACTTGAGTTTTGAATCTCTTGAGTATAGAGAACACATCTGATTTTTGCTTCATACAAAATAGCCATACCTTTCTTGAGTGATCATCAATGGGGGTGACAAAAAATCTATTACGAGCCATTGATGCCTCTTGGGTAGCTCCCCATACATCCATATATATCAAGTTCAAGACGTTTGATGCCACATATTTGCTCCTCTTGAATGGTTGCCTTGTTTGTTTTCCTGGTTGACAAGCTTCACATAATTTGTGTAGTCCAACACTATTAAATTTTGGAAAATCTCTTACCACTTCATATTTTCTCATGTCCTTTAGCTTTGGAATGTTGATGTGTCCTATTCTTTTGTGCCATAAGTCGAGCTCTGAAATCTTCTTGTTCCCAAATTGAATGTACATGACCTTTCCATGTGGATGTTGAATGTCCAAAGTGAAAATCATTCCTTCTCTTCTACCTTGAGCAATGACCTTGAAAACGTCTTTTGGATTCTTTATGAAGCACTCTTTCTCATCGAATATGACATGATAACCCTTCTCTACCATTACTCCTACTGAAATCAAGCTCTTTGAAATTGTAGGGACATGAAGAAGATTAGATAGTACCTTTGCTCTACTTGTATATCCGAGCCTTATATCTCCAATATGTTCAATCGTGTGTTGAGTATCATCATCTCTTTCAACACATCATTTTTTACTTGGGACCTTTAGATTAGTAAACAAACTTCCTTTTCATGACATATGGTTACTAAAATCTGGCTCAATGTACCATTCTTTATCATCTTTATAAGAGATTCTATACTCAAGTATCATTGCAAGTAATGTGTCCTTGCTTCCTTCACTTGAGGTTCTTACATAGTTGCTTTGACTCCTTTGATTTCCTCCATTTGGTCTTCCATTTTTCTGCCAACAATCACTAGAATAGTGTCCTAAATTACCACAATGATAGCATATTATACCTTCATGAGAATTGTTGGAGCCTCGACCTCTTCCTATATTTCTACCTCGACCTCTTCCTTGTGTGTTGGCATTTCATCCATACTTTTTGACTTCCAAATTGTTTTCATTGTATTTTGATTTGTTGTGACCTCTTCCTTTTCCTCTTCAACCTCCTCTTGAGTTCCTTCCTTTATCACGACGTGCATATAACATTTGGTTGTGGCTATCCTTTCCTTTGGAGCCACCAAAGCTAAGATCTTCTATGACAAGATGAGGGATTAATTGTTCAAAACCTAGATATGCATCTTTCAAGTTAAAAGCTATAAAAGGCTTCCATCTTTCATCTTGTCTCAATCCATTGAGAGTACATCACACAAGATATTTGTCTTTAACTATTAAGCTATGGAGTAACTCAAACTTTTCTTGATTGTGTTTGTTGACTTGAAGTTTCCTAGGTTTTGTAGTTGTTAAATGCATCCTTTCAAGACCTTCCCAATCATCCTTATCTATTCTTAGATGCTTAATATGCCCTACCATGGCATTATTAATGACTTTTGAAATGAGGAACATGACTCTTCTATTCCCCTCTTCCCATTCTTTTGCTTGCCTCCTTTGGACTTTGGTGGTTGTAGCTTCATTGATTTGAGGTTGAACATCATCTCTGCTCATGATACCCCACAAGCCTTTGCCCATTAGCTAGTGGGTCATCCTAAACTTCCACATGGGATAGTTATAGGCTTATCCAATTTCTCTACTTGTTGACCCAACTGAGCCATTGAAGACTATCAAAAACTTTGAGAGTTACCTTGAGTAGCTATGTAGTCCTTTGCTCTTGTGTTTGTGAAGCTCCCCCTTGCTTTGTAGCTCATCTTTTGCTTTGATTCAGCTCATATCCTTCTAATAAAGCTTTTGCACCAATTTTGATCTAATAACAAGTATGGAGAATGACTTCTCCTATCCACAACAAGAAGCGTGTTGTGAGCCCTATTAGGTCCAACACTTGAACAAATAGATACACCTTAGATTCCTTGCTAGTCCCAAGTAAAAGCTCAAATGGACTTGTGGCTTTAGTGATCCATTTATATAAATAGAGCTCTCCAAATAGATATAAATCACTTAATTTGGATACGTTTTGGTTAGGAAACAAAGCTCATGAAAATAGACTACCTGTCGACACAAGTTTGCTAAAGAATAGACTTCACTCTCACACTTATAACTCACAGAATATAGATCCTTTGAAGGTGATATTTCAGAGAGCAAATCTAGACAAGACAAAATTTCCAACAAGCTACAAACCACATCATTTGGATAAGTTCTACTTGGGAAATTCAACTGACCTAAATAGACTACCTATTCACATAAGTATGCTGAAGAAATAGACCTCACTCTCGGACTGATAAATCACACAATATGGATCCTTTGAAGGTGATATTTGATAAATCAAAAGTAGACAAGAAAAAATTCCAATAAGGTGAAAATCATGTAATTTTGATACCTCAAATCCAAGAAGCTTTGGCTCCATCTTTATTGCTTCTACCTCTTCCTCTACCTTTGCCACCTCCTCTTCCTCTTAGGAAGTTGGCTTGACTACTTGTACCTTCATCTTCATTTGCTTGTTGCTTAGCTTTGCTATTCTTCTTCTTATCCTTTGAATACATTTCTTGACATGCACTCTTCTCACCATCACCTTTGACATCCTGCTCAAAAGTTAGCATATGTCATAGCAACTGATTTAAATCACGAGTGAAATGATCTAGTGACAATTCAATAGACAAAATGAATGGCTTCCATTTCTCATCTGCTCTCAAACTTGTGAGGATTGGCCTTACCAATTTATCCTCCTCAATATCTTCATCAACTGATCCTAATGCATCTGCAATGTCCTTCATCCTTGTTACATAATCTGAAATGCATTGAGAGGCCTTCTTCTTAAATGTCGTAAACTCTGCCCACAAAGATGCCTTCCTTCACTTTGGAGTGTTTTGGGAATGCTCCTCCAAAGCATTCCATATATCACTTGCACTTTCAAGACCTCTAATATGAGGTAGCAAGTAGTCATTGACTCCCATGTAGATAATGCTCCTTGCTTGAGCATCCTTCTTCATCTAAGTCTTCAAATCTAAGAGTTCATCCCTAGTTGGAACACTAGGATCTCTGAATTGTGGTTTTTCTTCTTCACCTGTGATGTAACCTATCAAGTCTTTGCTCATAAGATGAGCTTCCATCCTCATTGACCAAGCTGGATAGTTTTCTCTATCCAATTTCTTTATATGAAGATAATTTCCCATCCTTTCTTCACCTGTGTATTAAATTCTTCAAGCTTTATGAGGAATAAGTGTACCTTTACTTCAAATAAAGTTTCTTTTGATCTTCTTCATAGATTCAGACCTCCTTCTCAAGATTTCACTTCAAACTTTCACCTTTTGAACCTTCAAAGGTTGATTTTTGTATACCTACAGCATTTGGGGTCCTCCTTTCTTCAATTTTAATGATTCTTGCTCTAATACCACTGATGCAGAGTGTTAATCTCCAAAAGAACAAGCTATCCTTGATGTTAGAGCACCTCTATATCAAGAACAACTCACAAGCATTACCAATTTGGAGGATTAATGCTCAATTATCAAAATCTTGAACTAACTATGAAGAAAACCAGTACTTAGAAAGTCTACTGCACATTACTCACTCATTGACTAATCAAATGTGTAAAGTTTTTTATAAACCTTTGCACAAGTGTCGCTATAGATTGCGCACCTTCTCCAACTTAAAGTATCTCAAATGATTTAGTAAATCTTGAGAAATGGATCAAATAGTGCACCTATGTTTGAAACTGTTCTCCAGTATAGTCAACTTTGACACCTACAACTTCTAAAGCATGATTCTCCCAAAGTACAACCGGTTTAATCAAATTCTTTTAGCCATAGGTAGCTTACCTTCCAACTTAAAGAACTAGTGCTTGCTCAAAACTTTACACTGTGGAAGGAGCACTCACCAAAACAATAGCATTGAATTTTGCACCTATTGCAACTTTACTTCTTCACATTTACACATGTAAATGTTCCTACTGTTAATTCTCTCAACCCGATCACAACTAGGATCTGAAAACTTGTACAGAGGTCAATCAACTATAGACTTAGACTTATAAAAAAGCATTCCACAAAAGATTAAACACAGAAGGAGTACTCAGCAAAAGATCGGATGCAATATTTCTTCTTCTCTGAAAAACTTTACATCTGGATGAGAGAGAGATCTTCCTTACTTCTAAAGTGTGTAATGACTTCTAATTCGTCTCAACTCATAATCTCTCATACTTTCCCCGACTTTTTACTTGTATATATAGGGATATATGTACAAGCTCATGACCATACAAAAGGTATAAGTGAGCTAACTATAAGTTTAATGTACATATGTATACAAGTCTTCATTTTCTAAATGTGCACTATCTTCAAGCTTCATAGACTAATATTTTCTTCAATATTTGACTTCAATCCTTCATCCGAAACATCAATTGGTGGTTGACTTGCACCAATAGAAGATTACTTCAACCAATTCTCTCCTATATTATCTTTCCTTGAAGGGAACTATTGCAACACTTTCTCCTCTACATCTCTCCTAACATACTTTCTCCTCTACATCTCCCATGAACATTCCTAGATCCACCTTAGATACTTCTCCAAGACCCCTACTTCTAGGGCAAGGTGACTTCTCTTCTAGGGCACACATCCTCCTCACCTACTTCCTCCACCCACCCATTCTAAAGGCTCTACCCTTATCATCTCTAAGATCGTAATGCAACAAGTCTTCCATAGGTAGCAACTGATCATCTACAAAAAGATGACTTGACCCCTAGTCACTATAGTTATATACAAGAATACTCCTCTTCCCTCCTACATCTAGAAAAGTATTGTTGGAGAATTCCTCTCCTATGCGTAGTGGAAAGTGTAGAAGACCCTCTCAGGATCAAGAGTTTTACCTATAGTTGAACCTTAGAATGAAAACTCATATCAATTGAAGAGCACAATGAACTTGATGCTTTTTTCACTCAAACTAGACACTAATAGATTTCAAATGAGCTATCAAACACTCAATTTGGAGTAGTTTGTTTTCGCAATTCTTTGCCTCAAAACAGGTTGCATGTCCACTCAGTTAGGCTAAAACTGGACTTCACTAAAAACTTAATAACTCATAGAGCATGATGAATTTGGCAAAACCCTTGAAGAAACAGGAATGAAGCAAGGTACGCTTTCCAATGAATATTTAAAATCTAAACATGGATACATATGTTGAGAGATATGACTCTCACAATCAGGCTACCCAAAAATGGTGAGCGATTGGACAGTCTATGAGACTATAGAAAACAAAATGATTAAATCAAATGGACTACCTACAAGGGGACTTCAGCATCTTTTTCCTCTGTACTTGAGTGTCCTCCCTTACCTCTTTTGTAGCCAAATGTCCACAAGCTCTCATGATGACTTCGTGAGCTCTTCTCCATAACTCCTCCACTTTGAGCAGCCAATCTTCTCGTTCGTTTCAGTTTTTGGATTGATTCTCTTTTAATTGATTCTTTTTTAATTGATTCTCTTTTGGCCTCCACTACTTCCTAAAGTAAATGCTTCCATTTTTCATTTTTGTATTTTCCTTCTCTTTGAAGAAAATCCTTTTTGCAAAATATATATCATCTTGCTTCTTTATTTTCTAACACTCCCCCTCAAGCTCACATGTGATCTTACACCTTCAGCCATATCCTGCAAATTGATTTCATTCTTGAACCTCTTTAGATTAGAAGCATCTAAGGACTTTGTAAACATGTTTGCAACCTGTTCATTAGTTCTAATGAATTTTATATCCACATCCTTGCTCAAAATGTTTTCTCAAACATAATGATAATGCACTTCTATGTGCTTACTTCGTGCATGAAACATTGGATTGTTTGTCAAGTGAATGCTTCACATGTTATCACCATAAATTGGAATGGTCTCTACGTGCACATCAATATCAGCCAAGAGCTTCTTAGTCCACATAACTTCACAAGTTGCAAATGCTAATCCTCTATATTCAACTTTTGTAGATGATAGTGCAATAGTAGGTTGCTTCTTCGAGCTCCATGTGATAGGTTTGTTGCCTATCATGAATACATAACCTAAAGTGGATCTTCTACCTTCCTTCGAACCAGCCCAATCAGCATCACTAAAGCCTGCCACTTGCAATTCTTCATCACATCTATAAAACAAGGCATGATTGATTTTTTGCTTGACATATCTTAGCACTCGTTTGGATGAATTTAAATTTTCACTTATTAGAGTTTGCATAAATTGAGAAAGAACTCCAATGATATAAGACAAATCTACTCTTGTGATTGTAGCATAGATCAATGAACCTATAGTAATCTTGTATGTAGTTACATTATGTAACTTCTCTCCATCATTTGAGCATAGCTTCACATTTGTATCCATAAGTTGAGTGAGTGGTTTGAATTTACTCATTCCAAATCTGAAAAGAACATCCAACATGTACTTTCTTTGCATCAAGTAGATGCCATCTTTCCCACAAACTACCTCAATGCCTAAAAAATATCTCATCCCACCAAGAACTTGAAGTATTTTGATGGCGATGCACCACAGTTCGCTCTCCTTCTTGAGAACTCCATGATGATATCCTCAGGGTAGAAAACCAAGCGCCTAAGGCTGCACACAGTACTTCGCACACAGGCTGCTGAATACGCAAAAAACAGAGTACACAGGGAGCATGAAGACATACTTCTTAAGTCTTCCAAATGCGATCCAACTTACAGTCTGTGACTCACCAGGCCACTATATGTTTTATTAAAGAACATATACAAAGAAGTGTCCGGTGGCCATTTGGCCTTTCACATGGACACAAACAATAACAATCTCCCACTAAAGGCCAATATGGCCAAAGTAACCGTAGGAGAAAAATAAAGAATGATAAAGAATACCTGAGTGTAAGTATACAAACTATACCTCCCACCTGATGGGCATGTTACACAGTATACAAGTGGCTGTGTAAGATCATGAATCAAGTAACCCCCATCAAGTGACAACAGTGTCGAAAGCTATCTTGTGGTAGAGCTTTAGTCAAGCATCTGCAACATTATCTCGAGTGTGAACCTTCTCAAGAATAATGCGCTCAGTATCTAAGCAATCTCTAATTAAGTGATACCTCACCTCAGTGTGCTTGGTTTTTGCATGATAGATCGGATTCTTAGCCAAAGCGATGGCACTCTGACTATCATTGAGCAAATGAGGTACATGCTGAGGTAAACCCATATCACAAGCAAGACGAGAAAGCCACAATGCTTCCTTACATGCCTCACTTGCTGCAACATACTCTACTTCTATGGTGGAAATAGATGTATATTCTTGAAGACGAGATCTCGAAGAGATAGCACCTCCAGGAAAATGAAAAATGTACCGTGATGTAGACTAACGATTTTCTACACAACCAGCATAGTCAGAATCTGTGTAACCTTTAATGGATGCTTTTCCTCTACCTAAGCATAGGCACTTGTCCTTAGTGCCACTCAGATATCTTAAAATCATCTTGACCGCTTCCTAATGTTTCTTGCCAGGATTAGACATATATCTGCTCACAACTCCCACTGCAAATGCAATGTCTAGTCTCGTAGCTACCATAGGAGACATGAGACTACCAACAACAGACTGATAGGTAATTTTGGTCATGAATTCCTTTTGCTCATCTGATTTGGGACAATCATCCTTTCTCAATTTCACATATGTGAGTAAAGGTGTACTCAATGCCTTTCCACCCTGCAAATTGAACCTATGAAGTACTTTGGATATGTACTCACTTTGAGACAATTATATGCATCTTTTTCTCCTATCACGAGTAATGTGCATGCCAAGAATATGTTTGGCATCCCCCAAATCCTTCATATCAAATGTCTGACTCAACTTCTTTTTGAGAATTGACAAATCATAAGAGGACTTCCTAGCAATCAACATATCATTGACATAAAGTATCAAGCTGCCATGTGAGCATCTCGTTGTGTAGAGACAATGATCCTCATTGCTTCGAGAATAGCCTTGAGACTTCATAAAAGCATCAAACTTTTGGTACCATTGTCTAGGCGACTATTTAAGTCCATACAAGCTCTTCTTAAGCTTACAAACTAGACTTTCCTTGCCAGGAACTACATAACCCTCTGGTTGTTCCATATAGATCTCATCTGTAAGATCTTCATGCAAGAAAGCAGTTTTCACATCCATTTGGACTAACTCTAAGTCCTCCATTGCAACGATTCTAAGCAACATGTTGTTGCTTAAAACCCTTTGCAACAAGTCCTGCTTTGTACTTTGGAGAAGCACTATCTGATGTGAATTTCAGCTTATATACCCATTTACATGGTAAAGCTTTCCTCCCCTTTGGCAAAGGTACTAAATCCCAAATACCATTCGTGTGAATAGAATCCAACTCACTCTTCATGGCACGCTCCCACTTGACATGATCCTTTGTCTGCATAGCCTCTTTGTAGCAAGAAGGCTCACCGGTATCTGTTAGCATAACAAAATCTAAACATGGAACATATCTATCAGGTGGATGTGAGACACGTGCAGAACGTCTCAATGGTTGCTGAACAGGAATATGTGCAGACTGATCTGAATGGACATTCTCTTGAACATCCCTATGTGCAACATTTTTATGCATGCTAACCGGAGGAGTAGTATCCTCAAACACCACTCTTCTCACTTCAAACCTCCTTAATGGGCTGTTTATGCATCTTAGACTCATTGAAAATGACATCACTACTTCTGATCACTGTCGTGTTTTAGGATCCCATAAGCAATATCCAAATTTTCCTTCTCGACCATATCCAAGGAAAATGCATTTCTTTGACTTATGATCCAACTTTTTTCTACGATTCTTGGGCATATGAACATATGCTTCACACCCAAAAACTCGAAGATGATCATAATATGGTGGCTTTCCTATCCACAACTCTTGTGCCACTTTCAGACCTTTTGCAATACTAGGTGAAAGGTTAATCACATGAATTGCAGTCAATACTACTTCTGCCCAAAAGGCTTGTGAGAGGTTTGCATGATGCAACATAGAGACTACTCTATCTTGAATAGTTCTATTCATCCTCACAGCTACACCATTCTGTACTGGGGTTTACAGTAGAAAAGGCTAAATTCATGTGAGGTATACTCAACCCCATTATCTGAGTGTAAAGCCTTAAGCTTAGTTCCTTTTTCAGTCTCAAATGAAGCAAGCCATTTTCTGAAAGTGGGGAATACCTCATCCTTCGATTTAATAGGATATACCCAAACTTTTCTAGTAGCATCATCTATGAAAGTGACAAAGTAGAGAGAACCACCTAAGGACCTAGTGGGAATAGGACCAGACACATCTATATGAATGAGATCTAAAGGCTGAATTGAAGAGTCAATGTGCGTTCTATGGACATTTTTGGTTTGCTTTACATATTGACAATGCTCACAAAATGAGAAATCGGAGAAAGCTAACACAGGTAAGTATCCAAAACGAGAAAGATTTTTCATTCCACTACAGAAATATGGCCCAAACGACCATGCTAAATACAAGCCATAGGCTATTCAGTAACAGCTAACAAGTGTTCTTTTTGTGATACAAATAAAGGATAAACTGAGCCAACTTTTCTTCCTTTTGTGATAACCATATTGCCCTTTGATATGCGAAAGGACTGAGCATAGAAGATCACCTTGTAACTAAGGTCATCAAGTTGACCAACTGACATCAAAGTGCGTGATAACTGTGGTACATGGCATACATTATGCATAGTAAATTTTGAACCATCAATGAACTGCACAACCATATCTCCAATCCCCACAACATCACACTGGCAAGAGTCACCAAGTCTCACGGTACCAAGAGACTTTGCTGCATAATTAGAAAACCATTCTCTATGTGGTGTCACATGGAAAAAGCACCAGAATCTATCAGCCAGGTGTGGGAAAGAGAATCAGCCATAAGCACCTCAGATGGCACAGTGCTATCAAGTGTCAACACGTCAGCATCATCAAAAATAGCATTAATTTCTTCAATCTTCACAATCAAAGTAGATGGTGCAGGTAACTGTTTAACATGCCCATCAACATTCTCTCCTTTACCTTTAGCATTCTTTAATGCATAACAATCTTTCTTCATATGTCCTTTCTTATGACAATAATGGCATTCGATATCCCTCTTCCTTGATTTACTTCTACTCTTATTCCGTTGACCATTCTTTTCCTTAGTCTTGCTCCTACCACGTTGCTGATTCTTTCCTTGGTAAGAATCACGAACATTATATGCATCTCCACTCTGAGTGCCAACCATAGATTTTCTACGAATCTCCTCATTCAAGAGTGCTCCACATATGTCATCATAGACAAGTTTACCACCAGGTGCACTATTGCTAATAGCTATGCAAAATGTATCCCATGATGATGGCAGGGTGCATAACAACAATACTGCTTTCATCTTCGTTATCCATATCCATTTTTTGAGCATATAACTGGTAGAATATAGCATCAAACTCATTAAAATGATCAGCAACACTATCTGTGTCCTTCATGTGAAGCTCATATAATTTTTTCATAAGATACACTTTATTTGATGCCATCTCTTTTTCATATGTATTGCATAACTTCTTCCAAAGCTCCTCTGCACTTTCACAGTCTAATACTGTAAAGTAAACATTATTTGCTAAGTGCAAGCGAATGGTAGACCTGACTGTTTCATCTAATTCATCCCAATCATCTTCATCCATGTCAGCAAGCTTCTTTGAAATCCCATTTACTGGCTTCCATTGCCTCCTTTGAATCAGCACATCTTTAATCTCATTCTTCCATAGAGCAAAGTTTGTGCCACCAAATTTTCAGATCTCAAAATGGTCTTTGCCTTGCAAGTTATTCTCGTCCTCAGAACACTATCACTAGACCCTGATCCACCGGATGTGCCTAAGACCTTTGATGCCATGATGGTAGAGAACTGAATAGAATGATAATGGAGCTAGAAGAGTCCGAACACCAACGGATAAATGTATCAAGGAGTAAATCAACCACTGTATGGTTGACAAATCTAGAAATCTGGAAAAATTTTATCAGAGTATCCTCTACAAAATGAGTGTATGACCAGTGTCAAAATATCATAAAACTGCAAGTACTGACATGTTTTCCTGCATAGTGAATCACTGACTCCACTACATATAATCAGTTACCCAATAGAAGCCAACTAGGCTTATCGAGCACCTATGAACAGTTATCATATATCTCTTATGGTGAGGCTGGGTAAGTCTTCCACCTGCATCACCAAAGACACCCCGACATCTGGGTGTCTCCTAGTTAAGAAAACCTCACCACGACCCTCTTTATCAAACGTAAAAGGCTTTATGCAAAGAACTTAACCGCTAGATCAATGACCACATGGACGTACATAAGCGGTATCCACAGAAGTGTACATGGTGTGTATGTGCTCAATATATGCAGTAAAATGATACTAAAGGCTGAATACATAGCCCAAAAACTAGCCAATAACACCTACAAGTTTCTGTCAACTCTGATGTTTTAGGCTCAAAAAACTTGCATAAATTTGTAGTAACTACTTCCACCAAAACTGAAGCCTTTCAAGAAACCTGTAGTTTTACAAGTGTGGCTGAAAACACAGCCCCAAAGGTTGATATTTATTGTCGGAGAAGTACAAAGAACACTCTTCTTGATGTTCTTGGACTTGTGTGAAGAGAACTATGTACGAAAGAACTCCAAAGTGGCTCCAAAAGACACCCAAAAATGCTTCAAAAATAGGCTTTGAAAGCAAAGAATGAAGCTTTGAGGGACCAAAACATGTTCAAGGTAATGTCAATCTTAGACTTTCCCCTTCCTTAGACACCACAAGAGTGTAGCTTAGTGGCAAGAGATTGCCACGGTTAAGCGAGCTCTGGGGGGAACAATACTGGGATGGGTGACCTCCCGGGAAGTATCGGGAACCTCTATCTTCCTTGATCGTTGAGGTCCTCCCTCGTGCGCAGCCAATGGCACCAACAGTGACTCGGATGACAAGGTATGCCAAGGTATACGCCTTGGTCGTCGCCTTAGTCGTAAGCCTTGGAGAAAGCCTTAGTTGTGAGCTGGAGCGCTTAAGTAACAAAGGTTTCTTCTTATTTGTATTTATACTATCATATAATATACTTTGGGTATGAGCCACCTTATGAGAAGGATGCCACATGGCAATCCTTGGTAGAAGATCAAAAAAAGGAGAGTCTCTCTTGGTGAGAATTAAGAAGTCATATGACTAGTGAATAGTCTATCTCATAAAAAAAAGCAAGAGACGAGCTCGGCGGCTGGGCGGTTCGAAGAGAAGACTGATCTCTGTGTGTGCAACTCATGGATGGCGACGAGTTGCGAAGCTACGCAAAAGGTTCTACGCAAAATTGGTATCAGAGCACCGTATCTTGGTGTACTTCCGCGCACGCAGGCCATGGGGCTTGAACCCTGGTGGGACGGATGAGTCTCATGACTTAGCCAAGAGAGCATAACTCTTACATGTCTCATGCAGCGCTGCATATATATATGCGTGAAATCTGCCGATGGAGCAATTTCGGTGCCATAATTCTTATGTATAATGCCATTGGAAAAAGTAATGGGGATGTGTAGCAAGATTGCTCCTTACTCTCTTCCTCGAGAATTTAGAAGAAGTCATGCCTTCAATTTCCAAGTTTGATTGTTTTTTTTTAATTTTTGTAAGAATCTTCATTTTTGAGAGGGATAATGAAGGGCTAGGAGGCCAAGTTCTTGGAGAGAAATCATTTTTAGGGAGAGGATGGCATATATACTCTCATTTTAAATCAAGGATTCCCTCCAAATTCAAGAAAGTGGAAGCTTTCGGCACCTCCAGAATAGTTTATTTTCAAAATTTTTATATAAATTTCAGGGGCAATTTTGGATAAATAGCCACCTTGGGAAGGGGATATGAAGCAGGCTTTTTCATAGTTTAGTAGGAAAAATCATGTAAACACATAGCCTAGTGTATTGACTTCCATATAAGATTAAGAAATCCAAAATATACCTCAGTATGATGGGAGTTTGGAACTCCACAAAACCCCCTTCCATCACAGTTTGACAAAAAATTTCAGCACCTAAATCTAAGAAATTCCCATTTTGGAAGAGGGAAAAAGAGGTGCACTAGTTATGGATGGATGAGAATAGTTATATATACTGAGAGTATGGTGTATGGAATTCATAGGAGAATCATTAGATTCATTAAAATGAAACGTTAATCAGGAATTTAAGTTCCTCAAAGACCCCCTTCCCGCACTTTTTGGAAAAAAATTAGAGGTTAAATTTTGCCAAACTCCGCTTTTGGAAGTAAGAAAAGAAATCATTTAAGAGGCTTCCCATGGATTATTGTATAGAATCCAAGAAAAATCCACATTTAGAGTGGATTAGAAGCTTGCTAAGAGCTCCCATTTAAGTTTTTACATGAAAGTAAAAATCTTGATTTAGGCCTCTTTTGGGGAGCAAATTAGCATGCACAAAGGGAGGATTTGGAAAGGTGAAAATAAGCTCAAGCATCTTCATATATTTCTCTCTGAGATTATGAAGAGAATTTTAGGATTTGCATGATGGAAGAATGCTTTTGGGCACCCCAAAAATCACATTTTCACACTTTTTCCAGCCCCTCCAACAGTCCACTAGTTTGGCATCTCCCGCTTGGAATGGCCATATCTTGGGCTAGAAAAGTCCAAATTGGACGTGCTATGGCTCGTTTCGAAGAGCACAAGGTCTTATTTCAGTTTATGAAAAGAAATTTTGGAAAATAAGTATTTTTGCAGGTATGAACAGATCTGCAATGTCTGAACAGTTTTTGGCGACTACCTTCCAGGAGTCATATCTTTCAAACCGGGAAGGTGATTTGAGTAATTTCACTTCGAACTCTTTGCACATAATATATATTTCAGTTTTTGATTATTTGTAGGTCCTAAAATGATTTTTGCAAGTCTCAATAGGGATTACAAATGCATTTTTGAGTAAAATTTGCATTATTCTAGTAATCATTTGACCATGCTTTATGATTTGGGAAGTGATCCGATGTTTTCGGACACTTCAAAGCTTATGTTAGGACTTGAGAAGGAAGGTGCAGAGGTCTCAAAGCTCGTGAGAAGGATTGGATGCATGCAATTCCAAAACCAAACTACTTAGGAACGAAAGAGGATTGCAGAAACCATATGGCTATGCAACATAGAGAATGGTGGCTAGCAATTGTTTTTATGTTTTTGCAGGTTATGGAGTCCATATATAAGTTTATGGCGTGCATGCCATGGGCTTGTCAAGCCCTATGTTGTTGGGTGGCCTATGTGCCACTGAGCTTATGGTTAATTTTTTTTTTGGGATTCCATTTCATGGGGAAATGCTGTCGAAATTTTTCTTACCGCATGGCATTATATATGCACTTGCCTTTAGGTAAGAATGTTAGGGCATGGTAACATGCCTTTCTGCAAACATCAATAAGTTTTACGCATGCTTATAAGCATGTATTTGATGGACTTAGTACCATCAGAGTATTATACATCAGGCAACTTCAGTAGCAACAGGATCCCTACTCATAATCCTTATGGATTTAGACTATAGGATTGCTAAGGGAAGGAGCTACACCTTCACCATTAGTAATGTGCATAAGAAATCCTATAAGTTATAGGAAGTTGCATACAGGTACGGGAGATACATATATGATATTCTCCAAAGTAGTGAAGATTTACTTATCTTCACAAGAGTCTCACAATATGATTAGGAGACTATGGGGTATTATGAGCAATACCCAAAGAGTGACTAGTTTCACTCATGCACATCACTTGAGCAAGTAGTGAAGCATTTCTGCTACACTACTAAGGAAACCAATTAGATGGGATCACAATGATGGGTTTCATAAGATAGCATCGATGGGTGCTTATGTGATTCGAGTGATGGTTAGCAAGGCCATAGGCATGGCACTAGCTCTATGGTATAGAGCATAGATCCCTTAGTCAGGAATAGTTGGGGTACCCAATACATATATATGTATATCGAGATCTACAAACAAGTACTTAGACCTAGTCTTGGTACCTAGGAACAAGTTAGTTTGGAACAAAAAGGGATATCCACTATCACATATTCCTACATGATGATTAGAACCAAACTAACTAGTTCGAGGACATGGGACTCATGTGAGTCCACCGATATGCATTGAGGACATGGGATTCATTAGAGTCCACCTATATATTCCATAATATATGGAATATATATTCGATGTAGTGTAGGTATGACACCGTGAATTGGAAGAAGTTTTCACTGGTATGGGACGGTGGAAATGACTTCCCTTTGAGCACTCTTCTTCTATGGCCAGGGAGAAAAGGATTCATCATTCATGGTGTCATGTCTCACTAGATCAGAGGAGAGCTCTTAGTAGACATCTCCTTAGAATTGGGATTTATCCTTCATAGTTTAGGGAAGATTTATTCTTCTAGTAGAGAATATGATAGGTGATTTTATCACCATTAGTATCGCATACTCATTTTGAGTTTTTTAGGAAGGATAATTCCATCAATCTGATTGGATCGTATAGATCCATGCACAAAGTATGGTTGCCAGAGATAGTTCTTTATTATGGATACACATGTGTTTACGGTATCATGTCACATCATTGCTGACCATTTGAGTAGAGGGTTTTGACCCTTATAAGGAATTTATATTCTCCGCTCTTCACTACATGTACCTTCATTAGTAAGGGGAGATTTGTTCTCCATCTTCATAGGAATATATGTAATCAGGGATTATGCATTAGTTACGGAAGAGAGGACTAAATAAATTCATGAGTTTCTCTTTTAAGGAAAGGAGAAAGTGGGAATCAGCTCAGAGATCAATGATAGATCTCACTTTAGTTGAGTGGTCTCACTTTAGCTCCTGCTTTTTGAGAGAGAAAGAAGCAAAGGAAAACATGATTTCTTCATAGGAGAAGAATAGAGTATGTTTTCTTTAGATAGAAGAGGTGTTTTGAAAACATCTCTTAGTCTATATTTAAGAAGGAATTCATTTCCTCTACTTTTCAATGTAATTTTCCTTCATATGGGAGTATGATTCTCCACTATTTTGGAAGGAAAAGTATGGAAAACTTATGTGCATGTTCTCAGCTATGTATGAGTAGAGAAAATGGATTCAACAGAATCTCTTTCAAAGGGAAAGGGAAAGTGGAATAGGTTCCACTGCTAGAGCTCTTTTCCAGAGAGAGAGAGAGAGAGTTTCACTTTCTCACTTTTAGGTTGTCTAGAGAGAAGTGGCACTCTTCTATCAAAGGCAAGAGGGAGATCAGTTAATCATAATGGTTAGATCGAGTCTCACTTGTAAACTCTAGAGAGAAGCAGTTATGCTATTTTCAGTGATGGTCTTTGACTAGATGAGATAACCTAGTTATTGACATTAGTTAGACTGGAAGTAGATTGATGATACTTCTCTTTTGAGTTTCCAGGAGACAGGGATATATGTAACCTATTGAGGTACTAAACTCTTAGTTGGTGTTACATCATGAGTATGATGAGTAAACATCAGTTAAGAGGATGGGTACTTAGGGATTATCTGAATCTCAAAGGGAATGCTTTCTGCATTCATATGGCAAACTACAGGGAAAAGAAATATTAGAGTTTTCACAAGTGCCAATAGATGCTCTTCCAATAGAACTTAGTTCACAGGTAATGGACGAAAAACCATAGACTTCTTGGTTGGTCGAATGTAGAAATTTCATTTTACTACCAAGAAATTCTTATATATGAGCTAGATGATGGAATTTCATAGTCACAAGGTAGTTTAGAGGAAACTATTACTTGTGAGCACACTCAAGGTTAGGAAGACCTTGAGTGGTATGAGGGCAATCTATCATTTAGTCTTAGATGGGTTTGACATCACTTGATATGGGACTTTGTTCTATACTTCAGAGGATTCTATGGTTTATTGTCTCCATTATGATATGGTCAAACCTATAAGCTTAGCACCTTACACTTGCTTGTCTTACTATTACTCCATAAAGTAAACATCATATGGACTTAGGTCATTCTGAGGATGTTGTATGTTATGGGAGTGATAGTCTGGAACTTGAGTGTATATGGAAGATAGTAGGCACCACTTAGACGGTTTCCCACCTTTGAGATGATCTCATATGAGGCTTCTTAAGGGGAAGGATACGGGGAAACATCACACAGAGATGACCATGTACATAGAGTACATGGGGTTCAGGGGAGTCCGAGCACTTCTTCTACCATTACCGACATTTCATCTATATTTTTGAGGACGAAAATGCTTTCAAGGGGAAGGAAATGTCATATAATATACTTTGGGTATGAGCCACCTTATGAGAAGGATGCCACATGGCAATCCTTGGTAGAAGATCAAAAAGAGGAGAGTCTCTCTTGGTAAGAATTAAGAAGTCATATGACTAGTGAATAGTCTATCTCATAAAAAAGCAAGAGACAAGCTCGGAGGCTAGGCGGTTCGAATAGAAGATTGATCTCTGTGTGTGCAACTCACAGATGGTGATGAGTTGCGAAGCTACGCAAAAGGTTCTACGCAATATATACATTGTGTCTTTCCACTTAAATGCACAGTTGCAATGAATGCTTTAAATGTATGACTTGATTTCGAGAATCGAATAAGCTATTTGTGTTGTTGGCTTGAGGGAAGCAATAGACTAATTATGTGATGGTTCCTAGAGAAATCAAATATCAAGGTTCAACCTGTGATATTGAAAAGGAGGTGTTACTTCAAATTCATCTTGTTGAATTTTTTATATTATCTCGTACTATTGCCTAAATTCAAGAAAAATATGGAATCATATCACTATCTAAAAGAGAACATTGTTTTCTTAGTTTTCTAATTCGCCATCTTTCCCAAAACATCTCTGATTGTATGTGGTTGACTCAATAGGTGTGTGTGGGTTTTCGTGGCTGAATATCTATGTGTGAAAGAATTATTATAGAATTATGTGTAAGGGGTGCATGATGGTATATAAGAGAGAAATATCAAGGAGTGTGCTAGATTTTTTATGTGTGTGAAAGTGAGAGTGAGGACTAGGCTCTGAGAGTGAAAGATAGATGAGAGTGGCTGTGAATATTTGAGAGGAGTGAATACATGTGAAGAGTGTGAGTGAAAGAGAGTGTGAGACAGACGGAAGGATAGAAAGTATGTGTGCATTTGATTGATGTTGGTGCATTAGGGTGTGTTGAAAGAAAGGGAAAGAGTGGGAAAACCAAGGTGAATTGAAGTTTGGGGATTGCAACTTAGAAGCCTACGTATGCATGTTAGCACGCCTAATATCAGAAAATCTTGCTAAAATACGAAACTTTGTGCAAATTTTAGCCTCACATAAACACTCTCTCTTGGACTTAGGACATTATTTCATATACCTACAAGTAAACTACCTTTTGATCCCATTCTCTTGTAGAAAATTGAAAATTCTTTGGAAAAGTATTCCCCCCTACCACCATCAAACATTAAGGTTTTGATAGGCCTTCCTCTTTCTTTTTCAACTTGAGTTTTGAATCTCTTGAATATAGAGAACACATCTGATTTTTGCTTCATACAAAATAGCCATACCTCTCGTGAGTGAGCATCAATAAGGGTGACAAAAAATGTATTACGAGCCATTGATGCCTCTTGGGTAGCTCCCCATACATCCATATGTATCAAGTTCAAGAGGTTTGATGCCACATATTTGCTCCTCTTGAATGGTTGCCTCGTTTGTTTTCCTAGTTGACAAGCTTCACAGTATTTGTGTAGTCCAACACTATTAAACTTTGGAAAATCTCTTACCACTTCATATTTGCTCATGTCCTTTAGCTTTGGAATGTTGATGTGCCCTATTCTTTTGTGCCATAAGTTGAGCTGTGAAATCTTCTTGTTCCCAAATTGAATGTACATGACCTTTCCATGTGGATGTTGAATGTCCAAAGTGAAAATCCTTCCTTCTCTTCTACCTTGAGCAATGACCTTGAAAACTTCTTTGCGATTCTTTATGAAGCACCCTTTCTCATTGAATATGACATGATAACCCTTCTCTACCATTTCTCCTACTGCAATCAAGCTCTTTGAAATTGTAGGGACATGAAGAAGTTTAGATAGTACCTTTGCTCTACTTGTATATTCGAGCCTTATATCTCCAATATGTTCAATCGTGTGTTGAGTACCATCATCTCTTTCAAGACATCATTTTTGACTTGGGACCTTTAGATTAGTAAACAAACTTCCTTTTCATGACATATGGTTACTAAAACCTGACTCAATGTACCATTCTTTATCATCTTTATAAGAGATTCTATACTCAAAAATAGAATACATGTCCACACAAGTATGCTAAAGAATAGAATTCACTCTCACACTGATAACTCACAGAATATAGATCCTTTGAAGGTGACATTTCAGAGAGCAAAGCTAGACAAGAGAAAATTTCCAACAAGCTAGAAACCACATGATTTGGATAAGTTCTACTTGGGAAATTCAACTGACCTAAATAGACTACCTATCCACATAAGTATGCTGAAGAACTAGACCTCACTCTCGGACTGATAAATCACACAATATGGATCCTTTGAAGGAGATATTTGATAAATCAAAAGTAGACAAGAAAAAATTCCAATAAGGTGAAAATCATGTAATTATAATAAGTTTTGGTTGGGAAATTTAGCTTCCCAAAATAGGCTACCTAGCCAAACAGGTATGGTGAAGAACTAGACTTCACTCTCAGACTTATAACTCATAAAATATAGAAACTTTGAAGCAGATATTTGAGACAAAAAAATTAAACACAATAATATTTCTAATGAATGTTTAATTGCAACAAAGGTTCACATATGAACTAAGATATGAGGCCAACAACATGATTATATACAAAGTGATGAGCAGTTGGAAAGAGTCTATAAGAAGATAAAATGACAAAATAGCTTCTAAGATGAAATCCAACACCTGGGGGCTCTTGGCTCTTTCTCACCTTGTTGATGGAGAACGGTATGAAGACCGTGAGCAAGTGATGGCACAAGTGTGTGAGTGAAAGCACACAAGCATGCACACACATACACACACGTGCACAAGGTAAGAGCAAAGAGTGGAACAATGGAAAGCTTCAATTACAAAAGAAATCCCTTACAAAGATCAAATCTACAACAAGATAACCTCAAAAATGAGCTCTCCAGCCCTTTTTATGGTTTTTTGAGTGGTTTTGGCCTTGTCCAGACCTACTGTTTGGCCTAGTTAGAAAATAGGTTCCAGGGCTTATTTGGGGGCTCAAACGGAGTCTAAAAATTATGAAAATTGGTAGGATGATAGTTCTAATACTTTACAAGCTTGAGGACTCCTCGGCTTGAACAAAATGGAGTTGCAAAAATGAAAGATGTTATTTACAATGGTTTTTAGTGATTAAAATCACTATTTTTATAGGGATTTCTTATGAAAATTTGACATGTGCTTATTGGAGCTCCATACATGCTCCTTCTTCTTGTGTGTCCACTTCCTTGGTGTGCTTCCATGCTTTGTCCTTAACCTTGAGTGCCAACACTCCCCCCCTTTTAGAGTCTGTCGTCCTTGACAGAACCTTGTTGTGGTGGCTGTTCCATGTAGTGCTTGGAGAGGTAGTGTCCAGCATGTACCAACAAGAGCGGTCCATATTCCAATTGTAGCTTGGTCAATTGTCTGGTTCTTCATTTTGTCACTGCTAGCCCTTGCAGGTTGGAGTCCCTTCGTATGTACTTCTTCCTTGTATTCCAACTTGATGGTGCATTTGTGAGCTTTTCAAAATCGCTAGCTGCTCAAAAGAGGTGGTCAATGTGGATTATGAGAAACCCTCGGCAGTGGATTGCTTACTTGTGCTTTTTATTGTCACCTTGATGTCCTCTAATTCTTCCAAAGATGGCTTTTCATGCCAAGTACTTGTAACCCATAATGGATGATGGGTAAGTGCATTAGTGCATGGGTTGAAAAATAGAGGTGCCTTATTCATGGCCTTGTAATGTGGCTCTATGCATGCATACTTGGGAAATGCATTGGAAGAAGTATGGTGCAAGAAATTGGGTCTTGAGCGAAGTGCTCAAGGGTACGTTTGATGAAGAGGTTCCCTAATCTACCATGGGTATAGTGTTGTTACAATAGGCAATTCTTACCATGGTGAAGGGTCCATGGATCTACATTCTTCGTGGTGTGCTCCCATCATGGTGATTGACCATTTGCCTTGTCTTGCTTATTGATGGATGTCCTTTCTGATGGTTCACTAATGAGATTCTTCAATTGCATGGTCATGTTTCCACTCGTTGTCTTTTCTGCTCCCTCTCTCTTTTTTTTCTTTTTTTTTGAACAATGGAATAAAACAAGAAGAAAGGTGTTAGCATCAGTAAAATATTTTTACGTATGTCCAATGTGTATCATGTGCCTGGGATTCTCAATTGTGTCTATGCACAGCCATGTAAGGAGGCCCTATATTAATGCATACTTTGGAAATGCATGACCTAAATGGTGCAAAAAGACAAGGTTATGCCAAAGGCACATGGTTGTTGCTGGTCGAGGCTTTTGATGTTACTTGTAGACTTGATGCAATCTTTGTTTGGAGGTGTCGATTGACTCTTGCAATGATGTAATCCTCCTTATAGGGATCCATTTCAGAATAGTGTTTGGCCCTGTACAGATCACTTCTGGACTCTTCATCTTGACATGGTTTTTGGCGTTTGGTATCCGGTGTGGTTCGCTCTTTGGTTCTGTGGATGCTACTAGCACTTTTGGTATCCAAACCCATACCCTTGACGATTGTCATCTTACTATTGTTGAAGAGGTGACTTGATTTTGTTTTGATCTCTATGATTGGTTTCGACTCTTGCTTCTCCTTAGCTTCTTTGTTGAGACCTTTTGCATGGTGGAGAGCGTAGGACATTGTGCATGTAAGAGTCCTTTGGTAAGCCACATGTGTAATAGCCCTTGTTGAGCTGCAACTAAGTTTTTTGGTACCCAAATTTGTCGGAGACCTTCTCGTTGAGCTTTTCCTTGTTTCTTGGTGCTTGTTTTGGCATGATTAGCCATCTTGGATGGAATTTGTTGTGGCAAAGCTGGTGGTTGCTCTCCTTTTCTAACCTAGATCTGCTTCGTGCTTGGAGTTTCTTTCTTCTTGAATTTTGTCTATCTATTTGATATAGTGGTTCTCTGCAGGGCTATTTTACTTACTTCTTTGGTTGAGTTGTTGTGACTGCTTTAGTCTTTGAGCAAGAGGAGGAGTTTGTTTGTCTTTGAGCTTGTTCTTCCATGATTGAGTTCTTCTGGGACATAGAGCTTTTGACACAGACAACAGCTTTTTTGCTAAGATTAGTCCTAGAAGAATGAAGAGAATGTGTGACATCTGGATTTGTGAGCATGCAATTCTCTAATTCTAATGTGATGCATTGTTCTTGTACCCAATCTTGAAGAATTTGACTTCTTAGGTTCAAGTTAACTGCATGGTCGTAAATCTAATCTTGACCCAAGACAAGTGGCTCTATAAGATACTCATCATGACACACTAGCATTTTGACTTTCATTGGAACATCTTGAAGGTAGATGGAAAGTTCCACTTCGCCCAAACAAGGGGTTTCCACACCTCCCAAGCCTATGAGATAGGCTTCTATGGGCTTGATGTTCAATTGCACGTCTTGGCAGTATGAAAGTCTAACTGCACTAGTTGCTGCACGTGAGTCAACCAATGCTCTCACAGTCCTTACACTCTTTCCTCGTCCTACTTCCACAGTCACAAAGGGGTGTCGATCGATTATGTGTGAAGTAATTATGCCCAATTATGTCACATGTCCATGTGATATTTTGGCACTTTTGTGTTGAGATCTAGGCCTACTCACCTTAATTTATTTCACCTAATGCACTCTCTAGCCTCTGCTTGTGCTTCTTCTCTAACCCTCAACTCTTCTTCTTTTCGCTTCTTAGCAATGTTGAGTCTCATTAACATATCCTCTGTAAGAGGTTCTTGGTACAACTTGACTCGACATCCACTAATTTGGTTTGGCAAAATGTCACCTTCTAGAGTGGCCAATTGAAGCGCACCACTAGTGGAAATTCTATTAATAATCATGGGTCCATATCCTCATTTCTCTGATTTGCGGGCATGCTGCTTTAGTGTATAAACCAACACTAGATCTCCTTATTTCAATCCTTTATCCTTGATGTGTGCATCAAAGTATGCCTTTTGTCTTTTCTTTGTAGCATAGATGACTGCTGCCGCTTGTAGCCTTGTCTCACCTAAACGTTCTAGATCAAAGATCCTGGAGGACAACTCGTGTCCACTCCACTTATGCTCTTGTGCTACTTTTAAGGCAGGCAACTCGGTAAGCCCAAACAACATGATGAAGTTGTTGGTCCCAATCAGAGTGTTTATTATTTATGAGTTTTGTCAATATGTTACATAGGATCTTATTCGTGCTCTCGGCTTGGGATGATAGGGGGCAGACTTCTTATGTATTACCAAGAATTCTTCGAAAAGGTTTTCAATAACTTCGTTCAAGAAGTGCGTACCTCTATCACTGACCAACTCTATTGGCAACCCATATCTGGTGAATACATTCTCAAATAAGAACTTAGCCGTCATTTGAGCATCATTCTTTGTTGTGGCTTTTATTTCTACCCACTTTGTAAGGTAATCTGTGGCTACAATAATGTATTCTACATGGGATTTTCTAGCTGGGGGTTTAATAGGACCAACAAATTCTATTCCCCACTTTGAGAATGCAGGTCCTCCCATCATTGGTCTCAAAGGCATCTCATCTTTTCTTATCGGATATTGTGCATGTTGGCATGTGTCACATTTCTTCACATAAGTATGTGCATCCATATGAAGAGAGGGCCACCAAAGTCCTGAGAATAGAATGGTCTTAATTACTCAATCAAGACCAAAATGTCCACCTACACCGCTATGTGCAGTTTCTAAGACTTTCAAATAATTTGATTCATGAATGCACAGTGTTAAATAACCATCTTTGCCTCTTCGATATAGGTTGTCTCCTACTAAGGCATAGTCTTGAGCCTCTTGCTCCATGGTTCATTTTCTAGCCAGATTAGCCTTGCTAGTTAGTGTTCGTGATTGCATGAATTCTACCAATGGAGTTCTCCATTCGGGAATTAACGATATGTGATAAAGAGTCACATGCTCCACAAGGGATCTCTATTGGCACACTGGACAATTCTTAATCCACTCATGTATTTCTTTGTCCATGCTAGGCCAATATGCTCCTAAATGTTTTAGATTTTGCAATGTTTGCTATTTAGAATAGTGACTTCATAGCAATCCTTCATGGGCTTGTTGCAACCAACTACTATGTTCATCATCGTGGACACAACAAGCTACACCGTTTTTTTCTTGTTTGTACATGCATCCTGTCAATATTTGATATTTTTGCGGTTTTACAATTTCTTCTTTGTTTGCTTTTACATTTTTATTTGCAGGGCCGAAGGTTAGGACAACTACCAACTTGTTTGCCCATTTAGGAACAAATTCTAAATTGAACAGATAAGCATCGGGCAATTCATCAGACACTCCTTGCAGTGACTCGCCTGAAGTGATGCGAGAAAGATGGTCTGCCCTGAGGTGGGTTCTACCTTTCCTAACAACCACTTCAAAGTCATATTCCATTAGTAAGAGAAACCATCTTACTAAGTGTCCTGTATTGCAAGGTTTATTGACCAAATATAATAAAGCTTGATGATCAGTAAAAAAAAAAACTTGAACTTGTTGGCCAATAGATAGTGTCTAAAATTCTTCACGGCATATACCATGCCTAAAACTTCTCGCTCAATTGTGGTATAGTTTTGTTCAACCGCATTTAGTTGTCTACTAGCATATGCTATGGGAAAATATAAATTTCCTTCACCTGTGGGTTGTGCTAGCACACATCCTATTGCATGATTGGAAGCATCTACATGGACATGGAAGGGTTTATTCCAATCAAGAGT
Organism: Ceratopteris richardii; assembly: GCA_020310875.1. Taxonomy (NCBI): domain Eukaryota; kingdom Viridiplantae; phylum Streptophyta; class Polypodiopsida; order Polypodiales; family Pteridaceae; genus Ceratopteris; species Ceratopteris richardii. Next base: position 36,678,301 of record CM035412.1, on the reverse strand, counting down.
GGTTAGTATTGGTGCTGAGCACAAATGTCTTTTTAGCTCATTGAAGGATTTTTCACATTCATCATTCCACTCAAATTGGTCAGCAAGGCGTAAAGAGGTTTGGTTATGGTTGCATACATGTGGATAAATCTGCGGTAATATCCACAATGGCCCATAAAGGCTACCTCTTTACGTTCTTTGGCCTCGGCAACTCTACGATGGATCTTACCTTGTCCTCATCTGTTGATATTCCATTCTTAGAAACAATATGACCTAAGATCTTACCTTGACGTACCATGAACACACACTTCTCTCGGTTCAGACACACTCGATATTCTCTACACTTTTTGAAGATTTGTCTAAGCTCAGGGATGTGGTATCTTCTTACTTTGGAATGAGCACATAAATCGTCCACAAATACTTCTAAGCACTTTCGCAAGAACTCCTTGAAGACATGACAAATGAGCCTTTGGAATGTTGTAGGTGCATTGGTGAGCCCAAATGGCATCACACGAAATGCAAAGATTCCCCACTCTATGGCAAAAGCCGTTTTATGTTGATCTTCTGGGGCAATGACTACTTGGTTGTAACCTGAAAATCCATCAAGGAAGCTATAAACTTCCTACCTGCAACATGGTCCAATAAATGTTCAGTGATTAGAAGCAGATAATTATCTCTGATTGTGGTGCATTAACTTTTTTAAGGTTAATACACACTAGCAACTTCCCATTCTTCTTGGGCACCATGACAATGGGGGACACCCATTCAGTATGCTCAATCTCATAGATAAATCCAGCTTCAATCAGCCTATCAATTTCTTCTTTTATTTTAGCTACATAAGTGTCATTATATGTGTAGGGCTTTTGTTTGGTGGGTTTGGCATTGGCGGTCATGGGAATGATATGAGAGAAAATTTTTGGATCTACTCCCTTCAAATCTCTATAGTGCCACGTAAACACGTCCCTATATTCCCTTAATAGAGCTACAAGCTCTACTTCTTCTTTTGCACTTAGGTCATCTCCTATGTACGTACATCGCTCTTCGTTCCCTTCCATGGTTATGACAATTTTCTTGGTATTTTCTTTGTTATCATATGCTTCTCCTATGATGGCCTCTCTCTTAGGCATTCGTACCAAAATTTTCCGATCTTCAACTTCATATTTCTTGAAGTTTTCTGGTACCTCGAACAATGATTCCTCCTCTTCTTGTTTCATTGCTTTTCTTTTCTTTTTCTTTTGACCTCCTTCACTTCCATCCTTTCAATTTACAGTTTTAATACTTGAGAGGTTCTTCTTCTTTTTGGGTTAACACTCCTACATCCTCTAAATAGTGCTTTTCTGAATTAAAGCAACTATCCACTACAATGGACTCTAGATCATCGTTGTTTTCTTCTTCTTCTATGGCATCACTAGGGTCACATTCTTCCAACAAGGGCTGACACATGAACACTGAAATATCATAACCCTCCTTATCACAATGAGGTGTCCATTATTCTTCATTGACTGCAATGTCCATGGTAGCTAAGATTTCTGCCCAACCATGAGGCTCGAATTCCTCATCTGGAAATATCATCGGTGTATAGGATGGGTCTTTAACTGGTCTATCTCCTAGGGGAGTTCCTTCTTCTCTTGCTTTTAGGCGCTTTTCCTCTTCCTCTGCGACCTTGCACATGCACAAGTGAGTATCTTCATGCAGCCATGATGGATCAAGTGAACTTCCAGAATGCATAGAGATTGAATCTTCTTTTGCTTTGTGGATAGGATTCCACTGTAGGGATGGTACATCTCTAAAGGTGTAATCCTTCAAATTGACCTTGGTGGTGACCCCTAGGTGTTGTAAGTAAAAGGAGTTGGTTTCCCAATCCTGTACTATTTGCAAGTGTCATAGGAAGGTTCGTCCTAGGATCATCTCTTAGACGTTATTTTTTTCAACGTCACATATAGCAAAGGTCTGCTCAAACTCTACACCACAGGTGGTTAGAGTTATCCCTTCTAGAAATCCTAGCGGTCTTTCAAAATGACTATCAGCCATTTGAAGATTCATTCTAGTTGGTCTTAATGTGGGTTTTCCCCATTGCTTCCACAAGGAGGTGGTCGCAATAGCAACACTAGCACCTGAATCTACGATCGCTTTGGTTGTGTAACCTTGGTAGGTGATCAGAAGATAAGTATTACCTTCTTCACCTTTGCTCATGTCTCCTATTTTATCGAGAGGTATCTCTGGAACTTTTTGCTTAGAGCCTACTTTTGGCATATTGGAATCAAGTTCTAGAACTTGATCCTTCACATGATTCCATAGCTCAGGTTTTGCTTTGAGCAGCTCTTCTACAGTGAGATGACATTGAACCTTAGTGTTCTTCACCACGTCAATGTTTCCTGGAACCACTGAGTCTTCATTTCTTACCAATATTGTGGGAGCTTTGATCTGAAGAGATTCAGATTCCCATGGGCCTCTCATTTGTGGCAACTCTTGTAAAGAATTAGATTCAAAATCTAATCTTTCATCTTCTTGTTGCTCTGCTTGATCTCCGTAAATAGATGGAATATCTTGGGGAAATTGATCATGAAGGTCATCAATTTCAGGAATAGGAGGGGGATTACCCTTCTACTTGGCCCATTTCTCTTCTTGTATTTCCTGCAAGAACTCTTGAGAGTATTGTTGAATTGAAAGAGGTGTGCTCTCATCCACGAAATCAGGAACATGAGCTTTCGTTGGTGGTAAGCTTTCTCTTTCAACCATCGGTTGAGCCTGTGGAGGTAAAGAAACCTGCGGCTTGTTTACCAACTGCTCTAATCTCTCTAGTATGCCCTGGAAATGCAAATCCAGTTTGACAAAGTTTTTCTGATTGAACTTTTGACTATTCTCGAGCATAGCTTGAGCTACTTCTACCATTTTCATGCACATTTTTGTCCGTTCAATCTCTAAGTCTGCTCTAGGGTAACTCTTGTCTAGGTTTGTAGCTGTTGGCCCTTCTTGAAGTTGAGCTTGGTAGGCCTTGAACATCATGTCCAAGCCTTCTGGGGTTGGATCTGCAAGAACAAACCTTGGTTGTGGTTTATTTATAGTGGGTGGTGGGGTGGGATGAGGTGGAGTGGATGGAGCTTCAGCATGGGAGGGGTTTTGAGATGCAATATCTTCTATTTTTGTTTTTGCATCTTTCAGACTTTCTTCTAGTTTAGATAACTTTTTATTCCACTTGCGATTAGTTTTCTCTCTGGTATCCTTCCAAGTTTTGGTTTTCCTCTTACTAGGCTCTCTTGATTCGCTTAACTCTGATTGTTCAGTCGGCTTATCCTGGTTCAAAGCTTGTGCTCTAGTGATTGCCTGTATAGGAGCCACATTACTACTACTTGAGCTTGAATCCACCACTAAGTCTACCACATTGATGGGTGTAACCTTGGGCACACTAGAGGGATTCCTAGGACACTCCCTTGGAAGATGTTCTTTGCCACACTCAGGACAAAAGCCTTGTATTGTGATGTTTTGTCCTTGTCCCGGAGTTAGTGAGTGGGGACATTCACAAATGAAATGGTCACCGTGACATCTAAAACATGGTCCTCTAGGGGCTTGTGGTCTTACTTGTCTCGCTTGGGGCCTAGGGTTGGGATTCGTATACATGACATTGGAGTATTTTGGCTCCCAATTTTTTTCCATAGGTGGTGTCTCATATGGATAGGAATAAGCCTAACTATGCTTTGGCGACTCTGTGTAATAAGCTTGTGGACTATCTTCATGGGAGTAGTCTGAACTATGAGCATGCGAGTCATTTTTTGAGACCAACGGGGTTAGTGGCACCAATGCTCTATTAAGGTTCTTCTCTGCCACTGCATACTTAACTGGGATCACATTGGCAAGAGCTGGTGGTTGGTTTCCTAGGACTGGTTGTGGCCTATATGGTGCCTGATATTGTTGTTGTGGCCTATAATATGGCTGTTGGTGTTGATTTTGATACCTACCCTACTAGTAAGGTTGCTGAAAATTTGTCTAGCAGCCTGCCTATTGTATGGATAATCTTGAGCCGTATGATTTGTGTATTTCCTCTCAATGGTGCAATATAGAGCATTAGGGATTCCTTAGGGTTGAGACATCATTGGGCAAACATTAGGCATGTGGTCTCCTCCACAGTTGTAACATCGCTTCAATGAGGTGACCCTTGGTGTTTGTCTATTTTGAACTCCTAGCTTCTTGGCAACCTGCTCAGCTATCTCATCTATCTCCATGGAGGTTTTGGAGGTATGACTAGTAGAACTATCAGAGTCCTTATAGAGTTTGGACAGTCCTAACTCCTCACCCAAGTTTTCTTCTCTATCAATACACATGCGCACACACTCTTCTATGGATCTAGGCTCTTTCAAGTACACATATGACCTCAACTTTGTGCTTAGTAGGCCATCTAAAAACAAGGCCACTTGTTTGGCAGGTGTGGGTAGTTCTGCTATGGGACATCTTTCTAAGTATTGCCTAAACCATCTTCCTGCAAGTCCCATTGTTTCTTGGGGTGTCTGCTTGAAGCTGTGGATCAAGGATGATGTGTTATGCATGATACCACTCTTGGAAAATTCTACAATGAATGCTTCTAGCAATTGACCTATGTCTCGATAGTTCTGACTATTTAGGGGTTGAAACCAAGCTAAAGCTAAGGCAGTACCCTTAAGAGTCAAACCAAATGCCTCGAACTCAATGAACAAGTCCTCGACATGTTCAGCTCTTAACACTTGTTTGAACTCAGCCACATGATCATAAGGATCCCCTGACCCATCAAAATAGTTCTTCATAGCCTTGACCACTTGAGAAGGCCTAAGGGTTCTTGAGTGCTCTCGAGGTCTAGGCAATGGAAAATCATGTTCATCTCTTTGATGCCTATGTACTCTATGTCTCTCCCTTTCAGGTCTTTTAGTTCCTAATCCCGATCGGTCTCTACCCACCGTGTGTGGAAAGCTTACCTCTGGTCTCTCTCTAGTTCTTTCCCTTTGGGTTTCATGAGCCTTGGATGATCCTGCTCCTTGGATACCATGGGAAACACTAAATCTTGGTGGAGGGAAAATTGATTTACCCTGCCAAGTGTATGCATGCCTATCCTGCTCTGTTGCCAAGAACATTTTCTTAGATGTGTGATCGAGATAGACAACTTTCCTTGGTGTCTCCGGATCCTTGAATTCATAGATGGTGACTACTAGACTAGGTTGATTTGGCCTAAATCTCGAAAAGGCTTCCTCTGTTTCTCTATTCAAGAATAGTTCTATGCTTTTGTTATCTTGAGGGATCCAATCTGGAGTGATTACTCTAGTCAAGACTAACTTACCTCTAGGAGTCTTGGGTTCTCCTCCTAGGTCTCCTTGCTCTAGGTCTCCTATCTCATTCTCAGGAATGATATTGCCAAACTCATCTATCCTATCTGGGAGGTTGGTTACCACATACATGGTTCCTTCCTTATCAATGTATGAACCCTGTTCGAACTTGACCGCTAGGTTTCCAGTCCAAAGGGCTGATCTGGATTTTTGAGTTGGACCACTGATCGCCTCAGGCCATCCTCAAAAATGCGAGAACCTAATTGGTTGGTCTTAATATATTCCAATTGTGTCTTATAGGGACCTTCTGGTGTCTTTAAATAGGAAGTACTTGACCTACGTGTGGGTCTCTCCATGTTCAAGGACATTTCTGAGTCACTAGTGTCGGAACTTATCACGTAGGGATAACCACTTAGTTGTTGTGCCCAAGACTTAGTTGTATGGTTGACACTAGCCTCAAATGATCTAATGCTTTGCTTATCCTTGCCTAAGTGTCTACCAGATCTTAGGTTCATAAGATTTGTCTACAAGTCCAAAATTTCCCCTCGTATTGCTCAAAATCCTTTGGAACCCCTTGCTTCCTAGTCCCTCCTAAGGGTTTTGTATGAGAAAGTTATTCCAGTTCAGGGTTTTGGGGTTTAAAATAGGGAAACAGGACCTCTCAAGGATTGCTTCAAAACAGGCGATACACAACACTTAATAAGTATCAGCGATACTTGGAAGCAAACGATACATGATACTTGGGATTCCATGACACACGATACTTGGGGAGTATCGTGACACTTGGAGTAGGAGACACTCGACACCTAAGGAATGTCGTGACACCTAATGGAAACGACACACAATACTTGGGTTTCAACAAGCTTCTTTGAAATTCCATTTACTGGCTTCCATTGCCTCCTTTGAATCAGCACATCTTTAATCTGATTCTTCCATAGAGAAAAGTTTGTGCCGTCAAATTTTCGACTCTCAAAATGGTATTTGCCCTACAAGTTATAGTTGCTCCTCAGAACACTAACACTAGACCCTGATCCATCGGATGTGCCTGAGAACTCTGATGCCATGATGGTAGAAAACTGAATAGAATGATAATGGAGCTAGAAGAGTCCAAACACCAACGAATAAGTGTATCCAGGAGTAAATCAACCACTGTATAGTTGACAAAACTAGAAATCTCGAAAAAATTTGCCAGAGTATCCTCTGTAAAATGAGCATATGAATAATGTCAAAGTGCAAGTACTGACATGTTTTCTTGCATAGTGAATCTCTCACTCCACTGCATATAATCAATTACCCAATAGAAGCCAACTAGGCTTATCGAGCACCTATGAACAACTATCATACATCTCCTATGACGAGGCTGGGTAAGTCTTCACCTGCATCATCGAGGATACCCAACATCTGGGTGTCTCCCAGTTAAGAAAACCTCACCACGACCCTCTTTATCGAACGTAAAAGGATTTATGCAAAAAATATAACCGCTATATCAATGACCACATGGATGTACATAAGCGGTATCCATAGAAGCGTACATGGTGTGTATGTGCTCAATATATGTAGTAAAATGACAATAAAAGGCTGAATTCACAACCCAAAAACTAGTCAATAACACCTGCAAGTTTCTGTCAACTCTGATGTTTTAGGCTAAAAAACCTGCATAAATTTGCAGTGGTTGCTCCCACCAAAACTAAAAACCTCTCGAGAAACGTGAAGCAAAGAATGAAGCTTTGAGGGACCAAAACTTGTTCAAGGTAATGTCAACCTTAGTCTTTCCCCTTCTTCAAACACCAAAAGAGTGTAGCTTAGTGGCAAGAGATTGCCACTGTTAAGCGAGCTCTGGGGGAACAGTACTGGGATGGATGACCTCCCGGAAAGTACCGGGAACCTCTATATTCATTGATTGTTGAGGCCCTCCCTCACGCGTAGGCAATGGTGCCAATAGTGACTTCGGTGACTCGGATGAAAAGGTATGCTAAGGTCTATGCCTTAGTCGTAAGCTTTGGGGGGGGAGGGGGGGTGCTCGCTTTGCTCGCACAAAAGGAACAAAGCTTTTGCCTCAAATTGCTCTGATACCAATGAAGTATTTCGATGGCAATGCACCACAGTGCGCTGACCTTCTTGAGAGCTCCACGATGATATCCTCGGGGTAGAAAATGGAGCGCCTAAGGCCGCACACAGTACTTTGCACACAGGCTACTCAATATGCAGAAAACACAGTATACGTGGAGCATGAAGACAGACTTCTTAGGTCTTCCAAATGTGGTCGAACTTATAGTCTGTGACTGACCAGGACACTATATGTTTTATTAAAGAACATATACAAAGAAGTTTCTGATGGCCATTTGGCCTTTCACATGAACACTAATGGTAACAGATCTAAAATTTTAAACTCCTTATCGAGTTTTCTTTGTATCTCTTGTATTCTTGCAACATTACTTCCTATTATGATGAGATCATCAACACATATGTGGATGTATACATGCTTGCCTTATTCTTTCTTCATGTACAGAGAAGGATATGCAGGACTATACCCACACCTTGTGAGGTACTCAACCAATCTTTGGTTCAAAGCACATGGTGCTTGCTTCAGCCTATACAAAGCTTTCTTCAATATACAAACAAAATCTGGATGCTTTTTATCTTCAAATCCAATCGGTTGACTCATGTATACCTCTTCTTGAAGTTCACCATTGAGAAAAGCATTTTTTGTATCAAGTTGGTACAGTGGCCATGTCCTTGTTGCACTCACTGCAATCAAGGTTCTAATTAATCCCATCTTTGCAATTGGGCTGAAAGTCTCTTCATAGTCAATGCCATGAGTCTGCTTGAATCCTTTTGCTACTAGTCTAGCTTTATGCCTAGCTAGAGAACCATCCGCATTTCTCTTTATTTTAAACACGCATTTATTTAAAAAAATCTTCATACCTTTAGCCTTTGGAACTAGCTCCCATGTGTGATTGTGCTTGAGAGCTTTTATCTCTTCTTGCATAGCTTTCTGCCATTCTTTTTGTGTACATGCTTCTTGCGTCTTCATATGCATCCAGTTCTTTGTCTTTGACCACTTGTGTCATATATGCAAAGTGCTTTGCAATAAAACTATCATGGCTTAGCCTTTGAATTGGATACCTTGCTCTTGAAGGCCTCCTTTTTCCTTTGAATATTGCTTCTTCAATTGGTTTAACTTTACCTTTCACCTCTTCATATTCTTCTTCACTTGCATTTGAATCACTGTTTTGGGCAGCACTTTCAGCTTCAAATCTTTCATAACCTGATGTTGGTGATGAGGAATGAATCAGTCTTCCCTTCAATGTTGAGCTTTCTCCATGTAATGTAGAAGCTTTTAGACCTGACATTTGAGTGCTTGTTTGTTGAAATTCTTCTTGGACAACACCTCCATCATCTTCATAATCTTCTTCAAGAATCTTCTCTTTCCCTTTGTCTCCAAACCATGGTCTTAGCTCATCAAATACCACATCTCCTAAGACTCGTAGCTCCTTTGTCACTGGATTGTAGCACCTATATCCTTTTCGCTCTGATGAATATCCAATGAAAATACATTTTTCTGACTTTGGCTCCATCTTTGTCCTTAGTTCTTGAGGAATGTGAACATAACACACACATCCAAAAACTTTATGTGTAAGGTCAGGTTTCTTATGGGAATAAACCTCCTTGAGAGCTAAATTATGCACTCCAGCTATTATGCACTTGTTCATCAAATAAACAACTCTACTAGCTTCTTCAGTACAATAGTTTAGTTGAACCTTCTTGTAGCTCAAGCGTAAGCACCACCTCCTTTACTTGTCAATCCGCGGAGACGTGAGGACCGGTATGAAGACCACGAGCAAGTGAAGGCACAAGTGCGTGAGTGAAAGCACACAAACATGCACACACATACACACACACGCGCACAAAGTAAGACCAAAGAGAGGAACAATGGAAAGCTTAGATTGCACAAGAGTGCTCTTACAAAAGTTCTATTCTCTAACAAGCTAACCCCAAAAATGAGCTCTCTAGCTCTTTTTATAGTTTTTTGACTAGTTTTGGCCCTGTCCAGACCTAGTGTCCGGCCTAGTTAAAAATTAGGTTCCAGGGCTTATTTGAGGGCTCAAACGGAGTCTAAAAATTATGAAACTTGGTAGGATGATAGTTCTAATACTCCTCAAGCTCAAGGACTCCTTGGCTTGAACAAAATGGAGTTACCAAAATAGAAAATGGTATTTACAATGGCTTTTAGTGATGAAAATCACTATTTTTGTAGGGAATTCTTGTGAAAAATTGACATACACTCCTTGGAGCTCCCTACTTGCTCTCTCTTCTTCTATGTCCACTTCTTTGATGTGCTTCCATGCTTTGTCCTTGACCTTGAGCTTCAACACTTCTCCTCGTTGAGGACGCATCTTGCAACTTCTATGATATGTCTATTTTTCCTTTCAACAATTGCATTTTGTTGAGCCATGTACCTACATGTAAGTTGTCGTTTGACTCCATTTTCATAAAGAAAATGTGAAAACTATTTGGAGAAATATTCTCCTCCTCCATTAGACCTCAAGGTCTTTATGTAACATCTTGTTTTCTTTTCTACCTGTGCTTTAAATATCTTGAACATAGAGAACGCATATGATTTTTGTTTTATGCAAAACATCCATACTTTTCTTGAATGATCATCAATAAAAGTGACAAAATATCTATTACCAGCCATCAATGGTTGTTGTGATAGTCCCCATACATCCATGTGTATCAAGTCAAGGACATTCCTTGCCACATAATTACTCTTCTTGAATGGTTGTTGAGTTTACTTTCCTATTTTGCATGCTTCACAAACTCATGCAGTCCAGCATCATTGAATCTTGGAAGACCTCTTACCACTTCATGGTTGCTCATGTCCTGGAGCTTGGGATACATCACCTTTCCATGTGGTTGTTGAATGTCCAAAGTGAACATCCTACCTTCTTTACTTCCTTGAGCAATGACCTTGAATCCTTTTTTTGGATTCTTTATAAAGCATCCTTTTCATTAAAGATAACATGATATCCTGTCCCTACCATTTGTTCTGCTGAAATCGAATTCTTTGCAATAGTAGGAACGTGAAGAACATCAGTCAATACCTTCTTCTCTCCAAGGTTGATTTCTCCAACATGCTCAATTGTGTGTTGAGTTTCATCACCGGTCTCCACACATCCTTTTCCACTTTGAGCTTGTAGATTTGTGAATAAATCTCCTTGACATGTCATATAATTGTTGCAACTTGAATCTATAAACCATTTTTTATCATCACTTCTGGAGTTGTGGTAATCATGCTTCATGGCAAGCATGGTTTGCTTGTCTCCTTCACTTGATGTTCATGCATAGTTATTTTGGCTCCTTTGGCAAGATATCACCTTCTAAAGTAGCCAATTGAACCGCGTGTAGCTCAGTGATGAGTAGCACCTCCTTTAATGTCAACCCGGGAAGACGTGAGGATGGTATGAAGACCTCGAGCAAGTGGCGGCACAAGTGCGTGAGTGAGAAGCACACAAGCATGCACACACATACACACACACGCGCACACAAGGCAAGACAAAGAGTGAGAATCAATGGAGCTTTTTAGATTACTTTCAAAATGCTCTTACAAGTTCGTTTCAATTACAATCTAACCTCAAAAATGAGCTCTCTAGCTCTTTTTATAGTTTTTGACTAGCTTTTGGCCCTGTCCAGACCTAGTGTCCGGCCTAGTTAAAAATTAGGTTCCAGGGCCAATTTGAGGGCTCAAACGGAGTCTAAAAAATACGAAAATTGATATGTAGGTACTTCTAAGGCTCCTCAAGCTCAAGGACTCCTTGGCTTGCACAAAATGGAGCTACAAAAATATGAAATGGTATTTACAATGATTGTTAGTGATAAGAATCACTGTTAAAAGATGTAGATTGGAAAAATTGAAGGGCCTATCTGCCAGATTTGCGTCGACTGCTTTGTCTACTTACTCCTTCACCTTGTTCCGACTCTCTCCGTTGGCTTCCTTGTCTCGTCAATCCTTGGGTTCCCTGGCTTCCTTGTCTAGTCAGTCCTTGGGTGCCCATACTGCTCTCAACACCCCCCCCTCTCTCGCGTCTGTCGTCCCTGACAGACCCTTGTTGCTGGGGGTGTTGGATGTAATATTCCACAACCTGAGTGGCAAGCTGATGTTCTTGTAAGCGTAGTCCTCTGGCCAAATCTGTCATCATACGATCCCAATCGATTGGTCCTGGAACGTCCGGATGTGGCAGACGTAACTGATCTGCATGGATCGCTTGTTCTACTGCGAATAGATGTAGCAAATGTGTGGGTCTGGGAATGAAAATTTCGGAATTGTATTCCCAGAAGCCCGTAGAGAACATTTCCTCAAATGTTTGCTTGAAGCATGCGGGCAAGTACTTGATTCGTGCATGCCAAGCAAAGATAACAGTGACCGAGGGGGTTTGGCTCATGTCGTAGACTAAATCCTTGTTGCCTTGAGCGAATCCAGGAGCGGAGATGTATGGAGCTTGGACATTCCGAAAGGTTTTGAAGACAATGGTCATGAGCTCAAATATCTTCATACACATTTTCGCTGCTATATCAGGTACATTGTTTAGGCGTGCGGACCAGTGCCGAATAGTTGATATCATGTAGGCTACGGTTGGAGGTCCTCGAGGTGGAGCAAAATACGGGTAGTTAACCCAAGCCGAGCACTCTTTATTGTTGCGTACCTTGATTGCAAATGCTTGCCAGGATCTGCGACGTACCACTGGACAATAGCATGGATTATACTTGATATAGAGTGGCATGGTAGCCCAGGTACTCATCATCTCAGGGTAATCGGTGAGTAAACGTGCACGCCAATTAGGTTGGAAAATCGAGCCAGCATGTGCATCGGTCGGTAAATCCCCTATCTCAAATTGAGTAGCGAATGTGGGCTCCTTCCCTGTATGTCTTTTGATTTCTGCATTATAATCATGTAGTAAGACAAAATAAGGCATGTATTGCGATTCTGATGTTGTGATTAACCGTTGATGGGATAATTGTTGAAAGTAGGAAGACCGAAGGACCGTTTCTTCCAGATTCGTGAGAGATTGCATTTGCACGGCCACACGATCATCATGTGTCTTACCCACTTTCTCGACCCTTCTGACCCAATCTGGAACTTGAATTTCTAACGTGTCTTGTCCTTCTTCTGTAGTTCGACCACCAGGCGTCGGCATAGGCTCGTATGGCTCTTCGTAGCTGTCCTCGACGGGGATTTCCACTACTGTTTCAGGTTCTGGTTCTTCAATGGGCGAGGGGGGTCGTTCATATGGTAGGAGGCGTGCTTGGAGTTCTGCCACCTGTTTCCGAAGGGTCTCCATTTCTTCTGTAGATTGTTGCAAGATTACCGGCTCCTGTTGAGCAGGATGTACACTGGCTAACTGTTTCTTTAGATCGGCACATTCAGTCTCTAGTTTTTCATATGACTCCAGGAAATTTGCATGCTCCTCAAGTAGGATGCGGATGTCTTCTGATGGAACTGCTCTATATCGGGTAGGGCTAATGGTTGCTCCTACGGTTCCTTCCATAGCCGCTTCAAAGTTGTCTTGATTTTGTTGTTGAAGTCGTTTGTTCTCCTCTAGTGCTGCGGCCATATGCTTCCTTAATAGCCCAATGTTGCGTCTGAGTGTGGCATTAGATATCATTTGCGCTTGAAGCACTGTTTCTAGCTCCTTAACTGCTTGGTCATCTACAGTTGATGCCTTTGATTCCAATTCGGAGTGAGCCTGCTGTAGTGTGGTATGCTCGTCTAGGAGCGTCAGGTAGTCAGCCTCAATAGTGGTGACTCTAGCTTGGAGACGTTGAGATTCTGCCTGGAGGGTAGCATTGCGTTCTTCTAATTGATGGAAGTCTTGTTGTAGCTGATGTGCACACTGAAGTAATGTGTCGAACGTACTATTTACATTATGAGATGCAAGGGAAATAGTTTGAAATGCAGAGGAGGTGGGATTGGGTAGGGGGGTAGTGAATGCTGTGTGTGCCACTGATGTGAGTGGTGAGGTGGGGGGCAAGGGAGGGGAAGGTGGGGAAATCGTGGGGAGAGGTGCTGTGGTTGGTGAAATGTCCATTGGATCAGACAAGGTGGTGTGTGCAGGGGCTACCATATAGGTGGGTATGGTAGGTGAAGTGAGTGTGGTGTCCGTGTAAATTGATGTCGTTGCGAACATCGGAGGAAGGTGCGTTTGAAACATGGGAGAGCGGAAGAACTGCTCCACAAAGGACGGGTATTGGGGTGGTGAGGTCCGGTTGAACGAGGTGTAGGGGCCAGCTGGGAAGTGAGGGTTATGGAATGGAGGTACTCGTATTGGGGGATAGGTCGGGAAACACAGGGTTCCTTCCGTGGGCGCTGGGTTTCCAACTACGCTGGTAATTATGGGATGGCCAGTCATGGGTTCAGCGGATAGATGGGACGAAGTGTACAAGGGATTGGTGACGAAGGAGAAGAGGGTGTCTTGTGAGGTGGGTTCTCGAAATGAGAATGATTTGAATGAGGATGGATTATAAGTGGAGGTAGAGGTGATGACTGTCGTTTCCTCCAAGGTGGGAGGTGGTGGTGGGGGCGGAGAAGGTGGTGATGGAGGATGCTGGGGTGAGATGGGTGATGTCTGAACGAAGGTTTCAGCGGAGAGGTCAGTGGTGGTTATGGGGGTGGTTGTGGTCTCAATGGGTACTTCCGGTTCTGTGACGGGTATCCTGATAGTCTTACCTGCTCGTGGTAATGTGTCCACTCTGCGTTTGTCATACCTTACGGACTGGCGGACTGCGATGTGGACAGCCTCTGGAACTCCTAAGGAGTCTGACACTAATTTGAGGGTGTCAATGAAATGTTGGTCCACTCCTTCATCTGATAGCATTTCTTGCATCAAAGCTTGACCTGATACCAGAGAGAGCTGATGCCTTTCTTGTACTGCTTTGATAGTGTCGTATAGCCTTCGTAGTTGAGCTGTATATGCAGGTGCACCAACAAGTTCTGGCACTTCTTGTTGCTCGTCTTGTCGCTCTTGATCATACTCCTCCTCCTCATCCTCCTGTTCTTCATCTCCATCATCTTCTTCCTCCACTTCAACAGGTGTGACAGGTGCTTGGGAGGTTGTGGCCTGCGTTTGTACATTTTCCGCTTGTTGTGCCTCTTCTGCCTCCAGCTCTACATCTTGTAATAGTTGTTCGAAGTCTTCATTAGTGAGTTCGTCCAATGGTGCACCACTAGGAAATTCGAGATCCGTTGGGATGGGAGGAAATATCAAAGTGGAACCATCGGTGCTGCGTCTTGGTAGTCGGAGTGTGAATGGTCGGACTCTTCGGGGTGACGGGGTGACTTCTGGTGTTAGGGTCGCTCCACGTGGCTGAGCACATGGGACTTGGACCGTGCCTCTCATCTTCTTAGAAGGGGGTCCAGTGGATGTCCTGCCTCGAAACTGCTCTACCCGATTCCACATCAGGGCTTGTTGGATTGGGATGTCATAAGCCAAACACCTATAGATGATTCTTGTCAGAGCACAGCAACCATATAAAACCTGTTTCCGCGGCCAGCGTTTGTGAGCTAAGTGTATCTGATCAATTATCCAGTGGGGTAGGTTGATGGTGAGGCTCTGCGTCTCTGCCAGATACAGGCTAAACCAAATCTTTTTGTGCGGCATGGTGAATCTATCCTGCGCCGGGAAAGCAAAGTGTTGCATGCACATGCGAAGGTGTATTGCAATATTAGGCGTCATGGATACCATGTCTTTGAGTTTGGTGAGACTTCGATTCTTCATGTAGTCCGGTACTAGGGTTTCCTTTTCTGTAGGAATATGCATGCCGCGCATATCCAGAGCTTCTCTCACCAAATTGTTTGATAGCCTAAACCTCTTGAGCTCATTCCCCTTTGTCAGAGATGGAATCACAAATGAGCTTGCACCTTTTGGGTTCGGATTTGGAGTCAAGGTGTTGATGAGATAGTAGCATCGCATGAAGTCAGGTTTTGGGAGTCGGGCACTGAAATAGGCACTCAATCCGGCTTTTTCCCATATCGGACGTAGACCTTCCGCATTTTGTAACTTCTCAAATTCTCTTGTAAAGAAATGGTATCTGCCTTGCTTTCCATTGTAGTCCAAATCTGATTCCCATAGATACGTTCCTTCCCCCAAAGGTCCTGCTACTTCGGTAAACCAATGTGAAGTCTTTCCCACGGGCATGGTGTGGCCACGCGGAGGGTCCGCAATAGGTATGATTTTGACGGCCTGCAACTCTTCTGGTCTTTCAACTGTCTCAGGCAAAACGGGTAAACTGTCCGAGTCCACCACTTGCGGGTTTGTTTCTGTGTGAGAGCTAGTTCCTGCGGCCTCCGCCATGTTGAAAATGTCGCAGCTGATTCTGTGAGAATATATGAATAAACGTTAACATTGCAATGGACACAAAAATGACACGGTGTCCCTTGTTACAATATTAACTTAAAGTTCTGGAGTGGTTAGGAGTTAGTAAGTGCTCGGTGCTGGTGTGTGTAGTTAGGAGTTAGGTAGACCTAAGAGCTAAGCGAAATGATGTGATAAGAGTGAAGCGGTTAGTAGGTGGTCATGGATTTACAATAGGGTCAGGGGGTTTGTTACAAGTCTTGGGCTGCCAAATGCAGTGGATGGGTTTTACTCGTGGTTCCGTAGAGATTCTCGAGAGCTTTATAGGTGTGTCAGCTTTAACCTGAGGCCTTTTAGGGGCCCATTTACAACTGATTCTGTTCGTGTTCATGTGCCTTGGTGTTGAAAAGGAGTGGATGTAGGCTGTGCGAGTGGATGGATCATGCTGTGTAGGGTGTGTTCTTGGTATAGCTATCTGAGCCCTCAAACAAGCCTTAGGCACCCAAATTTGTCTTGATTGTGGGCTAGCCTTCATCGACCTTTTGGGCACCCAAATAGATTTCACGTTAGCAGCAGAATTTTCGAAAGACTTCTTATTAGTGACGTGTTGTTGGTTACTAATAAGAGGCTTTGTCCGTGCGGTTGGCGTGGTTGCAACCGGGTGTTCGCCTTTTCGCACCCACACTTGGTTCACTTGTTGGGACATTCTGCTGCGCAGGTTCTTTTGATGTCCGGCATAGGTAGTACTCTGCTTCTTTTGCCTTTGCTCCACCTTTGGTTGTTGCCTCCTTCTGGCCTTTGGAAAAGAAGGGAGTTCCGTTGCATCCCTGACTCCTTTTTTGCAAATATCATTCCTCTGCAACACAGGGTTTTGAACAAGAACAGCATGGTCATCTTCATGTGTACCCCTGGAGGGACCAGGAGTCCGTGCCTTTCCTAGTTCCTTGAGTGTTCCTTTATCCAACTCTATTGTAATTCGACTATGATTGACCCATACGTGAAGAAGTCCACTTCTTAGGTTTAAGTTGACTGCTTGGTCATAGATCCAGTCTTGACCCAAGACAAGAGGTTCAATGAGATCCTCATCTTGACACACTAGTGCTTTAACTGTCATTGCCTCATCATGAATGTAGAGGGGAAGTTCCACCTCGCCCATGCAAGGGGTTTCCACGCCTCCCAATCCTATGAGATATGCTTCCACAGGATTGACAGTTAACTGTAACTCTTGACAGTAAGACACTCTAACAGCACTAGTGGCGGCACCTGAGTCAATCAAGGCTTTTACAGTCCTTGCACTCTTTTCTTGTCCTATTTCTAGGGTTACGAAAGGACGTCGATCAGTTATCCTAGGTGAGCTGGTTCCTGCAATTTCACACATTGCCATATGATATCCTTGGTCTGCATAGTCATCTGTCCTAGGCTGCTCTCTACCTTGCCTTCGTAATTTCATCCTTCTGATGCGTTCTAAAGCTTCTGCTTGAGCTTCTTCTCTAATTCGCTTCTCTTCCTCTTTGCGTTTCTTAGCAGTGTTGAGTCGGTTGAGCATTTCCTCCGTGAGGGGTTCCTGATACAACTTGACTCTGCATCCGCTAATATAATTAGGGAGAACATCACCCTCTAACGTGGCTAATTGTACTGCTCCACTCGTGGAGATCCTATTGATGATCATAGGTCCGTAGCCTCTCTTTTCTAGCTTCCTCGCGTGTTGTTTGAGTGTATAGACCAAGACTAGATCTCCTGCTTTCAAGCCTTTATCCTTCACATGGGCATCGAAATATGCCTTCTGTCTCTTCTTGGCGGCATATATTCCTGCAGCGGCTCTTAGTCTTGTTTCCCCTAATCGTTCAAGGTCAAAAATCCTAGAGGAGAGCTCATGACCTGTCCATTCGTGCTCTTGTGCTACTCTCAATGTGGGGATCAGGAAGTCCAAGGGTAGCACAGCGTTTTGGCCGAATACCATCTGAAAGGGGGTGGCTTGGAGTACCGTTTTGTAGGCAACTCGGTATGCCCAAACAGCATGGTGTAGCTGTTTGTCCCAATCAGAGCGTTTAGTGTTCACTAATTTCGTCAGTACATTGCATAAAATCTTATTAGTGCTCTCAGCTTGTCCATTAGCTTGAGGGTGATAAGGGGCAGACTTCTTGTGTATTACCAAGAATTCTTGGAGTAGATTTTCAATTACTTCATTCAAGAAATGAGTGCCTCTATCACTTACAAGCTCTATAGGTAGCCCATACCTCGTGAATACATTCTCAAACAAGAATTTGGCAGTTGTTTGAGCATCGTTCTTTGTCGTAGCCTTTACCTCTACCCACTTGGTGAGATAATCTGTCGCCACAATGATGTATTCCGCATGAGAACCCTTAGCTGGGGGATTAATAGGACCTACAAAGTCTATTCCCCACTTAGAGAATGCACGTCCACCCATCATAGGTTTCAGTGGCATCTCATCTTTGCGTATAGGATACTGAGTCCTTTGACAGACATCACACCGTTTCACATAGGTATGTGCATCCATGTGAAGGGTAGGCCACCAGAAGCCCGCAAACAATATTGCCTTGATCACCCGATCTGGTCCAAAGTGTCCTCCTGCTACACCTTGGTGAGCAGTTTCTAAGATCTTAAGATACTCACTTTCATGGACACACAGTCTCAGGTAACCATCCTTACCGCGTTTGTATAGATTATCACCAACAAGTGAATAATCCTGGGCTTCTTGTTCCAAACTCCTTTTTCTAGCTAGAGTCATGTCTGGAGGGAATGTGTTTGTCCTCAAGAATGATACTAGGGGTTCACTCCAATCTGGCGCAATGGATACTTGATAGAGAGTGGCATGTTCCACAGGTGGTTTATTGCAACAGATTGGGCATTCCTTGCACAACTTTTGGACATCCGCTTCCATAGTTGGCCAATGCACTCCGAATCTCTTTAGAGTCTGCAACGTTCGTTGTTTTGAATGGTGTTGCTCTAACGCACCTACATGTGCTAATTGCAACCATTTAGCGTACTCATCCTCTTCTACGCAACAAGCCAAGATCCCTTGATCTGTGTGCTTGTACATGCTTCCTGCCATGATGTGATACTTTTGGGCTTTTACAATCTCTCTATTCCGTGTGCTTACCACTGGATGGCTAGGCCCGTACGTCAATACTGGTACCAATGGCTTAGCCCACTGCGGTACAACTTCCAAATTAAACAAGTAAGCATCAGGAAGGTCATCTGACACTCCTTGTGGGGCTTCTCCCGATGTGAGCCTAGAGAGGTGATCTGCTCGTAAGTGAGTCCTACCTTTTCTTACCACAACCTCAAAATCATATTCCATTAGCAAGAGAAACCATCTTACTAATCTTCCCGTATTGCATGGCTTGTTTACTAGGTACAACAATGCCTGATGATCAGTAAAAAATTTAAACTTATTTGCAAGCAAATAGTGTCTAAATTTCTTGACTGCATATACCATGCCTAATCCTTCGCGCTCTGTAGTGGTGT
The DNA here is from genome assembly GCA_020310875.1 of Ceratopteris richardii. Classification (NCBI taxonomy): domain Eukaryota; kingdom Viridiplantae; phylum Streptophyta; class Polypodiopsida; order Polypodiales; family Pteridaceae; genus Ceratopteris; species Ceratopteris richardii. Next base: position 36,659,196 of record CM035412.1, on the reverse strand, counting down.
AATTCCGTTCAGCCGCGTTCAATTGTCTACTGGCATAGGCAATTGGAAGATCCATATTACCTTCACCAGTAGGTTGTGCCAGCACACACCCAATAGCATAATTGGATGCATCAACATGAACATGGAATGGCTTATTCCAATCTGGTGTGGTCAAGATTGGTGCTGAACATAATCTTCGTTTAAGTTCTTGGAAGGAATTCTCACATTCATCCATCCATTCAAAGTTTGTCAGAAGTCCGTACATGGGCTTTGCAATGACAGCATACATGTGTATAAATCGTCGATAATAACCACAATGCCCCATGAAAGCTTGTACTTCCTTGACATTCTTTGGCCTAGGTAGCTCTGCTATGGCTCTCACTTTTTCTTCATCGGTAGATATGCCATTCTTTGACACTATGTGTCCTAGAATCTTGCCTTGCCTGACCATAAAAACGCACTTTTCTGGGTTCAGGCAGACTTGATATTCTCTACATTTGTCAAAGATTTGTCTGAGTTCAGGAATATGGGTTTGTCTAACATTGGAATGAGCACAGAGATCATCAACATAGACTTCTAAACTCTTTCTTAGGAACTCCTTAAACACATGGCACATCAGCCTCTGGAAGGTAGCTGGTGCATTGGTAAGCCCAAATGGCATTACTCTAAAAGCAAAAATGCCCCATTCTGTGGCAAAGGCTGTCTTATGCTGATCCTCTGGAGCTATGGCTACTTGATTGTAGCCAGAAAATCCATCAAGGAAGCTGTACACTTCCTTGCCTGCCACTCTTTCTAAGAGATGCTCTGTGATGGGAAGCGGATAGTTATCTCGGATTGTGGCTGCATTAACCTTCTTCAAGTTAATGCACACACGCAGCTTGCCATTCTTCTTGGGCACCACTACGATGGGGGATACCCATTCAGTGTGCTCAATTTCATAGATAAATCCGGCTTCGACCAGTCTACCTATCTCTTCCTTGATCTTAGCAGCATAGTTATCGTTATATGTATAAGGCTTTTGCTTAGAGGGTTTGGCATCTGAGGTCATGGGGATGGTGTGTGAGCATATGTCAGGGTCAACACCTTTCAAATCCTTGTAACTCCAAGCGAATACATCTCTATATTCTCTTAGCAAGGTAATCAATTCATGCTCTTCTTCCGCTGTTAGGTCATGACCTATGTACGTACATCTCTCCTCTCCTTCTTCTAGGGCCACTACGATTTTCTTGGTGGTTTCTTTGTTATCATAGGCCTCTCCTGATTGTGCCTCTCGTTTAGGCATTCTTATCATGACTCTTCTGTCATCTATCTCGTACTTCTTAAAATTTTCTGGGACCTCAAACAAAGATTCTTCCTCTTCTGGTAAGGCTTCTCTCTTCTTTCGTTTCTTTCCTTCTTCCTTAGGGGTCATATGCGTTGCTAATCTTACACCATTTGTAACTTCTCCATGCCTCTGGGGTTGAAATTCTACTTCATGGAAGTATTCCTCATCTGATGCAAATGGTGGGTCCATAATGATTGACTCTAGATCGGAGTCACTTGCATCCTCAAATGCATCAGGGCTAGGTTCGCATTCTTCTAGAACTGCCTCTCCCATGATTGGCTCTATGGAGAAGACTGAAATATCATAACCATCCTCATCACAGTGAGGTGTCCATTGTTCTTCGTTGATGGCTACGTCCATTGTTGCTAAGATTTCTGCCCAACCGTGAGGTTCAAATTCTTCGTCTGGAAAAACTACAGGTGCATAGGCTGGGTCTTGGATTGATCTATGGGTTTCTTTCGCACCTACCTCTCTGGCTTTCTCTCTCTTCTCTTCTTCAACTGCTACCTTGCACATCCATAAGTGAGTATCTTCATGCATCCATGAGGATCCAGATCCTATGGAATGCACCGATTCTGTGTCATCTTTGGCTCTATGGATGGGATTCCATTGGATAGGAGGGACGTCTCTGTGAGAAAAATCCTTGAGATTGACTTTGGTTGTAACACCCAAGTGTTGCAGATACAAGGAGTTGGTTCCCCAATCCTGTACCACTTGCAACTGTCGCATAAATGGTCTTCCCAAAATCATCTCATAGGCATGATTTTTACTGAAGTCACAGATAGCAAAACTATGTTCAAACTCGACACCACAAGTGGTGAGAGTTATTCCTTCTAGCAATCCTAGGGGTCTCTCTATGTGGCCATCGGCCATCTGCAATTTCATTCTCGTCGGCCTGAGTGCTGGCTTGCCCCAACGCTTCCATAAGGAGGTGGTGGCAATTGCAACTCCTGCACCTGAGTCCAAAATTGCCTTCGTGGTGTAGTCCTGATAGGTGATGGGAAGGTAGGTGTTCCCTTCTTCACCTTCACACATATCTCCTATCTTATCCAAGGGAATTTCCGGTACTGTCCTATGGGATCCTACCCGGGAACGAGGTTTTGCAGTTTCAGTTACTTGACTAGCTACATATTTCCGCGCGTTTGGTCTATCCTCAGACAGCTCTTCCAAAGTGAGATCGCGTTGCACCTTGGTGTTCGTTACTACCTCCGTGTTCCTCGGTATGACTGAGTCGTCGTTCCTTACCATGACTGTGGGTGCTCTCATACATGTGGACTTTGCTTCCCATGGGCCTGTGAAGTGGGGTAGCTCCTGTATGGAATTAGACTCAAAGTCCAATCTCTCGTGAGACTGAACACTCTCATGCTCCCCGTAAATAGATGGGATGTCTTGTGGGAATTGGTCGTGTGCCTCGTCTACAAGTTCAAATGGAGGGGCGACCTCACTTTCGTTATCCCATTTATCTTCTTGAATCTCTCGTAGGAAGTCTGGTGCAAACCGATTCATAGAAGAAGAAGTGTCTGGCTCCGTAGAATTGGGCACATAAGCAACCTGGGAAGGAGGGCTTATTCTATCATTGGCTCTCTCCTTGTTCCCATAGATGGCTGGAGCACAAGCTTCTTGGGGAGGATTACTTATTCTATTACTTTTCCGAACAGGCTCATACGCTCTCTGAGAAGGGATGTGGGTCACCTGTGGAGGTACATAAGCTTTCGGGGGAGGCTCATGTGACTTTTGGGGGGGAAGATAAGCATCTTGGGGAGGCACATGGGCTTCCTGAAGAGACTGGCTTATCCGTTCTCTTGCCCTCTCCTTTCGTTGAGGGGCAGGTTCCTTCTCTGATTGTGCAATTAACTTCTCTATTCTTTCCAGCAGTCCATCAAAGTGTAACTGCGTCTTAGCTGAACTAGAAATGTTGAATAGGCGGCTGGCCTCAAACATTGTTTGAGCCAATTCTACCATTTTGGCACAAATCTTGGTTCGTTCAAGCTCTAGCTCGGCTCTAGGATAGCATTTTTCATGATCGGTTATGGTTGGCCCTTCTTGGATTCTGGCCTGATATGCTTTAAGCATCATGTTTAGGTCTTCAGGAGTGGGATCTGCTAGGACTGATCCTACTCTAGGGGTTGGTGGGATTTGATGAGGCGGTGGGGAAGGTGGTGGGTCGGATGGAGATGGGAGTGGTGGAGGCGGGGTAATGTGAGAGGGAGTTTGAGCTGTGAGTTCAGTTATCCTCGCTTTGGTTTCTCTTATGCTTTCCTCAAGCTCACTCATCTTTTTGGCCCATTGTCTTTTCATTCTTTCTCGACTATCTTTCCACGCTCTAGTCCTTTTCTTTGTCACGCTCTCGGTTTCACTAGCCTCTGGGCCCTTTTCCTGGCTTGCCTCTCGGTTTTGCTGCAATGCCTGAGCTCTAGTAACCACCTGCACTGGTGCAGTGGAAGTGACACTTCCTGAGGCATCCACAACCAACCCAATCACATTGATAGGAGTGATTTTTGGCATGTTATTGGGGTTCTTTGGGCAATCTCGTAAGAGATGCTCTTTTCCACAATCTTGGCAAAAGCCTTGGATCGTCACGGACTGATTTTGTGTAGGTGCAGGTAAGGGACAATCACGAATGAAGTGATCCCCCTGACATCGGTAGCATGGTCCTCTAGGAAAGGGTGGTCGTACCTGCCTAGGTTGAGGCCTAGGGTTGGGGTTTGCATACATGACGTTCGTGTAATCCGACTCCCAACTAGGTTCACTTGGTTCTTCACTATAGTATGACTCACCATGTTCCGGAGACTGCATGTAGTAAGCTTGGGGACTATCGACATGTGTGGAATCAAAGCTATGGTCACTCGGGTCACTTTCTGAGATCAATGGGGTTACTGGTACAATGGCCCTATTCAGGTTTTCTTCTGCAACAGTATACTTTACTGGAATCACGTTAGCGGGGTTTGGAGGCTGTTGAGCCAGCACCGGTTGGGGTCTCTGTTGGGCCTGATATTGTGGTTGGTAGGTTTGTTGGGGTCTAGCATATTGTGGTGGTGGATTTTGGTTTTGGTATCTGCCTTGTTGGTAGGGCTGCGGGTAGGGTTGCCTAACTGCCTGCTTGTTGTATGGGCAATCTTGTGCGGTGTGATTGGTGTATCTCCGTTCTATGGTGCAGTACTGGCTACTAGGGTTTACTTGGGGTTGAGCCATAATAGGGCAGACATTCGCCATATGGTCACCACCGCATGTATAGCACCTTTTCACAGAGGCAAACCTTGGGATCTGTTTGCTAGTTACACCTAATTTCTGAGCTACCTTCTCAGCGAGTTCCTCAATTGATGTAGATTGCGTGGAAGAGTGGCTAGATGCGCTATCTGAGTCTTTATAGATTTTGGAAAGCTCTAGCTCTTCCCCTAGGTTATCTTCAATGTCAATGCACATGCGTACACACTCTTCTATAGTCCTAGGGTCCTTCAGATACACATAGGATCTCAATTTCGTACTCAGCAATCCATCGAGGAATAAGGCTACCTGTTTAGCAGATGTGGGTAGCTCCGAAATTGGGCACCTTTCAAGATATTGTCTAAATCTTCTTCCTGCAAGTCTCACAGTCTCTTGAGGGGTTTGCTTGAAGCTGTGAATCAATGAGGAAGTATTGTGTCTTATGCCACTCTTAGAGAACTCTACAATGAAAGCCTCTAGGAGTTGGTCTATGCTCCTGAACTGACGCTCATCTAATGGCTGAAACCATGTAAGTGCCGTGTTCCTGAGGGTTAGACCGAAGGCATTGTACTGCGTGAACAGATCTTCCACTTGTTCAGCTCTCAAGACTTGCTTGAACTCTGCCACATGATCATAGGGATCTCCTGTGCCATCAAAGTAATTCTTCATGGACTTAACTAGCTGAGTCGGTCTCAGGGTTCTTGCGTGCTCTCTAGGCCTCGGCAACGGGAATCCATCCACATTTCTTTGATTCCTGTGAGCTCTAAATATCTCAGGTTCTACCCTATTCGTCTCTGTCCTCGTTCTTTCTCTGCCCACTGGGCTGGCAAAACTTACTTCTGGTCTATCTCTACTTCTGTCTCTTTGCATACCATGAGCTTGAGAAGTTCCAGCCCCAGGGTGACCATAGGATACATTTGATCTTGGTTGGGGGAAAATGAATTCACCCTTCCAAGTGTAGGCATGCCTATCATTTTCTGTCACCACGAAGATCCGTTCTGAAGCCTGATCTAAATAGGTCACTCTGCCTGGGCTATCCGGATCCTTAAACTCATAGATCATGATATTTCCTATGTCTGTCGGCTGATTAGACTTATACCTCCAAAAGGCTTCATCAGTTTCTCGATTGAGGAGCAATTCTATGCTCTTGTTGTCTTGGGGGACCCATTCAGGCGTGATAATCCTAGTGAGAACTGATTTACCTCGAGGGGTTCTAGGTTCCGCACCCATGTTCCCTTGCTCCAGGTCACCTAAGTCCGCTTCTGAGATTACATTCCCAAAGTCATCGGTCCTCTCAGGGTGACTAGTGACTACATATATAGTTCCTTCTTTGTCCAGGTATGCACCATTTTCAAACTTGACAGCTGGGTGCTCTAGTCCAATGGATTGATCAGGGTTTTTAATCTGGACCACAGATCTTCCTAAGCCGTCCTCATAGATGCTAGCACCTAATCGGTTGGTCCTAAGGTACTCCAGCTGCGTTTTGTAAGGGCCTTCTACCCTGTACAGGTAAGGCACTCCTGAACTTCCCGTAGGTCTGTCCATGCCTTGAGACATTTCTGACTCACTGGTCTCAGAGCTAGGGTAGTATGAGTGGTGGCTCAACTGCTGGGCCCAAGACCTTGCAGTGTGATTGACACTAGCCTCTGAAGACCTAAGGCTTTGTCTTTCCCTTGCTAAATGTCGTCCTGATCTAAGGTTCATATGCCTAACTGATTAGCCCAATTTTTTTCAGAGTACAACCTCGTTGTCGATTAATTGGTACCAGTCACTTGATTCTTTTTAGTTATTTTATCACGTTTGAGTTCTTGTCTGATATCACGTCGTCGGAATACTTGAGTGTTCTTCGTACTTTTAGGTTGATCGTTCCACGTTAGGTTCTTTCCCTTTATGTTATCGGCAGTACAGAGATTAAATTTTTAACTTGAACTTGAGTTTTTAGGTAGTCTTCAACTTGATAACTGCCTATCGTCGCTCTGACTTACTCCTACTTCTCGTCGTTCTTAGCCTAAGCTATGAATTGACAGAGGGGGTTAAAAGTGTCCAACCTTTTGTTTCTTGCTCGGTTGCCCTTGAGTGCTCAGGAAATGTGTTCCCAAGCTCGCACTTACACTTGCTTAGAACGCCTCTCGATGCTCTGTAAGAGTTTCAAAGTTAGCCTTGAAATTTACATTCCAAAGACAGAACCAATTATTTTCATTCATGTAGCACAAACACAAACTTGCCTAGTGATTTTCAAGAAAACAATCCTAAGGACCCCTGACTTTGATCCCCCTGGGTATGGTCAACTTCAAAATACCCTACCTAAAAATCAATGTATTATCTTTATAAAAAACAGTTGAGGGCGTGTAGTATATGCTACGGGCTTTCCAACAAGCCCTAGAGCTCAAAAAATGGATCTCGTATGAGAAAGTTGTGACCGTTCAGGGTTCTAGGGTTACGACAGGGTTCAAACAGGATCACTGTGCAACAGGTTTTCCCCAAGTTGTTTTCCTAAGACTTCCCCATGTGCTCAAGAGCATAATATTTGTGACCAAAATTTAGCCCAATTTTTCAATTAACAAACCTTAAAATTTTTGGCTAAAATTGGCTGTCAATCGCGATGGATAGGGCTGTCAATCGCGATGGACACTCAGTCAATCGCGATGGACAGAGACTTCAGTCAATCGCGATGGACAGGGAGTTCAGTCAATCGCGATGGACAGGGGTTGAGTCAATCGCGATGGACAGAGCTGTCAATCGCGATGGACAGGGGTTGAGTCAATCGCGATGGATAGGCAGTCGGTCGCGATGGACAGAGACTTCAGTCAATCGCGATGGACAGAGGGTTCAGTCGGTCGCGATGGACTGGCAGTCAATCGCGATGGATAGAGCTGTCAATCGCGATGGACAGGGGTTGAGTCAATCGCGATGGACAGGCAGTTGGTCGCGATGGACAGAGACTTCAGTCAATCGCGATGGACAGAGCTGTCAATCGCGATGGACAGGGCTGTCAATCGCGATGGACTGAAATTTTGCAAGATTTTCAGAAATTTTAGTGGGAATGTGGTGTGCAGAGTCTCTAGTCCACTGTGGTGCACTCAGATTTACCAACAAGTGAAAATTTCTGTCAATCGCGATGGACAGAAGGCGGCGACTGCGAGACAGTTTCGTCGAGTTCCGTACCTGCGCGGAAGGCTGGAGATGGTGATGTGACCTGTACCTGCAAGATAGCTCAAGAAACATGCAAAAACGGCACATGCAATTTCGCTCTCTCGCTCTCTCTCACAAGTGAAATGAGGGAAATGAGGTGGAGGTGGGGATATAGTCAAAAAACTGAAATTTTCGCGATGATGGAGATGGACGTGGGAGATGGTGATGATGATGATGGTGATGAAGATGGTGAAGAGAGTAAAAGAAAATCTATGAGAGTGAAGAAAATACCTACAACTCCAACGCGTCAACTCTACGTCTTACCATCACACGCTCGTCCTCAAAGCTCGATCCCCGGCAACGGCGCCAAAATTTGGTGTAGCTCAGTGATGAGTAGCACCTCCTTTAATGTCAATCCGGGAAGACGTGAGGATGGTATGAAGACCTCGAGCAAGTGGCGGCACAAGTGCGTGAGTGAGAAGCACACAAGCATGCACACACATACACACACACGCGCACACAAGGCAAGACAAAGAGTGAGAATCAATGGAGCTTTTTAGATTACTTTCAAAATGCTCTTACAAGTTCGTTTCAATTACAATCTAACCTCAAAAATGAGCTCTCTAGCTCTTTTTATAGTTTTTGACTAGCTTTTGGCCCTGTCCAGACCTAGTGTCCGGCCTAGTTAAAAATTAAGTTCCAGGGCCAATTTGAGGGCTCAAACGGAGTCTAAAAAATACGAAAATTGATATGTAGGTACTTCTAAGGCTCCTCAAGCTCAAGGACTCCTTGGCTTGCACAAAATGGAGCTACAAAAATATGAAATGGTATTTACAATGATTGTTAGTGATAAGAATCACTGTTAAAAGATGTAGATTGGAAAAATTGAAGGGCCTATCTGCCAGATTTGCGTTGACTGCTTTGTCTACTTACTCCTTCACCTTGTTCCGACTCTCTCCGTTGGCTTCCTTGTCTCGTCAATCCTTGGGTTCCCTGGCTTCCTTGTCTAGTCAGTCCTTGGGTGCCCATACTGCTCTCAACACCGCGCCACCAGTGGAAATTTTGTTAATGATCATGGGTCCATATCCTCGTTTTTCCAACTTACGGGCATGTTGTTTCAGTGTGTAAACCAACACTAGATCTCCCTCTTTCAGTCCCTTATCCTTAATGTGTGCATCGAAGTAGGCCTTTTGCCTTTTCTTTGCAGCGTAGATGCCTGCAGCCGCTCGTAGCCTTGTCTCACCTAAGCGTTCTAGATCAAAGATCCTAGATGACAATTCATGTCCATTCCACTCATGCTCTTGTGCTACTTTTAAAGCAGGGATTAAGAAATCCAGTAGTAGCACCGCATTCTGTCCAAAGACCATCTGAAATGGGGTGGCATTGAGTACTGTTTTGTAGGCAACTCGATAAGCCCAAACCGCATGATGAAGTTGTTTGTCCCAATCCGAGCGTTTATTATTTACCAATTTTGTCAATACGTTACAAAGGATCTTATTGGTACTCTCGGCTTGTCCGTTAGCTTGTGGGTGATAAGGGGCAGATTTCTTATGTATCACCAAGAATTCTTGGAGAAGATTTTCAATGACTTCATTCAAGAAGTGTGTGCCTCTATCGCTCACTAACTCTATTGGTAGCCCATATCTCGTGAACACATTCTCGAATAAGAACTTAGCCGTCGTCTGAGCATCATTCTTTGTTGTGGCTTTCACTTCTACCCACTTGGTAAGGTAATCTATGGCTACAATAATATACTCTGCATGGGAGTTTCTAGCAGGGGGATTAATAGGACCTATGAAGTCTATGCCCCACTTGGAAAAGGCACGCCCTCCCATCATTGGCCTCAAAGGCATCTCGTCTTTTCTAACTGGATATTGTGCACGTTGGCATGTGTCACATTTCTTCACATAGGTATGTGCATCCATATGAAGAGTGGGCCACCAAAGTCCTGAGAATAGAATGGTCTTAATCACTCGGTCAGGACCAAAATGTCCACCTGCAACACCACTGTGTGCAGTCTCTAAGACCCTTAAATAGTCTGATTCATGAACGCACAGTCTTAAGTAACCATCTTTACCTCTTCGGTATAGGTTCTCTCCTACTAAGGCATAGCCTTGAGCCTCTTGCTCCATATTTCGTCTTCTTGCTAGACTGGCCTCTTTGGGTAATCTTCCCGATCTCATAAACTCTACCAATGGAGCACTCCAATCTGGAATTAATGATACTTGATAAAGGGTCACATGCTCCACTGGTGGTCTCTCTCTGCACATTGGACAATTCTTGATCCACTCATGTATTTCTTTGTCCATGCTAGGCCAATACACTCCTAAACGTTTCAAATTCTGCAATGTTCGTTGTTTAGAATAGTGATTTCCTAGCAATCCCTCATCAGCTTGCTGCAACCAACTACTATGTTCATCATCCTCGACACAACAAGCTAATACACCCTCAGTATCTTGTTTGTACATGCTTCCTGCCAATATGTGATATTTTTGTGATTTTACAATTTCTTCTTGTGATGTTTTCACATTCTTATTTGCAGGGCCGAAGGTTAGGACTGGTACCAACTTATTTGCCCATTTAGGAACAACTTCCAAATTGAACAGATAAGCATCAGGTAGTTCATCAGACACTCCTTGTGGTGACTCTCCTGAAGTAATGCGAGAAAGGTGATCTGCCCGAAGGTGGGTTCTACCTTTCCTGACAACAACTTCAAAGTCATACTCCATTAGTAAGAGGAACCATCTTACTAAGCGTCCAGTATTGCAAGGTTTATTGACCAAATATAACAAAGCTTGATGATCAGTGAAAAACTTGAACTTGTTGGCCAATAAATAGTGTCTAAACTTCTTTACAGCATATACCATGCCTAACCCTTCTCGCTCGATTGTGGTATAATTTCTTTCGGCTGGGTTCAGTTGTCTACTAGCATATGCTATGGGCAAATCTAAATTCCCTTCACCTGTGGGTTGTGCTAGCACACATCCTATGGCATGATTGGATGCATCCACATGGACATGGAATGGCTTATTCCAATCAGGAGTGGTCAATATTGGTGTTGTGCACAAACGTTTCTTCAGTTCATTGAAAGAATTCTCGCATTCGTCGTTCCACTCAAAATTAGACAACAAGGCATAAAGGGGTCTAGCTATGATTGCGTACATGTGGATAAACCTACGGTAATATCCACAATGGCCCATAAAGGCTTGTACCCCTTTAACATTCCTTGGCCTTGGCAGCTCCGCTATGGCTCGTACCTTATCTTCATCCGTTGAGATTCCATTCTTAGAATATGACCGAGGATTTTACCTTGACGCACCATGAACACATACTTTTCTGGGTTCAGACACACTCTATATTCTCTACACTTGTTGAAGATATGTCTGAGCTCAGGGATGTGAAATCTTCTTTCTTGGGAATGAGCACATAAATCATCCACATACACTTCTAAGCTCTTTCGTAAGAACTCTTTGAAGACATGACACATGAGCCTTTGGAATGTTGCAGGTGCATTGGTGAGCCCAAATGGCATCACACGAAATGCAAAGATTCCCCATTCGGTGGCAAAAGCCGTCTTGTGTTGATCTTCTGGGGCAATGGCTACTTGGTTGTAACCTGAAAATCCATCAAGAAAGCTATAAACTTCCTTGCTTGCAACACGCTCCAATAAATGTTCGGTGATTGGAAGCGGATAGCTATCTCTGATTGTAGCGGCATTAACTTTTTTCAGGTTAATGCACACTCGCAACTTTCCGTTCTTCTTGGGCACTACTACAATGGGGGACACCCATTCAGTATGCTCAATCTCATAGATGAAGCCAGCTTCAATCAACCTATCAATTTCTTCTTTTATTTTGGCTGCATAGGTATCATTATATGTGTAGGGTTTCTGTTTGGTGGGCTTGGCATCAGCAGTCATGGGGATAGTATGAGAGCAAATTCTTGGATCTACCCCTTTCAAGTCTCTATAGTGCCACGCAAACACATCCCTATATTCCCTTAATAGAGCTACAAGCTCCATTTCTTCTCTTGCACTTAGGTCATCTCCTATATATGTGCATCTCTCTTCGTTCTCTTCAATGGTCACTACAATCTTCTTGGTCTTTTCTTTATTATCATATGATTCTCCTATGATGGCCTCTCTCTTAGGCATTCGTACCAAAATTTTGCGGTCGTCAACTTCATATTTCTTGAAGTTTTCTGGTACTTCAAACAATGATTCCTCCTCTTCTTGTTTCACTGCTTTTCTTTTCTTTTTCTTTTGACTACTTTCGCTTCCATCCTTTGAGTTTACCGTTTTAATACTTGTGAGAGGTTCTTCTTCTTTCTGGGTGAACACTCCTATATCTTCTAGATAGTGCTGCTCTGAGTTAAAGCAACTATCCATCACAATGGACTCTATATCATCGTCATTCTCTTCTTCTTCTATGACATCACTAGGGTCACATTCCTCTAGCAAGGGCTGACACATGAACACTGAGATATCATAACCTTCCTCATCACAATGAGGTGTCCATTGTTCTTCATTGACAGCAATGTCCATGGTGGCTAAGATTTCTGGCCAGCCATGAGGCTCAAACTCCTCATCTGGAAAGATCATCGGTGTGTAGGCTGGGTCGCTAACTGGTCTCTCTCCTAGCGAAGTTCCTTCCTCTCTTGCCTTTAAACGTTTTTCCTCTTCCTTTGCGACCTTGCACATCCACAAATGAGTATCTTCATGCAGCCATGATGGATCAGGTGAACTTTCAGAATGCACAGAGATGGAATCTTCTTTCACTTTGTGGATAGAATTCCACTGTAGGGGTGGTACATCTCTGAAGGAGTAATCCTTCAAATTGACCTTGGTAGTGACCCCTAAGTGCTGTAAGTACAAGGAGTTGGTTCCCCAATCCTGTACTATTTGCAATTGTCATAGGAAGGGTCTTCCTAGGATCATCTCATAGACGTTATTTTTCTCAAAGTCACATATAGCAAATGTATGTTCAAACTCCACACCACAAGTGGTTAGAGTTATCCCTTCGAGCAATCCTAGAGGTCTTTCAAAATGACCGTCGGCCATTTGAAGCTTCATTCTAGTTGGTCTTAATGTGGGCTTGCCCCATTGCTTCCACAAGGAGGTGGTTGCAATAGCAACACCAGCACCTGAATCTATGATTGCTTTGGTTGTGTAACCTTGGTAGGTGATTGGAAGATAAGTATTACCTTCTTCACCCTCACACATGTCCCCTATTTTGTCTAGAGGTATCTCTGGTACCCTTTGCTTAGAGCCTGCTTTTGGCATATTGGACTCAAGTTCTGGGACCTGATCCTTCACATGATTCCATAACTCAGGTTTTGCTTTGAGCAGCTCTTCTACAGTGAGATGACACTGAACCTTAGTGTTCTTCACGACATCCGTGTTCCTTGGAACCACTGAGTCTTCATTTCTTACTAGTATTGTGGGAGCTCTAATCTGGAGTGATTCAGATTCCCATGGGCCTGGAAATTGAGGCAGTTCTTCTAAGGTATTAGATTCAAAATCTAATCTTTCGTCTTCTTGTTCTGCTTCATCTTCATAAATAGATGGAATGTCTTGGGGAAATTGATCATGAAGATCATCAATCTCAGGAATAGGAGGGGAATTACCCTTCTCCTTGGCCCATTTATCTTCCTGTATTTCCCGCAAGAACTCTTGAGAGTACTGTTGAATTGAAGGAGGTATTCCACCATCTGTGGAATTAGGAACATAAGCTCCCCTTGGTGGTGAGCTTCTTCTCTCAATAACTGGTTGAGCCTGTGGAGGTAAAGAAACTTGTGGTTTGTTTACCAATTGCTCTAATCTTTCTAGTAAGCCCTGGAAATGCAAATCTGATTTGATAGAGTTTGTCTGATTGAACTTTTGACTAGTCTCAAGTATGGCTTGAGCTTGTTCTACCATTTTCATGCACATTTTCATCCGTTCAATCTCTAAATCTGCTCTAGGGTAACTCTTGTCTAGGTTTGCAGCTGTAGGCCCTTCTTGAAGTCGAGCCTGGTAGGCCTTGAACATCATGTCCAAACCTTCTGGGGTTGGATCTGCAAGAACAGACCCTGGTTGTGGTCTATTCACAATGGGTGGTGGGGTGGGATGAGGTGGACTGGATGGAGTTTCGGCATGCGAGGGGTTATGAGATGCAATGTCTTCTATTTTTGTTTTTGCGTCTTTCAAGCTTTCTTCTAGTTCCGATAACTTTTTATTCCACTTACGATTGGCCTTCTCTCTGGTATCCTTCCATGTTCTTGTTTTCCTCTTACTAGGCTCTCCTGATTCACTCGACTCTGATTGTTCTGTTGGTTTATCCTGTTTTAAGGCTTGTGCTCTAGTGACAGCTTGTATAGGAGCCACATTGCTACTACTTGAACTTGAATCTGCCACTAAGCCTACCACATTAATGGGTGTAATCTTGGGTGCACTGGAGGGGTTTCTTGAACAATCTCTGGGGAGATGGTCTTTGCCACAATCAAGACAAAAAGCCTGTATTGTGATAGCCTGTCCTTGACTCGGAGATGGTGGGTGGGGACAGTCACGAATGAAATGGTCACCATGACATCTGAAACAAGATCCTCTAGGGGCTTGTGGTCTCATTTGTCTCAACTGGGGCCTAGGGTTAGGATTTGTGTACATGACATTGGAGTATTCTGGCACCCAATTTTGCTCCATAGGTGGTACCTCATATTGATACGAGTAAATCTCACTATGTTCAGGTGACTCTGTGTAATACGCATGTGGACTACCTTCATGGGAGTAGTCTGAACTATGAGCATGAGAATCATTATCTGGTATCCATGGGGTTAGGGGCACCCAGCAGTTGACCTATATCGTGATAGCTGCTTCTACTCAATGGTTGAAACCAAGCTAAGGCAGTGCCTTTAAGGGTCAAACCAAATGCCTCGTACTGGGTGAACCAGTCCTCAATTTGTTCGGCTCTCAGCACTTGTTTGTACTCGGCCACATGATCATAAGGATCGCCTGTCCCATCAAAATAGTTCTTCATTGCCTTGATCACTTGAATGGGTCTAAGGGTTCTTGGGTACTCTCGGGGTCTAGGCAATGGAAAATCCTGTTCATCTCTTTGTTGCCTATGTGCTTGATGTCTCTCTCTTTCAGGTCTTTCATTTTCAAATCCTGACCTATTCCTGCCCACTGTGTGTGCAAAACTTACCTCCGGTCTTTCTCTAGTTCTTTCTCTCGGGGCTTCCTGAGCTTGGGATGACCCTACTCCATGGAGGCCGTGGGAAACATTGGATCTTGGTGGAGGGAAAATCAATTCATTCTTCCAAGTATATGCATGTCTATCATGTTCTGTTACCAAGAAAATTTTCTCTGACGTGTTATCTAGGTAGACAACTTTGCCTGGTATCTCTGGATCCTTGAACTCGTAGATGATGACTATGCCCAATTGGCTAGGTTGTTCTGGCTTGAATCTCCAAAAGGCTTCCTCTGTTTCTCTATTCAAAAATAGTTCTATGCTTTTGTTGTCTTGAGGGATCCAGTCTGGAGTGATCACTCGGGTCAAAACTGACTTGCCTCTAGGAGTCTGGGGTCCTTGTCCTATATTTCCTTGTTCTAGGTCTCCTATCTCATTCTCATGAATGATATTTCCAAACTCATCGGTCCTATCTGGTTGGTTGGTAACCACATACATGGTTCCTTCCTTATCAATGTATGAACCCTCTTCGAACTTGACCACCGGGTGTTCAAGTCCAAAGGATTGATCTGGATTTTTGAGTTGGACCACTGATCGCCTCAGACCATCCTCATAGATGCGAGCACCTAATTGGTTGGTCCGAATATATTCCAACTGTGTCTTATAGGGATCTTCCGGTGTTTGTAGATGGGCAGTCCCTGAGCCACCTGCAGGTTTTCCCATGCTAAAAGACATTTCTGAGTCACTTGTGTCTGGACTTAGTAAAAGATCACCACTTAGTTGTTGTGTCCAAGACTTGGATGTATGGTTGACACTAGCCTCAGAAGATCTAATGCTTTGTTTATCCTTGCCTAAGTGTCTACCAGAGCTCAGGTTCATAAGCTTTAGTCAAGAGTCCAAATTTTCCCTTTGGTATGGTTCAAAATTCTTTAGAGCCCCCTTGGTTCCCTAGTCCCACCTGAGGGTCAACTTCAAATTATCCTATCTCAAAATCAACTTCAAAATCCTATCTCAAATTATCCTATAGAGCTCAAAAAATGGACTTTGGATGAGAAAGTTATGTCAAATCAGGCTCCTTGGGGTCAAAACAGGCAAACACGACCTTTGGAGAAAATCGTGATTTTGTGAACTTTCTGAAAATCGCGATGCTGTGAAGTCAAAAAAATCGCGATGTTGAGCACAAAATCGTGTTTTTGAAAATCGCGATTTTGAGCAGAAAATCGTGATTTGAAAATCGCGATGTTGATCACAAAATCGTGTTTCTGGAAATCGCGATTTTGATCACAAAATCGTGTTTCTGAAAATCGCGATGTTGATCACAAAATCGTGTTTTAGAGAATCGTGATTTTGACTCAGAGAATCGTGATTCACAAAATCGTGTTTTTTCAGAATCGTATTTTTGGCATGAAAATCGCGATGTTGAGCACAAAATCGTGTTTTTAGAAAATCGCGATTTTGAGCAAAAAATTCGTGTTTTCACAGAATCGCCTTTTTCACAAAATCGTGTTTTTGGCATGAAAATCGCAATTTTGTCATAGAGAATCGTGTTTTTCTCAAAATCGTATTTTTGCTGAAAATCGTGATTGGTGAGAATCGCGATTTTGAGCAGAAAGTCGTGTTTTTCACAAAATCGTGTTTTTGCTGAAAATCGTGATTGGTGAGAATCGCGATTTTGAGCAGAGAATCGTGTTTTTTGAGAATCGTGATTTTGAGCAGAGAATCGTGTTTTTTTGAGAAAAAACACAGAATCGCGATTCTTTTCAACCAACTTTTAGGCGGGAAAACTGAAAATCGTGATTTTTCAAAAAATTTTGAATTTTCACAGAATCGCGATTTTGAGCAGAGAATCGTGTTTTTTTGAGAAAAAACACAGAATCGCGATTCTTTTCAACCAACTTTTAGGCGGGAAAACTGAAAATCGTGATTTTTCAAAAAATTTTGAATTTTCACAGAATCGCGATTTTCATCACAGAATCGCGTTTTTTGGCGGGAAATTCAAATTTATGAGCGCCGACTATGGCGAGCTCCGTATGAGCAGAAAATCATGAAAAAAACACAGCGCTTGCTCTCCCTTGCACCTCCTAACTCCTTCCCACACAATAATGCATGAAAAATGGTATGAAAATGGTGAAAATGCACTAAAAAACAAGAAATTTCTATGAAGAAGAAGATGGAAGAAGGTGGAGATGATGATGATGATGAAGATGAAGAGGAAAAAACAGAAAATGAACTGAAATGATAGTTTTTTTACCTTCCAACGTCGCAAATCTACGATCTTACCATCACAACGCTCGTCCTCGAAGCACTCTCCCCGGCAACGGCGCCAAAATTTGGTGTAGCTCAAGCGTAAGCACCACCTCCTTTACTTGTCAATCCGCGGAGACGTGAGGACCGGTATGAAGACCACGAGCAAGTGAAGGCACAAGTGCGTGAGTGAAAGCACACAAACATGCACACACATACACACACACGCGCACAAAGTAAGACCAAAGAGAGGAACAATGGAAAGCTTAGATTGCACAAGAGTGCTCTTACAAAAGTTCTATTCTCTAACAAGCTAACCCCAAAAATGAGCTCTCTAGCTCTTTTTATAGTTTTTTGACTAGTTTTGGCCCTGTCCAGACCTAGTGTCCGGCGTAGTTAAAAATTAGGTTCCAGGGCTTATTTGAGGGCTCAAACGGAGTCTAAAAATTATGAAACTTGGTAGGATGATAGTTCTAATACTCCTCAAGCTCAAGGACTCCTTGGCTTGAACAAAATGGAGTTACCAAAATAGAAAATGGTATTTACAATGGCTTTTAGTGATGAAAATCACTATTTTTGTAGGGAATTCTTGTGAAAAATTGACATACACTCCTTGGAGCTCCCTACTTGCTCTCTCTTCTTCTATGTCCACTTCTTTGATGTGCTTCCATGCTTTGTCCTTGACCTTGAGCTTCAACACTTCTCCTCGTTGAGGACGCATCTTGCAACTTCTATGATATGTCTATTTTTCCTTTCAACAATTGCATTTTGTTGAGCCATGTACCTACATGTAAGTTGTCGTTTGACTCCATTTTCATAAAGAAAATGTGAAAACTATTTGGAGAAATATTCTCCTCCTCCATTAGACCTCAAGGTCTTTATGTAACATCTTGTTTTCTTTTCTACCTGTGCTTTAAATATCTTGAACATAGAGAACGCATATGATTTTTGTTTTATGCAAAACATCCATACTTTTCTTGAATGATCATCAATAAAAGTGACAAAATATCTATTACCAGCCATCAATGGTTGTTGTGATAGTCCCCATACATCCATGTGTATCAAGTCAAGGACATTCCTTGCCACATAATTACTCTTCTTGAATGGTTGTTGAGTTTACTTTCCTATTTTGCATGCTTCACAAACTCATGCAGTCCAGCATCATTGAATCTTGGAAGACCTCTTACCACTTCATGGTTGCTCATGTCCTGGAGCTTGGGATACATCACCTTTCCATGTGGTTGTTGAATGTCCAAAATGAACATCCTACCTTCTTTACTTCCTTGAGCAATGACCTTGAATCCTTTTTTTGGATTCTTTATAAAGCATCCTTTTCATTAAAGATAACATGATATCCTGTCCCTACCATTTGTTCTGCTGAAATCGAATTCTTTGCAATAGTAGGAACGTGAAGAACATCAGTCAATACCTTCTTCTCTCCAAGGTTGATTTCTCCAACATGCTCAATTGTGTGTTGAGTTTCATCACCGGTCTCCACACATCCTTTTCCACTTTGAGCTTGTAGATTTGTGAATAAATCTCCTTGACATGTCATATAATTGTTGCAACTTGAATCTATAAACCATTTTTTATCATCACTTCTGGAGTTGTGGTAATCATGCTTCATGGCAAGCATGGTTTGCTTGTCTCCTTCACTTGATGTTCATGCATAGTTATTTTGGCTCCTTTGGCTTCCTCCATTAAGCCTTCCATTCTTTTGCCAATAATCATTTCTAGAATGTCCTACTTTACCACAATGATAACATGTTATACCTTTATGAGGATCGTATGAACCTCGACCTCTTCCTCTATTTCTTCTTTGACCTCTTCCATGTGAGTTGTCATTTGAGTTGTCCTTGTTGTCCTCAGAGTTATGTTGGATGGATTTTATGTTGTTGTTGCTTCTTCCTCGTCCTCTCCAGCGTCCTCTTGACTTCCTTCCTCTACCTTGACTTGCATATAACATTTGGCTATGGCTATCCTTACCTTTATCGCCTCCTCCTTGTTGAGCAGCCTCTTCAGCCACAAGATTTGGTATGATCTCCTTGAATGTTGGTAGAGGATCTCTATAAAGAATTTTTTTTGATGAGGGGCTTCCACTTTTCTTCACTCCTCAAGCCATTGAGGGTTGTCTAGGTGATGTCTTCCTCTTCTATCTTGCATCCAACTAATGCTAGATTATCTCAACGCTCCTTGATTTTCAACGTATACTCACTATTGTTTTGGTTTAAACTTTTCTTCATGTTGTTGAGCTCGTGCTTGAGTTGCATCTTCGGAGACCTTGTTGAGGTAGCATACACCTTCTCCAATGCTTTTCAAACTTCCTTGGCTATCTCTAGGCCTTACACATGACCAACCATATTGTTAGAAATAACTTGTGAAATGAGGAACATCACCCTTTGATTCCTCTCCTCCCAATCTACAAATTGTCTCCTTTGTGCTGGAGTAATGTTGGGATCTTGAAGATCCACTAGTTGTGGATCATCTCTAGTAACTAGACTCAATAAACCTTTAACTTTAAGGTAATTTGTCATTATATACCTCCAAGACTAGAAATTATCTTTATCTAACTTCTCAACTTGCTGTCCTAAATCAACCATTGACAAGTTTGAAGTTTATACCTCAAATATGTTGTGGCACTCTCTCTTGACTTTTCAAAGCTCCTCCTTGATTTGTAGCTTCTCCTTTGTTTTACTTCAGTTCCAATACTTTGCCCCTTCAAGCTCTAATGCTCTATTGGTGAGCTTTGATACCAACTATTGGAGAATTCCTCTCCTATGCGCAGTGGAAAGTGTAGAAAACCTTCTCAGGATCACGACTTTTACCTATAGTTGAATCTTAGAATGAAACCTGGTATCCATTAAAGAACACAATGATCTTGTGGGTTTGGTCACTCAAACTAGACACTAATAAATTTCAAATGAGCTATCAAATACTCAATTTGGAGTAGTTTTGGTTTGGAAACTCTTTGCCTCAAAATAGGTTGCATGTCCACTCAGTAGGCTAAAAACTGGACTTCAGTAAAAACTTAATAACTCAAAAAGCATGATGAATTTGAAAAAACTATTTTAGATAGAGGAATCTAAGATTTCCAATGAATATCTATAAATGGATACATATATTGAGAGGTATGACTCTCACAATCAGGCTACCCAAAAATGGTGAGTGGTTAGACATAATATGTGAGACTATAGAAAATGAAATGACTAAAATCAAATGAACTAGCTACGAGGGTGTGTACCTAAGTATCGACTTAGGGACTTGTGGAGAAAGAGACTAGACCTCAATCTCCCTCAAGTGCATATAGTGGGGATTCACACTTTATTTATCAATCCAAGGAGTATCAAAACCTAATCGAGTGTATGGAGACATGCATTCAAATAATGGTCAATGCAAATGAATTCTAACAAAGTACAAGTAAGTATAAATCCATCACATTCAAGCTTTCAAGGTCAGCTATGGTGTCACAATACTTGGAACAATAGTCAACATTAAATAGAGTTTTTCTCTCTGCTCCGAACTCCGAATATAGTGAATAACGAATTTGTTTCGAAGCTCTCGAGAAGACACATCCAATGGTGGTCTTTTCACTCAATTCTGACATGCCTGCTTCAAGTTATGAGAAAAATATAGAGTTGAAAAAATGATCTTCCTACACTTCAGCACTTCCTACACTTTGCACACACCTTACCAACAGCAAACAAGCATTTTCATGGATAGACAACACTTCTAAGCACTCTTTCCATGCATCAGGCATGCATGCAAGCTTATAAGGAAGAAGATACAGAGAGGAGAAGACACAAATTCGAAATTCTGTGCTCTTGATTCTCATAATGGCCAAAAAGTGCTTACAAAGAGTCACAAAATGACTTATATACATGTGCCCTAAAAATGATCCTTTCACACAAGAGACTAGCACTTTATTAACTAAAAGACTAATTTCTTGCTAAAGGTAAAGATACAAATCTCTATGGGTATGCCTCTAGATTCTAGTGCATTTACATAGGAAAGTATATTACAAAAAAGACTATAATACAAAAGTTAAGTGTCCAAATCGGAAAAATTTTGGGGTCCTTCTTTTCCTATGCCTCTTCGCTCTTCGTTGCTCTACAAAACTCTCCCCCTCTTTGTCTCTATCGTCTCTTGACATGCTTCACTTCTTGTTTGCAGCTCGTTTACTTTTGTTCAGCGCATGCATCACTTGGTCGGCCTTGCCTCCTTGTCACGCTGGCATTACGTTTTAAAGGCCCTGCTCTTGAATCTTCTTTCACATCCTCTGGGACCTTATGCATTCTTTTTTGCCTATTCTTTTCTTTTCATCGCTCGCAATCCGTGGAGATGGACTACCTGAGATTTGTAGCCTAGCTCACCAATAACCTCTTTAAATCTGGGTTGTTGTGTTAAGTCGGGCTACCACGCATGCAACCAGTGGAAGGTATGAAGGTCTGGATCTTCATCCTTTGATCTGGACCTTCCGAAGATCAAGAGGTTGAAGCACCTTCCTGGGGTTCTAGATCTGTCGGATATCTTCTTGCACTTCTCATGGATACTTGTTGGCCTTGATCCACCCTTGCCTCTTGCATACCTCCCCTTGTGTGCCCCTATGGGGCTCTGTGTAGAGATGGTGTTGTGTGCCCCTGTGGGGCTTCCTGTAGAGATATGTCTTCAGATATGTCATTTTTAGTGAAGCTTCTTTCTTGGTTTTCTTCTTCTTTTCTTTTTGTTGAACTCTCCTTCAACACTACCCCCTCCTGAACTCTATCGTCCCCGATAGGCTTTGGAATGCGGGGGGAGTATGTCCTGTAGACCTTTTGCTCTGTCTCATTAAGTAGATTGGCTTCGTGTATCATCAGTTGTTTCCATTGTTCAGCTTTTACACCATCGTGTGGTGGCTGTCTGTGGTATGTAGTAAGTATGGTGCTGCTTGCTAGTGCACCCGCAAAGTCAGATTCTTCTCCAAAAATTTTCTTCTCTATAAAGGTTGTGTAGCTTCAAATTCTTCTTGTGTGTAATCGAAGGTGTTTTCTTTGAAGTGCAACTGCTCATCGGGATCCTTTTGCATGATCCTCTTTATATACTATCGTGTTTGCTCTTTCAATAGCCCATACGGAATATTGAAGGGCTTTATGATCTTATCCGAGTCTTTTCCTTTAATTTTGGCTTCCTTCATGACTTTGACTACTTCATTTTCAAAATTTTCTGTTAACCGGTACACCAATAGTGCCCGTTCCATCTGACCTATTTCCACAGTATATGGCATGGGATGATCATCACATGGTTCTGCCATCTGCTCTTTTATTGGAGAATGATAGATTGGGGGAGATAGAGGATGTACCTCTACCTCGTCAGTATGATTTCCTGATTGTGGCTCTACTAGTGTTCCGATGTCTGCTTTTTGTTCTATTTGTTGATATATTTAGGTAGTGATGTGTGTGAACGCACTAGGACCGCCGGGGCACTTTTTTCCCTCTTTATGAGGTTTTTTTCTCCCGGCTTGTATATACACCTATTGCCCTAATGGGCTACTTATCTTTGTACATTCTTTAGTAATACATTCAGTATTGTGTGTTGTGCTCCAAGCTTCTTCTTCTTCTTCCTTGTGTTGTTCATGTGCTTCTATAGACGTCTAACTCCAACAATTGGTATCAGAGCAGGTCGTCGCTTCATCTAGGGTGCCATCGACACTCCTCAGTTTGTAGTCTCAGAATCGCATAAATTTTGGTGAGCATACTCAACATTTTTTGAGATCAAAACCGTTTCGCTTTGTGGTGCCGAAATCGCGATCTGAGCTCATTTTGGCCTTCGAATGCACTATCAGAGTGCTTGTGCAGGCTATTTCATCTTTTTATGCCAAAGGTATATACCAATTTATGTTCGCCAGTATAAGCGTCTCAAACTCTGTTACAGGTCTAGTGGAATTCGTCTGGGCAATTCTGTTCAACTTTTTGAGATACAGTCAATTTTCTGCATCAAGGTATTTTAGTCACCGGCCATGGATGAAAGCAGTGATGTATTCCGTATGTTGGTTGTTGAGGATAAGTTGGATGATACCAACTACCAGTTATGGGCTTATATGATGCAACATGTGTTGGTTGCAAAAGGACTGTGGAACATTGTGCAGGGTGTCGAAAAACGTCCTATCACACCTACAACTGTTACAACTACAGGTACTAAAGCTGATGCAGAAGGTGTTGAAGATAACGATATTCTGCATATTCCTGTTCGTGCTGTGGTTTCTGCTGCACCTACTACAGAGCAGACTCGCTAGGATGTCAGAGATGCCGAGGCACATGCATTGATAGCTTTGTGTGTCAAACATGCCATTATTCCTCACATTCCCTCTTGCAGAACAGCTAAGGATGCTTGGGATACACTTACCACATTGTACCAAGCTAGGAATGAGGCTCGTGTTGCTTACCTCTGAAAGTAGTTGGAGAGTGAGCACATGAATGAAGGTGATTCTATGGACAGTTTCCTAACAAAGATCAAAGACTTGAAAGAACAATTGATTTCGGTTGATGAGGTCGACCAAACATATTACCTTGCAGCGCAGTTTCTTCTCTTCACTTGAGCCTACCCCTACAGGGAATATTGTTACATGCGCTAACAACTCCTCTTATCGTGTTATGGGAGTTGGTAAGATCATTTTGACTACTATTGATGGTAGTTCTTTCACTTTGTGAGATGCTTTACTTGTGCCAAGGATCAAGAAGAACCTGTTATCAGTTTCTGCATTAGCCAAGATTGGCTTGGTTGTGAAATTTTTTGCTGACAGGTGTACAGTTCATGATCTCTCAAATGGCGATGTGATTATTGCTTCTGGCATTTTATATCATGGGATGTATAAGCTCATAGACTATGAAAGATTTGTAAATGATTTGGCATGTGCAGTAAATGATTCTCAGGCTATGTCAGATGCAAAGCTTTGGCATGCACACTTTGGTCATCTGAATTTTGCTAGTTTGTTATGCCTGTAGAAATCTAAAATGGTGTCCTCTTTGCCCAAACTTGAGGCACCTGGAAAACATGTTTGTGAAGGCTGTATTTTGGGCAAAATGCAGTGTTCCTCATTTCCAAAAGATGGTTCAGTTCGGGCTACTCAGAAATTTCAGCTTGTACATAGTGATGTCTGTGGTCCTATGTAGACACCTTCTTTTGGGAATTATCTTTACTTCGTGACTTTCATCGATGATTTTTCTAGGCATGCATGGGTATATCCATTGAAGTCAAAGTCCGAAGTGTTCATGTGCTTCAAACAGTTTTTGGTTTTGGCTAAAAATTTGTCAGCATGTAAAATGGGCACCCTCTGTTCTGATCGAGGGGGGAATAGATGTCTTCTGATTTTAATGCATTTCTGGCTGAACGTGGGATAAGAAACCACTGTACAGTGTCGTATACACCTCAACAAAATGGAGTTGCTGAACGAAAGAACAGGTCACTCATGGAGATGGCGAGGTGTATGGTGAAGAGTGAGGCTTTACCACATAGGTTCTGGCTTGAGGTTTTCATGTGTGTAGCATATGTACTGAACAGGTGTCCCACTAAAGTGCTGTAGTCTATCACTCCATATGAGGCTTGGCATGATTGCAAGCCATCTATTGCTCATCTGCGTGTTTTTGGTTGTTTGGCATATGCATTAGTGCCTGAACAACATCGCAAAAAATTGGATGATAAAGCAGTAAAATGTATTTTTGTTGGGTATAGTTCTGAAAGTAAAGGCTATCGTCTGTATCATCCACATACTAAATGCATTCTGGTGAGCCATGATGTTGTTTTTGTGGAAGATGCTATTCAGCCATTGCTTTCATGTACTAAGGAGACATCTCTTAGCTCCAAAGACATGTATGATACTTTGTTGCCTCTTTTTACAGGTGGACAGTGTTAAAAATAAAGAAGTAACGTCGTATATTTTTTTTGCAAAAAGGATTTTCTTCAAATAGAAGGAAAATACAAAAATGAAAAATAGAAGCATTTACTTTTGCAAGTAGTCGAGGCCAAAAGAGAATCATTCAAAAGATAATCAAATCCAAAAACTGAACTGTAAGAGGAGTGGCTGTCCAAAGTAGTGGAGAAATGATGGAGAAGAGCTGCCAAACTCATCATGAGAGATTTTGGTCATTTGGCTATAAATGAAGCAAGGAAGGACACTCAAGTATAGAGGAAGAAGGCATGGAAATCCCCTTGTAGATAGTTCATTTGGTTTGAGTAATTTCGTTCAGTTCACTCTCATAGAGTATGTCCAGTCACACACCCATTTCTGGGTAGTCTACTTGTGAGAGTCATATCTCTCGATATATGTATCCAATTTTAGTGTTTAAACATTCATTGGAAACTTATCTTGATTACTTCCTCTGTCGAAAACAGTTTTATGAAATTCTTTATGCTCAATGCATTATTCAGTGTTTAGTGAAGTCCAATTTTCAGTCTAACTGAGTGGACAGGTAGCCTGTTTTGTATCAAAGAGTTGCCAACCCAAATCTACTCCAAATTGAGTGTTTCATAGCTCATTTGAAAGCTGTAGATGTCTAGTTTGAGTGACCAAATTTTCAAGTTCATTGCAGTTTTCAATTGGTACCAGTTTTCATTTGAAGTTTCTACTGTTGGCAAGAGTCTTGATCCTGAGAAGGTCTTCTACACTTTCCGCTACGAATAGGAGAGGAATTCTCCAAAAATTGGTATCAAAGCATTGGATCTTGAAGAGGCAAAGCATTGGAGCTGAATTAATACAAAGGAGAAGCTACAAATCAAGGTGGAGCTTCGTGAAGTCAAGAGAGAGCGCCACAACATATTTGAGGTAAACTTCAATCTTGGAAGTCTTCAATGGCTGATTTAGGACAAGTTGAGAAGTTAGACAAAGACAATTTTCAATCTTGGAGGTATAGAATGACAAATTACCTTAAAGGTAAAGGTTTATGGAGTCTTGTTAGTGGAGACGATCCACAATCGGTGGACCTTGAAGATCCCAACATTACTCCGGGACAAAGGAGACAATTTGCTGATTGGGAAGAGAGGAATCGAAGGGTGATGTTCTTCATCTCACAATTTATTTCTAACACTATGATTGGTCATGTGCAAAGCTTAGAAACAACCAAGGAAGTTTGGGAAGCATTGGAGAAGGTGTATGCTACCTCAACAAGGTCTTGGAGGATGCAACTCAAGAACGAGCTCAACAACATGAAGAAAAGTTCAAACCAAAGCATTAGTGAGTATACATTGAGGATCAAGGAGCTTCGAGATCAGCTAGCATCAATTGGATGCAAGATAGAAGAGGGAGATATCGTCCAAAGAGCCCTCAATGGCTTAAGGAGTGAAGAAAAGTGGAAGCCCCTCATCACAAACATTCTTTATAGAGATCCTCTCCCAACATTCTACGAGATTATACCAAATCTTGTGGCTGAAGAGGTTGGTCAACAAGGAGAAGGCAACAAAGTTAAGGACAGCCATAGTCAAATGTTATATGCAGGAGGAGGTAGAGGAAGCAACTCAAGAGGAGGCTCGAGAGGAAGAGGAAGAAGCTACAACAACAAAAATTTCAGCCAACACAACTCGGAGGACAACAAGGACAACTCAAATGACAACACACATGGAAGAGGTCGAGGAAGAAATAGAGGAAGATATCGAGCTTCATACAATCCTCATAAAGATATAACATGTTATCATTGTGGTAAACTAGGACATTATGCAAATGATTGTTGGCAAAAGAATGGAAGGCTGAATGGAGGCAACCAAAGGAGCCAAAATAACTATGCGAGTACATCAAGTGAAGGAGACAAGCAAACCATGCTTGCCATGAAGCATCACTACAACAACTCGAGAAGTGATGACCGAAAATGGTTCATAGATTCAGGTTGCAGCAACCATATGACATGCCAAGGAGATTTATTCACAAAGCTACAAGCTCCAAGTGGAAAAGGATGTGTGGAGACTGGTGATGAAACTCAACACGCAATTGAGCATGTTGGAGATATCAAGCTTGGAGATAGAAAGGTATTGGCTGATGTTCTTCATGTTCCTACTATTGCAAAGAATTTGATTTCAGTAGGACAAATGCTAGAGAAAGGATATCATGTTATCTTCAATGAAAAAGGCTGCTTTATAAAGAATCCAAAAGAAGGATTCAAGGTCATTGCTCAAGGAAGAAAAGAAGGTAGGATGTTCACCTTGGACATTCAACAACCACATGGAAAGGTGATGTATATTTAGTTTGGAAACAAGAGGATTGCTGAAATCGATTTGTGGCACAAAACATTTGGACATATCAACATTCCCAAGCTCAAGGACATGAGCAACCATGAAGTGGTAAGAGGTCTTCCAAGATTCAATCATGTTGGACTACATGAGTTTTGTGAAGCATGCCAACTAGGAAAGCAAACTCGGCAACCATTCAAGAAGAGCAACTATGTGGCAAGGAATGTCCTCGACTTGATACACACGGATGTATGGGGACCATGACAACAACCATCAGTCGCTGGTAATAGATATTTTGTCACTTTTATCGATGATCATTCAAGAAAAGTATGGGTGTTTTGCATAAAACAAAAATCAGATGTGTTCTCCATGTTCAAGAGATTTAAAGCACAGGTAGAAAAGGAAACAGGACGCTACATAAAGACCTTGAGGTGCGATGGAGGAGGAGAATATTTCTCCAAAGAATTTTCAGATTTTCTTTATGAAAATGGCATCAAGCGACAATTACATGTAGATACATGCCCCAACAAAATGGAATAGCTGAAAGAAAAAATAGACATATCACAGAAGTTGCAAGGTGCATGCTCAACGAGATGAAGGTGCCACTAAACTATTGGGCTGAAGCAGCTAGTACAGCTATTTATTTGATGAACAAGTGCACAACGGCTGGAGTGCATAATCTAACTCCCGAGGAGGTTTATTACGGTAAGAAACCTGACCTTACACATCTCAAAGTTTTTGGATGTGTGTGTTATGTTCACATCCCTCAAGAACTAAGGACAAAGATGGAGGCAAAGTCAGAAAAATGTATTTTCATTGGATATTCATCGGAGCAAAAGGGATACAGGTGCTACAATGCGGTGACAAAGGAGCTACGAGTCTCACGAGATGTGGTATTTGATGAGATAAGACAATGGTTTGGAGACAAAGGGAAAGAGAAGACTCTTGAAGAAGATTGCGAAGATGATGGAGGTGCTGTCCAAGAAGAATTTCAGCAAACAAGCACTCAAATGTCAGGTCCAGAGGCTTCTACATCACTTGGAGAAATCTCAACATGGAAGGAGAGACTAAGGAGTCATTCCTCATCACCAACATCAGGTTATGAAAGATTTGAAGCTGAACGTGCTGCCCAAAATAGTGATTTAAATGCAGGTGAAGAAGAATATGAAGAGGTGATTACACCAAAGGTAAAGTTGAACCGGTTGAAGAAGCAATGTTCAAAAGGAAATGAAAGGAGGTCTTCCAGAGCAAGGTATCCAATTCAAAGGCTGAGCTATGATAGTTTTATTGCAAAGAATTTTGCATATATGACACAGGTGGTCAAAGACAAAGAACCGGATGCATATGAAGAAGCATGTACACAAAAAGAATGGCAAGAAGCTATGCAAGAAGAGATAAAAGCTCTCAAGGACAATCACACATGGGAGCTAGTTCCAAAGGCTGAAGGTATGAAGATTGTTCCAAATAAATGGGTGTTTAAAATAAAGAGAAATTCTTATGGTTCTCTAGCTAGGCATAAAGCTAGACTAGTAGCAAAAGGATTCAAGCAAACTCACGGCATCGACTATGAAGAGACTTTCAGCCCGGTTGCAAAGATGGGAACAATTAGAACCTTGATTGCAGTGAGTGCAACAAGGAGATGGCCATTGCACCAACTTGACATAAAAAATGCTTTTCTCAATGGTGAACTTCAAGAAGAGGTATACATGAGTCAACCGATTAGATTTGAAGACAAAAAGCATCCAAATTTTGTTTGTAGATTGAAGAAAGCTTTGTATGGGCTAAAGCAAGCACCACGTGCTTGGAATCAAAGATTGTTCGAGTACCTCACAAGGTGTGGGTATAGTCCAACTAATGCAGATCCCTCTCTCTACATGAAGAAAGAAGAAGGCAAGCAGGTATATATTTGCATATATGTTGATGATCTCATCATAACAGGAAGTAATGTTATAGGAATACAAGAGATCAAAATGAAACTCGGTAAGGAGTTTAAAATTTCAGATCTTGGTGAGCTGAAATACTTTTTAGGCATTGAGATAGTCTACGGGAAAGATGTCATTTACTTGATGCAAAGAAAGTACCTGTTGGATGTTCTTTTCATATTTGGAATGAGTGAATGCAAACCACTCACTCAACCTATGGACACAAATGTGAAGCTATGCTCAAATGATGGAGAGAAGTTACATGATGTAACTACATACAGGAGTATTATAGGTTCATTAATCTATGCTACGATCACAAGACCAGATTTGTGTTATATTGTTGGAGTTTCTCAATTTATGCAAGCTCCAACAAGTGAACATTTAAATTAAGCCAAACGAGTGTTAAGATATGTGAAGCACACCGTTAATCATGCATTGTTTTATAGATATGATGAAGAGTTGCAGGTAAAGGGCTTCAGTGATGCTGATTGGGCTAGTTTGAAGGAAGATAGAAGATCCACTTCAGGTTATGTGTTCATGATAGGTAGCAAACCTATCACATGTAGCTCAAAGAAGCAACCTACTATTGCACTATCATCTACAGAAGCTGAATATAGAGGTTTAGCCTTTGCAACTTGTGAAGCTATGTGGATTAAGAAGCTCTTGGTTGATCTTGATGTGCAGGTGGAGACCATTCCAATTTATGGTGACAACATGTCAAGCATTCACTTGACGAACAATCCAATGTTTCATGCACGCAGCAAGCACATAGAAGTGCATTATCATTATGTTCGAGAAAAAGTTTTGAGCAAGGATGTGGATATAAAGTTCATTGGAACTAATGACCAGGTTGCAGACATGCTTACAAAGTCCCTAGATGCTTCTAAGTTAAAGAGGTTCAAGGACAACATCAACTTGCAGGATATGGCTAAAGGTGCAAGCTCACATGTGAGCTTGAGGGGGAGTGTTAAAAATATAGAAGTGACGTCGTATATTTTTTTTGCAAAAAGGATTTTCTTCAAATAGAAGGAAAATACAAAAATGAAAAATAGAAGCATTTACTTCAGCAAGTAGTGGAGGGCAAAAGAGAATCATTCAAAAGAGAATCAAATCCAAATACTGAACTGTAAAAGGAGTGGCTGTCTAAAGTAGTGGAGAAATGATGGAGAAGAGCTCTCAAACTCATCATGAGAGATTTTGGTCATTTGGCTATAAAAGAAGCAAGGGAGGACACTCAAGTATAGAGGAAGAAGGCGTGGAAGTCCCCTTGTAGCTAGTTCATTTGGTTTGAGTAATTTTGTTTAGTTCACTCTCATAGAGTATGTCCAGCCACACACCCATTTCTGGGTAGTCTACTTGTGAGAGTCATATCTCTCAATATATGTATCCAATTTTAGTGTTTAAACATTCATTGGAAAGCTTATCTTGCGTACTTCCTCTTTCTAAAACAGTTTTATAAAAATCTTTATGCCCTCTGAGTTATTCAATTTTTAGTGAAGTCTAGTTTTTAGCCTAACTAAGTGGACAGGTAGCCTGTTTTGTATCAAAGAGTTGTCAACCAAAATCTACTCCAAATTGAGTGTTTCATAGCTAATTTGAAAGCTGTAGGTGTCTAGTTTGAGTGACCAAAGTTTCAAGTTCATTGAATTTTTCAATTGGTACTAGTTTTCATTTGAAGTTTTTGCTATTGGCAAGAGTCTTGATCTTGAGAAGGTCTTCTACACTTTCCGCTGCGAATAGGAGAGGAATTCTTAGTATGTGTTTCTTCGAGTGCCGCGGAGAGATCCCGTTTTGTTATAGGTGGTTGTGTCAATGAAATCCTTGGTAGCAAATGTGCCCGCTTTGATTGTGGTGTTCCTTGCACCTCTTCCTACTCTAGCCTGCTTAGCCCCTCGCATTGGTTTTTTGGAACTAGTTCCCACCTCTTCTGTGGACATGGCTGTTTTCTTTTTCTTTGGAATGGTAGCCGACTTCACATATTTTACCATTTTAGTGGAGGTTGGCATCAATCGTAGACATTCTTTTGTTTCAAGTCTTCATAAATCAGCAAAGTCAATGTAGAGCCTCCATTTAGAAACTTTTTCTGACTCAATTTCTTCTTAGCTTCAAATAGGCGGTCTTGTATTTATGGAGTAAAATTAACTTGATTCCCGATTTGCCTCATAGCATGGGAGAGCAATTGAACCACGATCTTTTGGGCGCAGTATATATGTTCATGTTGGGGAAACAAAAATGCTGATGCACTAATCGAACTGATTCTTCAATATTTTTCTATTGATTTCCAGAAAGGTTTTCTTTTTGGCATCATGACATTCATCCTTGAGATTTGTGAGACCGTCCTGACTCCATCCAAATGCTTTGTTGATGATTTCATGTGTGAATCGAATAGTTGTCCATGCACCTGTTTTGTTCAACACTTTAGCTTCCGGGATTGAGGGCTTATCTACTGCAGACTAGAGTGTGTTCATAACTTGAGTGCATCTTTGAAAATCTGATAAATATATCGGAAGTCACAGAAATGCGTCGATTCCTGCCCTTGTCCAAACATCTGTGATGCGTGGTAATCCTTGAATTATGGTTTGGAAGTCTTGTGATATTAATGGGAAGTAGTGATCCCTATCCATGATCTTGATAGTAGCCATAAAGAGGAGATCTGAAACAGGTTGGTCTTCAAGGAACCAATGACCTCTCGCCTTAATAATCGATTCCAAGGGAAGAAGCAAGACCTCTTCCTCTTGCATAGCCTCAGAATTTGAAGATTCCATATGCACTCAATACATACCAGAATCAATGTAAGGCTGGTTGCATGAATTTATACTCCCCTAAGCTTTCATGAATTTGGCCACTCTCCGAGTGACTTGTGTCGTCCCTTTCCCCTGGGTGTGAGAAAGGTAGTACCTGGGATTTTTCTTTACACATATATTTTTTTCTATTTCTTTCCGAAAGAAAACAAAAGCATTACTACCTAGCCGAAGCTTTTATTGTATCGTTAATTATTTTGCTTGGGATTATTGTACAAGTGCTCTCCTATTTTCTGAGAGGGAAATGTGCTTCACTATCCAGTAGTAAGAAGAACTAGGTGCTGAATGCATGGCCTTGTAATGTGGCCCTATTATGCAATCTATACCATGAGTTTGTGCGCATCCTTTGGCAACTAATCTTGCCTTGTACCTGCAAACTGATCCATCTGAATTTCTGTTAACTTTATATACCCATCTGCAACCAATTACCTTTTGATTCGGCGATATTGGAACCAAATCCCAAGTGTCCATCTCCCTCAATTCATCTATCTCTTCATTCATGGCCTTTTCCTAATTAGGGTTTCCCTTTGCCTCTTCATAGGTTGAGGGTTCCTCTGAAATAGAGTCTTTTGCCAAGTATATTGAATGCTTCGTAACAAATGTGGAATCATATCCATACCTTTCTGGTTGTTTCTTCTCTCTTGCTGATCTTCTAGGTGCTTGTTTGGAGCATTCTCCAACCTCTTGCATCTTTGCTTTGCCTCTTGACTTCCATAGCTTGTAATCCTTTTCCCTTTCATCTTGATCATCGTCTATATCACTTCTTGGATCCTCAACCTGTGTATCATGCTTGCTTCCTAATTGATGAGAGTCAGAATCAAGATCATATGGTAGTGTTACCTTTTGTTTGTCTTCATCATACCAAGACCTGTGTTCTTCAAAAACAACATCTCTACTTGTAGTGAATTGCTTGGTTCAAGGATTGAAGAACCATTAACCCATCTGAGTTGAATCATATCCAATAAACACTGCCTTTGTTGCCCTTTCATCTAGCTTACCTCTTATTTCTGAAGGTACATGAGCATAAGCTAAACAACCAAAAACCTTGCAATGTCCAAGACTAGGTTTTCTTCCATGCCATGCTTCATAAGGAGTCATACCTTGAAGTGATTTGGATGGTAGTCTATTGACAAGGTACACAGCAGTTGAAATAGCTTCTGCCCATAGATAATGTGGCAACTTCTTCTCTTCAAGCATTGTTCGGGCTGATCCAACCAATGTCTTGTTTCTCCTCTCTGCAATTCCATTTAGTTGAGGAGAATACCTAGTAGTCACTTCCCTTTTGATACCTTTGTCCTGCAAGAACTCATCAAACTCTTTGGAGAAGTATTCTCCCCCTCCATCAGATCTGAGCTTCTTTAGTGATCTACATGTATGATTCTCCACATGTGCAAGATACTTCTTGAAGCAATCAAACACTTCATTCTTGCTCTTGATAAAATATAGAACAATCCATCTACTATGGTCGTCAATAAATGAGACATAATACCTTGATCCTACCAATGAAGGTTTTGACTTGGTCCCCATACATTTGTATGTACTAAGTCCAATACGTTGTTGTGGATGTAGCCTTTGTGGTTGAATGGTTGTCTTTGTGCATTCCCAATCTGACATGCATCACACCTGTTGATCATGTGTTGCTTTGATATGTTCGGAAATCCTAGAACACTTTGATCCCTGCATATATCCTTCAAGGTTCTTACATTCACATGAGCAAGTCTCTTATGCCACACTTCAAGCTCACTTAGGGTTTGAGACCCAAAGTTGAATAGAGCTATGTTCTTGGTTTCTCCTACTTCAAAAGTAAAGAGCCTATCATGCTTCTCACCTCGGGCTATCTTTTTGAAGCCTTGACATGGATCTTCCACAAAAGCTCCATGTTGAGGTGAACCTAACTTGCAAGCCTTTTTCAACTATTTGGCCTACACTTATTAGGTTTTTAGTGATAGTGGGTACATAGAGAACCTTACTCAGAATGTTTGTCCTGCCATTGGAATCTTTGACATTACCAATCTTCTCCACATTGTGCTTTGTGTCATCCTCTGTTTGCACTTCATGTCTATGCTTTGGACTTTCCAAATCAGATAAAAGATCAATGTTGACTGCAACATGATTCGAACATCCTGAATCTATGTAGAACAAATGATCATCTTCTTTACCTTCTTTGTGGCTTAGATTCATAAGAAGCAATGAGTCTTCATGTGGTTAATCTTCTGAATAATTGTTGTAGTCCCTTCTATTATAGCTTCTATTGTTATTGTTGAATTTGTGTCCACCTCTGCCTCTATTGCTGCCATATCCACCTCTTCCACTTCCTTTATGGGTCTTCCCATTGAACCAACAATTATAAGTGGTGTGGTTGGTCTTATTGCATATGGCACAAGGTTGAACATTTTGACCTTTGGCTTTGTCTTTCTTTGGTCCTTTCTTCTTCCCTTTCCACTCGCTCTTGGTTGCAAAGTTGGCTTGACAAGTCTCTTCTTCATCTTCTTTCTTCTTCTTGCCTTTCTGCTTCTTATCCTTCTTATCTGCATATAGAGCACTAGTTGAATTACCATGATAAGAGTTACCTTCCTTTATGCTATTTTTGGCTTCTTGATTGGAGTTGTCCAAGAAAGATGTTGAAGTCTGGAGTTTGCACATCCATGATGAGATCATAAGCCGTCGTGAAGGATTGCAATTGCTTATCACTTTGAATGCTGTTGAGAATTTGTCTCATGATGACCTCTTCTTCAATCAGCTCTCCAATGGATGCTAACTGATCCGCAACCTCCTTGACCTTGGTAACAAACTCTGTGATGGTTTGTTTAGGTGTCTTCTTCATTTGGTTGAACTCGTTCCAAAGATGATTCTTTCTTGCTTTGGTACTAGCAGAAAAGAAAGTCTCGAGGGCATCCCAAGTCTCTTGAGATGTCTTGCATCCTTTAATATGTGGTAATAGAAAGTCAGAGATAGATTTTAGTATGTAGGACCTTGCTTGAGCATCCCTTGCGCACCAAAGTGTGAGCTTATCTGTCTCCTCTTGTGTAGGTCCTCCTTTGGATCTTGGAATAGGCATAGCTTCATCACCTCCTACAATTCCATAAAGATTTCTACCTTGCAAATAGGCCCTCATTCTGATTTGCCAAGCCACGTAGTTGTGTCGATCAAGCTATTGAGGGAAAGCCGTCACCCATCTTGATCTAGCTCTGATACCACTAAAAGAACTTGGAGAAGCTTGTAGAAGGTAGAAAAGTGCGTTTCGAAGCGATGAAGTTTGGTCAAGCCAAACGGCACAAGACCAGCCCTTGAGCTTATGGAGACTCAAATAGACGTTATAGGCATGCAATAAGTGCAAAGAAACACACTATGTACTTTGGAGCATCAAGGAGAATGAGTCGATACAAAACAGATAGGTTCGCGAGTTGACTAGCTCAAAAAACTTACTATCTATGGAACAGACAATGAACTTCAAATGCCCATAGCGACCAGCATGATTGCAATTAGAAAAACTCCTTTTATGGGAGTGATACACATAGGATTGAGTGTATAGAGTGCACAAAAGTATAAGGAATAAGAAAAATATGCTATAGGAATGAATGCAACATTTACCGGTGGTACTTCTTACTTTTCAGGAATATGCAGAGATTGACCCCGAGACAGAAAAACTCAGATTGCTCCCAATCTACTAAACCAAATGCTTTGAAAATTTATACGCATATATTAGACACTAATATCTTTTCAATAAGCTATGTCTCACTCAATTTGGAGCTCTGCAGAGAGAGAGCAGTAGCCTCTGCAAGATTACTCTTGGCGAAGAAGATGATGCAGAGAATTGAAGGAGCAAGACAATGATGGTCACAAGTGTATGTATATTGCTTCCATGTAATGTACAAGTGATTTCAAGTCTTTATATAGACTCTAGGAGTGTTCCACGACTTCTACAATGAAATTTGAATTCAAATGAAGGTGGGAATGGTTGTTGGAGGGAATCAATTCACTTTCCTACAATCTAGAAAAAGTGAAGATCTAGTTTGATCTACTTTTAGGTGATTGATTGCTTGATTGAATGCAACTTCAAACACCATAAATTTGTGGGATTTGGGCTCTATCTTTCTACCTTTAAATGTGCTCAAGGCTTTTACAACGGTAAATGAACCATCAAAAATCTCTCAAAAAATACAATAAATGAGCATAAGAAAAAGAACTCTCCAACTGATATTCTTTCGACACGATAGCCTTTGAGGTAGATCAAATCCACCTCAAGAATAGTGTAAGCTTGATGTTCCAACAGAGCGGCAATCACTTTCTTTGGTATCCATATTTGAGCAATCCTTTGTGGACCTCGGAGTCCAGCTTGACTTGTGTCCTTGTACTATTGTTGTTTCCTATGTAGAATACAGCTCCGTTGTTGATGATATGCTGTCACCTGATCTTTTCTTATCCAAGCATGTCTGGTGTGTGGAATGGGATAGATTCTAATGCAGGAAAGTTCATGATAATCATGCTGACGGGTCATTCTTGTTCTCAATTCCTTACTAGGGTTTTGCCTAGAAACGATGTTAGTAGTGGGGATCACTGGACTAAGAGGGTGCGTGAGATTAAGAATTGTTGTACTCTCACATGAAATACTTGGTGGTGGGGTTGCCCTAGTAGAGGTGAATGTACAATCATCGTCATGCATGAGTAGTTGATCTCTCGGACCTATACAGTTGGCTTTGAAAGGTCGTTCTTCTAACACATCGAATATCTCACGGTGCCCTATCTTGGCTGATATATAGCCCAAGGCTAATTGGATAGTCACTTGATATTCATATACCCAATCTTGGCCTAACACAAGTTCTTCTAATAAATCTTGATCATGACACACAAAGAGTTTTTGTTGCATCGTGTCATTTCCTAGGTGCAGTGACAATGTAACCTCGCCTATGCATTTAGTAACCTTTCCCCCTATTCCAAACAGATGTGCTTTGGTGGGACTTAATTGTTCTTTGAGCTTATGGGTCAAAGAAGATTTTATGCAGTTGACAGCTACTCCTGTGTCATTGAGAGCATCCACC
This sequence comes from Ceratopteris richardii, assembly GCA_020310875.1. NCBI lineage: Eukaryota > Viridiplantae > Streptophyta > Polypodiopsida > Polypodiales > Pteridaceae > Ceratopteris > Ceratopteris richardii. Next base: position 36,622,197 of record CM035412.1, on the reverse strand, counting down.
AAGTGGTACTCTTTCGTTCTGGCTCCCAAGTTCAAATATGGTTGCTTCATTTGATGTCCTAGGTTTTCAGAGGCTCTAAAATTAGCCATTGGGATGAGGTCCTCTCCTTGCCGATACTTTCATCCCTCTCTCTCATCTTATTCGTTCTAGAGCTTCATGTCTTGCTTCTTCTCGTATTTTTTCGTCCTCTTCTCGCCTATTTTTTGCTGTTAGAAGTCGTGACTGTTAATGGCTCTAAATATTATTTTACTCGAAAACCACATATAGTTTGGCAATACTTCATCTAGGGTTGCTAAGCTGATGGCTCCGTTGGTAGATATACGATTGATTACCAAGGGGCCATATCCTCTTTTTTGTAGTTTCTTTGCATGTTGCTTCAAAGTATAAACTAGGACCAAATGTCCTTCCTTCAGGTTTTTATCCTTAATATGGGCATCAAAATATGCCTTTTGTTGCCTTTTTGCAGCGTAAATACCTACCGCTGCTTGTAATCTTGTTTCATGTAACTTTTCAATTTGGTCCAATTGAGTCGATAACCCATGTCCACTAGGAAATCAATTGGTAAGATGGCATTCTGTCTGTAAACCAGGTTAAATGGTGTAGTTCCTATGGCTGTTTTGTATGCTACTCGGAATGCCCATAAAGCATGATGTAATTGCTTGTCCCAATCGGATCTGCCATTGTTAACAATCTTAGTGAGAACAGTACATAAGATTTTGTTCAAACTTTCAGCTTGTCCATTGGCTTGTGGGTGATAAGGGGCTGATTCCTTATGAATCACTAAGAATTCATTCATCAAAGCTTCTATTACTTCATTGACAAAGTGTGTGCCTCTAACACTTACAATTTTGATTGGCAATCCAAACCTAGTGAATATGTTCTCAAAGAGAAACTTAGCTGTGATCCTTGCATCATTCTTCTTGGTTGCCTTGGCCTCTACCCATTTGGTCAAATAATCTGTTGCTACAATTATGTACTCGGCATGGGAACCTTTAGCCGGTGGGCTAATAGGTCCTACAAAATCTATCCACCATTTGGTAAATGCTCTGGCACTCATCACAGGCTTTAGTGGCATTTCATCTCTTCTAATTCGATACTTTGTTCGTTGACATGTATCGCATCTTTGGATGTAAGTGGTTGCATCTTGATGTAGATTTGGCCACCACATTCCAGCGAAGAGAATCATTTTTCTAGTTTTATCAGCAGAAAAATGTCCTCCCGTGACTCTCGTATGAGCCATCTCTAAGACAGAGACATACTCGTCTTCATGAATGCAAATTCGTAGATGATTGTCCCTTCCTCTCTTGAAAAGTTGTTTTCCTATAAGAACATAGTCCTTGCTTTGCTCTTAGAGGGCATGTTGTCTTGCTAAATTAGCTCCTTCTGGGTACTCCTGAGTTTTCAAAAATTTTCCAGAGGCATACTCCACCTTGGTGTTACTGTAAAGTAACATAGAGTAGAGTTCTCTTCAGGTGTTCTTTCTTGACAAGCGGGGCAGGTAGATACATAGTTATGTGTATCCCTTTGCATGGTTGGCCAGCATATGCCCAATCTCTTTAGTGTTTGCCATGTTCCATTTACACTTTGATGAGTTTTCCATTGGTTTACATGTGCTTTTTGAACCCTCATCTCTTGCTCCTCCTCTTTCACACATCTCATAAGTAGCCCACTTGAGTCTTGGTGGTATAAGCTTCCAGCTAGGATGTGGAGATTTTTAGTCTTCCATAGCTCCTGGCTTTTGTTTATCAGTGATCCTATGTTGAGGTCCATATGTGAGGATGGGGATCAACTTTTCTGCCCATTGTGGACATACTTCGAGATTGAAAAGATAAGTATCCGACAGATCATCTATCACTCCTGTGGGAGGTTCTCCATGTGTCATTCTCGACAGGTGATCAGCTCGGATATGCATATTCCCTTTCTTGACTACTACTTCAAAATCAAATTCCATTAACAACAGAAACCATCGCACTAGTCGTTCTAGTATTACAAGGTTTATTGACTATGTATAATAGGGCTTGATGATCGATGAAGAATTTGAATTTGTTTGCCAATAAGTAGTGTCGAAATTTCTTTACCGCATACACCATTCCTAAGCCTTCTCGCTCCGTAGTGGTATAATTATGCTCAGCTTGGTTTATTTGTCTATTGGCATAGGCTATAGGGTGGTCTAGTTTTCCTGTGTCTACTAGCTGCGCCAAGATACATCCAATGGAAAACTTGGAAGCATCTACATGAATATGAAATGGTTTATTCCAATCAAGCACTCTAAGGATTGGTGTTGAACTCAAGCGACTCTTCAGCTCATTGAAAGCCTTTTCACATTCTTCCATCCAAATAAACTAAGTCAGTAATCCATAAAGGGGCCTAGCAATTATGGCATACATGTGAATGAATCTACGGTAGTATCCACAATGTCCCGTAAATGGTTGCACTTCCTTAGCGGTCTTTAGTCTTGGCAAGTCCAAAATCACTTTGATTTTGTCTTCATCCGTGGAAATTCCATTTTTAGAGACAATGTGTCTTAATATCTTCCCTTGTCGAACCATGAAGACACATTTTTCCGGGTTAAGGAAGACTCTATACTGACGACATTTGGCAAATATCTTCCTTAGTTCTGGGATATGTTTTGATCATATAGCTGAATAGGTGCATAAATCATCCACGTATACCTCCATACTCTTCCTCAAGAATTCCTTGAACAAATGACACATCAACCTTTGAAAAGTGGCTGGGGCATTAGTTAGACCAAAAGGCATAACCCTAAATGCATAAACTCCCCATTCGGTGGCAAAGGTTGTCTTATGTTGGTCTTCAGGGGCAATTGCTACTTGATTATATCCTAAAAAACCGTCCAGAAAACTATAGACTTCCTTACCTGCAACCCTTTCCAAAAGATGATCAGTAATGGTTAGTGGGTAACTATCTCGTATGGTGGCGGCATTCACTTTTTTCAGGTTAATGCATACCCTTAACTTGCCATTCTTTTTTGGTACAACCACTAAAGGTGATACCCATTCTGTGTGTTCATCTCATAAATGAAGCCTGCATCCAATAGCTTTTCTACCTCTTCCTTAATTTTTGCCAAATAAACATTGTTATAAGTGTATGGTCTTTGTTTGGAAGGCTTGGCTTCTGTTGTCATAGGGATTCTATGGGCACAAATAGAGGGATCTACACCTTTTAAATCCTTATATGTCCATGCAAAAAAGTCCCTATATTCTCTTATGAGTTGTATTAACTCTTGTTCTTCCTCTAATGAGACATCCTATCCTATGAAAGTGCATCTCTCTTCTCCTTCCTCTAGAACTACTAGTATTTTATTGGTCTGTTCCTTATTGTCATATGCTATTCCTGGTTGCGCTTCCCATTTTGGCATCTGAATAGCAATCTTCCTCTCCTCTACCTCATAGTTCATGAAGTGCGCAGGTACTTCGAATTGTTCTTGAGGCCTATTTTCTTCCTCTCCGTTTTCTTTGTCTGGTTCATGTCCTTCCCTTTGTGTCATTCCTTGATTTAACTCGTTAGTTATGACACTTACTCTTTGATTTTCACTTCCTGCCTCAATTTGTTCCTGTTCCATTTCGATGCTCTCATAATCTTCCTTCCACTCCTTTTCAATTACTTCTCCTTCATCAGCTTCTTGGAGAACAACCATGTATAATCTTACATTGTATCCTTCCTCATCTATGCATTCACCCATGGTAATTACTTCTTCATTTACGCATATGTCAAGTGTGGCTAAAATTTCCATCCAACCATGAGGTTCGAATTCTTCGTCTAAAAATATTTGGGGCATGTAAGCCGGATCTTCTACAGATCTAGATACTCCCTGTCTTTGTTGCCATCCTCTCCTCCTTTCTTCTTCCCTTTTACTGCCTGGCATATCCATAGATGAGTGTCTTCGTTCATCCATGTTTGGTTACTAGAGCCTATACTATGAATCGATAGATTGTCGTCCTCCTTATGTATTGGATTCCATTGTAGGGGGGAACATCTTGATATGTGTAGGTATGTATTCTGGTTGTGGTTCCCTCATGTTGCAATTATACAGCGTCTTTTCCCCAGTCTTGTACTACCTTGAGTTGTCTCATGAAAGGCCTTCCAAGTATCATCTCATAATTGCTAGCCTTTTCAAATTGATAGATTGGTAAGGTGTGCTCGAATTCAACTCCGCAAGTGGTAAAGGTTAATTTTTCTAATAATCCTAAGGGCCATTTGGTGTGCCCATCTACCATTTGAATCTTCATCTTGGTTTGTTGTAAAGCTAGTTTTCCCCATTTTTCCCAAATTTCTTTGGTAGCAATTCCTACTCCCGCTCCCGAATCTAATATGGCTTTAGTGGTATAACCTCTGTAGGTGACAGGGAGGCATGTGTTTCCTTCATCTTGCTCACTAAAATCTCCAACCTTATCGACTTGGATTTTAACTGTGGCTACTTCATCTTGCATCTCACTTTTGTTTGATTTTGTCTCTAATTGATTAGTGAGCTTCTCCTTCAATTGTGGTTTTACCTTCAAGAGTTCTTCCAGCGTCACAGTACAAGGTATTTTTACTTTTTTGAGATGTTGTATGATGTCTGAGGTTTGAATCGATGGGTTCTGCCCCTTTCTCCTCACTGAGGGAACATGATATAATTCAGAGTTATGTTCATATTCTCCTATGTAGTTCGGCAAAGCCTTCACACTGTCTTCGTCATGTTTGCTCTCGTCCAATTGCAATAATCCTTTTGAGTTTAACCCATGCATTGAAGCTTCAAACTCACCTTCTGCTTCTAATTCCTCAAAGGGAGGTTCAATTCCTTCTGTTTTCTTCCATCTATCTTCTTGGACTCTTGCCCATAAATCTCTAGGCCATTCCCTGTCCACTTCAGGGATAATGGATCCTTCTCTTTTATTTTCACAGTAATTTTGACCACAGGTCTCGTCTTTCCTCCCTTCCTTGGGACCATTAGGTATGACATACTCCTGAAATTCATTTTCGGGAATTCTTGAGTTGGGAAGTTGTTGAATAGGTTTTTCTAAGGTTTGCTGAGCTACTTCAATTAATTTCTTATAGACCTCCAATCTTTCTTTCTCTAAGGTGCCTCTTGGATATCCCTTTTGTTGCAGAAAAGTGGTATACTTTCTTTACTCTGATACCACTCCTTGTCGACGCGACGAAGGCTGAACCTTAGTAAGCCTGCGGAAATCGCCACGCCCAAGAAGAACTAATCTAGAGTGATTCAGAACACCTCTGTAATCAATCAATAGCTTAGCGAAGTCTAGCGCTCAACATATAAGACTGCGCTTCTAAATTCTCTGGAAGAAATTTCACCGAAACTTTACCAGACTGTCACTGGACTGACACCGTAATCGTACCGGAATTGTACCGGAATGAACTTCAAATCTATTTATAATTACTTCAAGTGAACATACATGAAGTAAGGAGGTGATGCGTGAACTTTCTTGACTTACTGAACTCTTTCTGAAGTTTAAGAGAAAACTCCACCAGTTCAGACAACCTTTTCCGGTCACACTTTGTACTGTGTATAGATATCTTTTTCACCGGAAACTTTGATCAACTGAAAGTAGAGATGTCTAGCTACAGAATGAGCTATCTCTCACACAAAACTTCGCATTACTCTGTGAAATCTACTTCGTTCTTCTACCGGAAAATACTTTTACAGTAAGAACTGCAACTGACCGAGAATGCGGTTACTGAGGAAACGTTAACTGTTAACTAACTTTAAAACATACTCTGTTTCTTCCGCACACAAACAATACGCACAAACATCCACATGAACATGTGTTTTTATTACAGGAGATGTGTACAAGTGAGCTTGGCCTCTTCTTGCTCAAGCTACAGAAACTCTCCTATACTGAGTAGTTTCTTATTACCATCTCTCTCAGATGAATACCTGAAGTTTCAGGTTTCTGTTATTCATCTATACATACGCGATCTCTGGCGTCTTCTTCTACATATGCGATCTATGGCGTCTTCTTCTATAACTCTGCGTCTCTGCGCATCTGCTATATTTTGTCTCTTTCTCTATCTCTATTCTCCTCTCGCTCTTCTTCTCTTCTATATGTGCTCTTATTTATACTGCACGCTCTTCTTAAGCACGTTCTTGTTCGCACTTCCCTTCTGTTATTCCTTTGCACGTTCTCTCTATGTACAGTTTGATTTGGTGTACCGTATTCTGATTCTGGGAGATTCTGTACTGTACATAACGGTCGTGGATTTGTCCCTCCACTAAGGCTTTTGATTTTCTCTGATTCTGGTTCCTTCTTTTTCTCTTTTTATGTCTGTTTGTCAAATTCGTGAGTGTTTCTTCAACAGCTCCCCCTCAATCACTAATTTGACATCTTCCGGTCTTTCATATATCTTCCTTTCTTTTATACCTGCCATTTCTTTGAATCTGTTTGTCTTCGTTCCATCCAAACTCTTTGTTAGCATATCTGCAATCTGATCTTTTGTCGGAGTGTATACAATTTCTAACTCCTTCTCCATTACCTTTTCCCTCAGGAAATGATATTGAATTTCTATGTGCTTTGTTCTTGCATGAAATACTGGGTTTGCTGCAAGATATAACGAACTCATATTATCTCCATGTATGATAGGTATACCTTGATCAATACCCATGCTTTTGAACAAGGTCTGCATCCATATTACTTCTTTAGCTGCTTCTACAAGTCCTTTATATTCGGCTTCTGTTGACGATAAAGCCACTGTGTGTTGCTTCTTCGAACACCAGCTTACCAGCTTATCTCCTAGGTATATCATATACCCGTGTGTTGACCTTCTGTCATCTTGACTTCCAGCCCAGTCTGAGTCACTGTATGCTCTGAGTTTTATATCCGACGTAAAAGGATAATATAATCCTTCTTTTATAGTTCTTTTAATATATCTAAGAACTCTCTGTCCTGCAACCCAATGTTGATCTGTCGGACAATGCATAAACTGTGAGAGAACTCCCACTGCATAACTAAGATCCGGTCTTGTTAGCGTAGCATAAATCAAACTTCCTATTAATGACTGATATTTCTTCATATCTTTAAACTCTGCTCCACTGTATTTGCTGAGTTTATGATTTACTTCGAGCGGTGTTGAAGCCTCTCTGCAATTCTCCATATTAAACTTCTTCGGTAAGTTTAGGAGATACCTTTCTTGTGTCACATATACACCATGACTTGTGTATATGATTTCCATTCCTAGAAAGTATGACAACTTTCCTAGGTCACTGATCTTGAACTCTCTTTCGAGCAGTTTTTTTACTTCTGTAATTCCTTCATCTGATGTTCCTGTGATTATTAAGTCGTCTACATAAATACAAATGTAGATCATACCTTCTTCTGTTCTCTTTATGAGTAGACTTGCGTCTGCCTTCGAACTTTGGTATCCAAGTTCATTTAGATATTTCACAAGTCTGTAATTCCAGGCTCTTGGAGCTTGCTTCAGTCCATAAAGTGCTTTTCTTAACTTACAGACAAAATTCGGGTATCTGGAACTTTCGAACCCTTCAGGTTGTTCCATGTACACTTCATCAGAAATGTATCCATTCATAAATGCGTTCTTTATATCTAGCTGACTTAGCTTCCATCCTTTTGATGCAGCTACAGCGATTACTGTTCTTATGGTTGACATCCTTGCCACCGGACTAAACGTCTCATCGTAATCTATGCCATGCTTCTGGGCATAGCCTTTGACCACCAGCCTTGCTTTGTGTCTAGCTATCCTCCCATCTGCAAATTTCTTTATTTTGAAAACCCATTTATTTCCGATTACTTTCTTACCATTTGGTTTCGGAACAAGTTCCCATGTCTTGTTCTCTTCCAGTGCGTTGATTTCTTCTTCCATTGCTTCTTCCCATTGTTTCTTGCCTTTTGCTTTATCATAGCTCTGTGGTTCTTCATCATCTTTGACCATATATGCATAGTCTTTCTGAGTTATGTATGACGTATCATACGAGTACCTTTCTGGTTGTCTTCTATTCCTGTTTGACCTTCTTGGTTCAAACTCTTCATGTGTATCTGAATACACGTCTTCATCTTCGTTTCTCATACCTGATCCGTTCCTGGACGTACTTGCTTGCATATGATTTTCATCTCTGTTTACCTGAACAATTGATTTCCCTTTCTCTCTTCTTTTTATTTCTTCTTCGAATTCTTCAATCGTATGACTTTGATCTGCATACCAGCTTTTCTGTTCATCAAATGTAACATCTCTGGACACAGTAAATTGTTTGGTTAGAGGATTCCATAACCTGTATCCCATCTGCTTTTCATCATATCCGACGAACACATATTTCTCTGCTTTTGGTTCAAGCTTATGTCTGAGTTGAGACGGTACATAAGCATACGCTACTGATCCAAACACTTTGCAGTGATCAAGTGTTGGCTTCTTTCCCCACCATGCTTCATAAGGGGTCATTCCTTCCAATGTTGTACATGGTAATCTGTTTACCAAGTATGTAGCTGTGTTTACAGCTTCAGCCCAAAGATAATTTGGACAATCCTTTTCGTTTAGCATAGCTCGTGCGAACTCGACTAGAACTCGGTTCCTTCTTTCTGCTACTCCATTTTGTTGTGGTGTATATCTGCAGGTTATTTCTCTTTTAATACCTGCATTCCAAAGATAGTCATTGAATTCTCGGGAGAAGTATTCTCCCCCTCCATCAGACCTCAGTCTTTTAAGTTTTCGTCCGGTAAGTCTTTCAGCATATGCATGAAAATGCCTGAAGGCTCCAAACACTTCTGATTTCTCTTTCAAAACATAAAGAGTTATCCACCTTGTTGCATCATCAATGAATAGAACATAGTACCTTGATCCGCTGATTGATCCTTCTTTCGTTGGCCCCCATACATCTGTATGAATAAGCTCAAGTACTTCATCATGTTTGAATCCTTTCTTCTGGAAAGGTAACCTGTGGGCTTTTCCCAACTGACATGCTTCACATTTGTGAATCATATGTTGATTCTGTATATTTGGTAATCCCAATATTGACTGGTTTGTTATCATAGCTTTAATTCCTTTTTCATTGAAATGACCCAATCTCTTATGCCATAAATCAAGTTTTGTAATAACCTTCTCACCATGTGTGAGTAACACTTGGCCAATGTTCCCTTGTACTCTTAAAGTAAAGAGTCTTCCTTCTTTCTTTCCAGAAACGATCTGGTTATATCCGTTCTCGGGATCTTCTACAAATACACCTTTATTTGTAAATCTGACCTGAAAACCTTTCTCAACTATCTGTCCCACGCTAATCAAGTTTTTCGGTATTGTTGGAACATACAAAACATTGGTTAGCAAATCTGCTCCATTCTTGCATTTTACTTTTCCAATTGAGTGTACGCTATGTCTTGTATTGTCACCTGTTTGAACAGTGTGACTAGAACTACCTTTTTCTAGTTCTGACATCAGTTCTATATTTCCTGACAGATGATTAGAGCATCCAGAATCAATGTAAAATACCTTTAGGTCTTCGTTTTCCGATGTGCTGATAGAGTTCATCATCAACGATGTATGACTTTCATTCTGCGTGTCGTTTGCGTAGTTGTTGTAGGTGGTGTTGTAGGATTGATTCTGTCACCAACTTCTTATTCCACCTCTACCATAGCCTCCTCTTTGATTTTGTCTTCCTCTTTGATATCTTCCGCTTCTGCCTCTGCTATTACTGTTTTGATTTTGATTTGATCCTTGTTGATTGTGCCAGCAATCATGAGCCAAGTGATTACTGAGTCCACAGATCCAGCAAGCCTTCTTGTTGGTATTCTGGTTACTTCTTCCTCTTCCAAAGCCTCTTGCTCTTCCTCTGCCAGTGCCTTTACCTCTTGCGTAATAGGCCTGAGAACTCGACTCTTCTTCGTCTTTTGTCTTACCTTTGTCTTTCTTTTTGTTCTTCATGTACATTGCAGAGCTTTGTCCTTTATCTGCATCTCCTTTCAGGTCTTGCTCATATGTGAGCATCAAACCAAGCAACTGATTTAAATCTGGCACAAAATGATTTAAGGAGAGTTCAGTTGATAGTACGACAGGTTTCCACCTTTCATCTCCTCTCAACCCTGTGAGCACTTGCGCTATCAATCTATGATCTTCGACTTCTTCATTTATGGATCCAAGACTATCTGCTAGATCCTTCATTTTAGTGACATAGTCACTTATGCTTTGACTCGACTTCTTTTTGAATGTCGTAAATTCGGACCATAAGCTAGCCTTCCTGGCTTTCGTAGTATTTTGGAAATGATCTTCCAATGCACTCCATATGTCCTCTGCTTTCTCCAGACCTCTGATATGTGGTAGTAGATGATCTGTTACAGTATTATAGATGTAGGCTCTTGCCGTTGCATCTTTCTTCTGCCACAGCTTCAAGGCTTCTAATTCTTCTTTTTCCGGTTGACTATCATCTTCGAAGGTCGGCTTCTTTTCTTCTCCGGTCACGTACATCATTAAGTCCTTACTCATAAGTAAGGCTTCCATGCGCATTACCCATGCGGGATAATTATCTCTGTCCAGCTTATCAATAGTAACGTGGTCTGCCATGATCTTCTTGTTTCTGTTACTTCCGGTGAGCTTTTGTGAATCTTTCTGCTCTTCAGAATCTTTCTCGTTCTGGCTCTACCAGCTTGTTTCCAATGATGGTAAATACTCTGGGCTCTGATTAGATATGCCTAACTCTGGCTCTGATTAGATACGCCTAGCTCTGGCTCTGATTAGATACGCCTAGCTCTGGCTCTGATACCACTGTTGCGGAAAAGTGGTATACTTTCTTTACTCTGATACCACTCCTTGTCGACGCGACGAAGGCTGAACCTTAGTAAGCCTGCGGAAATCGCCACGCCCAAGAAGAACTAAGCTAGAGTGATTCAGAACACCTCTGTAATCAATCAATAGCTTAGCGAAGTCTAGCGCTCAACATATAAGACTGCGCTTCTAAATTCTCTGGAAGAAATTTCACCGAAACTTTACCAGACTGTCACTGGACTGACACCGTAATCGTACCGGAATTGTACCGGAATGAACTTCAAATCTATTTATAATTACTTCAAGTGAACATACATGAAGTAAGGAGGTGATGCGTGAACTTTCTTGACTTACTGAACTCTTTTTGAAGTTTAAGAGAAAACTCCACCAGTTCAGACAACCTTTTCCGGTCACACTTTGTACTGTGTATAGATATCTTTTTCACCAGAAACTTTGATCAACTGAAAGTAGAGATGTCTAGCTACAGAATGAGCTATCTCTCACACAAAACTTCGCATTACTATGCGAAATCTACTTCGTTCTTCTACCGGAAAATACTTTTATAGTAAGAACTGCAACTGACCGAGAATGCGGTTACTGAGGAAACGTTAACTGTTAACTAACTTTAAAACATACTCTGTTTCTTCCGCACACAAACAATACGCACAAACATCCACATGAACATGTGTTTTTATTAGAGAAGATGTGTACAAGTGAGCTTGGCCTCTTCTTGCTCAAGCTATAGAAACTCTCCTATACTGAGTAGTTTCTTATTACCATCTCTCTCAGATGAATACCTGAAGTTTCAGGTTTCTGTTATTCATCTATACATACGCGATCTCTGGCGTCTTCTTCTACATACGCGATCTATGGCGTCTTCTTCTATAACTCTGCGTCTCTGCGCATCTGCTATATTTCGTCTCTTTCTCTATCTCTATTCTCCTCTCGCTCTTCTTCTCTTCTATATGTGCTCTTATTTATACTGCACGCTCTTCTTAAGCACGTTCTTGTTCGCACTTCCCTTCTGTTATTCCTTTGCACGTTCTCTCTATGTACAGTTTGATTTGGTGTACCGTATTCTGATTCTGGGAGATTCTGTACTGTACATAACGGTCGTGGATTTGTCCCTCCACTAAGGCTTTTGATTTTCTCTGATTCTGCTTCCTTCTTTTTCTCTTTTTATGTATGTTTGTCAAATTCGTGAGTGTTTCTTCAACACCTTTCGTGTTGCTCAATGGTTGGTCCTGCTTTTATTCATGGTTGATATGCCTGAATCCACATGGCTAACTCTTCTGGCATTGGATCGGCCAAAATTGATTTTGCCTCTTGTTTTCTATGCTTTTCTATCTTATTGTTTCCCTCAAGCTCTTGTTTTTCTTCTTGGCCTTGTTCATTATTCTCGTTCTCCATCTTTTGTTGTAGTTTCTTTTTTTTCATCCTTTCTCTAGGATTCTTCCATCTTTGGGTCCATTTATGTTTAGTACTTTTCCCAGATTCTTCAGAATCTGCAATTACTTGAGGTGTGCGTATGTTCAATTCTTTGTCGGTGTGATCATTTTCTCTGGTTTTTTCTGAAGTCTCTCTCGCTTTAGCCCTCGTTATTGCCTTCAATGGCACCGTGTACTCCTTACCGCTCCTCGATGACTCTATCACTTCTATCACATTGATCTGTACATTGGAGTTAGCTTTGGTGGGATTCTTTGGGCAATCTCTAAAAAGATGTTCTTTACCACAATCACTGCAGTATCCTTCCCAAACTCTTTGAGGTGGTGGTGGGCTAGGTAATGTACATTCTCTGATAAAATGATCACCCCCACATCTATAACATGGTCCTCTAGGTGCAGGTGGTCTACTCATTGGCCGGGGGGGTATGGGTGCTCTAGGAGTTGTGTACATCAATGACACATAGTCCTAATCATATCCAGAAGAGCTATCAGGTCCTTCCGAACCATAAGTTTATGGCTCATAACATTGTCCATACTCAGCTGTAATGCCCTCATATGTGGAATAATTTCCTTGGTTGGGGTCATAAGATGGGTCATAAGCCTCTGTACTAGCCAATGGGGTGGTTGGGACTATTGCTCTTTCTGGGTTCTCTTCCAGTTGAGCCATTTTCACTGGAACAACATTCTGGGGGTGTGGTGGTTGTTGTACTAGCACAGGTTGGGGTTGATTGTATCCTTAATAAGCATAAGGTCATGGTGCAAGTGCTTGCTGCTGATATGGGGGTATCTAAAGGCTTCTCCTCCTTGATCTCTCTAGGGGTATCCATAAGGCCTCATGGGTGGTTGTACGGGTCTTGAATGCCGATTGTAAGGACAGTTCTCTGTGATGTGATTTGTGTACCTTTGTTTTATGCTACATAATGTGTAGGGCCCTGGGCGAGTGGTCTATTGTAAGCATAAGCAGGTGGTGGGACTACTCCCCTATTGCACATGTGAGAAGGATGGTCACCTCCACAGTGCACACATCTTCTAAGCATGGGTACTCTCATAGAATTGCTTGGGTAATTTCTCTATCCTTGAACATTCAGCTTCTTAGCCACTAAATCAGCTATTTCTTCTACATTTTCTTGGGATTTGACATGTTGTTGATGGTATCCTCACTTTTCACACTGCCTTGGGATATCTTCAAGTCTTCTGCTAGATTGTCCTCTAGGTCGATACACTCTTTCATACACTCCTGCAAATTTTGGACTCTCTTCACATATACTAATGATCTCAATGATCCATTCACTAATCCTTCTAGAAACAATGAAACCATTTTGTTTTGAGTGGGTCTCTCCTCAACAGGGCATTTATCCACGTATTGCTTGAATCGTCTTGCTATCAATCTTACCGATTCGGTAGGAGTCTGTTTAAAACCATGGATTAATGATGACAAGTTGTTTTTTATTCCAGACTTAGTGAATTCTTCAATCAATTCTTGATAGACTTGTTCCATGCTTTGGAAATTCTTAGGATCTAAGGGTTGGAACCAAGCTAAGGCTGTGTGTGTAAGGGTTAGGCCAAATGATTCATATTGAATCAAGAAGTCTTCCACTTGTTCGGCTCTGATTACTTGCTTGAATTCAGCTATATGGTTGTATGGTTCACTGGAGCCATCGTAGTGGCTCCTCATGCATTTGGCAACTTGGATGGATCTGAATCTTCTTTCGGGTTCAGGTGGTCTTGGCATTATAGGGAAAACTGGTCGTCCTATTGGTATACCTGCTTCTCGTCCTATTGGTGGTCTCTCATGAATAGGGATTCTATTTCTCGATTCTACATTTGTAGGAGGTCGATAGTTAGGATTATTACCAGGTGTGGAAAAGTGCATGTGGGGTCTAACAGGGATGTTTGGTTGTTGTGTCTGTCCTGAATGCTCATAAGAAGTATCTTGATGAGTTCCTTGGGAATTTTGCGAAGTTGTGGCTTGATCCCTAGGTGGGAATACTGGAATGTTCTGATATTTCAGCCCCGCTCTTTCTAATTCTGTTAAGGCCTAGTATCTTCTCTAATTCTTGTCCAAGTATGTAATATACGTGGGGTTCTCAGGGTCTTGTAACTCATAAATGGTGGCTGGATTGGTAGCTTCTTCCCACAATGAAGATTTGGTTTTAAGTAGATACTCCATTCCATTGACCAGATAGACATCCATCAAGGAATCATCTTGGGGAATTAGGTCCCCTCTCCAAACCCAAATTACAATGGACTTCCCTCTAGGGGTAGATACCTGTTCCTCATGTCCTTCTTCATTAAGGTTGTTGGTACTGCCCTCTTCCCTTTGTTCATTGATGTTCTCAGGATGCTCTGTGACTGCATACAGAACCTCTCTTTTATCCATATAGAATCCTCCTACATACTTAACAGCAGGCCTAGGCACTATGTAAGCATCTATAGCTTTCTTAAGCCTAGCCATTGATCTGTTTAGTCCATCTAGGTAGATGGGTAAACCATGTTGATTGGTGCTCACATATTCTAAAGACATTCGATATTCTCCCTCAATAATTGACATCATGCCAACTATTGGTATAGAATTCTGCATGTCTTCTGAGGCCATGAGGATTTCCTCCTCAAACTCACTCGAGGTTTCAGAGTCATGCGAATGAATTCTCGGTTCAGCTACACTTCCCACATAAGAGATTACACTTCTTCGGCTTCCTAGGATTCTTTCATATCTAAGGTTTATTCACTTAAGAGCTCTAATTGAGTTTTGACACCCTCCAGCTCCCAATGCTCTTTGCTAAATCTTAGAGTTGTATGAATTTTTTTATTGAGTTAGAATTTCCCACGGAAGTATCTAAAAATCTCACTGCATGACACCTGACACTGGCCCAACACACGACACTCAACACTGGATAAATGTCACAACTCAGGTCTCCACAAAACTCGACACCTACCCAATATCACGGTTGCTAGTCCACGATACTCGACACTTGCAGAATCACGACACACGACACTTCCCAGATGTCGCGAGACAATCACGATACTCGACACTTCCCAATTGTCGTGAGAGAATCATGATATTTGACACTAGTCAAATGTCGCGAGACAATCACGATATTCGACACTCGCCAAATGTCGCGATGCAAGACCACGATACTCGACGCCTATCAAATGTCGCGAGACAATCACGATATTCGACACTCATCAAATGTCGCGATGCAATCATGATATTCGACACTCATCAAATGTCACGATGCAAGAGCACAATACTCGACACTTATTGAATGTCGTGATGCAAACACGATATTCAACACTTGTCGAATGTTGTAATGTAAAGATGATACTTGACACTTGTTGAATGTCATGAAGCAAACACGATACTCGACAAGGGTAAATATCGCTACACTCAACTGCGGGAAATCACGACACCTAAATGTTGTGACACTCAACCGTGGGAGATCATGACGCTTGCAATTTTTTCAACTTTAAGTAGGTAAATTTGACATTCACTTTAATGTGAGTGATCCTAGAGCTTGTCTCCCCCCTCTCAAGTGCCTGAATCAAAGAAAAAAGTTTCCTCATCCCCTGGATAACCCCTCACGACATCTATGCAGGTCGTTCCTTCTTCCCAATGATTGAACTTGAAATTTTTTAGCAAAGATGGGATGTGCTCACCTCTCAAGTGTCCTTAAGCCCCTTTTCCACCTCTGCTCATGCTGCCTTTACTCCAAACACCTCCTTTTCTCTCTTGCGATATCTGACATCTGGGCTCTCTCTCTCGATACTTGCTAGAAGACAAGTCACTTGAAAAAGACTTGTTTTCTGGTTTTTATACTTATGAGAAGTACCTAACTAAAAAGGTTGAAAGAACAAACTTGACAGCTAACCCTATCTTCCTTGCCTACTCACTTACTTTCTCCTACCTACTCTAACTTCTCTCTCTACTCACTTCCCTAGACTATCAACTCACTACACACACTCCAAAAGTGAGAAGTAGTAAGTGCGGATGAGAGTGACTTACCAAAGAAGAGAATTTCACAACTCCTCTACTCACTTCAATGCTAAGGCCTTTTCACCATCACACGAATGCATCGGTTTGATTCGACTTTCCCTGTCAACGGCGCCAAAAACATGTGTACCTAAGTATCGACTTAGGGACTTGTGGAGAAAGAGACTATACCTCAATATCCCTCAAGTGCATATAGTGGGGATTCACACTTTATTTATCAATCCAAGGAGTATCAAAACCTAATCGAGTGTATGGAGACATGCATTCAAATAATGTACAATGCAAATGAATTCTGACAAAGTATAAGTAAGTATACATCCATCACATTCAAGCTTTCAAGGTCAGCTATGGTGTCACTACACTTGGAACAGAAGTCAACAGTAAATAGAGCTTTTCTCTCAGCTCCGAACTATGAATATAGTGAATAGCTAGTTCCTTTCAAAGCTCTCAAGACGCATTCAATGGTGGTCTTTTTACTCAATTTTGATACTCCTGCTTCAAGTTATAAGCAAGATACAGAGCCATGGAAATGACCTTCCTACACTTCAGCACTTTCTACACTTCGCACACACATTACGAACAACAAACAAACATTTTCATGGATAGACAACACTTATAAGCACTCTTTTCAAGCATCACACATGCATGCAAGCTCACAAGGAAGAAGATACAGAGAGGAGAAGACACAAATTCAAAATTCTGTGCTCTTGATTCTCACAATGGCCAAAAAGTGCTTACAAAGAGTCACAAAATGACTTATATACATGTGCCCTAAAAATGGTCCTTTCACACAAGAGACCGGCACTTTATTAACTAAAAGACTAATTTCCTGCTAATTTACAAAGGTAAAGATACGAATCTCTATGGTTATACCTCTAGAGGACTCCTCTAGTGCATTTACATAGGAAAGTATATTACCAAAATGATTATAATACAAAAATTAAGTGTCCAAATCGGAAAAATTTTGGGGCCCTTCTTTTCCTCTACCTCTTTGCTCTTCTTTGCTGTGCAACAAAGGGGACTTCAGTGTCTTCTTCCTCTATACTTGAGTGTCCTCCCTTGCCTCTTTTTAGCCAAGTGACCATGAGCTCTCACGATGATTTCATGAGCTCTTCTCCATAACTCCTCCACTTCTTTGAGCAGCCACACTTCTCCTTCGTTTTAGTTTTTGGATTGATTCTCTTTTGGCCTCCACTACTTGCTGAAGTAAATGCTTCCATTTTTCATTTTTGTATTTTCCTTCTATTTGAAGAAAATCCTTTTTGCAAAATATTTATGAGCTTGCTTCTTTATGTTTTAACATGTAGGAAAACTTCCCTACTCTATCAAAACCACCAAGGTGCTTCTACATCCTCCCTGTATCCACCCACCAAGTCGACCTCTAAATCCTCCTCCCTCTACCCACTCACCAAGACAACCTCTACATCCTCCATCTACCTAATTCTTTCCAAGGTTGATTAAGGTGTATGCTCTATGTTTTTCTTCCAAAATCATTTCCTCTCCATTTCCCTTGTATCAAACATTTCTAATACTTCTTCACCCTCTCAAACTCTATAGCATTTTCTCTAGCTATCCTTCTATGAACCCCTTCTAACACTTCTTTTCCCTCTCAACCTCTATACGATGACTATTCCACCTAATTCTTCTAGTATCACTACTCCTCAAAGTTGAGTTTTCTCCTTACCAATCCTCCATCTGCCTTAGTAATAAGAAATCTTACTCTACCTCCTCAATCTACCTTCCTTAGAAGGCAACTGCTCCACTCAGGATCTGCCATGCTCTTCATTGAATTCGAATCTTTGAAGGATGAGAAAACTATGGTATCAGGATCCATATCAGGATCTTCTTCTCACCGGACACCCAACACAACAACAATCACATAAATAATCATTTCCATACCAGGTGAACTCACATAGAAGATTGATTTAAGTATTGTGGGGAAATTATCTTATGCTTTCAATATGGATTAATCGGATAGTATGGGGCTTGCTAATCTAGCTAGATGCATTTCCCCATCATTCAACAACCCACAAGAGTATGATAAGGAATTTAATCACTTTATTCAAAATCTTCCCATCACTTCCTGCTAGTAAAATAACCAAGGAAATTCTAGCGAGATTATTGGTTTCTGACAAAATTCTTGATTCAAAGAAGCCCAACATGTGTGTAGAGTAATACATTAAGGAGACACTTAATGAGTGTGCCACATTGTTTTCAGCTAGTGAGGTTGATCCTGTTATGTCCAAGAAAGTTCTGTTATTCAAGGATTTTCTCTTACTCACAAAAAAATTGCATTTTATAGATAACAAGATCAGTGCACCATTGTAGTGTTCTGTGCATGCTGTCAGCATGAAAGGGCTAGGTTGGTGGATCAGTCAACCACCGAGTATATAGCACATGTAGGGTGCTTGCGGGCGGCTCAGGCAAGCAAAAACAGCCGATGCTTTAGATCAAAAACTCGATGCTTCACAAGTTGTAAAGCACAATTGATGTAAGAAGCAACTTAAACAACTTTGATCATCAAGCTACAAGATGGAGTGGTTAAAGCACTTACACGAATAACGCAAATCACTCTTTTTCAAACTTAACATGTTTCATCTCATAAAAACAAATCATAAATATTTATCATATCATCTAGTCGCTAATAACAAAGTCATCATGTTCATTATACATTTGATTATACCGATGTGGTACAACATATAAAAAAATTAATCAAGGGATTGAATCCATCTAGTCTTTTTCAATCGATCTCCTTTAGCATATCTATCACTCTTAGAAAATGTGTTCTTCTAAGTTGTCATCTTCACGATGGGCTACAAAACACATTAAAAAAAATGCATTCATAAGAAATAAAACACACGTTTTTTTATTAATTTTTTCTTTCAATATTTCTCACATGCATAATATTCACTCATATGCATACTTAATACTCATGCATGGTTACATTCTCTCACATGCATTTATACATTCACTCACATGCATGCATACACATATACATTTACTTATTCACACATCCACTTACATACGTGCATTTACTCACTCTCATTCGTGCACATGCACGCTTTCTCATGCATGCACACTCTCATACATGCACATGCATTTTCTTTCATGCATGCACACACTCACTCATGTACATGCACTTTCTCACATGCATGCACACTCTCACTCATGCTCATGCACTCTCTCATGCATGCACACTCATACATTTACATGCACACATACATGCACACTCTCATACATGTACATGCACACATACATGCACATGCATGCTTACTTACATAAATTCATGCTTACGTGCATACATACACTCATTCATACATGCACACACATGCACATACATACACTCATGCATACATACATGCACTCATACATGCATACATCTATGCACACATACACTCATGCATACATACATGCACTCATGCATACATACATGCACTCATGCATACATACATGCACTCATGCATACATACATGCACTCATGCATACATACAAGCATTCTCACACACATACATGTATGCATTCTCACTCACATATATGCATGCTCACTCACTCACATACATGCATGCTCACTCACTCACATACATGCATGCATTCTTACTAACATACATGCATTCATACATATGCATGTTCACCCATACATTTATTCATATATAGTCACTTATGCACATGCATAATTCATGCATATACATTCTCTCTCTCTCTCTCTCTCTCTCTCTCTCTCTCTCTCTCTCTCTCTCTCTCTCTCTCTCTCTCTCTCTCTCTCTCTCTCTCTCTCTCTCTCTCTCTCTCTCTCTCTCTCTCTCTCTCTCTCTCTCCCTCCCCCTACGAGTGATCTCTATCAACGCATGCATTCAGCCTGTAGCATCTCTCTCTCTCTCTCTCTCTCTCTCTCTCTCTCTCTCTCTCTCTCTCTCTCTCTCTCTCTCTCTCCCTCCCTCCCTCCCTCCCTCCCTCCCTCCCTCCCTCCCTCCCTCCCTCCCTCCCTCCCTCCCTCCCTCCCTCCCTCCCTCCCTCCCTCCCTCCCTCCCTCCCTCCCTCCCTCCCTCCCTCCCTCCCTCCCTCCCTCCCTCCCTCCCTCCCTCCCTCCCTCCCTCCCTCCCTCCCTCCCTCCCTCCCTCCCTCCCTCCCTCCCTCCCTCCCTCCCTCCCTCCCTCCCTCCCTCCCTCTCTCTCTCTCTCTCTCTCTCTCTCTCTCTCTCTCTCTCTCTCTCTCTCTCTCTCTCTCTCTCTCTCTCTCTCTCTCTCTCTCTCTCTCTCTCTCTCTCTCTCTCTCTCTCTCTCCCCCTCCCCCTACGAGTGATCTTTATCAACGCATGCATTCAGCCTGTAGCATCTCTCTCTCTCTCTCTCTCTCTCTCTCTCTCTCTCTCTCTCTCTCTCTCTCTCTCTCGTCTCTCTCTCTCTCTCTCTCTCTCTCTCTCTCTCTCTCTCTCTCTCTCTCTCTCTCTCTCTCTCTCTCTCTCTCTCTCTCTCTCTCTCTCTCTCTCTCTCTCTCTCTCTCTCTCTCTCTCTCTCTCTCTCTCTCTCTCTCTCTCTCTCTCTCTCTCTCTCTCTCTCTCTCTCTCTCTCTCTCTCTCTCTCTCTCTCTCTCTCTCTCTCTCTCTCTCTCTCTCTCTCTCTCTCTCTCTCTCTCTCTCTCTCTCTCTCTCTCTCTCTCTCTCTCTCTCTCTCTCTCTCTCCCCTCCCTCCCTCCCCTCCCTCCCTCCCTCCCTCCCTCCTCCCTCCCTCCCTCCCTCCCTCCTCCCTCCCTCCTCCCTCCCTCCCTCCCTCCCTCCCTCCCAACCTCCCTCCCTCCCAACCTCCCTCCCTCCCAACCTCCCTCGCTCCCCCGCCCCCTCCCTCCCTCCCTCCCTCCCTCCCTCCCTCCCTCCCTCCCTCCCTCCCTCCCTCTCTCTCTCTCTCTCTCTCTCTCTCTCTCTCTCTCTCTCTCTCTCTCTCTCTCTCTCTCTCTCTCTCTCTCTCTCTCCTCTCTCTCTCTCTCTCTCTCTCTCTCTCTCTCTCTCTCTCTCTCTCTCTCTCTCTCTCTCTCTCTCTCTCCTCTCTCTCTCTCTCTCTCTCTCTCTCTCTCCCTCCCCCTACGAGTGATCTCTATCAACGCATGCATTCAGCCTGTAGCATCTCTCTCTCTCTCTCTCTCTCTCTCTCTCTCTCTCTCTCCTCTCTCTCTCTCTCTCTCTCTCTCTCTCTCTCTCTCTCTCTCTCTCTCTCTCTCTCTCTCTCTCTCTCTCTCTCTCTCTCTCTCTCTCTCTCTCTCTCTCTCTCTCTCTCTCTCTCTCTCTCTCTCTCTCTCTCTCTCCTCTCTCTCTCTCTCTCTCTCTCTCTCTCTCTCTCTCTCTCTCTCTCTCTCTCTCCAAGCGATCTCTATATCTGCATGCATTCAAGCTACATCTCTCTCTCTCTCTCTCTCTCTCTCTCTCTCTCTCTCTCTCTCTCTCTCTCTCTCTCTCTCTCTCTCTCTCTCTCTCTCTCTCTCCTCTCTCTCTCTCTCTCTCTCTCTCTCTAAGCGATCTCTCTCTCTCTCTCTCTCTCTCTCTCTCTCTCTCTCTCTCTCTCTCTCTCTCTCTCTCTCTCTCTCTCTCTCTCTCTCTCTCTCTCTCTCTCTCTCTCTCTCTCTCTCTCTCTCTCTCTCTCTCTCTCTCTCTCTCTCTCTCGTATGCACTTGCAAAACATATTGGGAAAAATTCACAAACACTTCACCTATATATATTGTTTGTCACACACATACAGATGCACACACTCTCTCACTTCACTCAAACAAGATGCTCACATGCACATGCACACACATGCACACCACACACATAGTCACACTGCTTAACTCATACACAACTCACTCACTTAACTCACACATCACTTACTCTCACTCATAGTCACGTACACATCACATAATTAACACCACGTTAATTAATTTTAATCTATTCTAAGCTAAATATAGTGAAAGTTTATTAAATTAACTATTTTATGTTTTAAATACAATAAATCAAATTAAATACTAGGTTATACAAATATAAATACACATATAAACAAATATATATAGCTTTAAATACATATTTATAGGGGTTTTTATGCTCATAAAAGGTTCCCCAAATACATAGAGTAATCTTCACTCACACACTCACTTATGGAATTATATACTCATGCATACACTTAAATGAACACACCAAAAAGGCATAGATAATCATAAACAGATTCAAACACACATAGAGCCTTTGGGCCAAATGCACACACAACTTCCTCATACATAACCACAACACAAAGGGTAAGACTTAGAAACACATAGACACATGCATAATTAAGGTCACACTCATACATTAGGGGTTCTTGTATATACATATAGGCAGATAGGGTTTGCACACATGCACTTAGGTTCATATCCATATCTACATATGTACACAAACAAAACACATAAGCATCTGTAGGGTAGACACACACATAGGTGTATGCATAGATATTCACAACATATGGGGCTCATACAAACATCTATGACTATCCTTGCACACATAGATGTATGGATATACATAAAGAAATAAATTCACATTAACATGCTTACTCACATGCACTTATGGTAACTCATATGTAGGGTTGTCCATCTTTAGTACACACAAAAACACATAGGAAGAAACACATTTTCCCAAAGTTGTAGTACACACTTAGGGTTTTCTCCTCTATATACTAAAAGTTATGTATGGAGGGTGTAAATAGAGATAAAGTGGAGGGTTCCAATGCAATGATCTCCTCCTGTTCTGTTCAAAGCACATGTTCATCTTCTTGAACCTGCAGGTACTCAAGAGAGAGGTCAAACAAATTAGAAAATCACTTAATACATGTTTTTAAAAGATTAAAGTTCACCACTTTTTGAAAGAAAATTTTAATTTTTCTACATGCTAGTCGGAGTGATGAAATCCTTCCAACAACGGAAAGCCTTTTCCATATAATTAAGTGTTACAGGAAGAGATGATGTGCACAACAAATAGCAGAAAACACATTGATATTTAAGATAATTGACACATGGTTATTTATATATGTAAGTAGGATTTTGCTCTAGTTCAAAAAGAAGCATCTTGTAGACCTCCCCACACAGGTCAGAAGAAAAGACGAAGAGGGAAACTCCAGAAGGATTCTCATGAATGGTTGGATACCTTACCTGTCAAGCAGCAAGGATATGCTAGGACTTCTAAAAAGGTATGGAAGTCCACTAACAACACCTTTCTACTTGTTCCTTTAGTTTCCACTACTTCCAAGAAAATATCTAAACTTTCTTGAGCTTCATTGCATTCATGCCCCTATCCCTCTTGCCCTTCATAACATTCATCCCCTCACACTTCTCGCACTTCACCACATTCGTCCCCACAACTAACCACACATACTTCATGAAAAACCAGATCTCATACAACTAGGAAACCATCATCACCTATTCACATGCATGATAGCCAACTCACTTGCCTTATCCATTCACAATCCATGCCAAATCCAACCACTCTAACATCTCCATAAATCTTGACAGATGCACCTCCTATAACACATGAATCCACTTCACAAAATCCTTATAAAGATTATTTAAATG
This sequence comes from Ceratopteris richardii, assembly GCA_020310875.1. NCBI lineage: Eukaryota > Viridiplantae > Streptophyta > Polypodiopsida > Polypodiales > Pteridaceae > Ceratopteris > Ceratopteris richardii. Next base: position 36,598,479 of record CM035412.1, on the reverse strand, counting down.
TAATTAATACACCTTTCCCCATGAGATATTCACCTCAGAGACATGAACACCATCAAAAATACACGCACAACCTGAACTTGAACTGATATTTCAAACAACCTACTCAAAAGTATATCCAAGCATTAATTCAAAGCATTTCATGTGCGATCTTGCAATTAACCATCCAGATCTGCAACTTTTACCAATAATGCAGAGATATAGATTACATGTATGGCCTCCCATTCCAGATCATCTAGAAGGAATGTCACAAATGGATGTATCAAAACATATATTCTAAGAAATTACGACTAAAATTAATGAAGATTAATAAATGCATATTAATATGGAATTCAGATTGCAGAATCATAATGGGATTCTTAACAATGATGTTTAAGAGTACCATTAGTCACAAAGGAGATGAGCTTACAGATTAAGGAACTTTCAAAGCATTACAACCACAGTAGAAGAGAAGAAGGCCTATTCAAGAAATTTGGGAATTATTCAAGTCCCATTTACATTACTTACTATGTTAACTTCTTACAATTGAGCCCAACCTTGATACCCCATTTATAATAAAATTATCCTTAATATTAAAGTGTCTATCTAATATAATCCAACTAAGAGATAATAACATGTTCTAGTATGTGAATGAGTCGAAAAGTAAAACATTGGAACACAAAGAACTGTCTCAAAATTCCATGTAATTCCCATTTTTCCTGAATAGACCTTGAAGGTAAAAATCCTAGAAGGGGAAGTACAGTCTGCACAAGATCAAATCAAAGGGCTAAAAACAGAGAGGTGTAGCCTACACAAACAGAGGGATGCACACAAATCCAAATTTGACCTTCTAAAGTCTGTGTTGTCTACCGATCTTGAGGAAGTCCAACCAAGCCAAGAAAAGGAGGAACCAGTGCCACACAAGCCACCTAGGAAAAAGCAAGCTATAGAGTAACTACATGAGCAATTTCCTTTTTCCTATAAAGTGTTCTTAGCAATTTATTTTTGTACAGTGTTATAGATTTCATCTAGAACAGTGTTCTACATCGACATATCACTTTGAAAATAATTCAACCATTGTAAATACCTATTATTTTCAGTATTGTTGCCTTTGTAAGAAAGTTTATAATTATGATATCCTTCTCTCTGAGAAAAAGAGACAATTAATTATGGGCAACCTCTAGAATCAAAATCTTTTCTAAAAAATAGATTAGAATAACTCTATGGAACTAGGAGCCCACTTGCTAGAAAGAGGGTGTTAAGGGTCCCACTACTGGAAAAGGGTGCCAAGGAGACCAACTATTGGAAAATCACACCAAGAAGCCCAACTCCTAGAAAGAGGGTCCCAAGAATCCCAACTTCGCTTTTGGATGGCAAGGCACCCAAGGGGATAACAAGGGTGGCAAGATGCCCAATTTCACTTATGAACAAAAGAAAAAATGGGCCAAGCCCTAACAAGGCAACATTGTAGAGGGTGACAAGGTGGGCAAAGTGAATCCCAACCATTCAGCACTACAAGACAAAGTTTGGTACTCGCAATGACTGGAAATTATAACTGCCTAGTACATTAATTGCCCACTACTATTATATGTAACACACCCTCCTCTTGTATCTCATCCCTTTTCTATAAAAGAAGGCTTTTCTAAGGATAGTGGATAGAGAGAGAGGGAGATAGAGAGAGATCTATGAAGCACTAGGTCTTGATTCATAAGTTTGGCTTAGGAGAAGAGCTAGCTAATCAGCCACTGCCCTAGGAACACAGACTCATTGTCTTATTCATAGCTTAGAGCCAAGAAGTCCCTGCTAGTTGGTGCTAGGAAGAGAGTACCTTGGAAGTGGGAGATGAGAAGATAGTGTACTTCATCGATTTTCATGGTTCTAATGTTTGGCTAAATACATTCTAGTTCTCTTAAGTGTTATTCTTCAATTTTATCAAGTGTGAGATTTGTTTGGTGCTTGGTAATGTGCTCCAGGAGTAGCGCATTTCTCATTCCTTGCAGCTACACATAGAACTTCACCATCTACGCACATACACACACATATATGTGTGTGTGTGTATGTTTGTGTGTGTGTGTGTGTGTGTGTGTGTAAGAGAGATAGAAATTTCACTTGAAATCGAGAAAAAGAAAAGGCTATTAAGAAGAAGAAGAAGAAGAAATTTAATATTAAATAGAAAAGCTAGTCATCTTCTTCAAAGTCCTCAACCTCTACTTCACATCTTCTTCAGCCTCTACTTCACATCTTCTTCAACCTCTACTTCACATCTTCTTCAACCTCTACTTCATCTACACATCAGGAGAAAACTACTTCATTCATATCTACATCTAAGAATCGAATATATAATTATTGGAAGAAATTAGGTCATCATATTGCAAAGTGCGAAAAGAGAATTTTGAATGAAAAGACGAGAGCTTTTGGATAACAATGGTGATAGGTATCAAAAAATAAATCTTCTTTTGAGGAAGATAGTTTTGCATGTATTACTATAGAAAAATTATCTTTGGATCAATTCCCATTTAATGCTATATAAGAGAGTCCTTGGATTTTTTGTAATGGAGCTACTAAATATATGACAGGTTGCAAGAAGGTATTTTCATCACTTCCTAACTCTACAAGTAGAAGAGCGACCATAGCAAATGGTGATGACTTGGATATTGTTGGTGTGGAAGAAGTCAAGCTTAAATCAAAATCGAGTGGTAATTTCACTATTTCTAATGTGTTGTATATACCAAAGAATCAAAAAGAATTTCTTCTCTAGCTTACCATTTCTAATATATGGTTATAAAGTAAATTTTAAGAAAGATCCATGTCAAATCCTTACTTCTATTGAAGAGGTTACTTTTGTAATCATTTATCTGTCTTATTTGGTTCAAGGTATATATGTGTTCAAGATTTTGAGTATTGGAAAGGTCTTGTGCTTTATATTGGGCTCGTCTCGCTTCCAACACTTTCTAGGTATCCAAGGTTTATATGTCTTGTAAACATGGTTGAATAACTCAAGAAAATAAAAATGGTAAATTTTATACATATTAAATATAAATCATCATCTATCAACTCTCGATTAGTCTACTGCTATTGTCAATGGCACATGTCAAATTTAAAACTCATATCCAAAAGCATGAGGTATGACTTGATGTGCACAAGGTCACCAAGTGGACATTCCTTTAGTTCAAATGATTTGGTTCTTTAAGCTCATGATATTTCATTAGAAATGGTGAAAGTAAAATCTTTAAGTAATTTAAGGGACTCATGATAAAAAATCTGTGCATCACATATATTCAATTATTTATATTAGTCTAGAGAAATCCTTATACAATTTAATACTTCTTTATACAAGTTGAGAGTAGATAATGGAAATGATGGAAATGACACCTTAATCCATTCACAAGCAAGTGGATTTTATGTTTGCATTAATCAAACCTCTTTCATGATTTTGGAAAAGATATATTATTGCATATTCTAATGAATAGATCTTTTTTTTTTTTGTACATTCGATACAATCAATAGTTATGATGTATATTTCTTGCTAATCCGACAAATTCACAATCCGAAAAAAAAAATGAGATTAGGATTATCGAATAGTTCTGGGCAAATCTCTATAAAAGATTTTCATTATTTATTTGCAATCAATCTCCTTTTAGCTTCTATAACAAGATTCCAAAACTTGTCACATTAGGATTTGAGAAACCATAGGATAAACAACAGTTTACCACTTTTATTTGTAAATATATTACTCCTATAATAACAAATAGCATCCTTGGAAGGATTTCTTTTTTTCTAATTCTTTTTCTTGGCACATACACAATGGGTTGCAAACTGCTTTGCAACATGAGGTTGTTAGCAACACATTGCGAAGGGTTCATAACATGTGTTCCAACTATGCCCCCGGCCGCTGACTTCTATATGTGCCAAAAAACCCTAATGAGCTACTTATCCACACGTGGTAATGTGTGTTGCACTCGTAAGCTTCTACATTATTGCACTGTTTGTGTGTTTTTCTTCTCCAAAACTCTAATGCTTTCAGCACCCCCCAGAGTCATCTTTAACAAACTTGTATACTTCCAACAAAAGAATTTTCGACTGGTAGAGGACAAAAGAAAACCCAACTCAGAAAAATATTCACTCAACTTGAGTTACTGCTCACTTCATAATTATTCATTACCTAAATAAACACTTAGTTCATTTACTTTGCCCTGTGAGCTGGGAGGAGGAATCATCGAGTGTTCAGCCCTATAGATGCACATAAGGTATAGTATCATTCAACATCTTAAGCATAATACAAACTGCCTGTATAAAGCATAATACAACTTGCCTGTATAAAGCATCACTAACTTTCCAGAACATGTTTCAATTGTCATAGATAGACTGGTGTATATTTTGTTCATTTTATGATCAACCATGGAACTTCCAAGTAATAGATAATGACTCGGAATTTCTTTGAATCATATGGCTGGTACCCTTACAAAGCTATCTATGACAGCTCTGAATTTATCAGCTCCAAAGCTTGATTGATTGACAAAACAGACATCCTTGCTTTCATTAACTTCTTTGCGGCATGCAAGGCCTTTCTTTCACACTTTGCTCGCAGATCAGGATTTTTTATTGATTCAAGGTCCTCCACATGTGCAATTCCAACAATTCTCCTGAGAAAAGATAAAAGGAATTGATTACTAAATCTTTGCAGTAAACAAATCAGAGCAACAATGTTAATCAACTGTTAAAACGACTTAAGACAAAAGTTACTATGTGCCCAAGTGTAAACTACAAGAACCAAGCATTATTGATGAGCAACAACTAACAATTTCACAAACTATATTCCAATGGATAACATTGGTGCTGCAGGGCTCGAATACTTTTCATGAAGCCATGAACACAGGCTAGACTTCTGCTGCTATCTGGTTACTCAAGATGTAGCTGTTGTACACATTCACAATGGAACTGAAGATACATTATTTCACAAACAACACTGATGAATTCATTTGAAGAGAATGAACAAGAACTATAGTAACAGCAATAGAAGCAAGGGGATCAGGAGCAGGAGCAGACTGAAGGTGATGGTCCAAATGCAGGTACAAGAAGGGGAAGAAGAAGATGAAGAAAGAGTAGAAGGGGAATAAGGGGGAGCAGGATAAGGGGGAAGTGGGGGTGAGGGTGGTAGTTGGGGTGAGGAGCAGTACCAGAAGCAGCAGCCAAACAATGAAAAATGTAGTATATGGAAGTGAATGTGTAAAAAGTGATACAAGGTTGACCCAAAATAGTACTGTAGTGCCAACATGGAGAAGTCATGACTAGATGATACACATGAATACAAGCATAAACAATGAAAGGAAGGTTATCTCTAGAGTCTAAATCATTCTATCATCCTACCAAAGTGCATGGAAGGATCACCATGTGTGCTATGTACTGGGAAATAGTATCCTTATATCAGTAATGCTAGTGATGTATCTGTGGATGCTCCGCTGAATAGCTCTTTCATGTTGTCTCAATAATTTGAATCAAAGCCCTCAAAGCTCTTCATGGGGCATTCTCTCTCCTCAGAGTTAGCTATGCCTCTTAAGGCAGATCCATCTCAATATCTCTCACTATCAAATGTGTAGGAATGTTTCCCTCCACCCCTCATGGGGCACGTCATCTCTATATCAAGTATGTACCATTTGAATTTACTATAATCAGATAAGGCTCAAAAAAAGTCCAAACAGTAGCGTATCGTCCTAAGGCGAGGCATTTGAAACGCAGACCTAGACACCTCAACAGACCATATTTGAAATTGACAGGAACAGATGACATACATGTAAAATGAAGGATTGGGACATGGATGCCAGGATAAAACCTTTAACCAACCAAAAAAAAAAAGGGCCGCCGAGAGATTGCACACATAGCACATTACACATACAAAATGCATGAAACACTGCATTGCTCACAATACATGCATAATATATGTGCCATTGGACACACTGCAAGTACGATACATCTGTGACATTGCACACATGTGAGAACAGGTGTATTTCCTATGTTGAAGAAATTTCAGGTTTTTGAGTGCTCAAAATTGGGATATTAATCATGCATATCAACTTTCATAGCTTTATCGTGTTGTTGTTTGCAATATCTCTATTTGATGATGTAACATGTGATGATTAATACTCATACTAACAATGTATTGCATATGCATTCTGTCTTCGCTATGCGATCAACTTTGGACTAATCATGTCAATCATTACCCTTTTTGTAATCATATCCTCTATATCTCTAGAGTCTATTCATGAGAAGAATCTTTCATTCTTACTGACATACTAATGATTTAAACAAAAGGAAATGTAAAATTATAGAAAGCAAATCCTTAAACTTTGTTTTGATTTTTCCTACATAAGATGAGAGGTTGTAGAGAAAGTCTAGATGATTCTAGAAGTCCTCAATTTACAAGACTTAGAGCTAGATATGGTCTCTACCCGCCGCCCGGAGCACAACTTTTACTCCTAAAAAAGCTTTCACTATTTTTAGAGCATGTCTTCTACATATCACTTTAACGAGAAACTTCCTTTTCAACATATATATTACTCAAAGAAGCCCATTTTGCTGGCTAATTATCAGGAGTACAACATCACGTTAGCGTCCTGTTCATGGGACTTTCTCTCAGCCTCAACTATGTGTACTGTAGTCTGTGGCTCTGCACCTAGCCTCAGCCCATTTCATTATCTCAATTGAGTGCATCTCTACTCAGCTCCACCTTGACATGTATTGTTTCTCTCAGCCATATTCAACCACTAAATTGTGCTTAACCCTGGTGATTATCAGCTATGCCCCTAAATGCTCTCAGCCTTGATTCAACCTCTGCATGGTTCAACCTAAACCTCATTTTCTTCTCCCAAGTAGAAAATGGCCATGATGATGTAACGTGGCCATGGTGATGTGTCTTGGAGAAGGGGACATCCACCAGTTGGTGGAGCTCAGGCATCCGAAGGACAAGGAATTGCATAGGCATTTCAAATGTGTTGATCTTTAAATATTTCTAATGTAAACCATGCATAAAATTTTTGTCAACATGTATCGGACACAAATGGCCTCAGAGTCCTCCCCACAGAGGGACTCACATGATGCCCCCTCACTTGCCTCCACTCTGTCGCCTATTCGACTGTCCCTTACCAATGAAGGTAGAGGGAGCTTAGCTTCCCAAGTTGAGCGCCTCCAAGCTTCCTAGGTCATTTATAGGTCATCGGATTGCACCCAGTCCTGGCGAACTCAGGGACCTTCTTCAGGGCAGCTTGCCTCTCGAGGTTGGCAAGTTAATAGATATTCAGACCCTAGGTTGCCGCTTTTACCAGGTGGAGCTCGAGTCTCCAGAACAAGTTGCTCAGCTTGTTGCTTTATCCCCGATAGCAGTTTGGGCTGAAAGAGCATACAAATGCCCTTGGACACATGGGTTCGAACTTTGATCCATCAGCAACGTCTTCTTCGGCTTTCATTCCTTGGAAAGCACATGGTTTTCCTATGATGGCATGCTTTCCTTGCCTCCGCCGCGAGTATCTTCCCTTGCTACTCTAGATTAGAGGATCTTTGGCACTTTTTTGGAGGTCTCAAAGTCGGAGGCTTCTGTTGTGGCCAAGGCGGTGGGCCTCCCATCACTTCGGATTCTCATCTCTGACCCTACGTAGTTACCAGCAAGGATTGAGCTCCCGCTTCTTTTCCACGAGTGGCTTGTTCAAAAGGTCAAGTACTCGAGCCTTCCGAATCAGTGTTTTGCTTGTCGCAAGGTTGGCATCGATCCAGCCAGCACTCTTGGCGGGAGCCACATAGGCCTTCTGCACCGGCGTCTCACTAGGTGCATCACATCCAAATAAGGGTGGACCCCATTATCACCCTGATGCCCCGGCTGATCCCTCTTCATCTACCACGGGGTAGTGGCAGCCTGGGCAACGGTTGCAGATGGGTTGAAAGGCTCGACCCGTGGCTCGACAAGCTTTTGTTCCCATGGGGAACCGTTTCAATGCACTTCAGGAGGATTCACCTGCAATCCTGGACATGAAGTTGGAGCAAGATCCCCCCTCTCTTGTTCCGACTCTTGTTTCCTCTCCTAGGCCTTCCTCTCCACAGCCCTCAGCAGCCTCATTCCTCACCCGCTCGCTCTGGAGGATCTCTCGACAATGACTTCTTGGTGAGTCAGGCAGCCCATGTGGGGCCATCTCCTTTGCATCCTCCTTTCTCAGTGGGGACGTCGCCCTTGACTGCTACCCCCCTGGGTTGGTGAGATTTGACTACCACCTGCGCGAAGAGAGCTTTGGATATGGGTTCTTTCGATTCTTTGGTGCCCAGGAGGATGGGGTTTCGTAGCCTATTTGGATCCATGTTGTTGCTCTTGCGTCCGGCAGCTAGGCTGCCTTTAGAGCCTGCATTGGCTTTCTCTTTTCCTCTTTGCAGCACTACACAACCTGATTGGTCTCTTGGGGAGGCATTACGGTTTGTTCGGGTTGAGGTCATTGAGTTCGTCCATCATCTCGGGGATCTCGATCGCACGGATCTCTTCATCAGAGCCAAGGATGCTGCTCAGTTTCTCTTCATTCTGGGTCTTCAAGAGAGTCAACAGATTGATTATGTGATTGTGGAAACTCGCACTCCACTGCACTATATGTATATACATGAGGAGGAGCTCGGCCAAGAGCAGGCACAGGAGTTAGATGAGTTAGATGAGTCCACTTGGCTCAGTTTTTGCAGGGTTCTCCCGAAGCAGTTAGCTCCTTATCCAGGATGTTTGAACTTGGAGTACTCCCCATCCAAACCAAACTCGAAGATGGCTCCTTTAGCTGCTGCAAAAGCCTCTTTGTTCTCCCAGTCTCCATGAGGGTTCTTTCATCGAGCGTTTACAGATTGGGAGGGCCACAGTTTTTGTGCTATAGAACTCGCCTTCGGTAGGAGCTTTGTCACCGCCTGGTCAGCGGGCCCATTGATATTCTGATGCTCCAGGAACACCATCTCTCCCTAGGCCACATGCGGCAATGCAGGTCGGCTTCTGCAAAGACACAGTCAAGCTTATTGGTCAGCTCGCTACGGGCCTAATGGATCCCAGGGTGGTGTATGTATTTGGTTGGGGAGCGCTTACAGTTTGCGATCCTTGATACAGGGGAGATCATCCCTGGCAAGGCCGTCTAGTTGATCTTGCAACAGAAGGGCATTAGATTTCGTTTCCTTAATCTTTATGCATCGAACCATGAGAGTGCTCATGCCGCTTTCTGGTCTCAAATCACAGATGCAGTCCTATGCGCAAATGCTTGGTGTGTGGCAGGTGACTTCAACATGATTGAGGCACCTAAGGATCAACACGGAGTTAGTCAAATCACTGTGCATGGATCTATGCTTGCAACTTCGGAGAGATTATGTATATCCTTGAGGTTACATGATGTATGGCATACTGAGGGCTTTGACACGGAGAGAGAGAGTCTTCACTTCTTGCGCTTTGAGAGACCGATTGGAGGGATGAACCTCTCTAGCATTGATCGCATTTACATCAGTGTTGTACTAGCTGATTGTGATGGTATAACATGTATTGTGGAGGGTTCTTGCTTGTCTGATCATGCCCCAGTGGTTGTTACCTTTAGGGAGCAATTTACCAAGGGCTCCCCGGTTCTTCGCATTCCTGAGCATATTCAGCTTGATGGAAGCCTCACTGATCAGATTGCAGAGATTTGGTCTCAACTTCCTTGGGAGGTGGGCTCTCAGGCTTGGTCCTTGGCGATTGATCTTCAGCCAATTAGCTTGTATTTACATGAGGAGAGCTCCTACAGCTGACTCATCTCTGGGAGGTCGAGTGCACTCTCCACATGAGCATTGCCTCCCTCCAAATACTCTTTGAGTGTCATCCGGAATGCGAGGGGATTGGCTCAGAGCTTGTCCATGCGCAATACGAGTTACAAGAGGTAGAGGATATGTGGTTCGCCCTTTTCCACCACATACAAGCTTCTCACTGGACTCAAGTGATGATCCTGTTTCTCGTGAGTTTTTCTTTGCAGTCCGCTCTCGGCATGCACGTAGTGGGATTAGACAACTCCACCGATGGATGGCAGTATGGCTGCTGAGCCTAGGAAGCTCAGAGAGATCGCCACTCAATTTTACCGCACCCTGTTATCTACGAAGACTCCATCTGAGACTTGGCAAGAGAGCAGACAATGCATCGTCTAACATGTGTGGTGTTTTGTGACCAATGAGATGCAGGCCTTGCTCCTTGTCCCATTCACTGACAGTGAGCTTCTTCATGCTTTGCGTGGTTTGGCTAGGGACAATTGCCCTGGTAACGATGGTCTCTCCCCCAGTTTCTTTCTCCGCCATTGGGGGATCATTGGTGATGGGGTCAGACTTGCCTTCCAGGAGGTCCTGGAGGGAGGTCACCTTCCCCCATCTCTTGTCGCGGGTCTGATTTTTCTCATCCCAAAAGGAGGAGAGGGGTTGTGTGTTGTGGGGGTTTTGTTGGGGGGAGGGGGGGAACTGGATGATGTCAGGCACTCGAAACCGATTACGCTTCTCAACTCAGCCTTAAAATTTCTGGCAAAGGCTCTGCGTTTGAGACTGGAACCATTGCTTGAGACATTGATTCACTCGACTCAAACCGGGTTTGTCAAGGGTCGTAGTATCCTTGACAAATGACAAAATCTTCACTTTCTAGGAGGTTGTCTCCCTTGCCCGAATATGCAATGGGCCGCTTGCTGTTCTGCTATTGGACTTTGAGAAAGCATATGATCCGGTTCATTGGGATTTTCTTGAGGCCACTATGCTGTGTATAGGATTCCCTGCTAGCTGGATCCCGGGTGTGGCTTCCCTCTACCGCTCTTCCCATAGTGAGGTTCTTGATGCCAGGGGGAGGGGAGAGATTCAACATTTCGAGATCCGTTATGTAGGGCTATCCTCTAGCTCTTACTCTATTTCTTTTCTTTGCTGAGGCCATGAGCGCTTTTCAGTCTGCACGGGACACTCGTTTACAAGGTATCAGGCTTCCTACCAAAGAGGAGGTTCTATTGGATGTTGACTTTGCTGATGATACTGCCATTTACTTGCAAGGCCATGAGGCCAATATGGTCAAATTTGAGAATGCTTTGGATAGATTTCGTGATGCCTCTCATACCAAGATTAATTGCGGCTTTTGGATTGGCTCGAATGCTCTCCCTAGTTGGTCCCCTACGCTTAGTTTCAATGGATTCCCCTTCGCACAGAGGTTCAATGTCTGGGTTGCCATACTGTCTTTGAGTTCTCACCGGAGGAGCGGTCTCGCCCCTCCTCGTGACCATCCGGAGGAAGTTATTATACTCAAGCAGTGCCTGCTTGTCCTTGGTTGGGAGGGTTATGGTGGCTAACTAGGCTCTCTTGGCTAAGATGCGGTATGTCATTTCCTGTTGGATCTTTTCGAGTTCTTGTATTAGCCAGATTCAATGGCTAATAAGGAAATTTTTTATGGTCTAGAGGGGATGGCAGCCACGCTCGGGCTGTCGTTGCTCGGAAGAACATCTTTCGACAAAGCTTGGGGGCCTTAGGATTGTCGACCCTGCCTACCTCAGCAAAGCCCTGCTCGGCAAGTCTGTTATTCACAGTATGCTCCCCGTGCCCTCAACCTTGGAAGGATTTTCTTTGTCAGAGACTGGGCCTCTTTGCCCTGGTTACTGGTGGCCCCTAGCAGCCTAAGATCATATGAATTTTCACTGAGATGAGACATATGGGGTTCTCGAGGCAGAGTGAGAATCATTTTGCTTGTAGTATCTTGAGATCGTGGGAGGAATTGCATCCTAATCTTATCCAGCTCTCTCCCACGTGTCCTCAAGATAAGCTCCATCAGCCCATTACCTAGGGTTCATGATTGGCTCCCAGCCCATAGTTGCATCGCAACGCGTTGCGAACGGTCCGCAACTTCGCCACCGCAACTTCGCAACGTTGCGACGTTCGCAACGCGTTGCTTATCCTTCATTTTTTTTCTATCCAAAAAATACCAAAAAAGATATTTCTCTTAGGAGGGATAAGAAATTATCTAGAATCTTATCCAAAATCTTCAATACATGCAATCCAAAAAATGTGGAGAATGAGGAAGATATAGAAAGCTTTAGAAGAGTAGAGATTCATTTATGTACAATTTTCTTTTTGGGTCTTTTCATCTTGCAATAGATTGATATTTTGGATTTCCCATGTTCTTCTTATAATGCACTTTCACATCTTGCACAAACATTTCATCTTTGGCTTTCAAAGCCAAGGGTACTCTTCTGTAATGATTGATCTGACTATTGACATAATTGTAAATGATAAATCATGTAATGACTAGTCTAGATTCAATAATCTATGTTATGTATGTCTTATACTACAATTTATGGTATATCTAGTCATATCCCACCTTACATATGCCAGAATATTCAAAATATTAGAAAAAATGTATATGTAAATTTTGAAAAATAAATCACTTTATCGCAACGCCTAGCTCCAAACGTTGCCCTCGTTGCTAACCCGTTGCTAACCCGTTGCCGTTGCCGTTGCTAAAACGTTGCTTTCCACTATGTCCCAGCCTCATGTTTCTTGGGTGAGTTTGCCAAGGGTCATGGGCCGATTGGATCAGTTTTAGGAGTCTCACCGAGGCGAGCGGGATCGTTGTATGGAGTTGTGGGGCGTGCCTCAGATGATCATGGACATTGAGGCTCCTATTCCAAGGGATTGGGGGACTCAGTCAGATCTCCCGACTTCAACGGCCTAGATGGGGCTTTCACTTAGACTGAAGTCTTTCTTGCAGTCTGGGGCTATACTCAAGATTGGACTCTTTTCTTTGAGATTGGTGAGGAGGGACGGATGATCAGCACGCCGGAAAAGTCTGAATTCATTGCAGACTGCACTTTTCCAAAGGTGGTCGGGACTCAAACATTGATTCGGACCCAAAGGACATTCGGGCTCACCACCACTAGCATCTCTAGGTCTAAGATGTTCAGCCTTCGTCCGGTCTTCTTTGGCTCCAAGGGAGTGGCAGTGGTGTGATCCTCTTTAAGTCACGGAACCTCACTATTCCTTTCTTTCAGTACTCTGTGCAGTTGGGGTGAAGGATCCTCTAGTCACGTTGTACTCTCACTCCTATCGCAGTTGAGACTTGGAGTTAGCATGGGCTCTCGGAGGAGTTCCTCTCTTTTTTTTGGTGGCCAATTCGGAGTGCTCAGCATTCTCGTGGTTTTGTCATATTTCAGTGGTTGGTTGCACACAGGAGCATTGTTGTCAGCACCTAGCTGAGCTATGGGGACCGACCTCCAGATTGCATGAGTTGTGGCTATCACTTGGAGTCTCAGCGGCATTGTCTTTGGGATTGTCAGCTGCCCAGCAGATCTAGCAGCAAATCTTGAGGCTCCTGACTTGGAGGAGGGGGCCTCATACCATTTCTTGGGGCGCAGTTGCTTGGGGCTCTTTTACTAGCCCAGCCCTCAGCTACGAGCATGAGGTTGGTACTACTATTTTATTGATACAGGATGGGCGGATTAACCCCACTCAGGATCTTAGCATTTCCCCTGGAGCGGCTCTGATGACCCTTACTGGGAGCTGATCAGCAGCCTCGCCATGTGGTTCATATGGAGGGCTAGGTGCCGATGCATCTTCGAGCAGCCTACGATCCCTCCGGACGAGACTCTTTGGGATTTCTGGTTCGAGCTGATCCACACTCTGCAGGGGCAGCTGAACCATCTCCAGGGTGACTCGGATAGCACAACTCAGTACCGGCTCGCCTTTCTTCAGTTATGGAGGAAAGGCCCCTTTTTTACCGTTTAGGGTGATACTATCTGTTGGAGTTACAGGCAGCCTACTTGGCTTTTTTCCCCTCCCCTCATCCCCTCATCCCCTCATCTAGGAGCTAGTTCCTTCACAGTGTTCGATGGGTGTTTGGGTGGTGTGCCCCCATGTATACATTTCTTGACTCCTCATTGGGATTGTGGCTCTTTAGGCATTTTTTTTTTTTCAATTATTAACTAATGAAAGGATCTTTTTGTTTTTGTTTTTTTTTTTTTTTTTTTTTTTTTTTTTTTTTGGGGGGGGGGGGGGGGGGGGGGGGGGGGAGGGAGGGAGGAGGAGAAACAGAAATATATATCTGAATAATGCTCCAACTTTATTACAATTAAACTTAAAAGTCATCAAACATATGAAAAAAGAAGTAATAACATTGAGCATAAGCTTTTACCCAAAAACACACACACACATCATCATATGTATGGCGCACCATCCCAAGGCATCCCAGTATTGCAGAGTATCTCCACAAGTCTGGGTTCAGGGGACATCATATATACCAGAATGAATCCAGGTAAACCCCAAATTCACCCTCAAATGAAAGTGCAATTGTAAGCTCACAGTAGTCAACCACAAGACTATATAGCATATCAGCTCCACTATGCACAGTATCCACTCAATACTATGACATCCCCACTAACGTCATCAGTGCCCAATAGTGAGTATAGAGCTAAGAATGAATACATGCCCACACACGCACCCCACAACTCACACACACCACGAGCATTAACTCATAAGAAGCTCTGCGAACTGAGTTTCTATCACTTCTGGAAATGATGGGCCAACTCAGCCATAATGAAGCCTAGTACCAAATGCAAACAAAACATAGGAAAAATTACAGAAAATGCATAGTTGATAGGTTATACACACCTAACAAGATGCATGCTCCTGTTACCTTGATTACATAGCTAAACCCATCTATCTCAGGCTAACAGCTTCACCTTCATACAAAATTTTAATCTATTATCTACATATTTGCATACACGTTTTGATGTATCTGTTGTATATTAAATGGATCTTCTATTCATAGCTGATGTGTTGCTTCTATTTGATGTGGTGTGCATGTTTCAGAGTCATGTTATATCATGTTTTGAATCATAAATATCTGTCTTGCTTGTCAATTATCACATGAACACAAAAATATGTCATGAACTATTTGCTCACAATATTCACATGACTTAGGCAAAACAACAACAATAGTATTAATACAATAATACTCATGAAAACAACAAAACTTTGACAAAGGCCACATTAAGAAGTGGTGATCCCATAGCTGTTTTGAAGATGGACATGGAGTAGAGGGATGAATCAAGGAGCGAAACGAAAATTCAGTGATTAAAGTAGACGAATCCTGCAACATGGGCTACAAAAAAAGGTGCATATATACTAGTTCATTAATTAATATTACATGACATTTTCAGCTTAAAGAATGTTGATTTCAAGAGTATGCCCAATTTTCACTTGTAGCAATTTGGAGGAAAGACTATAAAAACCTTATCATTTTGGCAGCAGCAAAGCCAAGACTGTCTGCAAAAATGCCCTTCATGAAGTATTCCTGAGCTGCAATTCTCACTGTAGAACTCCGATAAACATCCGGATGAAAAGCATCTCCCGCTGAAAGATCCCAATTTGAAGTCCATAAAGCTAAGAATTTACAAGAGAATTTATTCCATGTCTCCTCAATAGTAGCCAAAAGCCATTTCTTGTACTCCTACAATAATCAACAGGAGTGCCTAAGAAAAGCTAGAATGCAAACCTGAGACATAAAGTTTTTATAGACAAAGAATACTGGCAACATTCTGTAACTTCCTTCAATATTTATCACTTACATTACTAACAATCTTCTCACATGAGAAGCCATGCTTTATGAGAACCTCTAATAGGAAACTTAATTTAACTGCATTCCCTTTCACATCCATATGGATAAGGACACACAAACTCTTATCCTAAACAGTATCAACCCTCCAGGAGAACTTAAAATAGAAAACATCCCCTGTTTAAGTTGATATGGATGAGAATAAACAATGATAATAACTTTTCCTAGATAACATGAAACCTCCTCTGCCTCAATCCCACCTAACCCCTTACATCAAAACAACATGTTAGAAATCAGAAGTATATTATCTAGAAAAAGAAAAAGAAACTTGCAAAAACAAAGCAATGGAATGACATTAACCAATGCCATCTGCACCTTCACCAGCATCAATACCACTAATACTACCATCACTACAGTCTACTACTAGAGTAATATGAAAGAAACGCCTAGAAGCACCCTAAAAAATAACTGCATACCATAAATTGCACCCATAATGCATACAGGCATGTATGCATGCATGCGGATCCATATGTGCATACACACTAGCACATGGGATACACAAAAACATTGAAAATGGACAAAGCCTCTGAAATTCAACTGATGCATGTGCTTCTCCTTTGTTAGACTTCAGTTCTACCATATTTACGCCTTGCAGGCAGTGTGATGCACCTACTTGTGTCACTGGTAAATGATGCATACAAGCTTTTTGCAGTAAAACAAAAATGAAGAGCTTTCCCTTTTGCGTGAATAAACCTTTGGTAAATGAGTGTCACCATTATGGAAGGCTGCAGCATAACTAAAAATGATGCTATAAATAAAAAAAGCACACTGGGCCGATATAACTGACATCACTAAATAAATAATTCTCCAAAATGGAGTGTGGAGAAAAAAATAAATAAAGTATGTATAGGTGCATAAATCTACCAAAAAAGGACAACGCTTTCCATCCATGCACCTAGGTGTCCAACTCACAAATATCAACAATCAACATAAACCTTCAAAGGTATTCAAAAGCTGGTAGTAGATCAATCTCTACAGGTTTCACGAGTATTCAAGCCAAACAAGGTGATACTTAGGCACCACATATGATCAACCTGTTAAGCTAACCACTGACAAAAATTTTGACTTTTTATGAACCAAGATCATGTAGTTAGATCAGTGTATGGTGATTTACAAGTCTGCAACATATGGCACCTCGGCATATGGACTAATAAAGGAAAAAAATTGTGCACAAAGTCCAGGGGGGAAAAAAAAAACAGGGCAAGAAGAAAAGGGCTATGATAGCTAATATAGCTCATTAGTAACGGAGGTCTTGCCACATGTGTAGCGAAGCCTAAAAATACCTAATCTATCTTCACCTCTAATTTGCATAATACAAAGATTGTGAGTCAAGCAGGGAGCTTACGTTTTTATTTTGGTGGTTTCTTTGAGGGGGTTTTTGGGGTTGCCCGTGTTTGGGGTTTTTTTTTTCCTTTTGGTTTGGGAGGGGGGGCTGAATATCAAAAAAATTGGCAGTTGTTCAATTTTTACCTGTCTATCATTGTGTTCGTCAGCATGTCCATCCTGAGAGAAATAAGCTAACAGTAGGTTGCCCAAGAAGGCACCAACATCAAAACCAATAGGCCCGTAGAAAGCAAACTCTGGATCTATGACTTTTGTAGATGATAAGGTAACCATGACTGATCCAGTATGCAGATCTCCATGTATCAAAGCCTGAGAATTTTCACAGAACCTGTACAGACATTAAAAACAGAATAAATGTTACAGATACTGTTGCAAGCTTGGAGATTTTATTTTAAAAAAAATCAGAAGAATAGTAAGTCACATAGAAAGCAATTCAAACCAACCAAAATCTCACTTTGTGACTGAAAAAGCAAAAATGCCAATACATACCCACACACATCCATGTGTGCGCCTCCGAACACAGGCAAATATTAAAAACAGTTCAACCTCAACATCAAATAAGACATTCTATAATTGGAAACTGCACTACAGGAGGTATTCAAGCAATAACCACCATGTCTATCAAAATTAGGATTGTGAAAATAAATTTGACCATTAAACACGTCTCTCTCTCTCTCTCTCTCTCTCTCTCTCTCTCTCTCTCTCTCTCTCTCTCTCTCTCTCTCTCTCTCTCTCTCTCTCTCTCTCTCTCTCTCTCTCTCTCTCTCTCTCTCCTCTCTCTCTCTCTCTCTCTCTCTCTATGTTAGAGCGGAGATGTCACCAGGCACACTTGCAGGAGCCCCACACAAAGGGGTGGCTATTTGACACACTAGTGAGACCGGCTATGATGTATGCTTCGACAGTTTGGGCACCAGGCCTCACAGTCACCCAGTGGAGTGCGATCGAGAGGCCACAAGTACGTATGATCTCGCGACTATTTCGTGGGAAACAGTCAGTGCCACATGACATTATCAGAGCAGAGCTAGCTGCACCACCCATGGTAGTAGATGCACTATTCCATACTATCTCCTTTGTTGGATTCTCCTGAGGACACCCTCCACTTTTAGAATAAAGACAGTACTTCTCTGCACACTAATCGATGACGACGATCGGCTCCATTCTCGAGCGCACACGGAGATTCCTCTTGATGATTGTTCCGCCCAGCCGCGTGGTGTCTCAAAGACTACTCTCTCTCTCTCTACACCCAAAATGGGTCAATAGTCAAGGTTCCTTTCATGAGTGCCACTTGGCACTCATGTGAGCATCATACTCTATATGAATAAGAGAAGGGTCATACCTCTAAATACTATTCATATAGGATACTCCATGTGACATTTCCTTCCCCTTACTTCCATTTTGTGCTCAAAATGGTATTGGAAGGTCTAAAAGAAAGAGAGAAATAATAGAACCACCACTCCCACTATATCCCCATGTATAAAAATACATGGTCCTGTCTCCGTGTTGTTTCCCCATATCCTTCCCCTTAAGAAAACTCTTGGGAAGGTAAACTAAAACTGGGAAACCGTCTCTGAAGGGTGCTAACCCGCTCCCATGTGGCACTATCTTCTGAACTATCTTTCCACTTTACTAGACACTCTTTATACAAGTGACTTCTCGTCCGTTTCTCTCGAGTGCGTAGTATGCTCTCTGGCTCATGTGGAATAGATTGAACAGAAATAGGCTCTACTACCTCACTATCTGGAATGAGGTTGTCAGATTCACCCAGCCTTTTCTTAAGCCGGCTAACATGAAAAACTGGATGGATTTGACTATTCTCTGGAAGTTGGAGCTGGTAAGCCATCTTTCCTATTCTCTTAAGTATTTGGAAAGGTCCACAATACCTAGGAGATAATTTTGGACAAGGTCCCGTCTTCATGGTTTCAGACCTAGATGGAACTCTAAGATAGACTTGCTCTCCTTCCTCAAAGTTGATATCTCTTCTTTGAGGGTCAGCATAGGCTCTAGCCCTATCCTGAGCTTTCCTAATGCTATCCTTAGCAAGTCTAAGCATATCATTCATTTCTTCCAAGAAGTCCTTTGCAGCTTGAACTTTTTCATTCTGCAAGCCAATTGCATAAGGAGCCCTTGGCTGAAACCCATACATAAGCATAAATGGACTATGCCCGGTGGAAGAGTGCTTGGCACTATTATATGCAAACTCTACTATAGGTAAGTACTCTTCCCAATTAGATTGCCTTTCATTCACATATGCTCGAAGCATATCCTCTAGGATTTGGTTAACCCTTTCTGTTTGCCCATCCGACTGTGGATGCTCGGCCGTACTCATGCTAAGCTTTGTATCCAACCTTTTGAAGACCGCTCTCCAAAAATGGCTAGTAAACTTCCTATCCCGATCAGAAACTATGTCTAAAGGAAGACCATATAGCCGGTATAGGTTCTCAACAAAGAGTCTAGCCAACTCAGGTGTCTTCACTGTAGTACGTGTTGGAATAAACCTAGCCATTTTGGTTAACCTATCCACAATTACCCAGACCGAGTCGTGCCCTCTCTGTGTCTTAGGTAATCCGACTATAAAGTCCATGGAGATACTCTCCCACTTCCCATTGGGAATATCCAATGGGTGGAGTAGCCCTCCAATCCTTAATCTCTCAGCTTTGTTGACCTCGCATTTATTGCACTTAAGCACATATTCTAGGACGTCCTTATGAAGTCCAGGCCAATAAAACTGCCTCTTAACAAGATCATAAGTCTTGTTAACTCCTGGGTGTCCCGCACTAGGTGTGTCATGACACTCATATAAAATATGCCGTCTCATCTCAGTATCTCTAGGGACACACACCTTACCTTTGTATAACAGATATCCATCATGGACACTGTAACTCTTCCACTTGAATCCTTCTTGAGTACCCGTCGATACTCCATCCTCATTGGAAACCCGTATATCACGATCCCCATTCTCTATGGCTTCCCAAATTTCGGAATATGCAGGATCAAGCCTACATTTCCCTCTAATAGACTCAAGTAGCTCGCTAGTGATCTGAGTAAAACTCAGTCCATTGAGCATAGGCATGCGGCTAAGTGAATCAGCCACTACATTAAACTTTCCCTTCCTATACCTAAGCTCATAGTCAAACTCTTGAAGGGTCTCTGCCCATCGGGCCTTACGACCTTTAAGGTCTGTTTGATTAGAGAGCCACTTAATGCTCTCTTGATCAAACACTATCGTAACTTTGGCACCATATAAATAATGACGCCACTTCTTCAAAGCATGGACTATTGCATACAACTCCTTCTCATAGACGGAGTAATTCTTTTGAGCCGGTTCTAGTTTCTTGCTCTCAAAAGCTAATGGTCGACCATCCTGAACTAAAACCGCTCCTATAGCAAAATCACTCGCGTCAGTTTCAACCACAAATGGTTTATTGGGATCTGCTATATGTAAAAGTGGAGCTGTAGCAATTGCTACCTTCAACTTTTCCATACTTTGCTTCTATTCGTCTCCCCAATGAAAGGCTTTCCCTTTCCCTTTAAGCTGTTCCGTCATCGGGACAGCAATTTTGGCGTAGTTCTTAATGAATCTTCGATAGAAACCTGATAAACCTAGGAAGATCTGCAGCTCCTCCAGGTTCTGTGGATGTGGCCATTCCATAATAGCCCTTACTTTTTCAGGATCCATCTGGATTCCATCTTGGGAGACTATATGCCCAAGGTATTTAACCTCTGTTTTGAAAAATTCACACTTTGACTCCTTAGCAAAGAGCGAATTTTCCCTTAGCACTTGAAATACTTTTCTCAAGTGTTCCAAGTGCTCCTGTTCTGATGCACTATAGATCAGAATGTCATCTAAAAAGTCTACTACAAAGTGTCCTAGATAAGGCCGTAAAACACTATTCATGAGTTTCATGAAAGTGACAGGAGCATTGGTGAGACCAAAAGGCATCACCAAAAACTCATAGTGCCCATATCTAGTCCTAAATGCAGTTTTAGGGACATCCTCTGCCCTAATCCTGATCTGATGATATCCTGATCTAAGGTCAAGCTTGGTAAAATACCGAGCTTGATGTAACTGATCAAATAGATCTTCCAACCTAGGCATTGGAAATCTATTTTTGATAGTTACCTTATTAAGTGCTCTATAATCTATACATAGTCTCATAGAGCCATCTTTCTTTTTAACTAGGAGCATTGGCGATGCCCATGGTGAGTTACTAGGTTTGATGAAGCCTTTATCTAAATAGTCCTGCAATTGCTTCTCAACCTCCTCATGCTGAGAAACACTAAGCCTATAAGGTGGTCTACAAATAGGGTTAGTGTTAGTAACAACTTCTATGGCATGGTCAATGTCCCCTCTCTCAGGTGGTAGCCCTCTAGGTAAGTCAGTGGGAAAAACATCTCTGAATTCAAACATAAGATCCTTAAAACTTTTAACTACACACTCTTGCAAAAAAGAATAGTAGAAAGTCCTGTTCATATTTACATTCAAAGCATGAAAATATACATCAGATGAGTTGTCTATACAATGCTCCATATCATGACTATACAATAAAAACATATCCTGTACATGCTGTGAACAACAGAGACTATACAACTCTAATGATGAGATGAGAGGTGCACTAGGTACATCTCTCTCTCCCTGAATATAAACTGTACTTCCATTCTTTTCAAACTCGAGTGTGTTATTTTGATAGCTGCGTTTAAGTGTATCTCCCAACCCCATAGCCATTCTCTTCCTAAAACTAGATCTGTCCTCTCCATATTCATAATTTGGAAGTCCATATGATCTGTATAATCCTGCATCTTGACTTCCAAATTGGATACCACAGTATCCCATATTCTTTTATCTTGCCCTTGCATCATAGATACAATGTATTTATGTGCACTAGGCTGTTGGGGAATCTTCAATTTCTTGACCAAAGCATAGTTAATGAAATTATGAGTGGCAGAGTCATCTATCATGACTCGCACCCTGGTCCCGTATACACTACCATGTAGCTTGACCAAGTCATGTGGTCCAAACTGCGGTGACCATAATGACTGAGTCAAACAACACGTGTGCTCTATATCCTCATGCATCACCTCCACTCCCTTGCAGCTAGAGCTGCCATAAATGGGAAGGGTCTGCACCAGGTGGACCGCCTTTTTGCCCCTTTCAGGAGCCGTACTAGACTCTGGTCCTTTCTTCTTTTCTTCCCCCTTCTTGAGTGGACAGTTCCACTGTGAGTGGCTAGGGGATAGGCACCTAAAACACAGGTTCTCTCTTTTGGCCTTCTCAAACTGGTCTGTGGATAGCTTAGGCCCTTGTGATCTTTGTTTTTTAATAAAAACCTTGTTTTTCCCAAAAGGCAACTTTTTCTTAAATTTAGTGGTGCTAAGAGGTTTAAGGGGCTGATCCATCTCCATAGGAGTATACTGAGGACGGTTATGGTCCTCATATATCTGTGCATATTTGATCGCCTCCTCAAACGTCTTAGGCGCATTCCTCCTGACTTCCCTCTTTATGGCTTTATCCAAGCCCCTAACAAACCCTCTGGTCTTCTGAAAATCATCTAGACCCTTAAGCTTCAAAGTGATCTCTCTATAGTGGGATAGATAGACTGAAAGAGGCCTGCCTCTTTGAGTAATCCTATCCCATTCATCCCAATTCCTCTCCTCTTCATTTTCAGGAAGAAACTCTTTTAGAAAAAGAGTCTCAAACTGAGTCCAGTCACTAGGGATAGAGTTTGCCTCCTTAAGACTCATCCACCACTTATAAGCACGCGGGCCGAGGGAGAGACTCGCCTCTAGCACACGATACTCAGGTGGGGTGCCCTTCAATTGATGCAAATCTTGCCACTTTTGTAAAAAAGTGTAGATTGCATCCTTATTCCTATCTCGGTCATCCCCCGTGAAGGTTGGTGGCTTTAAGTCTTTCAGGAGGGGAGCTTCCCTAGAGCTCTCTCCTTTATATTTACTAGGAAGAGAAGTCTCTTTCCTAGTAATCTCTAGAGGAATGGTAGGAGTCTCTCTTTCCTTCCTAGCTAGGAAAGAAGTGACACTAGTCTCAAGAGAGATCATTTGAGACTTAAGTTGCTGTATAAGAGATGTAATGCTACCCAAATCTTTCTCTAACTTGAGGGTTTGCTCTTTCAAGTCAATGAATTGGTCACGAGTGACAAATTCATCTATAAGCTCTTCATAAGTGTACTCTTGCTGTGAAGGCTCTTTTTCTTCTATGTTCTCTTCTATTTCTTGTCCTAACTCTACTTCTTCCATCCTAGCATCCTGATCCTTTAGTTGCTCTCTAGGTGGAGAAGTGGTCTCAACTACTTGTTTGCCTTTATTTTCCATATTTAAGTACCCTTCCCCGGTTTGCTAACTAGAGAGTATGAAAATGAATGGAAGTAGAGTTAAAATATGCAAGAAGAAGAGAGATATAACACAAGAGCACTTCCCTGATACAAAGTAGTGTTGCGGAAGCTAAATCCAGGTGGTCCTTGATGCTTCAAGCCGCTGATTTAAGTCCTCGCCAGTCCCAAAAGAAAATTGGAAATGTCCGCTTGGTCCGGGGAGGTTCTAGACACCATAAACCATCCAAAATAACACCAAAAGTGCTTAGGAAAAGCCTCAAACGGGCAAACTGAATGCAACTGAACAATTTCAGAAATTTTCCAATCCTCGCCAGTCCACAAAGTGTTGCCCAGCACCTGCACTTCAAAAATTCGAGACAATCCCAAGTGAAAAAATTGGATTTGGAGTCCGAATGAAGAAAAACTAGGCCCGGGAGTGGCCGCCTAGTTCCTGCTGAAGCGCTGCAGAGAGATTTTGGTAGGGCAAATCTCTTCCAAATCCAACACCGATGGTCTCTGAGCGAAGCTTGAAAGCGTAGCTTCGAAACGTGACCAAGATTTTGAAAATCCGATATGGTATGAAGAAGATATGGTCCGGAGAAGTGAGGTATGTCACCGGTGGGAAGTGAAAAGGTAACCCTCTTGAAGTAGAAACTTTGAAGAGCTTCAAACTGAAGGACTGAAGCTTTTCAATGAAAACCCAAGACCCAAAACCCTTCTCCACAGCCCGTATTACATATGTGCATCATGATTTCCCAAAAAACTTGGCTCATAGCATCACTTTTCCATTCCAAAATTCCATAAAAATTTCAAATGTTACCTCCCTGCTCAATTCGAACTCGCCATCAAAAAGGAAAGGTTCTTGGGCTGTCGATGAAGGGGAGGTTTATCCCACAGATGCACACACACGCGCTCAAATCAGCCTATATATATTGGGTTTCTTCCATTCTTCACATATCTTGGAGGGAGGGTAGAGGGAGAGCTTGAGTTCCCTTGGTCCACTACGTGGGTGCGCGCAGCGGCAGGCTCTGTGCTCCTTCGTGGGCGGTCCCGTCGGCAGTTATACCTCTGTGCTCCTTCGTGGGCGGTCCCGTCGGCAGTTATAGCTCTGTCCGTGTGTGTACCTGCTCCGATACCATCTGTTGGATTCTCCTGAGGACACCCTCCACTTTTAGAATAAAGACAGTACTTCTCTGCACACTAATCGATGACGACGATCGGCTCCATTCTCGAGCGCACACGGAGATTCCTCTTGATGATTGTTCCGCCCAGCCGCGTGGTGTCTCAAAGACTACTCTCTCTCTCTCTACACCCAAAATGGGTCAATAGTCAAGGTTCCTTTCATGAGTGCCACTTGGCACTCATGTGAGCATCATACTCTATATGAATAAGAGAAGGGTCATACCTCTAAATACTATTCATATAGGATACTCCATGTGACATCCTTTATTCAGAGGGTGAGGGAGCTTCCTACAGAAAGACTCACACACAGAGCTTTTGAGGCATCTATACAGATATCAGAGTCGGGATATGAGAGAGCTTGGTACACTCGGGTTAGAGCGTGGTTTGATAGTCATGGACTTGATATGGATAGATTGCCGCCTTTTCAGTGTGACCCAGACTCACCTCACATCCACCTCTCGCATCATGAGAGGAATCTTGTGCTCAGACAGGATCTTTGGAAGCTCTACATTAGTGAGACATGGCATACACCACACATGGGATCGAGACTATCGCACTACCGAGACCAGTTCTTGGACATACTAGCATATGGTTTCATCCAGCGACCACGCTACATGGATACCTACATTCCTCATAGCTCGAGGGTAGCTATTGGCCAGTTGAGGGTCTCATCACACCGACTAGAGATTGAGATAGGCAGAGTCACAGACGTTCCCAGAGAGGAGCGGCTATGCAGGATATGCAGAGTAGAGATGGAGGATGAGGAGCACTTTGTTTGCCGATGTAGCTCATATGATGACATTAGAGACAGATACAAGACTCTGTTTACAGGGCAGCCCACCCTCCGAGAGATCATGGGCTCTAGAGATCAGCGACAGCTCGGGCGATTCTTACTAGAGATTCAGAGTCACAGAGATTCTCTCCTCCAGCCTACTGCAGCTGCCCAGACACGAGGGAGACAGAGTCAGCTCACTGACTTCTTCATTGCACGACGTGCAGTAGCTCTCCCCCCCTTAGCTCACACATCGAGAGGGGTGACTCTTCAACAGGCTCAGACCTCTCGAGCTAGGAGACGACCCCGTGCTATAGGACATCGGGCCCTCAGACTTCACAGACACCAAATTGAAGACATTCAGGCTCGTGACCATCGCACCATGGAGGAGAGACGATCCCGGATGATGGCAGATCCTGCTGTAGCCATCAGGGCGGCCTTGACTCCACCTCCACCCATGTACCACATCTTACACCCGCCCACTAGTACAGGATGGAGCTAGTTAGTCGTTCACATGCATTATCATGCTTGTACTACCCTTTTGCATATAGGCTATAGATATAGCACTCCATTCACCATCCCCCCCTCCCACTTTCATGGGTCTCTCTACATGCATACTACACAGATCTACATCAGCCTTACAAGCTTTTTTTTTTCAGCACTTTTATCTTTTTCCGATTGACAGAAGATACACCCATGTACATTGATTTGTCTCATAG
Source organism: Ceratopteris richardii (assembly GCA_020310875.1). Lineage (NCBI taxonomy): Eukaryota > Viridiplantae > Streptophyta > Polypodiopsida > Polypodiales > Pteridaceae > Ceratopteris > Ceratopteris richardii. The sequence continues at coordinate 36,572,514 of CM035412.1, read as the reverse complement.
GCCGAGTTCGGCCTCCTAATAGACGTAAAAACTCTCTCTCTCTCTCTCTCTCTCTCTCTCTCTCTCTCTCTCTCTCTCTCTCTCTCTCTCCTCTCTCTCTCTCTCTCTCTCTCTCTCTCTCTCTCTCTCTCTCTCTCTCTCTCTCTCTCTCTCTCTCTCTCTCTCTCTCTCTCTCTCTCTCTCTCTCTCTCTCTCTCTCTCTCTCTCTCTCTCTCTCTCTCTCTCTCTCACACACACGAGGATGCAGATAGAGCACCGTCGGACATGTATGCCACATATTCTTCAAACCCGACGAGAGGGAAAGAAGGCCTTCTACCAGGGCGGTAAAGTCTTCATCGACGGACGCCCTATCAAATAGGGATACGTGGCCTATGAGGCAACACCATATCAGGAGTCACCACTCAGAGGAGCAGTCTGGAACTACAATGGAGCACTTTGGACACGGCCAGACCGATTGGAAGAGATCCTAGACACTCGTGACTTTGCTTGCATCACAGAGACCCACGAGAGCCCAGAGAGAGGTCTACCTCGCATTGCAAGTTTTCATTGGGAATCTGCGTTTAGGACCACGACAAGACAGAGTACAGCGCGAGGGTCGGGAGGGGTGGCCATCGTATTTAGACAGGAGATACAGAGCCGGATCCATATTATAGGAAGAGATGAGGAGGCACGATTCATGTGGGTTCGCATGGAGATAGCGCAGGGGAGCTGGATTTACATTGCTATATGCTACTTCCCTCCAGGTGGATCTCAATACGAAGAACAGGATCTTGGGGGACCGATCCGAGACAGAGACTCACCATACACAGCACTTTCAGATGACATACTACATTATAGCACACTAGGTGAAGTCTTCCTTATGGGGACTTCAATGGACGCACTCAGTCACATCAGTACGATGCATACGATATGGATCACCCACATCTCATGAGGACCACAGACCCAGAGGAGATGAGTACCAGTAGAGTATCGGAAGATATGGGTCAGGACACCACAGGGTATGGCAAACATCTGCTTGACCTAGGCAGCCGACATCAGCTCGTTAAATATAACGGTATGCATCGCTGGCCTGGTTCGGGCGGACTTACTTGCTTCCCTCACCGGGGAGGTGAGAGCACAGTCGACTACATTTTGGGTACCACCTCTAGAGCTTCACTCATCACCTCACTTACTATTGGACGATGCCCACTTGGTGCTGACCATACATTTATCACATTCACACTCTCATCTCCTATTCCATTAGACCCTCCCTCACCCACTGAGACACACATCACGATACACTTCACACACGAGCTCTCACACGTTTATGCACACCATTTACACACCCGCCTACTCTCCCTCGATCCACTCTCACCCTTGGACACACTTACATCACAGTTCACCACCATCCTACACGACTCATCTCTCTGCAGTTTCCCACACTACACACATATACACCTTCCACGCAGAGGTTCCATGCCTCAGAACCGCTGGTATGATGCAGATTGCCGCGAGCTACGGAAGCACCTACGCATTTTAGAGCATAGAGGGGATATTACACACACAGGCACAGCGTCGCATGCAGAGCCTTACTCGCCGCAAACGGCGTGATTGGGAAGAGAGAGAGTACTGGGATATTTATCATTTACTCATGAGTCGAGACAGTGCAGTGGCATGGTGACATTTGAGAGAGAGAAGACAGCAGACACCCATCCGAGACCCGAGCACTTGGCATAGCTATGCACAGAGCCTATACGAGATCCCAGACTAGCCCCCCATTCCAAGACCACAGAGCTCACGTCCTACTACATCTGACTTCTTCACACCCACTATGGTGGGACGCGATATTGCCCGTCTACAGCATGGCAGGGCCCATGACCTTTTCGGTTTACAGGCTGAGCACCTCATCTACGGAGGCACGACCCTTGCACCGCTCATTGCCCACCTCTTCAACCGTGCACTGGTTAAAGGGTTCCCTGACTCATGAACTGAGCACACCATAGTGCCCATTCATAAGTCAGGAGATACTATGGATCCAGCTACATACTGGACGATCATGATTGGCCCTATATTGGCCAAGTTATATGGGGCGGTACTGGAGACAGAGTTGAGTACTCTCGCTGAGAAGAAGGGTATCAAGGCTCCAAGACAGGCAGGCTTCAGACGAGATTACTCTACCATTGACCACATCTTCACTCTGAGATGCCTGATCGACCAGGCAAGGGTGAGGAAGAGAGATTATATTGCTGCTTTGTGGACTTCCGCAAAGCATTTGACACCGTTCCCAGGGGACGACTCTTCAGACGACTACTTGATATCGGAGCCCCAGAGGAGATGATATGGGGGATCTATGCCTTATACCAGAGTATCTGGCAGCGTCAGATGTCCGGGGGGCTTATCTCATCCACTTGCTAGCACTATCGGGGTGAAGCAAGGATGCCCTCTTTCACCCACCCTCTTTGGTCTCTACATTGATGAGATAGTAGACTACATACAGCAGCACGGGGTGATGGCATTGAGGTACGCGGGTCCACTATCCATATTCTTTTATATGCTGATGATATTGTACTGGTTTCAAAGTCTGCAGAAGGTCTACAGCATCATCTACATGGCCTAGATGACTTTTGCACACACAGAGGGTTATCTGTGAACCTTGGTAAAACCAAGGTCATGATCTTTCATACATCAGCACAGGTACGCAGACATAGTTTGTTCAAGGCAGCGGATGGACCGATTGAGGTGGTCGGATCATATGTTTACTTGGGAGTATTTACAGCCGCATCAGGGGTCTTCTCTATGTCTGAGGCAGCACGTGACCGCATCATGCGTGGGTATGCAGCACTTGCCTTGATGGAGAGACAGTGCCACCAGGCATATTTTCAGGAGCCCCGCACAAAATGGTGGCTCTTCGACACTTTGGTTACACCAACGCTCATGTATGGGGCAGCCATATGGGGACCAAGATTAGCCACATCAATATGGACAGCATTAGAGAGGCCACAGATCCTCATGATTTCCAGACTTATCCGGAGCAAGCCTTCAGTACCACATGATATCATTAGAGCAGAGCTCGCTGCACCACCGATGCTAGTTGAGGCACTATTCCAAACAGTATGCCTATTACACAGACTCCGCAACATGGATACAGAGCACATTGCTTATCGGGCTTTCCAAGCATCACGGGACATGGCATTAGCAGGCGACACCTCCTCATGGTATGCACAGACACGAGACTGGCTGGCCCACCACGGCATTGACATAGACAGGCTACCACCACTACAGTACGACTCACATGCACCCACCTACTCGCTCTCTCATCAGGAGAGGAATAGGATCATTCGTCAGGAGATATGGCATACATACAAACAGAGGACATGGGTGAGCCCTAGGGGTACATTGCCACCAAAAATGCTCTATTACCGTCAGCATTTCCTACATATATTGGACGAGGGCTTCATCGAGATTCCGAGATACATGCAGACATATCTACCCCACCAGCTCGAGTCGTCATTGGGCAGCTCCGGGTTTCATCACATCAGCTCGATATTGAGAGGGGTCGATCCAGGGGAGTCCCCCGTGAGGAGAGGTGGTGCCCAGTATGCGAGACAGAGGTAGAGAGTGAGGAGCATTTTGTTATCAGATGAACAGCATATGTAGACCTACGAGCACAGTTCCAGATAGAGGAGTCACTCCTGTTATGCATGACTATGGGAGACCAGCGACGCTTAGGACACTTCCTCGCAGTAGCATACGAGAGGCGAGATCGGTCACTCCAGCCCACACATCAGCCACGGGTGAGTACGCAGCAGACCATTCCCCAGATCTTTCAGCGAGCTGAGCTACATCAAAGAGGTCCATATATAGGGCTCACGCTCTACCAGGCAGCAGCACAGAGATATCATCGACCACGACTATATCAGGAGGATATCTCACGCATCAGGACAGCCTACGACCACATGATGCAGCATAGGCGCACCACCACCCCATGGGTTGTCTTCCTTCAGGAGGCACTCAGACCACCCCCGATGTACCACATACTACACCCACCTCCACCCATTCACCAGTAGCTAGGGTGTTTTACTCACACTTTTACTCACATGTCCACCATGTATTAGGTGGCCACTATCTGTGGAGTCAAGGCCACATCTCCCCATCCTTTTCCAGCTTTATATATATCTTTGTGTCGTGATATACCTTTTATTTCATTTCATCCTCTACACAGGGTTACTACACTTGTACATGGTTTTTGTCTCATAGGCCAAGTTTGGCCTCGAGAAGACGTTAATATGACCTCTCTCTCTCTCTCTCTCTCTCTCTCTCTCTCTCTCTCTCTCTCTCTCTCTCTCTCTCTCTCTCTCTCTCTCTCTCTCTCTCTCTCTCTCTCTCTCTCTCTCTCTCTCTAAACCGAAACCCTAACCCTAATCCCTCGAAACCCTAACCCGACCTTGCTCCAAAAAACCTAACCCTAACCCTAACCCCAAACCCGACCTTGCCCCAAACCCGGCCCGGACCAATAACTGTTTCCTACAGTTATTAGCCACTCCCACCCTTGCTCCATCGCGCATCGGGCGCGCTCCCGTCTTCATCGCAAGTCTTTAGGCTCAGTACTCTGAGCATTCTTTCATCTTCGAATGCAATGAGCGCTACGGCTAAGAAGGACGATTTGACAAAAATGGAGGACAAACTGACCATAGCTATCAAAGAAAACAAGAAGATGGTGGACTCCACTATCACGGCCATCATCAGCCGCCTCTCAAAGCTCGAGAAGGAAGTAGAAACATATCATAAGGAGAGGGAAGCATGGCAAAAAGAGAAAGAAGAATGGACTAAGGAGAGGGCAAACATGAAAGAGGAATTGGAGCTCCTCAAAGCTTCAATGGTCTCTCTTACACCCGAAGAGGGAGAGATTAATATGAACAAGACAGAAGCTCTCAAAGAAGAACTCACCAAATCCTTGACCGAGAGCATGGAAAACAAATTAGAAGCTACCAAAGAAGGGTGGATCGACATAGTGAAGAAGAACATCAAAAAAGAAGCCAAAGAGAAAGCACAAAAGGAAGAAGCCCTCATCGTGCACACCACTATTGAGGAAGAAAAGATGAGACATGCCCGCCGTCTCAATGTACGCATCACGGGCATTGAAGAAAAAGAAGGCTCTACCCCCGAGTCCGATGGGAAAACACTATGCAAGATACTCGGCTACAAAGAGGAGTCCCCCCCATTCATCAAGTCTTGGAGAACGGGACGAGACCCCACGAAGAAGAGAGCTCTCATTCTACACTTCCCTTCCGAAGATATAAGATCTACTTTCCTACGCAGGAGGGTGATTTTGAGAGCACTTGATGGCCCCCCCCATCTACCTTGACGATGATCTCACACCCATGCAGGTAGCACACCGTCGTGCATGCATGCCGAGAGTACATCAAGCTCGCAAAGAAGGAAAGAAGGCTTCATACAGAGATGGTCGTGTCATCATTGATGGCAAGGCCATCCCATAGGGATTCGCGGCCTGTGAGACACTCGAGGAGATACACCTTGCAGTTTGGAACTGCAATGGAGATCTATGGACACACCCAGAGAGATTGGAAGAGGTGCGCAAAGACAAAGACATCATTATGCTCACAGAGACACATGAGAGCCCGAACCGGGGCCTACCTCGTGTCCACGGTTTTCAGTGGGAGTCCACATACAGAGAGTGTACACGTCAGCACACCACCCGAGGATCAGGAGGAGTAGCCATACTCTTTAGAGATGGACTTCAGAGCAGGATACAGATAGTCGCACGTGATTCACAGGCCAGATATCTTTGGATTCGACTCCAGCTCTCGCAGGAGCGGATCATCTTCATAGCATTATGCTACTTTGCTCCTTCTAGCTCGCGTTTCGCTATCATAGATCGAGAGGAGGACTCACCATACACTTGCTTGTCAGAAGAGATTACAGAGTACTCTGCATTAGGGAAGTCTTCCTTATGGGAGACTTCAATGCCAGGACAGGCAATGATCAGTGTGAGATATTTGACCCAGAAGACCCGGAGATACTACATACCATAGAGGATGAGTCTACAGCTCGAGCTTCAGCTGACCCTACACACACTCACTATGGCACTCACCTACTCAGACTAGGCTCTCGACATAATCTCGTTATCTATAACGGGATGACTCAGTGGCCTACCTCAGGAGGATTGACATGCATACCACACTCAGTCACAGATGGCGGGGGAAGTACAGTAGATTACGTCATGGGGTCCAGAGAGGCCATCCACCTACTTACCTCATTCACCATCCCACCCATACCCATTGGGGCCGATCACACATACCTCGCACTCTCCCTGAAGGGAGACACCCCTACACGCATACCCGCAGCACGCATCCCACACACCACCATCCACTTCACACACGAGCTAGCTCACATATATGCGGCTCGAGTCGAGCAAGGTCTTCTCTTACTTCATCCTGACACTCCACTATCCCTACTCACCTCTCAGATAGCATCAGTTCTTCAGACATCAGCCATCAGCTCCTTCCCACACACCATCCATTCTCGTCACACACCTCCTCCCGGGACTATGCCACAACATCGTTGGTATGATGAGGATTGCAGAGATCTTTACCGCCGACTACGAGCTCAGCGAGCATTGGGAGAGATCACAGAGAGAGAGGCCAAGGGACAGATGAAGACTCTCACACGTCGAAAGAGGCGAGCCTTTGAGGAGGCACAGGAGCTTGAGCTATACCATCTCTTTATGAGTATGGACAGTGCTGCAGCATGGCGCAGCCTACGAGAGCCACGCCCGACCACACCTATTGGAGACCCACACACATGGCATGATTATGCTCAGAGGTTATATGAGGTACCTAGGCAGCCTCCCATTCCCCAGTCACTTGAGCCTCGCCCTTCTAGTTCTTCTCTCTTCACAGCAAAGATGGTTGAGAGGGCCATACGACGACTTCGACATGGACGTTCGACAGACCACGCAGGACTGAAGAGCGAGCATCTCATATATGCAGCCTCCACTATAGCCCCGTTGATTGCACATGTCTTCAACCGGGCTATAGGAGAGGGCTTCCCAGAGGAGTGGACTAGGCACACCATTGTGCCTATCCACAAATCTGGCGACACCCTGGATCCAGGGAACTACAAGACCATCATGATTGGCCACACCATGGCCAAACTATACGGTGCCATACTTGAGGCAGAGCTCAGTTCATATGCAGAGACTGAGGGGCTACGAGCACGAGGCCAGGCAGGTTTTCGACGAGCTTTCTCTACTATTGATCACATCTTCATTCTGCGCTGCCTCATTGATGGGGCAAGGGTGCGGAAGAAGAGGCTATATTGCTGCTTTGTGGACTTCCGCAAAGCTTTTGATACAGTGCCGCGCGAGAGGCTCTTCCAACGCCTCCAGAGCTTGGGAGTACCATCAGGGATGATTTGGGCCATCTATGCACTCTATGAGCAGGTGACTGGGAGGGTACGGTGTCCAGGAGGTATGTCTGAGGCCATTGCTAGCACCATCGGTGTTAAGCAAGGCTGCCCACTCTCTCCCACTCTATTTGGTCTCTACATTGACGAGATTGAGGACTACATTCTCCGAGCTGGAGGAGAGGGTGCAGACCTCGCAGGTACACATGTCCACATTTTATTATATGCCGATGACATTGTCTTGATTTCAGAGTCACCCGAGGGATTACAGCGCCACCTTGAGGCCCTGGATGAGTTTTGTACACAGAGGGGCTTGACAGTAAACCTTGGCAAGACCAAGGTCATGATCTTCCACACCTCCCCCATGGTGAGGAATGGAGCAGGATTCAGAGCTGGTGGTGGACAGATTGAGGTGGTCACTTCCTATGTCTATCTCGGAGTCACATTCACGAGCTTGCCTGGCCCCTTCAGCATGAGACAGGCAGCCACCGATAGACTCACACGTGGATATGCAGCTTTAGCCATGTTAGAACAGAGATGTCACCAAGCACACTTCCAGGAGCCCCGCACGAAGGGCTGGCTATTTGACACACTGGTCAGACCAGCTATGATGTATGCTGCGACGGTTTGGGCCCCAGGTCTCACAGTCACCCAGTGGAGTGCGATCGAGAGGCCACAGGTACGTATGATCTCGCGATTATTTCGTGGGAAACAGTCGGTGCCACATGACATCATCAGGGCAGAGCTAGCTGCACCACCCATGGCAGTAGAGGCACTATTCCAGACTATCTGCTTTATTCAGAGGATTAGGGACCTCCCTACAGATAGACTCACACACAGAGCTCTTGAGGCATCTATACAGATATCAGAGTTAGGATATGAGAGAGCTTGGTACACTCAGGTTAGAGTCTGGTTTGATAGTCATGGACTTGATATGGACAGATTGCCGCCTTTTCAGTATGACCCAGACTCACCTCACATCCACCTCTCTCGTCGTGAGAGGAATGTTGTGCTCAGACAGGATCTCTGG
>CM035412.1:36545331-36552831 GCA_020310875.1 Ceratopteris richardii | reverse complement strand
TACCCCTAGGGCTCACCCATGTCCTCTGTTTGTATGTATGCCATATCTCCTGACGAATGATCCTATTCCTCTCCTGATGAGAGAGCGAGTAGGTGGGTGCATGTGAGTCGTACTGTAGTGGTGGTAGCCTGTCTATGTCAATGCCGTGGTGGGCCAGCCAGTCTCGTGTCTGTGCATACCATGAGGAGGTGTCGCCTGCTAATGCCATGTCCCGTGATGCTTGGAAAGCCCGATAAGCAATGTGCTCTGTATCCATGTTGCGGAGTCTGTGTAATAGGCATACTGTTTGGAATAGTGCCTCAACTAGCATCGGTGGTGCAGCGAGCTCTGCTCTAATGATATCATGTGGTACTGAAGGCTTGCTCCGGATAAGTCTGGAAATCATGAGGATCTGTGGCCTCTCTAATGCTGTCCATATTGATGTGGCTAATCTTGGTCCCCATATGGCTGCCCCATACATGAGCGTTGGTGTAACCAAAGTGTCGAAGAGCCACCATTTTGTGCGGGGCTCCTGAAAATATGCCTGGTGGCACTGTCTCTCCATCAAGGCAAGTGCTGCATACCCACGCATGATGCGGTCACGTGCTGCCTCAGACATAGAGAAGACCCCTGATGCGGCTGTAAATACTCCCAAGTAAACATATGATCCGACCACCTCAATCGGTCCATCCGCTGCCTTGAACAAACTATGTCTGCGTACCTGTGCTGATGTATGAAAGATCATGACCTTGGTTTTACCAAGGTTCACAGATAACCCTCTGTGTGTGCAAAAGTCATCTAGGCCATGTAGATGATGCTGTAGACCTTCTGCAGACTTTGAAACCAGTACAATATCATCAGCATATAAAAGAATATGGATAGTGGACCCGCGTACCTCAATGCCATCACCCCGTGCTGCTGTATGTAGTCTACTATCTCATCAATGTAGAGACCAAAGAGGGTGGGTGAAAGAGGGCATCCTTGCTTCACCCCGATAGTGCTAGCAAGTGGATGAGATAAGCCCCCCGGACATCTGACGCTGCCAGATACTCTGGTATAAGGCATAGATCCCCCATATCATCTCCTCTGGGGCTCCGATATCAAGTAGTCGTCTGAAGAGTCGTCCCCTGGGAACGGTGTCAAATGCTTTGCGGAAGTCCACAAAGCAGCAATATAATCTCTCTTCCTCACCCTTGCCTGGTCGATCAGGCATCTCAGAGTGAAGATGTGGTCAATGGTAGAGTAATCTCGTCTGAAGCCTGCCTGTCTTGGAGCCTTGATACCCTTCTTCTCAGCGAGAGTACTCAACTCTGTCTCCAGTACCGCCCCATATAACTTGGCCAATATAGGGCCAATCATGATCGTCCAGTATGTAGCTGGATCCATAGTATCTCCTGACTTATGAATGGGCACTATGGTGTGCTCAGTTCATGAGTCAGGGAACCCTTTAACCAGTGCACGGTTGAAGAGGTGGGCAATGAGCGGTGCAAGGGTCGTGCCTCCGTAGATGAGGTGCTCAGCCTGTAAACCGAAAAGGTCATGGGCCCTGCCATGCTGTAGACGGGCAATATCGCGTCCCACCATAGTGGGTGTGAAGAAGTCAGATGTAGTAGGACGTGAGCTCTGTGGTCTTGGAATGGGGGGCTAGTCTGGGATCTCGTATAGGCTCTGTGCATAGCTATGCCAAGTGCTCGGGTCTCGGATGGGTGTCTGCTGTCTTCTCTCTCTCAAATGTCACCATGCCACTGCACTGTCTCGACTCATGAGTAAATGATAAATATCCCAGTACTCTCTCTCTTCCCAATCACGCCGTTTGCGGCGAGTAAGGCTCTGCATGCGACGCTGTGCCTGTGTGTGTAATATCCCCTCTATGCTCTAAAATGCGTAGGTGCTTCCGTAGCTCGCGGCAATCTGCATCATACCAGCGGTTCTGAGGCATGGAACCTCTGCGTGGAAGGTGTATATGTGTGTAGTGTGGGAAACTGCAGAGAGATGAGTCGTGTAGGATGGTGGTGAACTGTGATGTAAGTGTGTCCAAGGGTGAGAGTGGATCGAGGGAGAGTAGGCGGGTGTGTAAATGGTGTGCATAAACGTGTGAGAGCTCGTGTGTGAAGTGTATCGTGATGTGTGTCTCAGTGGGTGAGGGAGGGTCTAATGGAATAGGAGATGAGAGTGTGAATGTGATAAATGTATGGTCAGCACCAAGTGGGCATCGTCCAATAGTAAGTGAGGTGATGAGTGAAGCTCTAGAGGTGGTACCCAAAATGTAGTCGACTGTGCTCTCACCTCCCCCGTGAGGGAAGCAAGTAAGTCCGCCCGAACCAGGCCAGCGATGCATACCGTTATATTTAACGAGCTGATGTCGGCTGCCTAGGTCAAGCAGATGTTTGCCATACCCTGTGGTGTCCTGACCCATATCTGTCAATACTCTACTGGTACTCATCTCCTCTGGGTCTGTGGTCCTCATGAGATGTGGGTGATCCATATCGTATGCATCGTACTGATGTGACTGAGTGCGTCCATTGAAGTCCCCATAAGGAAGACTTCACCTAGTGTGCTATAATGTAGTATGTCATCTGAAAGTGCTGTGTATGGATGGTGAGTCTCTGTCTCGGATCGGTCCCCCAAGATCCTGTTCTTCGTATTGAGATCCACCTGGAGGGAAGTAGCATATAGCAATGTAAATCCAGCTCCCCTGTGCTATCTCCATGCGAACCCACATGAATCGTGCCTCCTCATCTCTTCCTATAATATGGATCCGGCTCTGTATCTCCTGTCTAAATACGATGGCCACCCCTCCCGACCCTCGCGCTGTACTCTGTCTTGTCGTGGTCCTAAATGCAGATTCCCAATGAAAACTTGCAATGCGAGGTAGACCTCTCTCTGGGCTCTCGTGGGTCTCTGTGATGCAAGCAAAGTCACGAGTGTCTAGGATCTCTTCCAATCGGTCTGGCCGTGTCCAAAGTGCTCCATTGTAGTTCCAGACTGCTCCTCTGAGTGGTGACTCCTGATATGGTGTTGCCTCATAGGCCACGTATCCCTATTTGATAGGGCGTCCGTCGATGAAGACTTTACCGCCCTGGTAGAAGGCCTTCTTTCCCTCTCGTCGGGTTTGAAGAATATGTGGCATACATGTCCGACGGTGCTCTATCTGCATCCTCGTGTGTGTGTGTGTGTGTGAGAGAGAGAGAGAGAGAGAGAGTGTTTTTACGTCTATTAGGAGGCCGAACTCGGCCTATGAGACAAATCAATGTACATGGGTGTATCTTCTGTCAATCGGAAAAAGATAAAAGTGCTGAAAAAAAAAGCTTGTAAGGCTGATGTAGATCTGTGTAGTATGCATGTAGAGAGACCCATGAAAGTGGGAGGGGGGGATGGTGAATGGAGTGCTATATCTATAGCCTATATGCAAAAGGGTAGTACAAGCATGATAATGCATGTGAACGACTAACTAGCTCCATCTTGTACTAGTGGGCGGGTGTAAGATGTGGTACATGGGTGGAGGTGGAGTCAAGGCCGCCCTGATGGCTACAGCAGGATCTGCCATCATCCGGGATCGTCTCTCCTCCATGGTGCGATGGTCACGAGCCTGAATGTCTTCAATTTGGTGTCTGTGAAGTCTGAGGGCCCGATGTCCTATAGCACGGGGTCGTCTCCTAGCTCGAGAGGTCTGAGCCTGTTGAAGAGTCACCCCTCTCGATGTGTGAGCTAAGGGGGGGAGAGCTGCTGCACGTCGTGCAATGAAGAAGTCAGTGAGCTGACTCTGTCTCCCTCGTGTCTGGCAGCTGCAGTAGGCTGGAGGAGAGAATCTCTGTGACTCTGAATCTCTAGTAAGAATCGCCCGAGCTGTCGCTGATCTCTAGAGCCCATGATCTCTCGGAGGGTGGGCTGCCCTGTAAACAGAGTCTTGTATCTGTCTCTAATGTCATCATATGAGCTACATCGGCAAACAAAGTGCTCCTCATCCTCCATCTCTACTCTGCATATCCTGCATAGCCGCTCCTCTCTGGGAACGTCTGTGACTCTGCCTATCTCAATCTCTAGTCGGTGTGATGAGACCCTCAACTGGCCAATAGCTACCCTCGAGCTATGAGGAATGTAGGTATCCATGTAGCGTGGTCGCTAGATGAAACCATATGCTAGTATGTCCAAGAACTGGTCTCGGTAGTGCGATAGTCTCGATCCCATGTGTGGTGTATGCCATGTCTCACTAATGTAGAGCTTCCAAAGGTCCTGTCTGAGCACAAGATTCCTCTCATGATGCGAGAGGTGGATGTGAGGTGAGTCTGGGTCACACTGAAAAGGCGGCAATCTATCCATATCAAGTCCATGACTATCAAACCACGCTCTAACCCGAGTGTACCAAGCTCTCTCATATCCCGACTCTGATATCTGTATAGATGCCTCAAAAGCTCTGTGTGTGAGTCTTTCTGTAGGAAGCTCCCTCACCCTCTGAATAAAGGATGTCACATGGAGTATCCTATATGAATAGTATTTAGAGGTATGACCCTTCTCTTATTCATATAGAGTATGATGCTCACATGAGTGCCAAGTGGCACTCATGAAAGGAACCTTGACTATTGACCCATTTTGGGTGTAGAGAGAGAGAGAGTAGTCTTTGAGACACCACGCGGCTGGGCGGAACAATCATCAAGAGGAATCTCCGTGTGCGCTCGAGAATGGAGCCGATCGTCGTCATCGATTAGTGTGCAGAGAAGTACTGTCTTTATTCTAAAAGTGGAGGGTGTCCTCAGGAGAATCCAACAGATGGTATCGGAGCAGGTACACACACGGACAGAGCTATAACTGCCGACGGGACCGCCCACGAAGGAGCACAGAGGTATAACTGCCGACGGGACCGCCCACGAAGGAGCACAGAGCCTGCCGCTGCGCGCACCCACGTAGTGGACCAAGGGAACTCAAGCTCTCCCTCTACCCTCCCTCCAAGATATGTGAAGAATGGAAGAAACCCAATATATATAGGCTGATTTGAGCGCGTGTGTGTGCATCTGTGGGATAAACCTCCCCTTCATCGACAGCCCAAGAACCTTTCCTTTTTGATGGCGAGTTCGAATTGAGCAGGGAGGTAACATTTGAAATTTTTATGGAATTTTGGAATGGAAAAGTGATGCTATGAGCCAAGTTTTTTGGGAAATCATGATGCACATATGTAATACGGGCTGTGGAGAAGGGTTTTGGGTCTTGGGTTTTCATTGAAAAGCTTCAGTCCTTCAGTTTGAAGCTCTTCAAAGTTTCTACTTCAAGAGGGTTACCTTTTCACTTCCCACCGGTGACATACCTCACTTCTCCGGACCATATCTTCTTCATACCATATCGGATTTTCAAAATCTTGGTCACGTTTCGAAGCTACGCTTTCAAGCTTCGCTCAGAGACCATCGGTGTTGGATTTGGAAGAGATTTGCCCTACCAAAATCTCTCTGCAGCGCTTCAGCAGGAACTAGGCGGCCACTCCCGGGCCTAGTTTTTCTTCATTCGGACTCCAAATCCAATTTTTTCACTTGGGATTGTCTCGAATTTTTGAAGTGCAGGTGCTGGGCAACACTTTGTGGACTGGCGAGGATTGGAAAATTTCTGAAATTGTTCAGTTGCATTCAGTTTGCCCGTTTGAGGCTTTTCCTACGCACTTTTGGTGTTATTTTGGATGGTTTATGGTGTCTAGAACCTCCCCGGACCAAGCGGACATTTCCAATTTTCTTTTGGGACTGGCGAGGACTTAAAATCAGCGGCTTGAAGCATCAAGGACCACCTGGATTTAGCTTCCGCAACACTACTTTGTATCAGGGAAGTGCTCTTGTGTTATATCTCTCTTCTTCTTGCATATTTTAACTCTACTTCCATTCATTTTCATACTCTCTAGTTAGCAAACCGGGGAAGGGTACTTAAATATGGAAAATAAAGGCAAACAAGTAGTTGAGACCACTTCTCCACCTAGAGAGCAACTAGAGGATCAGGATGCTAGGATGGAAGAAGTAGAGTTAGGACAAGAAATAGAAGAGCACATAGAAGAAAAAGAGCCTTCACAGCAAGAGTACACTTATGAAGAGCTTATAGATGAATTCGTCACTCGTGACCAATTCATTGACTTGAAAGAGCAAACCCTCAAGTTAGAGAAAGATTTGGGTAGCATTACATCTCTTATACAGCAACTTAAGTCTCAAATGATCTCTCTTGAGACTAGTGTCACTTCTTTCCTAGCTAGGAAGGAAAGAGAGACTCCTACCATTCCTCTAGAGATTACTAGGAAAGAGACTTCTCTTCCTAGTAAATATAAAGGAGAGAGCTCTAGGGAAGCTCCCCTCCTGAAAGACTTAAAGCCACCAACCTTCACGGGGGATGACCGAGACAGGAATAAGGATGCAATCTACACTTTTTTACAAAAGTGGCAAGATTTGCATCAATTGAAGGGCACCCCACCTGAGTATCGTGTGCTAGAGGCGAGTCTCTCCCTCGGCCCGCGTGCTTATAAGTGGTGGATGAGTCTTAAGGAGGCAAACTCTATCCCTAGTGACTGGACTCAGTTTGAGACTCTTTTTCTAAAAGAGTTTCTTCCTGAAAATGAAGAGGAGAGGAATTGGGATGAGTGGGATAGGATTACTCAAAGAGGCAGGCCTCTTTCAGTCTATCTATCCCACTATAGAGAGATCACTTTGAAGCTTAAGGGTCTAGATGATTTTCAGAAGACCAGAGGGTTTGTTAGGGGCTTGGATAAAGCCATAAAGAGGGAAGTCAGGAGGAATGCGCCTAAGACGTTTGAGGAGGCGATCAAATATGCACAGATATATGAGGACCATAACCGTCCTCAGTATACTCCTATGGAGACGGATCAGCCCCTTAAACCTCTTAGCACCACTAAATTTAAGAAAAAGTTGCCTTTTGGAAAAAACAAGGTTTTTATTAAAAAACAAAGATCACAAGGGCCTAAGCTATCCACAGACCAGTTTGAGAAGGCCAAAAGAGAGAACCTGTGTTTTAGGTGCCTATCCCCTAGCCACTCACAGTGGAACTGTCCACTCAAGAAGGGGGAAGAAAAGAAGAAAGGACCAGAGTCTAGTACGGCTCCTGAAAGGGGCAAAAAGGCGGTCCACCTGGTGCAGACCCTTCCCATTTATGGAAGCTCTAGCTGCAAGGGAGTGGAGGTGATGCATGAGGATATAGAGCACACGTGTTGTTTGACTCAGTCATTATGATCACCGCAGTTTGGACCACATGACTTGGTCAAGCTACATGGTAGTGTATACGGGACCAGGGTGCGAGTCATGATAGATGACTCTGCCACTCATAATTTCATTAACTATGCTTTGGTCAAGAAATTGAAGATTCCCCAACAGCCTAGTGCACATAAATACATTGTATCTATGATGCAAGGGCAAGATAAAAGAATATGGGATACTATGGTATCCAATTTGGAAGTCAAGATGCAGGATTATACAGATCATATGGACTTCCAAATTATGAATATGGAGAGGACAGATCTAGTTTTAGGAAGAGAATGGCTATGGG
>CM035412.1:36517831-36540331 GCA_020310875.1 Ceratopteris richardii | reverse complement strand
ACATACAGAGGACATGGGTGAGCCCTAGGGGTACATTGCCACCGAAAATGCTCTACTACCGCGAGCATTTTCTACATATATCGGGCACGGGCTTCATCGAGATTCCGAGATACATGCAGACCTACCTTCCCCACCACCCACGAGTCGTCATTGGGCAGCTCCGGGTTTCATCACATCAGCTCGAGATTGAGAGGGGTCGGTCCAGGGGAGTCCCCCGTGAGGAGAGGTGGTGCCCAGTATGCCAGACAGAGGTAGAGAGTGAAGAGCATTTTGTTATCAGATGTCCAGCATACATAGACCTACGAGCACAGTTCCAGATCGAGGAGTCATTCCAGCTGTGCATGACTATGGGAGACCAGAGACGCTTGGGACGCTTTCTCACAGCAGCATACGAGAGGCGAGAGCAGTCACTACAGCCCATACATCAGACACGGGTGAGTACCCAGCAGACCATTACCCAGTTCTTTCAGCGAGTTGAGCTACATCAGAGAGGTCCATCTATAGGGCTCACGCTCCACCAGGCAGCAGCACAGAGAGCACAGCGCCGACCACGCATGGGCGGATATCGTCGACCACGACTATATCAGGAGGATATCTCACGCATCAGGATTGCCTACGACCACATGATGGAGCATAGGCGTACCACCACCCCCTGGGTTGTCTTCCTTCAGGAGGCACTCAGACGACCACCGATGTACCACATACTACACCCACCTCCACCCATCACCAGTAGCTAGGGCGTTTTACTCACATTTTGGACCCCCCCCCATGTATTAGGTGGCCACTATCTGCAGAGTCAGAGCCACATCTCCCCATCCTTTTCCAGCCCTATATAGCTTTGTGTAGCGATATACTTTTTATTTCATTTTATCTTCTACACAGGGTTACTACACTTGTACATGGTTTTTGTCTCATAGGCCAAGTTTGGCCTCCAGAAGACGTTAATATGACTTTCTTTCTTTCTTTCTCTCTCTCTCTCTCTCTCTCTCTCTCTCTCTCTCTCTCTCTCTCTCTCTCTCTCTCTCTCTCTCTCTCTCTCTCTCTCTCTCTCTCTCTCTCTCTCTCTCTCTCTCTCTCTCTCTCTCTCTCTCTCTCTCTCTCTCTCTCTCTCTCTCTCTCTCTCTCTCTCATGGCTCCCAAGCTGGACGAACAGTTGGCCACCTTAGAGCATGCCCTCCGAGAGTTGATAGGAAAACACAAGAAAGAAGGAGAGTCTGCATTGAACGGGGTTACCCGTAGAGTTGTCTCCCTCGAAGCCAAGGTGGCAACCTTGGAGAAGGAAAACGAATCCCTTCGGGAAGAGCTTCTCGCTACCCGCAAGCAACACTCACGGGACACTGCGCTTACTGATATGAAAACGAAACTGGACAGCATGCACGAGCAGGGGGAGATCGCTCCACATCTAGAGGACATTCGGGTGACTATCAAGGAGTGTATGGAGGTGGTGCAGAACGAGCTTGAGACTAAGAAAGATGGATGGGTCGAGGTTGTCAAAAAGAACCTTCGAAAGGAGGCAAAGAAGAACAACCACCATGAGGAGATCCACATAGTGCATACCACCATTGAGGAGGAGCGGATGCGACAGGCCCGCAGGCTCAATGTTCGCGTCTCCGGCCTCACAGAGGAAGACGGATCACCAGAGTAGGACGGGCGTCGCTTGTGCAAATTACTTGGATACCGCGCGGAGAGACTTTCTCAGACGACGAGCGGTACTATGCACTACACCGGGAACCCCCATCTATTTGGATGACGACCTCACACGGATGCAGGTAGAGCACAGACGGGCATGCATGCCACGTGTCCTCCAGGCAAGACGAGAGGGACATCGTGCCCTCTACAGAGACGGTCGGATCATCATTGATGGACGGCCCATTGACTAGGGATTCGCGGCCTATGAAACAGCAGAGCAGGAGGTGCACATTGCAGTCTGGAACTGCAATGGATCTTTATGGACACATCCAGGGCGCCTCGAGGAGGTGATGGAGGGAAGAGACATTATCTTCTTGACATACACACGAGAGCCCGGGGAGGAGCCTATCGAGGATTGAGGGCTATATGTGGGAGTCGGCTCACCGCCGCAAGATGAGACAGCACACCACACGAGGATCAGGAGGAGTAGTCATGCTCTATAGACAGTCGTTACAGCACAGGGTACAGGTGGTAGCCAGAGACCCAGAGGCACGTTTCATGTGGATACGCTTGCAGCTATCAGAGGAGAGAGCAACGTACTTGGCCGTATGCTATATTGCACCCATTGGTTCACGCTTCACACATTCCCCTGAGAAGCTATCACGAGGGGAGGGACCAGACACCACATCACCATATGACTGCCTCAGTGACACGATTATGGAGTATACCGGGATGGGTGAAGTCTTCCTTGGAGGAGACTTCAATGCCAGCACTCAGAGCCACCAGTGTGATATCTACGACTTTGACAACCTTTAGATGCTTCATACCATAGAGGACATGCCTACACTCAGAGCCTCAGCCGACACCGCCACACCCACCTTATATGGCAGACACTTACTCCAGATGGGAGCAGCACACCGTCTCGTTATATATAATGGGATGGGGAGCTGGCCCACCTCGCGCGGTCTCACCTGCATTCCCCCCACGACACCACAGGGGGGCAGTGTGGTAGACTATGTTATCGGACCCCCGGAGGCAACACATCTCATCACCTCATTCACTATCCCACCCTTACTGATTGGAGCTGATCACGCATATCTTGCCCTATCCATTCGCGGCTCACCATGCATACCCCACCCCGTCACCACACAGCCACGAACCCGTACCACCATTCACTTTAGACATGAGCTAGCACATATCTATAGCTCCCATGTTCGAGAGCGCATCTACTCTCTTGATCCCTCTGCCTCCTTGGACACCCTCACCGCCCACTTCTCCTCGATCCTCCATACATCTGCTACTCTCAGCTTCCCATACACCACCCACAGCACTGCACATCCGACACGGCTGGGGCATACACCCCAGAATAGATGGTACGATGAGGAGTGTAGGCGACTATATCGACATCTCAGAGCACAGAGTCTCTTGGGATCCATCACAGAGAGGGAGGCACGACGACGGAGCCCTCACACGCCGGAAGCGGCGAGCTTTCGAGGAGCGACAGGAGGCAGAGTTGATCGACCTTCTCATGAGTAGGGATCGTGCCACCGCGTGGAGGGCACTACGTGAGCCACGTCCACCTACACCCATAGCAGATCCTTCGACTTGGCACACCTACGCCCAGAGGTTATATGACGTCCCAGGACAACCACCATTACCGATTCCTTCCACACCGCGTCCGGTGATATCCACCCTCTTCACAGCAGGCATGGGACGACAGGCCATCCATAGGCTACAGCATGGCCGTTCAGCAGACCACACGGGGATACAGGGAGAGCACTTTATATACGCAGCAGATGTAGTTTCCCACTTGATCGCCCATCTCTTCAACCGTGCTTTGGCTGAGGGATTACCCGACTCATGGACTATGCATACCATTACGCCTATCCATAAGTCCCGCGATATGATGGACCCAGGGAACTACAGGACTATTATGATAGGCCATATCCTGGCCAAGATCTATGGGGCAGTACTAGAGGCAGAGCTCAGTACACACGCTGAGGCAGCGGGGATCAGAGCACCCGGCAAGGAAGGCTTCCGCCGCACTTTCTCCACCATCGACCACATCTTCGTGCTTCGTTGCTTGATTGAGAGCGCGAAGGCGAGGAAGCAGAGACTATACTGTTGCTTTGTGGATTTCCGCAAAGCCTTCGACATGGTCCCTCCAGAGAGACTACTACGGAGGCTCCAGGAGTTATAGCTTCCATCAGACATGCTATGGGCCATCCACGCTTTGTATGCACGAGTCACAGGCAGGGTACGCTGCCCCGGCGGTCTATCAGACAGCCTTGTTAGCACCATTGGTGTGAAACAAGGTTGCCCCCTCTCACCCACTCTCTTCGGTCTCTACATCGACGAGATCACGGAGTATATACAGCGAGCAGGAGGGAGAGGAGGAGACATCGGAGGTACTCCAGTACGTATCCTATTATATGCTGATGACATTGTCCTCTCAGAGTCACAGGAGGGGTTGCAGTCACGTTTACAGGCGCTCGATACCTTTTGCATGGAGAGAGGACTCACAGTGAACCTTGGAAAGACCAAGGTCATGATCTTCCATACCTCCAGGACAGTACGCCATCGCGCCTCTTTCACAGCAGCAGCTGGGGGACAGATAGAGGTAGTGGACTCCTACGTCTACCTAGGTATCACCTTCTCGAGCAGCACAGGGGTATTCTCCATGGCACAGGCTGCGAGAGATAGATTGACGCGAGGTTATGCGGCACTTGCAGGATTGGAGAGACGCTGCTTTCAGACACATTTTCAGGAGCCCCGGACTAACGGGTGGCTCTTTGACACTCTAGTGACACCCGCATTGATGTACGCAGCAGCAATATGGGCACCAGGGATCACAGAGGCGATGTGGACGAAGATTGAGAGGCCCCAGATCACCATGATATCACGCTTGTTGCGCAGCAAGCCCTCCGTTCCACATGACATTATACGAGCTGAACTTGGCACACCACCGATGCTAGTGGAGGCCCTCTTCCAGTTGGTGACCTTTATTCTGAGAGTCAGAGAGCTCCCCACTAGCCGACTCACCAGGCTTGCATTTGAGAGCTCTAGACATTTGGTTGAGACAGGGCATGAGAGAGTATGGTATGCACAGACTTACTGATGGTTAGCAGACCATGGAATGAGCATTACGGATCTCCCCCCTTTCCAGTATGACCTCTCTTCCCCCCACATTACCCTCTCTCGTTCGGAGAGGAATAGGATCATCCGTCAGGACCTACTACAGATACACGTCACGGAGACATGGATAGCACCACGGGAGCCTCTTCCCACAAAGAGGCAACACTACAGAGAGCACTTCCTGACTGTGACAGCGGATGGTTTCATTCAGAGACCACGATACATGGATACATATATGGCACCAGCTGAGAGAGTGGCCATTGGGCAGCTCAGAGTATCATCACACCAGCTCGAGATTGAGATTGGGCGAGCCACACACCCCCAGGGATGAGCGATTATGCAGGATATATAGAGAGGAGGTGGAGGACGAGGAGCACTACACATGTAGATGCCAGGCATATGAGGACATCAAAGACCGCTACCCACAGCTCTTCATGGGGCCTAGAGAGATCAGGGCTTTATTGGGGACAGAGAACCAGCACCCTCTAGGTCGTTTCCTCGTAGAGCTCCAGCACCACCGCTTGCGGGGTGTCACATTACACAGAGCAGAGGAGCTTAGACGACAGCGTCGACGACCGAGACCCCTTGTCCGGAGAGCTCGTCCACATCAGAGAGAGATTCAGGCGATTCACGCACGCCATGACATGGAGATACAGAGACGTCAGCAGCGCACCCCTATCGATTTGGACGCCCAGAGCATTTTGAGGATCGCCATGATGCCTTACCCACCGATGCATTATATCCTACACCCACTCCAGGCATTTAGGGGGTTGTGATACCATCGAGCCTCCCCTCCCTATGCATATCATATTTGTATCTCACCCATTGAGCATATAGAGTGCATACCCATAGCACCCCACACCCTTGATGCCAGCTACTATCCCTCCTTTTATACCCGTTTGCAGTACTCACACTTTATTTTCGTTTTGGATCACAGTGGTTTGGATCATACTGATGTATATGTTTTGTCTCATAGGCCGATTTTGGCCTCTAATAGACGTTAAAAAGTCTCTCTCTCTCTCTCTCTCTCTCTCTCTCTCTCTCTCTCTCTCTCTCTCTCTCTCTCTCTCTCTCTCTCTCTCTCTCTCTCTCTCTCTCTCTCTCTCTCTCTCTCTCTCTCTCTCTCTCTCTCTCTCTCTCTCTCTCTCTCTCTCTCTCTCTCTCTCTCTCTCTCTCTCTCTCTCTCTCTCTCTCTCTCTCCCCCTCTCCCTCTCCCTCTCCCTCTCCCTCTCCCTCTCCCTCTCCCTCTCCCTCTCCCTCTCCCTCTCCCTCTCCCTCTCCCTCTCCCTCTCCCTCTCCCTCTCTCTCTCTCTCGATTTTAACCAGTTTAACCAGTTTCTTTTCAGCACTTTTATCTTTTCTGATTGACAGAAGATACACCCATGTACATCGATTTGTCTCATAGGCCGAGTTCGGCCTCCTAATAGACGTAAAAACACTTTCTTTCTTTCTTTCTTTCTTTCTCTCTCTCTCTCTCTCTCTCTCTCTCTCTCTCTCTCTCTCTCTCTCTCTCTCTCTCTCTCTCTCTCTCTCTCTCTCTCTCTCTCTCTCTCTCTCTCTCTCTCTCTCTCTCTCTCTCTCTCTCTCTCTCTCTCTCTCTCTCTCTCTCTCTCTCTCTCTCTCTCTCTCTCTCTCTCTCTCTCTCTCTCTCTCTCTCTCTCTCTCTCTCTCTCTCTCTCTCTCTCTCTCTCTCTCTCTCTCTCTCTCTCTCTCTCTCTCTCTCTCTCTCTCTCTCTCTCTCTCTCTCTCTATATATATATATATATATATATATATATATATATATATATATATATATATATATATATATATATATATATATATATATATATATATATATATATATATATATATATATTACAGGGCAGCCCACCCTCCGAGAGATCATGGACTCTAGAGACCAGCGACAGCTCGGGCGATTCCTACTAGAGATACAGAGCCACAGAGATTCCCTACTCCAGCCTACTGTAGCAGCCCATACAGGAGGGGACAGAGTCAGCTCACTGAGTTCTTTATTCCACAACGTGCTGCAGCCCTCCTTCCCTCAGCCCACACACCGAGAGGGGTGACTCTTCAACAGGCTCACACGGCTGGAGCTAGGAGACGACCCCGTGCTAGAGGATATCGGGCCCCGAGACATCACCGACATCAGATTGCAGAGATCCAGGCTCGTCACCATCGCGGCATGGAGGAGAGACGATTCCAGAATATGGCTGATCCTGCTGCAGCTATCACGATGGCCCTGACTCCACCTCCACCTATGTACCACATCTTACACCCGCCCACTAGCACAGGATGGAGCTAGTTAGTCGCTTCAGATGCATTCCCATGCTTGTTGTACTACCCCTTCGCATATAGACTATCATAGATATC
Organism: Ceratopteris richardii; assembly: GCA_020310875.1. Lineage (NCBI taxonomy): Eukaryota > Viridiplantae > Streptophyta > Polypodiopsida > Polypodiales > Pteridaceae > Ceratopteris > Ceratopteris richardii. The sequence continues at coordinate 36,533,194 of CM035412.1, read as the reverse complement.
GCACTCCATACACCCTCCCCCCCCCCCCCCCCCCCCCCACTTTCATGGGTATCTCCACACGCTTATCATGGAGATATGTAGGAGCTTTACCAATTTCTTCTTCAGCACTTTTATCTTCTCTGATAGACAGAAGATACACCCATGTACATCGATTTGTCTCATAGGCCGAGTTCGACCTCCTAATAGACGTAAAAACACTCTCTCTCTCTCTCTCTCTCTCTCTCTCTCTCTCTCTCTCTCTCTCTCTCTCTCTCTCTCTCTCTCTCTCTCTCTCTCTCTCTCTCTCTCTCTCTCTCTCTCTCTCTCTCTCTCTCTCTCTCTCTCTCTCTCTCTCTCTCTCTCTCTCTCTCTCTCTCTCTCTCTCTCTCTCTCTCTCTCTCTCTCTCTCTCTCTCTCTCTCTCTCTCTCTCTCTCTCTCTCCCCTGAGCAGCTATCAGGAGGGGAGGGACCAGACACCACATCGCCATATGACTGCCTCAGTAACACGATTATGGAGTATACCGGGATGGGTGAAGTCTTCCTTGTAGGAGACTTCAATGCCCGCACTCACAGCCACTAGTGTGATATCTACGACTTTGACGACCCTGAGATGCTTCGTACCATAGAGGACATGCCTACACTCAGAGCCTCAGCCCACACCGCCACACCCACCTTATATGGCCGACACTTATTCCAAATGGGAGCAGCACACCGTCTCGTTATATATAATGGGATGGAGAGCTGGCCCACCTCGCGCGGTCTCGCCTGCATTCCACCCACGACACCAAGGGGGGCAGTGTGGTAGACTATGTTATCGGACCTCCGGAGGCGACACATCTGATCACCTCATTCACTATCCCACCCTTACCGATTGGAGCTGATCACGCATATCATGCCCTATCCATTCGCGGCTCACTATGCATACCCCACCCCGTCACCATACAGCCACGAGCCCGTACCACCATTCACTTTAGACATGAGCTAGCACATATCTATAGCTCCCATGTTCGAGAGCGCATCTACTCCCTTGATCCCTCTGCCTCCTTGGACACCCTCACCGCCCACTTCTCCTCGATCCTCCATACATCCGCTACTCTCAGCTTCCCATACACCACCCACAGCACTGCACATCCGACACGACTGGGGCATACACCCCAGAATAGATGGTACGATGAGGAGTGTAGGCGACTATACCGACATCTCAGAGCACAGAGTATCTTGGGATCCATCACAGAGAGGGAGGCACGACGACAGATGCGAGCCCTCACACGCCCGAAGAGGCGAGCTTTCGAGGAGCGACAGGAGGCAGAGTTGATCGACCTTCTCATGAGTAGGGATTGTGCCACCGCGTGGAGGGCACTACGTGAGCCACGTCCACCTACACCCATAGCAGATCCTTCGACTTGGCACACCCACGACCAGAGGTTATATGACGTCCCAGGACAGCCACCATTACCGATTCCTTCCACACCGCGTCCGGTGATATCCACCCTCTTCACAGCAGGCATGGTACGACAGGCCATCCATAGGCTACAGCATGGCCGTTCAGCAGACCACACGGGGCTACAGGGAGAGCACTTTATATACGCAGCAGATGTAGTTTCCCACTTGATCGCCCATCTATTCAACCGTGCTTTGGTTGAGGGATTACCCCACTTATGGACTATGCATACCATTACGCCTATCCATAAGTCCGGCGATATGATGGACCAAGGGAACTACAGGACTATTATGATAGGCCATATCCTGGCAAGATCTATGGGGCAGTACTAGAGGCAGAGCTCAGTACACACACTGAGGCAGCGGGGATCAGAGCACCCGCTCAGGCAGGCTTCCGCCGCACTTTCTCCACCATCGACCACATCTTCGTGCTTCGTTGCTTGATTGAGAGCGCGAAGGCGAGGAAGCAGAGACTATACTGTTGCTTTGTGGATTTCCGCAAAGCCTTCGACATGGTCCCTCGAGAGAGACTACTACGGAGGCTCCAGGAGTTACAGCTTCCATCAGACATGCTATGGGCCATCCACGCTTTGTATGCACGAGTCACAGGCAGGGTACGCTGCCCCGGCGGTCTATCAGACAGCCTTGTTAGCACCATTGGTGTGAAACAAGGTTGCCCTCTCTCACCCACTCTCTTCGGTCTCTACATCGACGAGATCACGGAGTATATACAGCGAGCAGGAGGGTGAGGAGGAGACCTCGGAGGTACACCAGTACATATCCTATTATATATTGATGACATTGTCATGCTCTCAGAGTCACAGGAGGGGTTGGAGTCACATTTACAGGCGCTCGATACCTTTTGCATGGAGAGAGGACTCACAGTGAACCTTGGCAAGACCAACGTCATGATCTTCCATACCTCCAAGACAGTATGCCATCGCGCCTCTTTCACAGCAGCTAGAGGACAGATTGAGGTAGTGGACTCCTACGTCTACCTAGGTATCACCTTCTCGGGTAGCACAGGGGTATTCTCCATGGCACAGGCTGCGAGAGATAGATTGACGCGAGGTTATGCGGCACTTGCAGGATTGGAGAGATGCTGCTTTCAGACACATTTTCAGGAGCCCCGGAGTAAGGGGTGGCTCTTTGACACTCTAGTGACACCCGCATTGATGTACGCAGGAGCAGTATGGGCACCAGGGATCACAGAGGCAATGTGGACGCAGATTGAGAGGCCCCAGATCACCATGATATCACGCTTGCTGCGCAGCAAGCCCTCCGTTCCACATGACATTATACGAGCTGAGCTTGGCACACCACCGATGCTAGTGGAGGCCGTCTTCCAGTTGGTGACCTTTATTCTAAGAGTCAGAGAGCTCCCCACTAGCCGACTCACCAGGCTTGCATTTGAGAGCTCTAGACATTTGGCAGAGACAGGGCATGACAGAGTATGGTATGCACAGACTTACCAATGGTTAGCAGACCATGGCATGAGCATTACGGATCTCCCCCCTTTTCAGTATGACCTCTCTTCCCCCCACATTACCCTCTCTCGTTCGGAGAGGAATAGGATCATCCGTCAGGACCTACTACAGATACACGTCAGGGAGACATGGATAGCACCACGGGAGCCTCTTCCCACAAAGAGGCAACACTACAGAGAGCACTTCCTGACTGTGACTGCGGATGGTTTCATTCAGGGACCACGATACATGGATACATATATGGCACCGGCTGAGAGAGTGGCCATTGGGCAGCTCAGAGTATCATCAGACCAGCTCGAGATTGAGATTGGGCGAGCCACACATACCCCCAGGGATGAGCGATTATGCAGGATATGTAGAGAGGAGGTGGAGGACGAGGAGCACTACACATGTAGATGCCAGGCATATGAGGACATCAGAGACCGCTACCCACAGCTCTTCAGGGGGCCTAGAGAGATCAGGGCTTTATTGGGGACAAAGGACCAGCGCCCTCTAGGTCGTTTCCTAGTAGAACTCCAGCACCGTCGCGTATCACTCCTCCAGCAGCAGATGGAGATACACCTGACCCCACCCCCTCAGACTTATATTACAGATTTTTTCAGACCCACATACACTCGAGGGCCCAGCTCGATGCGGGGTGTCACATTACACAGAGCAGAGGAGCTTAGACGACAGCGTCGACGACCGAGACCCCTTGTCCGGAGAGCTGGTCCACATCAGAGAGAGATTCAGGCGATTCACGCACGCCATGACATGGAGATACAGAGACGTCAGCAGCGCACCCCTATCGATTTGGCGCCCGGAGCATTTTGAGGATCGCCATGATGCCTTACCCACCGATGCATTATATCCTACACCCACTCCAGGCATTTAGGGGGTTGTGATACCATTGAGCCTCCCCTCCCTATGCATATCATATTTGTATCTCACCCATTGAGCATATAGAGTGCATACCCATAGCACCCCACACCCTTGATACCAGCTACTATCCCTCCTTTTATACCCGTTTGCAGTACTCACACTTTATTTTCGTTTTGGATCACAGTGGATTGGATCATACTGATGTATACGTTTTGTCTCATAGGCCGATTTTGGCCTCTAATAGACGTTAAAAAGTCTTTCTCTCTCTCTCTCTCTCTCTCTCTCTCTCTCTCTCTCTCTCTCTCTCTCTCTCTCTCTCCTCTCCCTCTCCCTCTCCCTCTCCCTCTCCCTCTCCCTCTCCCTCTCCCTCTCCCTCTCCCTCTCCCTCTCCCTCTCCCTCTCCCTCTCCCTCTCCCTCTCCCTCTCCCTCTCCCTCTCCCTCTCCCTCTCCCTCTCCCTCTCCCTCTCCCTCTCCCTCTCCCTCTCCCTCTCCCTCTCCCTCTCCCTCTCCCTCTCCCTCTCCCTCTCCCTCTCCCTCTCCCTCTCCCTCTCTCTCTCTCTCTCTCTCTCTCTCTCTCTCTCTCTCTCTCTCTCTCTCTCTCTCTCTCTCTCTCTCTCTCTCTCTCTCTCTCTCTCTCTCTCTCTCTCTCTCTCTCTCTCTCTCTCTCTCTCTCCCCCCCCCCCTCTGTGCCTGCCTCTCTCTGCCCTGCGTCTGCCCTGCGTCAGCCCTCTCTCTCTGCCCTGTGTCATCCTTGCGTCAGCCCCGCTTCTGCCCGCCTCTGTCCGCCGCTCCCTCCTGCTGCGTCAGCCCCGCCTCTGCCCGCCGCTCCCTCCTGCTGCGTCAGCCCCGCCTCTGCCCGCCGCTCCCTCCTGCTGCGTCAGCCCCGCCCCTCCCTCCTGTGTCAGCCCGCCACCTGCATCCTCTCTCGGCACTGCATCTGCTCCCGCCACCTGCCTCCAGCGTCAGCCTGCAGCTCTGCTCCCACCCTGCTGAAACCCTAACAAAAAAAAAAACCCTAACTCTAGTTCGGAACCAACCCTAAACCCTAATCATGTTTACGCCGAATACACCTTAGTCTCTGATTCTAACCCGAACCCTAAAACCATCCCAATGTTAACCCTAAACCGAAATCCTAAACCCTAATCCTAAACCTAACCGTAACCCTAACCCTAACCCTAACCCTAACCCTAACCCTAACCTTAACCCTAAACACCCAACCCTAACCCTAAACACCCACCCCCAAACCTAAACCTAACCCCAAACCTCTCTCTCTCTCTCTCTCTCTCTCTCTCTCTCTCTCTCATCTCTCTCTCTCTCTCTCTCTCCTCTCTCTCTCTCTCTCTCTCTCTCTCTCTCTCTCTCTCTCTCTCTCTCTCTCTCTCTCTCTCTCTCTCTCTCTCTCTCTCTCTCTAGGGTCTTCTCTTGCTTCACCCTGACACTCCACTATCCCTACTCACCTCACAGATAGCATCAGTTCTTCAGACATCCGCCATAAGCTCCTTCCCACACACCATCCATTCTGGTCACACACCTCCCCCATGGACTATGCCACAACATCGTTGGTATGATGAGGAATGCAGAGATACCTACCGCCGACTACGAGCCCAACGAGCATTGGGAGAGATCACAGAGAGACAGGCCACAGGACAGATGAAGACTCTCACACGTCGGAAGAGGCGAGCCTTTGAGGAGGCACAGATGCTTCAGCTATATCATCTCTTTATGAGTATGGACAGTGCTGCAGCATGGCGTACCCTACGAGAGCCACTCCCGACCACACCTATTGGGGACCTACACACATGGCATGATTATGCTCAGAGATTATATGAGGTGCCTGGGCAGCCTCCCATTCCCCAGCCACTTGAGCCTCGCCCTACTAGTTCTTCTCTTTTCACAGCAAAGATGGTTGAGAGGGCCATAGGACGACTGCGACATGGACGTTCGACAGACCATACGGGATTGCAGAGCGAGCACCTCATATATGCATCCTCCACTATAGCCCCGTTGATTGCACATGCCTTCAATCGGGCTATAGGGGAGGGCTTCCCAGAGGAGTGGACTAGGCATACCATTGTGCCTATCCACAAATCTGGCGACACCCTGGATCCAGGGAATTACAGGACCATCATGATTGGCCGCACCATGGCCAAACTATACGGTGCCATACTTGAGGCAGAGCTCAGCTCATATGCAGAGACTGAGGGGCTACGAGCACGAGGCCAGGCAGGTTTTCGGCGAGCTTTCTCTACTATTGATCACATCTTCATTTTGCGCTGCCTCATTGATGGGGCAAGGGTGCGGAAGAAGAGACTATATTGCTGCTTTGTGGACTTCCGCAAAGCTTTCGATACAGTGCCACGAGAGAGGCTCTTCCAACGCCTTCAGAGCTTGGGAATACCATCAGGGATGATTTGGGCCATCTATGCACTCTATGAGCAGGTGACCGGGAGAGTACAGTGTCCAGGAGGTATGTCTAAGGTCATTGCTAGCACCATCGGTGTTAAGCAAGGCTGCCCGCTCTCTCCCACTCTATTTGGTCTCTACATCGATGAGATTGAGGACTACATTCTCCGAGCTGGAGGAGAGGGTGCAGACCTCGCAGGTACACCTGTCCACATTTTATTATATGCCGATGACATTGTCTTGATTTCAGAGTCACCCGATGGATTACAGCGCCACTTGGATGCCCTCGATGAGTTTTGTACACAGAAGGGCTTGACAGTAAACCTTGGCAAGACCAAGGTCATGATCTTCCACACCTCCCCCTTGGTGAGGAATGGAGCAGGATTCACAGCCGGCGGTGGACAGATTGAGGTGGTCACTTCCTATGTCTACCTCGGAGTCACATTCCCGAGCTTACCTGGCCCCTTCAGCATGAGACAGGCAGCCACCGATAGACTCACACGAGCATATGCAGCTTTAGCCATGTTAGAGCGGAGATGTCACCAAGCACACTTCCAGGAGCCCCACACGAAGGGGTGGCTATTTGACACACTAGTCCGACCAGCTATGATGTAAGCTGCGACAGTTTGGGCCCCAGGCCTCACAGCCACCCAGTGGAGTGCGATCGAGAGGCCCCAGGTACGTATGATCTCGCGACTATTTCGCGGGAAACAGTCGGTACCACATGACATCATCAGGGCAGAGCTAGCTGCACCACCCATGGTAGTAGATGCACTATTCCAGACTATCTGCTTTATTCAGAGGATGAGGGAGCTCCCTACAGACAGACTCACACGTAGAGCTTTTGAGGCATCTATACAGATATCAGAGTCAGGATATGAGAGAGCTTGGTACACTCAGGTTAGAGTATGGTTTGATAGTCATGGGCTTGATATGGACAGATTACCGCCTTTTCAGTACGACCAAGACTCACCTCACATCCACCTCTCCCGTCATGAGAGGAATGTTGTGTTGAGATAGGATCTTTGGCAGCGCTACATTAGTCAGACATGGCACACACCACACATGGGATCGAGACTATTGCACTATCGAGACCAGTTCTTAGACATCCTAGCAGACGGTTTCATCCGGAAGCCATGTTACATGGATACTTACATGCCTCATAGCTCGAGGGTAGCGATTGGCCAGTTGAGAGTCTCATCACATAGACTAGAGATTGAGACGGGCAGAGCCGCAGACATTCCCAGAGAGGAGCGGATATGCAGGGTTTGCAGAGTAGAGATAGAGGATGAGGAGCACTTTGTATGCAGATGTAGCGCATATGATGGCATCAGAGGTAGATACGGGACTCTATTTACAGGGCAGCCCACCCTCCGAGAGATCATGGACTCTAGAGACCAGCGACAGCTCGGGCGATTCCTACTAGAGATACAGAGTCACAGAGATTCCCTACTCCAGCCTACTGTAGCAGCCCATACAGGAGGGAGACAGAGTCAGCTCACTGAGTTCTTTATTCCACGACGTGCTGCAGCCCTCCCCCCCTCAGCCCACACACCGAGAGGGGTGACTCTTCAGCAGGCTGAGGCTGCTCGAGCTAGGAGACGACCCCGTGCTAGAGGATCTCGGGCCCCGAGACATCACCGACATCAGATTGCAGAGATCCAGGCTCGTCACCATGGCGCCATGGAGCCTGGAGGAGAGACGATTCCAGATGATGGCTGATCCCGTTGCAGCTATCACGATGGCCCTGACTCCACCTCCACCTATGTATCACATCTTACACCCGCCCATTAGCACAGGATGGAGCTAGTTAGTCGTTTCAGATGCATTCCCATGCTTGTTGTACTACCCCTTTGCATATAGACTGCCATAGATATCGCACTCCATACACCCCCCCCCCCTTTCATGGGTATCTCCACACGCATTTCACGGAGATATGTATCAGCTTTACCAGTTTCTTTTTCAGCACTTTTATCTTCTCTGATAGACAGAAGATACACCCATGTACATCGATTTGTCTCATAGGCCGAGTTCGGCCTCCTAATAGACGTAAAAACACTTTCTTTCTTTCTCTCTCTCTCTCTCTCTCTCTCTCTCTCTCTCTCTCTCTCTCTCTCTCTCTCTCTCTCTCTCTCTCTCTCTCTCTCTCTCTCTCTCTCTCTCTCTCTCTCTCTCTCTCTCTCTCTCTCTCTCTCTCTCTCTCTCTCTCTCTCTCTCTCTCTCTCTCTCTCTCTCTCTCTCTCTCTCTCTCTCTCTCTCTCTCTCTCTCTCTCTCTCTCTCTCTCTCTCTCTCTCTCTCTCTCTCTCTCTCTCTCTCAGCCTACACAGTTTTGTGTAGCTAGTACTATTCCATTTTATTTCTACACAAGAGTTACTACAGTTGTACATGGTTTTGTCTCATAGGCCAAGTTTGGCCTTTGGAAGACGTTAATATCACTTTCTTTTATTATAGCCCCTTGAGGGCTTCCCCCCCAAGTGGAATGTAATGTTTTGATGTACCTGATTGGTCCCATAGGTCGATTTCGGCCTCCCGTGGACGTTAATATATCTTTCTTTCTTTCTTTCTCTCTCTCTCTCTCTCTCTCTCTCTCTCTCTCTCTCTCTCTCTCTCTCTCTCTCTCTCTCTCTCTCTCTCTCTCTCTCTCTCTCTCTCTCTCTCTCTCTCTCTCTCTCTCTCTCTCTCTCTCTCTCTCTCTCTCTCTCTCCCTCTCCCTCTCCCTCCACCGGGCACCACCATCTATTTGGATGACTACCTCACACGGATGCAGGTAGAGCACAGACGGGCATGCATGCCGCGTGTCCTCCAGGCGAGACGAGAGGGACATCGTGCCCTATACAGAGACGGCGGGTCATCATTGATGGACGGCCCATTGACTAGGGAGTTGCGGCTTATGAGACAGCACAGCAAGAGGTGCACATTGCAGTCTGGAACTGCAATGGATCTTTGTGGACATATCCAGGGAGTCTCGAGGAGGTGATGGAGGGCAGAGACATTATCTTCTTGACAGAGGCACACGAGAGCGCGGGAAGAAGCCTACCGAGGATTGAGGGCTATACGTGGGAGTCAGCTCACCGCCGCCAGATGAGACAGCACACCACAAGAGGATAAAGAGGAGTAGCCGTGCTCTACAGACAGTCGCTACAGCACAGGGTACAGGTGGTAGCCAGAGACCCAGAGGCACGTTTCATGTGGATACGCCTCCAGCTATCAGAGGAGAGAGGAGCGTACTTCGCCGTATGCTATATTGCACCCATCGGTTCGTGTTTCACACATTCCCCCGTGAAGCTATCAGAGGGGGAGAAAAGACACCACATCACCATATGACTGCCTTAGTGACACGATTATGGAGTATACCGGGATGGGTGAAGTCTTCCTTGTAGGAGACTTCAATGCCCGCACTCACAGCCACCAGTGTGATATCTACGACTTTGAGGACCCTGAGATGTTTCGTACCATAGAGGACATGCCTACACTCAGAGCCTCAGCGGACACCGCCACACCCACCTCATACGGCCGACACCTACTCCAGATGGGAGCAGCACACCGTCTCGTAATATATAATGGGATGGGGACCTGGCCCACCTCGAGCGGTCTCACCTGCATTCCACCCAAGACATCACAGGGGGGCAGTGTGGTAGACTATGTTATCGGACCCCCGGAGGAGAGACATCTCATCACCTCATTCACTATCCCACCCTTACTGATTGGAGCTGATCACGCATATCTTGCCCTATCCATTCACGGCTCACCATGCATATCCCACCCCGTCACCATACAGCCACGAGCCCATACCACCATTCACTTTAGACATGAGCTAGCACATATCTATAGCTCCCATGTTCGAGAGCGCATCTACTCCCTTGATCCCTCTGCCTCCTTGGACACCCTCACCACCCACTTCTCCTCGATCGTCCATACATCTGCTACTCTCAGCTTCCCATACACCACCCACAGCACTGCACATTCGACACGGCTAGGGCATACACCCCAGAATAGATGGTACGATGAGGAGTGTAGGAGACTATACCGACATCTCAGAGCACAGAGTATCTTGGGATCCATCGCAGAGAGGGAGGCACGACGACAGATGCGAGCCCTCACACGCCGGAAGCGGCAAGCTTTTGCGGAGAGACAGGAGGAAGAGTTGATTGACCTTCTCATGAGTAGGGATTGTGCCACCGCGTGGAAGGCACTACGTGAGCCACGCCCACCTACACCCATAGCAGATCCTCCGACTTGGCACACCTACGCCCAGAGGTTACATGACGTCCCAAGACAGCCACCATTGCCGATTCCTTCCACACCGCGTCCTTTGATATCCACCCTCTTCACGGCAGGCATAGTTGTTTCCCGACGGGTCAGCTACGTATAGCTGACGTCAGAAATATGGTAGCTGACTTTTAGGTTGCTGACTCGTAGATGACTTGACCTTTGCTTTTTTTTTTTTTTTTTTTGGGGGGGGTGCTTTCAGGCATATGTTTCCAGAGGCTCCCAACAGGCCTGAGGCTACTATAGAGTTGACACCAAGCCATCAAGGCACTACATAATATAATTGTTATGTTACAGCCTATAGGTACAGTCCAGCAAGAACAATTTTATGCCCAGCCAGCTGGTTTTGTGTTGCTATATGGCTTTTCTTCAATTTTCTATGAGTCCAACTCCTTGTGCAATTTGCATGCAGCTCTGCTTCCTATGTGTAGGATTTGTTCTCTGCCCAGTAGCCTAAAGACTAATCCAGCAAGATTAATGAGTGCCTCAATCTGCCCAGTAGCCAGCAAATTAATGAGTACCTCAATCTGCCCAGTAACCAACAAATTAATGAGTGCCTCAATCTGCCCAGTAGCCTAAAGATCAATGAGTGCCTAAATCTGTCCAGCTGCATTCTAACATTTTGTTTGACTTTATAAAGCAGCAGCTAGCCTATTATAGCTAGGAAGAATATATCATTGACCAACCGCTAGTTTCAAAGATTACTTTGTACACATTTTGTGTAATCAAATCCATGATTTTGTTGTGCTCAGTTTAGTAGGTAAAATCTCTGTGAGCAGATCTGCTCTGTGCATTTCTATACCTGCCCAATTTACGAGCTGCCTTGCTTTGTAATCGTTTTGTATAATCATAATTCTATAACTTTGTTATGCTCAGTCTAGTAGGTAAAATCACTGTGAGTAAAGCTTCTCTATGAATTTCAATACTTATCCAATTTGTTGATCGAGCAAGTTTGCATTTAGGTGTATGATGTGCCACAAATACATCCATGTGGCCATTCACGTGTATGATGTGCCACGGACTAGGGTCTATTTTGAGCTACTTGACTTTTGTCTTTATTTTGCTTAATGGACAATCTTCACTCTTGACTCCTCACCTTTTTCAGTATTATCATTCATAAATTATGTTTCTTTACGTATGTGATTGCAATTGGTAATGTGTATGGACAATTGTAAGTATGGTCAGACTGCATCGTGCACATCATCAATGTATGATTGTGATTCATGAATAATGATTAAACTAGTGTTTTTTAATTAATGAATCTAATGCCATTGCTATCATGATGTCTATATTCTCTTTTTCAAACTTCTTTTGTAAAAATTTTAGGCGGCGTCAGATAACGTCAGAAACGTTTTACCTTACCCGTCATACGTCGGGTAAACGTTAGAAGTCACAAGTCAGAAACCCGTCAGAAACAGCAGGTATGGTATGACAGGCCATCCATAGGCTACAGCATGGCCGTTCAGCAGACCACACAGAGCTACAGGGAGAGCACTTTATATATGCAACAGATGTAGTTTCCCACTTGATCGCCCATCTCTTCAACCGTGCTTTGGTTGAGGGATTACCCGACTCATGGACTATGCATACCATTACGCCTATCCATAAGTCCGGCGATATGATGCACCCAGGGAACTACAAGACTATTATGATAGGCCATATCCTGGCCAAGATCTATGGGGCAGTACTAGAGGCAGAGCGGAGTATTACGGATCTCCCCCCTTTTCAGTATGACCTCTCTTCCCCCCACATTACCCTCTCTTGTTCAGAGCAGAATAGGGTCATCCATCAGGACCTACTACAGATACACGTCAGGGAGACATGGATAGCACCACGGGAGCCTCTTCCCACAAAGAGGCAATACTACAGAGAGCACTTCCTGACTCTGACAGCGGATGGTTTCATTCAGAGACCACGATACATGGATACATATATGGCACCAGCTGAGAGAGTGGCCATTGGGCAGCTCAGAGTATCATCACACCAGCTCGAGATTGAGGTTGGGCGAGCCACACATACCCCGAGGGATGAGAGATTATGCAGGATATGTAGAGAGGAGGTGGAGGATGAGGAGCACTACACATGTAGATGCCAGGCATATGAGGACATCAGAGACCGCTACCCACAGCTCTTCAGGGGGCCCAGAGAGATCAGGGCTTTATTGGGGGCAGATGACCAGCGCCCTCTAGGTCGTTTCCTAGTAGAGCTCCAGCACCGCCGTGCATCACTCCTCCAACAGCAGATGGAGATACACCAGCCCCCCCCCCCCCCCCTCAGACTTATATTACAGATTTTTTCAGACCCACAGCCACTCGAGGACCCAGATCGATGCGGGGTGTCACATTATACAGAGCAGAGGAGCTTAGACGACAGCGTCGACGACCGAGACCCCCAGTCCGGAGAGCCCGTCCACATCAGAGAGAGATCCAGGCGATTCACGCACGCCATGACATGGAGATAGGGAGATGTCAACAGCGCACCCCTATCGATTTGGACGTTCAGAGCATTTTGAGGATCGCCATGATGCCTTACCCACCGATGCATTATATCCTACACCCACTCCAGCCACCTAGAGGGTTGTGATACCATCGAGCCTCCCCACTCTATGCATATCATTTTTGTATCTCACCCATTGAGCATATAGAGTGCATACCCATAGCACCCCACACCCTTGATGTGAGTTACTATCCACTCCTTTTTTACCCGTTTGCAGTACTCACACTTTATTTTCCTTTTGGGATCACAGTGGATTGGATCATACTGATGTATATGTTTTGTCTCATAGGCCGATTTTGGCCTCTAATAGACGTTAAACAGTCTTTCTCTCGTATGCTTCTGTGAGACGCTTGGGACGCTTTCTCACAGCAGCATACGAGAGGCGAGAGCGGTCACTACAGCCCATACATCAGCCACGGGTGAGTACCCAGCAGACCATTACCCAGTTCTTTCAGCGAGTTGAGCTACATCAAAGAGGTCCATCTACAGGGCTCACGCTCCAGCAGGGAGAAGCACAGAGAGCACGGCGCAGACCACGCATGGGCGGATATCGTCGACCACGACTATATGAGGAGGATATCTCACGCATCAGGATTGCCTACGACCACATGATGGAGCATAGGCGTACCACCACCCCCTGGGTTGTCTTCCTTCAGGAGGCACTCAGACCACCACCGATGTACCACATACTACACCCACCTCCACCCATCACCAGTAGCTAGGGCGTTTTACTCACATTTTGGGATCCCCCATGTATTAGGTGGCCACTATCTGCAGAGTCACAGCCACGTCTCCCCAGCCTTTTCCAGCCCTATATAGCTTTGTGTAGCAATATACTTTTTTATTTCACTTTATCTTCTACACAGGGTTACTACACTTGTACATGGTTTTTGTCTCATAGGCCAAGTTTGGCCTCAAGAAGACGTTAATATGACTTTCTCTCTCTCTCTCTCTCTCTCTCTCTCTCTCTCTCTCTCTCTCTCTCTCTCTCTCTCTCTCTCTCTCTCTCTCTCTCTCTCTCTCTCTCTCTCTCTCTCTCTCTCTCTCTCTCTCTCTCTCTCTCTCTCTCTCTCTCTCTCTCTCTCTCTCTCTCTCTCTCTCTCTCTCTCTCTCTCTCTCTCTCTCTCTCTCTCTCTCTCTCTCTCCCCCCCCCTCCCCCCTCCCCTTCCCCCCACAGCTCCCAAGTTGGAGGAACAGTTGGCCACATTAGAGAGTACCCTCCGAGAGCTGATAGCAAAACATAAGAAAGAAGGAGATTCTGGACTGAATGGGGTTACCCGCAGTCATCGCCCTCGAAGCCAAGGTGGCAACCTTGGAGAAGGAAAACGAGTCCCTTCGGGAAAAGCTTCTTGCTACCCGCAACCAGCACTCACGTGAGCAGGAGGAGTTGCAGACTCAGCTTACTGAAACGAGAATGAAACTGGACAGCATACACGAGGAGGGGGAGATCACCCCACAACTAGAGGACATTCTGGCAACTATCAAGGAGTGCATGGAGGTGGTTTAGAGCGAGCTTCGTGGGTCGAGATTGTAAAAAAGAACCTTCGATAGGAGGCAAAGAAGAACAACCACCATGAGGAGATCCACATAGTACACACCACCATTGAGGAGGAGCGGATGCGACACGCTTGCAGGCTCAATGTTCGTGTCTCCGACCTCACAGAGACAGATGGATCACCAGAGCAGGACGCGCGCCACTTGTGCACACTACTTGGATACCGCGCGGATGAGCCTCTCCCTTTCACCAGAACCTGGAGAGAAGGACGGGACACCACACGGAGCAGAGCACTTATTATTCAGTTCTCAGATGCGGCCGGGAGGAGAGACTTCCTCATACGACGGGCAGTACTACGCACTAGACCGGGCACCCCCATCTATTTGGATGACGACCTCACACGGATGCAGGTAGAGCACATACGTGCATGCATGCCGCGTGTCCTCGAGGCCCGACGGGAGGGACATCGTGCCCTATACAAAGACGGTCGTGTCATCATTGATGGACGGCCCATTGACTAGGGATTCACGCTCTATGAGACAGCACAGCAGGAGGTGCACATTGGAGTCTGGAACTGCAATGGATCTTTGCGGACACATCCAGGGCGCCTCGAGGAGGTGATGGAGGGAAGAGACATGATATTCTTGACAGAGACACACGAGAGCCCGGGGAGGAGCCTACCGAGGATTGATGGCTATATGTGGAAGTCAGATCACCGCCGACAAATGAGACAGCACACCACACGAGGATGAGGAGTAGCCGTGCTCTACAGACAGTCGCTACAGCACAGGGTACAGGTGGTAGCCAAAGACCCAGAGGCACGTTTCATGTGGATACGCCTCCAACTATCAGAGCAGAGAGCAGCATATTTCGCCGTCTTCTATATTGCACCGCTTCACACATTCCCCCCAGCAGCCCTCAGGGGGGGAGA
>CM035412.1:36485331-36512831 GCA_020310875.1 Ceratopteris richardii | reverse complement strand
GAGAGGCTTTCTATAGGCAAGAAAACTCCTTGGTCTTTCAACTTGAGAAGAAGAAGGAAGACAACTCTCTTTCTCACAAGGCGGGAGGGAAGGGGGGAGTGTTGTTGCTCCCTTTCGTGGTTGCAAGAGGGTGGGCCTCTTTTATAGGCACCATAGTTGGTCACGTACGATCCATACGACAGGTATGGTACGTAATAGTACTATACCAGGTACGTACGAATCATGAGGTACGAATCCATACGATATTAGTTAAAATCTTTTTTGTTCATTTTTTTTTAATAATTATTTTAAAATTTGATAAGTTGCATGTAAAATATACATATGCATAGCTAAACTGGTAAAGATTGATGTGAAATATCTCCATATATACACGTAAGTCGTGTGCAATGTGCATTCATAATTCACTGTTTCAACTTTCCCATGATATGCACTGTGCACTCACAATTTCACACTATGTGCAATTCTTAAATTTTAATCATTAATGACTATGTGTAACATTATGCAATGCAATTTTACTAATTTGCATTTTGTGCATAGTGCATTATGCAATGTGTATTTACCATTCATATTGTGCATCATTTATTTAACGACTTCGGACTCACATATGCATTATGCATTACCACTTGTGCAACATGCTATGCGCAACAATGTATTATGCGTCAATGATCAATCATCAAACTTCAAAGTTTCAAACAAGAGATACAAATTATAAATCATAATCATGCCATGACTCACACAAATTACAATATATCATGAATCATGATTCATATCATCAATCATCGTCATCAATCATAACTCATGAGTCATCAATGATCACCAGTGTCCAAACTGTTGGGGATAAAGGCCTCAAGGACTCTCCTTTTGTATATTTTGACCCTTCCATGTGAAAGCTCTCTTCGAGAGCTTTCCAAACATATCTTTGTTATATTTTTTGGACCCCAAATTCGGGAGTTATAGGCATTTACATTATTTTTATGACTTTTGGTCATTGGCATGTGTGAACATGCCCAAATGACCTAAAAGTCACTTATCAATAGAGTTGGTCCCAAATCTCTCATAACTTGATTGGGACTTCTTCAACTTAAGCTTCTCCATCTTCTTCTCCAAATTTCTGCGCAAGTTTCTCTCTCTACTTTCTCTCTCCTCATGCAGCAGGCCACTCCCTTTGCGTTTGGAGCAACAGAGCACACCACGACGTAGCTCTCCGCGGCCTCTTTCAATTGGTATCAGAGCTTTGAGCTGTTCCATCGCGACAAAGTTGCTCGAAGTGCTTTTCTACTTCGGCCTATGTGAAGCTGAAGGTTTTTTCTTGCATTTGGGAGAATTTCATCGCGAAAAACCTTCTTTTCTCGCGATAAAAGTGCTGTTTTTGGAGGATTACTTCAGCCCGGAGCAAAGCTGAAGCAAATTTTGTGCTTTTTAGAGAGTTTCACCGCGAAGAATCTCTTCTATTCTTCCTTTTGTATCCCCACAGGTCATTTTCAACATCCACATTGCTGATTTTTTCATCTACAGGTCTTTTGTGGCAGAAATTCTCTCATTTTTCAAGTGGGAGGACATGCACAAAGATTGAGGAAGTGCATACTTGCTGGAAACTTATTACAGCAGGTCATTTCTCTGATTTTACAGGTCATATTGCTGCAAAAATTAAGGCTTTTGTGAAAACAAGCACCCATTGCCTTGGTTTTACATCTATGTATGCCTTTTGTGGTTGAAAAACAACAAATTTGTTGTTTTTGATGCAATTACAACTTGCTGGAATTTTTTGAAATTTTCTGCAGAAAATTTTAGAAAATGATTTTTGCAAGTTTTGAACAGTTTTTGGGCTTAATTTCTCAGCTATAGTTTCGTAAGGTAATTGTGCACAGGACAACAAGTGAATTTTACCTTTTTTGGTGAAATTTTGAAGCTCTTAGTGTGCAAACATGGCCTCTACCTCCTCTGATGTCAAAAGCTTGTTTGAGATCAAGAGATTTGAAGGTAATGGTTTCGATTTGTGGAAAGAGAGAATGTTGAGCATCCTCTTTCTTAAAGATTGTGAAGGGGCTCTTGAGGAAGTCAAGCCTGAAGATATGACAGATGCAGCATGGATGAACCTAAACAAGAAGGCCATCACTTACATCAAGATGGCTGTATCAGATGAAATCTTAGTGGATTTGAAAGGCCTTACGACAGCTTTTGAGGTATGGGAGAAGCTGAAAGCCACTTATGAAAATACCATGCCTGTAAATCAAGTGCATCTTATGCGTAAGCTAGTGTGTATGCAGCTTGATGAGTCAAAAAGTGCGGCTGAGCACTTATCTTTGTTTACAGGTACTCTTTCACAATTGAAGGACTCTGGATTACCTCCATTTGATGATAAGCTTAAGGCCATCTTCTTGTTGATGACCTTACCTGATTCATGGGAAACATTGGTTGTTTCACTTTCGAATAGCCCCAGTCTTACCTTTGATGGTGTAAGGGGTTCTATTTTGAATGAGGAAATTAGGAGGAAAGCTAGTGGAGAGGGCAGTGGTTCAGCCAATGTGGCTAGAGGAAGAACAGAAAAGAAAAGTGGAAATGTACAGAGGAACAAGAGCAAAAGCAAAGGCAAGGCTGAAGTGACTTGTTATCAATGTGGTAGGAAAGGTCACAAGAAGCCTGATTGCAGATTTTATAACTCTGAACTAGAAACAAAGAAGAACACAGGTGACAGGAAGAAAAAGGACACCAAGAATGAAGCACATGATACCTCAAAGGACAAAGACAAAGAGAAGGCCAATGTGGCCTCTAGTGTCATCATTGAGGAGCTATCAGATGCAGAAGATATACTTTGTGCTACTATGGCAGCAGAGCATGCTGAAGTTATTGATGCTTCTATTAATATTCATGCACAAGATATGCAGATCACAAAGAGGGATTTGATTGATGCATTGCTTACTGTGAATGATGCTTTGTCACAAACATGGATTGTAGATTCAGGTGCATCGTTTCATGTAACTCCTATTAAGGAGTGTTTCACTACCTTTCATGCAGGCAGTCATGGACATGTATATCTTGGAAATAACCATGCTTGTTCTATTGAAGGTATTGGCTCAGTGCATCTCACAGTGGACGGTACCAATGAGCTTGTTTTTCATGATGTAAGGTATGTACCAAGCATCAAGAAAAGCTTATTGTCTATTGGGCAAATGGATATGCATGGATATAGTACCCTCTTTGAGAAGGGGTCATGGAAGCTTATCAAAGGCTCTAGGCTGATTGTTAAAGGTACAAAGAAAGGGACTCTTTATTGTTGAGCTGAGGACATGTGCTCAGGTGATGCAGCAGCTGTGATAATACCCCCCTTGGCTGAGTAGAAGGGCTGGAGGTGCAAGGAGCAGCCCACGCAGCAGATAGACAGAGATGGAGAGAGAGAAATTCGAATTTGCAGAGAGGAAGCTTGTTTGGGGGCTTCACTAAAGAAAGAAGTGAGCCCTAAGTTTATTTGAGTTCACTTTTATAGGACCTGGCCAAGTTCACATTGAACTTGGCCAAAAGAATAAATAATGAGTACATTAAGCCTTATAAAAGGCCTATACAAATGTGTACAAATAAGGGGGTCATTTGGACCTTTACCCCAACAACCTCCCACTTAAAGGCATAAATGACGCCTTTAAGCTACGTGACTCCCACCATCTGTATACATAGCTCATGTTGTGCTTTAGACAATCACTTAGTGAGAACATCTGCAGGATTCTGTGATGTATGAACCTTAACAAGTGTGATAAGGCTATCCTCAAGCACTTCTCGAATGAAGTGATATCGCACATCAATATGCTTAGTGCGTGCATGAAACATGGCATTCCTTGCCAAACATATTGCACTCTGGCTATCACAGCCAAGCATAGGTGCCTTGTTTGACAAGCCAAACTCACTGCATAATCGTGCCAGCCATATGGCTTCCTTGGAAGCCTCAGTGGCTGAAATGTATTCAGCCTCTGTAGTGGACAAAGCAACAATCTTTTGCAGCCTTGAGCAAAATGAAACAGCACCTCCTGCAAGAGTGAATATGTATCCACTTGTGGATTTACGTGTATCCACATCACCAGCCATGTCAGAGTCACAAAAGCCTTTCAGCTCCAATGGGTCTTTGCCATAGCAAATGCATTTATTTTTGGTCCCCTTTAAGTACCTCAAAATGGACTTTATTGCTTTCCAATGAGCTTTGCCTGGATTGGCCATAAACCGGCTCACAACTCCCACTGAATGGGCAATGTCCGGCCTAGTTGCAACCATAGCATACATAAGTGAGCCACAAGCTGAAGCATAAGGCACATTTTGCATGTCATTGATTGCTTCTTGTGTTTTGGGACAATCTTCCTAACATATGGCTGCAATGGCACTCCAAGAGGCTTTGCATCAGCCATGTTAAATCTGTCCAGCACCTTTTCAATGTATTTTTCCTGCGACAAATACAATATGTGCTGGTCCCTTTGTCTTCTAATCCTCACTCCAAGGACATGCTCTGCTGCCCCAAGGTCTTTCATTGAGAAAGCAGATTTCAGCTGCTGTTTAAGAGCATCAATGGTGTCTCTTTTCTTACCAGCAATCAGCATATCGTCAACATATAAGACAAGAATAATAGGGCTGCCATCTACATCAGTTTTCGTATACAAACAGTGATCAGCATGGCTTCTTTTATACCCTTGTTTGAGCATGAAAGCATCAAACTTCTTGTACCATTGTCTAGAAGCTTGTTTCAGCGCTCTTCATCAACATCACCATGCAAGAAAGCTGTATGTACATCCATTTGGTCTAATTCCAAATCAAGAGCAGCTACTATTGCAAATAACACTCGCAAAGAGGTCATCTTCACCACAGGAGAGAATACTTCTTGGAAATCTATGCCTTTGGTCTGGGCATATCCCTTTGCAACCAGCCTTGCTTTGTACTTGGGTTTTCCATCAACTGTTTTGATTTTATACACCCATTTGTTAGGAATGGCTTTCCTTTCTTTGGGTAATTCAACCAAATCCCAAGTATCATTAGCATGCAAAGCTTTAATCTCTTCCTGCATAGCAAGCTCCCACTTGCTGCTGTGTTCACATGCCTTTGCCTCTTTGTATGTGAGAGGCTCACCTTCATCTGTCAACAAAATGTAATGCAATGAAGGATCAAATCTACTCACATTCCTTCTAAGACGAGTAGATCTTCTCACCCAATGATCCACATTGTCAGGCAATGGGTCTACATCAGGTGGTATGATCAAATCATTATTATTATGCTGCTGTCCATTGTTTCCAGCACCATTTTCAGCATTATTATTCGGCTGCATATGCCCTTCAGGAGCCTCATTTTGCTGTCCAACATCTTCTGGCTCAAAAACCACTGGATCGTCAACATTTTCAGTCCTTTGTGGTGCATCCTGAGGGTCAAAATTGGACCTAACAGGTGGCTGGTCATGCTGAAATCTTACCCTTTTATGGTTATCTTTTGAGGCACAATTGTTTTGAAGCAGCCTTGCCTCATTAAAAACAACATCCCGGCTGCGTACGACCTTCCTGAGCTGAGATATCCAAATCCTACCATTTCACCTTCTTCACCATATCCCATGAAGAGGCCTTTAATGGACTTAGCATCAAGCTTGTTTCTCAGCTCAGGCCTTATATGCACAAACGCCTCGCAGCCAAAGACACGTAAGTGATCATATGAAGCAGGTTTGCTAGACCAAACCTCTTCAGGGATGTCACCTTTTAAAGACATGTGAGGGGATCTATTGCACACATGTACTGCAGTTTTGAGTTCCTCTCCCCAAAATCCATGAGGGAGATTGGACAGCATGCATCTCACCCTCTCACAAAGTGTCCTATTGTAACGTTCAGCCACACCATTAGAAGAGGGGCTGTATGGAACAGTAAGCTCCCTCTTAATGCCCAAATTTTCACAAAATTTCTGAAATTCAGCACTTGTATACTCACCACCATTGTCCGTACGCAAGCATTTCAACTTTCTACCTGTTTGGGTGGTCACAAATGCATGAAAACGCTTAAACGCAGCAAATGCTTCATCCTTTGATTTAAGCAATTGAACCCAAATTTTTCTAGAAAAATCATCAACAAAGGAGATGAAATATAAAGCACCCCCCATAGATTTGGTGGGCATGCTACATACATCAGAATGAACAAGATCAAGTACACAAAACTTACGAGACACACCAGAATAAAATGAACGTTTTACTTGCTTTCCATATTGACATTCATTACAAAAGTCAAGCTTTGTGCCTTTAGCATCAAGCTTCTTTAAGTTACAAAGCCTAGTGAGACCCTTTTGGCTCATATGGCCAAGTCTCTTATGCCACAACTCCATATGGGAGTGAACTTCAGCCAAAGCAATGAACTTGCCTGATAAGGCCTTTCCATGCAAGCAATAGAGAGTTCCCTTCTTTGTGCCTTTCACAATCAGCCTTGAACCTTTTCATTTTCCATGATCCTTTCTCAAAAAGAATGCTATAACCATGCAAATCCATTTGACCCACAGAAAGCAAGCTCTTCTTAATCCCTGGTACATAACGCACATTATGCAAGACCAGCTCATTAGTGCCATTTGTAGCGAAATGCACTGTGCCAATACCCTCAATGGAACATGCATGATTGTTTCCAAGGTATACATGGCCATGGCTGCCTTCAATAAAAGTAGAAAAACACTCCTTGATAGGAGTCACATGGAATGAAGCACCAGAATCTACTATCCAAGTCTGGGCCAATGCATCATTGACGGTCAGCAAAGCATCTATGACATCACTCTTAGTGATTGACATGTCCTGTGCATGAACATTTAGAGAAGGATCAAATGCATGAGTGTCATCAGCTGAGAAAGTAGCACATAAAATGTCCTCTGCATCTGACAGCTCCTCTATGACTACACTAGAAGCCACATTGGCCTTCTCCTTGTCCTTTTGGCTGTCCTGTGCATCAGTCTTGTCTTCTTTCCTGTCCTTCTTCTTATCTCCAGAATTCTTCTTCCTATCAAGCTCTGCTTTGTAATAGCGGCAATCGGGTTTCTTGTGACCTTTCCTTCCACACTGATAGCATGTCACATCATTGCTTTTGCCTTTGCTGCTATTCCCCCTTTCCCTGCTTTTACTCTTATTCCTCTGTGCATAATTACTCTTCTTATCTGTCCTGCCTCTAACCATGTTGGCTGAGCTGCCTCCTTCTCCACCTGCTTTTCTCCTGATCTCTTCATTAAGAATAGAACCCCTAACACCATCAAAAGTCAAGTTGGGGTTATTGGACAATGAGACTACCAATGTCTCCCAAGAGTCAGGCAATGTCATAAGCAAGAAAATGGCTTTAAGCTTATCATCGAAAGGAGGCATTCCTGAGTCATGCAACTGTGACAAAGTACCTGTAAACGATGACAAGTGTTCAGCTGCACTCTTGGACTCATCAAGCTGCATGCCAACAAGCTTCCGCATCAGGTGTACTTGGTTAACAGGCGTAGTATTTTCATACGTCGCCTTGAGTTTTGCCCATAACTCAAAAGCAGTGGTCAAACCTTTGAGATCTACTAGAATCTCATCGGATACAGCCATCTTAATGTATATAATGGCCTTCTTGTTCAAAGTAAACCATGCATCTTCCGACATGTCCTCTGGTTTCTCTGCCTCCAATGCCCTGTCACAATCTTTCAAGAAGAGGATTCCCTGAATTCTCTCCTTCCATAAGTCAAAACATGTTCCCTCAAACCGTCGAATCTCAAATAGATTCTTCACATCTGAGGAGGATGACGCCATAGTTGCACAATGAAAATCCCTGCTGGAATTTTGGGCAAATGCACCAAAATCAAAGTGAAGCCTCCAAAAATGATGCACTACAGCTCCAAACGGTCACAGGAGCAATTTGGGACAAAAATGGGGTGATTCTGGACACAAAACTGATCTCTGAATTTTCTGCGCAGAGAATTTCAGAAACCCAATTTATGCTCAAAAACAACTAATTTTGTTGTTTTTAACCTCAAAGAATGTACATAAGGCTAATACTCAGCCTTTAGATGCATGTAGGAGCAAAAGCCCCAATTTTTGCCACTGTTTTACAAGAAATTATGGCAAAATACTCCACAACTTCTCATACATAGGTCAATTTTGTTGAAACTATAGAAATTACAGCAAAATGTATCTCCCACTATGTGTGCTCAGCCAGTTGAGAGTGAGAAGACCTGCAAAAACTCAGAAATTTGCTGGAAAATCTGATATTTTGCTGAAAAACACCTGTTCTTGCTGGAAACTTTGAGATTTTGCTGAAAAACACCTGTTCTTTGCCATAAAATCAGAGAAAAATCACTTTCTTCGCGACAAAAAGCTGGAACATCACTGAAAATGATGGTACAGCAGATTTTGGACCCTTTCTTCGCGATGAAACTTGATGATTTTGCCAAATGGTGAGTATATGCTGCTGTAGAGAACCTGCGCAGCAGATTTGAGGCCCAATATAGGCTCTGATACCAGTTGTTGAGCTGAGGAGATGTGCTCAGGTGATGCAGCAGTTGTGGTAATACCCCCCTTGGCTGAGTAGAAGGGCTGGAGGTGCAAGGAGCAGCCCACGCAGCAGATAGACAGAGATGGAGAGAGAGAAATTCGAATTTGGAGAGAGGCAGCTTGTTTGGGGGCTTCACTAAAGAAAGAAGTGAGCCCTATGTTTATTTGAGTTCACTTTTATAGGACCTGGCCAAGTTCACATTGAACTTGGCCAAAAGAATAAATAATGAGTACATTAAGCCTTATAAGAGGCCTATACAAATGTGTACAAATAAGGGGGTCATTTAAGACCTTTACCCCAACATTTATTGCTTGCATGGTAAAGCCTTGCTTGGCAAGTTTATTGCTTTGGCTGAAATCCATTCACATATGGAATTATGGCATAAAAGGCTTGGCCACATGAGCCAAAAAGGCCTTGATAAACTATCTAATTTGGACAAGTTTGATGCTAAAGGCTCAAAACTTGATTTTTGTAATGAATGCCAATATGGTAAGCAAGTAAAGAATTCCTACTACTCTGGTGTCTCTCGTAAGTCTAATGTGCTTGATCTTGCTCATTCTGATGTTTGTAGCATGCCCACAAAATCTATGGGGGGTGCTCTTTACTTTGTTTCTTTTGTTGATGACTACTCTAGGAAGCTTTGGGTATATTTGTTAAAATCTAAAGATGAAGCCTTTGCTGCATTTAAGAAATTTCATGCATTTGTGACCACTCAAACAAGTAGAAAGCTGAAATGCTTACGTACAGATAATGGGGGTGAGTTTACAAGTGCTGAATTCAATAGATTTTGTGAAAATCTTGGTATTAAGAGGGAGCTAACAGTCCCATACAGCCCCTCTTCCAACGGTGTGGCTGAAAGGTACAATAGGACTTTATGTGAGAGGGTGAGATGCATGCTGTCCACATCTAATCTCCCTCATGGATTTTGAGGAGAGGCTTTGAAAACTGCAATTCATGTTTGCAACCGATCCCCTCATATGTCCTCAAAAGGTGGCATTCCAGAAGAGGTTTGGTCTGGCAAACCAGCTTTATATGACCCCCTACGCATCTTTGGTTGTGATGCTTTTGTGCATATAAGGCCTAAGTTGAGAAGCAAGTTAGATGCAAAGTCCATGAAAGGAATCTTCATGGGTTATGGAGATGAAGGTGAGATGGGCTACAAGATTTGGCTACCTCAACTCAAGAAGGTAATACGCAGCCGAGATGATGTATTTAATGAGGCAAGGCTGCTCAAAAACAATTGTGCCTCTAAAGATGACCATAAAAGAGTCAAATTTCAGCATGTACAGCCACCAGTTAAATCTAATATGAACCCTCGGGATGCACCACATATGGCTGGAAATGACAATGAGCCCGTGGTTATTGAGCCAGATGATGCTGGACAGCAAAATGATGATGCTGGACAGCAAATGCAGCCACCTATTCATGCTGAAAACAGGGTTGGAAATGATGTGCAGCAGCCCATTAACAATGGACATGTTGATATACCTCCTGATGTAGATCCATTGCCAGATAATGTGGATCATTGGGTAAGAAGATCTACACGTGCTAGAAGGCCAATGAACAGATATGATCCCTCTATACATTACATTATGTTATCAGATGAGGGGGAGCCTCTCACTTATAAAGAGGCAAAGCTATGTGAGCACAAGAAGAAGTGGGAGTTAGCCATGCAGGAAGAGATAAAGGCCTTGCATGCAAATGATACTTGGGATTTGGTTGAGTTACCCAAAGGTAGGAAAGCCATTCCTAACAAGTGGGTATACAAAATCAAAACTGTTGGTGGCAAACCCAAGTATAAGGCAAGGCTGGTTGCTAAGGGATATGCCCAAAAGGAGGGCATTGATTTCCAAGAGGTGTTCTCTCCGCTAGTTAAAATGACCACTCTACGTGTGCTATTTGCTATTACAGCTGCATTGGATTTGGAGCTATGCCAAATGGATGTTAAAACAGCCTTTTTGCATGGTGACTTAGATGAAGAGCTGTACATGAAACAGCCAGAATGGCAAGCCATTCCTAACAAGTGGGTATACAAAATCAAAACTGTTGGTGGCAAACCCAAGTATAAGGCAAGGCTGGTTGCTAAGGGATATGCCCAAAAGGAGGGCATTGATTTCCAAGAGGTGTTCTCTCCGCTAGTTAAAATGACCACTCTACGTGTGCTATTTGCTATTACAGCTGCATTGGATTTGGAGCTATTCCAAATGGATGTTAAAACAGCCTTTTTGCATGGTGACTTAGATGAAGAGCTGTACATGAAACAGCCAGAAGGATATGCCATTCCTGGAAAAGAGCATCTGGTATGCAAACTGAAAAGGAGCTTATATGGGCTGAAACAGGCCCCCAGACAATGGTATAAAAAGTTTGATGCATTTGTGCTCAAACATGGGTTTAAAAGAAGCCATGCAGATCACTGTTTGTACACCAAAAAGGATGAAGATGGCAGCCCAATTACTCTTGTACTGTATGTAGATGATATGCTGTTGGCTGGGAAGAAAAAGAGCACTCTGAATGCTCTAAAACAGCAGCTGAACTCTGCATTCTCAATGAAAGACCTTGGGGAAGCTGAGCATATTCTTGGTATGCGTATAAAAAGGGATAGGCAGGAGCATACTTTGCAGGTATCCCAAGAAAAGTACATTGAAAAAGTGCTGGACAGATTTAAATGTGGCTGATGCTAAGCCTCTTGGAGTGCCATTGCAGCCACATGTTAAGCTTTCCAAGGATGACTGTCCCAAAAATGATGATGCAGCCAATTACATGAAGAGTGTTCCATATGCATCAGCTTGTGGTTCACTTATGTATGCTATGGTTTCCACTCGGCCAGACATTGCTCATGCACTGGGAGTTGTTAGCAGGTTCATGGCTAATCCTCGTAGAGCTCATTGGGAGGAAGTCAAATCTATCTTGAGATATTTGAAAGGGACCAAAAGTAAATGCTTATGTTATGGAAAGGGTCCATTGGAGTTAAAAGGATTTTGTGATTCAGACATGGCAGGTGATGTGGACACACGCAAGTCCACAAGTGGCTATGTATACATACTTGCAGGTGGAGCTATTTCATGGTGCTCTAGACTTCAAAGGATAGTTGCACTATCTACTACAGAGGCTGAATATATTTCAGCCACAGAGGCTTCCAAAGAAGCCATTTGGTTAGCCCGCCTCTATAGTGAGTTTGGGATGCCTGAAAAGGCACCTGTTCTTGGATGCGATAGCCAGAGTGCCATATGTTTGGCAAAGAATGCCATGTTTCATGCTCGCACAAAGCATATTGATGTGAGATATCACTTCATCAGAGAGGTGTTAGAGGATGGCCTGATCACTTTGATCAAGGTCAATACTTCACAGAATCCTGCAGATGCTCTCACGAAGTGTCTACCCAAGGCACAACATCAGCTATGTATACAGATGGTGGGAGTTACTTAGCTTAAAGGAGCCTCCTTGGTCCTTTAAGTGGGAGGTTGTTGGGGATAAAGGCCCCAAGGACTCTCCTTTTGTATATTTTGACTCTTCCATGTGAAAGCTCTCTTCGAGAGCTTTCCAGACATATTTTTGTTGTATTTTTTGGACCCCAAATTGAGGAGTCATAGGCATTTACATTATTTTTATGACTTTTGGTCATTGGCCATGTGTGAACATGCCCAAATGACCTAAAAGTCACTTATCAATAAGACTTGGTCCCAAATCTCTCATAACTTGATTGGGATTTCTTCAACTTCAGCTTCTCCATCTTCTTCTCCAAATTTCTGCGCACGTTTCTCTCTCTACTTTCTCTCTCCTCACGTAGCAGCCCACTCCCTTTGCGTTTGGAGCAATAGAGCAAACCACGACGTAGCTCTCCGCGGCCTCTTTCACAAACTCCACAATCATAAAAACAAATGCCAGCTATCATAATGACATAATGTCATAAATGTCAAATGATAAATCATGAATCACAATACACAGGAATCGTGAATCCTGAATCTCATCAATGATCACTCATTGTCGTCAGAGTCATCTTACTCATCTAAAGAATTCTCTGATATCATCTCATAAGTAGATGACACTGGACTCTCTATGGGACTAACAACATGCCCCTCATCATCAAACTGAGAGGAATGATCTCGAGCAAGTAAGATCCTCCTCTTCCTACATGAGACCATATGTAGGGGTGCTCTACTCGTACTTGCCTCCTCTCCATGTGCAGTGGTCGAACTCGATCCACGTCGAATGATCAAGCCCTTCCCACGACCAAGGATCACTTTGATGTCTCTACTCGTACCAGTACGGCCCCCTGTTTGCCTCACATCTATAGACAATAGCTCTCTATAAAGCTCGGCAAATAGGAATCCTCATGCATCTCATCCCCTCGGTGAGGAGTGGTGCTTAATACTGGTCAAAACATATCTAAATCAACCTAAAATAGAAAGAAATTTCAAATAGTCATTTACAAATTCATACATTATAATTAAATTACACTTACTTGCTTCAATGTCACCATGTTCGGTATACTCTCCAACATCCTCGAGTTAGTACAACAATAAATCAACTTCCCCATTTGCCTTGGGCTAAGGCTGTTCTTCACTTTCGTATGATGAGAAAAAAGTCACTCTAATCTCTCTCAAAGGCTCCGGATAAGCAATCCTACGAGAGAACCCTAATAGCGTATGCAGATCAAGTGGAGAAGCTGAATCATTCTGCCACCAAAAAAAGAGGCTTCACCATCGAAGG
This sequence comes from Ceratopteris richardii, assembly GCA_020310875.1. Classification (NCBI taxonomy): domain Eukaryota; kingdom Viridiplantae; phylum Streptophyta; class Polypodiopsida; order Polypodiales; family Pteridaceae; genus Ceratopteris; species Ceratopteris richardii. The sequence continues at coordinate 36,499,623 of CM035412.1, read as the reverse complement.
CCTATCCCAACATGAAGGAAATGTGAATGTCGGGTTCCCTCTCTCATCCAAGTAACAATTTATATGCTCTAACATCTCATTATGCAAATGAGAGGGAATAACTCGTGATATGTATGAAAGTCTATCTCAAAGTAACTCAATATCTATATATAGTAATCAGCTTTTTAACGTAGGATGCAATGGGTCTATGCATCCATGTCCATCTCCTCAACGTCACCTAATGGAAAAAGAAGAAACTTATACGTACTTGAAAATTATTAATTAAACAATGTTTTTCAAAAAGTAATTTACAAAATTTCTTACCTCAAGCACTTTATTAGCTTGCTCCAAAGTGACAAGAGTGGCTTCCCTAATATCATCTATGGCTCTCCTCATCATATGTATGAGGAGCCCCAATGTGGCACCCTCATAATCTGTCATGCGTAAAACTTTATAAATAGGTGTCAAAAAGCGTTCTCCCAAAACCCCTCATCCAAGCATAGCTCTCATCCCAATCATTTCATAGAGGAGAGACCATTGTCTGTCTAAGAAGGATTCTGATCTCAAGTAGGCATGAAAGCATAATCCACATATATGCAAAGCGAGTGGTAGCCGGCTTTTTGATTTGAAGCCTACTATGCTCTCCAAACATGGATAACACTTTCCTGTGAAAAATGTCACCAAGCTAGAGGTTTTTTGTGTGCAAGCCTTTACCTATGAAAGCTTCCCTAAAAATATAAACATCTACATACACACATCATAATCATCATTCATGAAAGCTAGAAACATATTATATTAAAAATTCAAATTTCATGCAAATTGCACAATGCACATGCACACATGCATATGCACATGGCATATAGCACATGCAAATGCACACGTGACGTGCACATGCCACATGAGCATGCACGTGCACGTGCATGTGCATTGTGCACATGTGTGGATATGTGCATGTGCACGTGCATGTGCATTCTGCACATGTATGGATACTAGATCTCCATGAATCATGAAGCATGATAAAGCTTTACACAAAAAATAAAATTACCTATATCCTCCATCAATAGATCAAGGCAATGTGTAGCACAAGGAGTCCACAAGATATGCTTATATTCTTCTTCTAAGAGCTTTCCCATATGCTCACAATTGCTCGCATTTGTCGGTTACAACTTGTACTATATTTTCCGCTCCCACCTATGCATATAAAGTTGAAATTTCCAATATATTATGATTTATAATTAATGAAAAATGTCAAAAATTCAATTGCAAAAATCACAAATAAAATAGAGTCTAGAATCTAGACCATAGAATTAAAGTCAATAAATACATTAAAGATTTACCTCTACTGCTTTCTTGATATGCCGATATACGAAAGCTCCGATGGTCTTCTTTCCCTTTTTGCCAACCTCTACCGCACATAGAAAGAATGTACCAATTGGGTATCATACAAGAATGTTAATCATGCTCCTATTCTTTCTCTCTCTCCAAGTGACTTTTTTTTTATTTTAGTACGAGCACATACGATACGAGTCCTACTTACGAAATGACTCTTATACGTACAAGTACCAACTATGATGCGCCCCGAGTGCATGCTAGGGTTGGCATCCTTCCAAGAGGCTTAGTGGGCCTTATTCTACTCCTACAAGAGTTCCCACGCGATGATGCCTCTCAAACCAACGTCTTGTAGAGAATGACATGCAAAGACTTCATTGCTAGCAACTCGAGACTCCAAGAACTCACACATACATTAATGGGGCTCCGCCCTCTCCACGCAACCCTCTATATAGCTAGATTATACATTCCTAGCAATCCTTTCCCAACCACCTTTCCTACATAAGGTGAGGCTACAAACTAAATGCTTCCTAGCCTTCCCTAAGCCCCTAAGGTTACAAACCTTCCTTTATAACACATACACACATACTCACACATACATACATATATACATATATACATGGTTGTTACTGACGGGATAGATATGTGTGTGTATGTATGCATGTACGTACGTATGCATGTGTGTGCGTGTTTGGAGATTAGATCAGTTTTGTTCTCAACCAATACAAGGTTGGAAGTTTTTTTATCACATTTTGTACCTAGAGAGGTAATTCAGCATTCAACCAACTCTAGGAAAAGGTTGGTGAATTCAGACATTTCAGTCACATTTGAAGCAGTGTTGATTCCTCATTCCTCGTATGCTCAGATGGAGCTCAGATGGTAGAAGCATGTTTTATCTTCTATGTTCACTTCCATTTATATACCATGTTTGTTTTGTCTCTTACTCTTAGCACTAAAGGAAGAGAAAAATTCATTTGAAGAAGTTAAGAGTGCTTGCTACTTCGAGATGAAGAGAACAAAAGGTATGGAAGAGAAGTTTGAAGATGTTGATATCATCGGGTGGAAGAAAGATGCAGAAGAAGAAAGTCCAACAATTCCAAAGGGAAAGTAAGACTTCTTTTATTCTCTTATATTTTCCATATACTTTTCCTACTTTTATCCTCTACATCCAAAGACAAGTCTACGAGAACATCTTGTATAAAGAAGATAGTTTAAAGAAGAAGCAGTTTCTTGTTTTGCATTATACTTGGTCATGTTTTAGAAGGTTTTTGACAAAGAATTGCATTGAGAGAAAGTAATGCGGCAGATATGTTTTGACTCATATGTGTATGAGTTATGTTTTAGTTGAAGCTTTTGAGTAGGCAGCTTATATGTTCCCTCAAAGAATTCTTGGAGTGTCAATTCAGAGCTACTTGGTATATGACAAGTTGCAGAGAAGTATTTTTCTTCTTTACCTAACTCTTGAGGTAAAAGAGTATCTGTGGCAGATGTTGGAGACTTGGAGTGAGGTTTTTTGTTTGGAAAAGTTACCTCATATTCAGTATACTCAGAAAATTCAGAATTTTATAGGAGAAATTCAAAAAATTCAGTATTTTCAGAAAATTCAATATTTTCAGAAAAATTCAGACTTTTTTTGATGTACTAATCAGATGGAGAATCTACTTTCTATGTTTCTCTTAACTTTTGGATACATGCTTGTATTCAAAAAGGTGTTCCATCAGATCCTATCACTTGATTGAGAAGTGGAGTTAGCCAAAAGAAAGTCAAGCAGGTACTATCAAATTTCACCCGAGAAGAATATGAAAAGATGAAGTATCAACTTGCAGCTTTTGGAGTTCTCAAGGTGAGAGTTTATCCACTTCTGTTTTAGTAGAAGTTGCAGATTCTTGGGAAGGATCTAGATGAAGAAAAGTTTTACAACTTTATGTAAGAAGCATGGACACTTAGAGACATTCAGGTAACAAATCAAACATTCAATCATGGAGGTTTGATGAGCGCAGATTCTACATAGGTATTTTGTTGGAGAGATCTTGATAGATCTTGAATGATCTTGAAGATCTTGAGTAGTTATGAGTCAGTTGTCTATCCTTTGTTTGTCAAGTTCTTAACATTGGAAGAAGTAAGTCAAAAATTCAGATTCTATCAGATTAGTGTTGCAAAGAAATAGAAGAAGATACTTGTTATGTTGCAAAAGATTATGAATCCTAAAGTGCTTTCATCAAAGGTTTTGTAAGATGTAATAGGATCAGCTAGCCTTATTCTATAATATGGGAAGCTCACAGTGGAAGCTATTGGCAACTGCGCAGTGCTAATAAAAAGGGTTCAGATTATTTGTTTCAGACACAAGTATTGATATCAAGAAAGCAACTAAATCACTGAAGATCAGATTTATTGAAAGAAGGAAGACGTTCCAGATTTCATAAAGTCTGATTTACTTTGAAAAATTCTGGATATTAGTGTTAAATCATCTAGGGGGGTGATGAAACACGAAGACTTATTTTCAGCTATATGTGAAAGAATGCAGAGTCATACCTATAGGTATTCCTATATTTCCTTTGTCAGTTTCTCTTTATGTTCCAACTTTGAAAGAAGAAGGAAGAAGGAGAATGTCTGGAGAAAGTTCCTGTTAGGTGTTCCTCTTCAGGAGAAAGTTCCAGAGTTCTATTACAAAGAAGCTTGATATTTCAAAGAAGTTTGTTACTTATGAGGTGCGCACATACTTGATTATACCGGACTCTGAAGGAAACAGGTATGAAAGACTTACAGATAGAACAAGTGACATCATAGTTATGAAATTTTGGTGAGACTCTCATGAGTTGAGTTGAGTACAGTCACAGATGAACCAGCTAGTATTCATGATACACTAAGTTGTAAGTTATAAGTCACAAGTCCCATGATGGATTCAGTTTCTGATTTTGTTTAGTGTATTTACATGACATGGAAGAAGTACATTGAAAAACCTTTCTTAAGGTAAATGCAAATATGTGGATCCTAGTGTATGCTTACAAGTTTGAGAAGACTTATTTCAGGAGATAGCAGATTCAGATTCAATTCATGCTACATATGTTGTCAAGGAGTGATTGCTTGATGTATGATAACACTATTGGATATCTAGTTTGCATATTTTCTCAGGTATTATGGTTCATATTTAGCAATTTCAGATTTTTGAAGTTTGAAGAAGTTCAAATTCAGTTTTGAAGAAGACTTTTAAAGATAAAGTTTGAAGATCAATTCTGAACAACAAGTTTGAAGCTTATGTCAGTTTGCAGATGAATGCAGTTGCATATCCAGTTCAGTTTGTACCAATATGACATTGCAGGGGGGATTGTTGGAAAACAATGTCACATCAGTCCAAAATCCATTAAGGGCAGAAACCCTAATTGTGGTACTTAAGTCATTTTTGGCACAAACTTTGGGTAAAATTTTTATGAGCCTATCTAGTAGAGCTTGAAGAGAGCTTTCTAATGATATATGGCATGCAGTCATCATAGATTAGATTTGGGAGAAAACCCTAACCCTAATTTTCTCCTGATTTAGGGTTTTTACCTCATTTGATAGCTCTCAACTGGCAAGTCATAAAAATTATCATCAAATCATTCATCAGGAGGTCAAAGTGTGGAAAAAGCAGGTCAAAAGGGTGTTTTTAGCGATAGCTAAAAACAACATTAAATTAAAGCAATTTTAGGTATAGCTTTTCAATGAAACTTGCAATTCCAGATTTTTATGCAAAAATCAGCTTTCTTAATAAGTTGGTCGCTAGGAATCATGAGGCCTATAAAATAGAGGCACTTGGTCACTTTGTGGAGCACCCAATGCCACACTTGGCTGAGTTATGAGGTGGTCTTGCTGATGTACTAATGGGGCAGCCATGATACAGCTATGGAAGAGCTATTGAAGCTCATGAGAAGCAGTCATGGAGTTATTCTTGGAGAAAAGTGTGCTCACACTCTTGCTTATGGAGAAGACTTACCTGTCAGAAGCTTGGTGGTACATATTCTCTTTATGCACACAGGTACTACCTGGAGCTTATTGAGGCAGTGGCATCTATATCTAGAGTCGTCCTATTCAGCATACATAAAAGAGAATCAGTACATGCATGCTACATGCATTCAGATGAGATGTTAGAGAAGGTGTTTCTACATGAGTATGAGGATTTCTCTCAGCAACATGTTAGCATACAATGCTAATTCTATAAGTATGTGATCTTTCACACACACATCTGATTTAGGATCTTCCATAGCCTAAAATCAGATTAGGGTTTGCTGAATATCAGTTTCATACTGATCTTTCCTCTTTCTGTCACTCATATACACTCTTCTACAACCTATCAGGTCATACATCTCATACATATTCAGATTTCTGTTCCTACATCTGAATATTCTTGTAAATTCTGTACATACACTCTTCCATCTATTTTTGTTCACATAGAGTGGTTGAGGTTTTGACTTCCACATTGTAAATTGACATTTGTATATATGATGGTGTGAGTAAGCAATGGCTTGCCGCTTACGTAACACTTTGAACATGTTGTCTAATCTCTCTCTATCTTTGTCTCATCATTGTATGATTAAGTGTTGTATGTTCATGTTTGTCAATTTTGGAAGAAGCTGGAATCTATGTTGTAGATCCTGGAAACCTGTGGGACCTCTGGAATTAGTTATGGACCTACCTAATTTCCAACATGTATGTATGCATGTATGCATGCATGTATGTATGTATAAAGAAATAAAGAAATAAATAATAAATATGCACATACATATGTATGTACATATGTATGCATCCGTGTAGGTATGTACGTGTCTGTGTGTGTGTGTGTATGTGTGTGTGTGTGTGTGTGTGTGTGTGTGTGTGTGAGAGAGAGGAGATCATCCTCCTCCTTCAACGATCAACAGATTTATCAATCAATGACATGAGTGACTGCACTAATCAACTTGGAAGCTCAGCTCAGATTAGAAATTCAGTTCATACAAAGGAAAGAATGGCCTCATTTTTATGATGCAAAATAAATATGCACCATTCTCACCTGCATGGCACAGGACATGCATGGACACACACATAGAGATACATATGGAGATCTGCATAAATCTGACATCAATGACAACAAGTCCAGTGCGGAAAGCTCAAATATAGTTAGCATGTATGCATGTATAAATTACACTACAAAATCATCATATGTTCTAAAATGATTGCATGTATTTTGATCATATGTATCAAGGTGATGAAACAGATGTTTAGGATGGCTCAACAGATAGTAAAAGATAATAACATGTATATATAAACAGCTGAAAATGGTACCAGAACATGATCAATGTGACAATCTTTCAAAAAGCTTGCTCTAAGAACTCTATTTTAGATTGCATTAAGATCTGGGGAACACAAATGATGCACATGAACCTACTTTGCCTTGAGACCTGCAACCTCCACCTTCAATATCTCGTCATCACGCAAAGCCCTCACATCCTCATCAAGTTGAGGAGAAGTCCACCGGTTATTGCTGCTTTCCATGTAGGGTTCAGTGAAGATGACTTGTTCTGTCAATCTACAGAGTTGAACATTGCCACAGAACTCGGCAACTGAGCAACATAAATTTTAAGAGTCAATGAAATATACCATACAGAAATACGCTCATCAAAGCAAGATACATGTTGCACTCAGCACAGACATATGCATCCATCCTTGCATACATAACAAAACACATACTGTTTTTTTCGTCTGAATATATAAAGGTACAAACCTTCAAAGAAGCTTATAGATGTAACAAGCTGGCATAATGTCAACTAAATAATGTACATCATTTTTATATCCTCTACAAAATCCTGTATAAAAGGATCTGCCTGGTGGATGATACAATTCTTGATGAAAGCTATAGATAGAGTAACTCTGAAAACAATCCTATTCTCAATTAATAAAGTGTTTCTGGGTTGTTGAGAAGTCCAAAGCATAAGGGTCCTAAATTGAACCATGATCTACATTCCATCCTCATCATGATGTTTTTACATATCAAACATGATCTTATATCAGTGATCTTTGTGAACCGAGTGCTGAAATTTAGGCAAGCTTCATTCCACCACCTTTTGATTCGGGTGCCAGTGCAAAGCAACACATCCATATCTTCCTCATGCAACAACCCAGACCTATGAAGAGCAATCCCCAAAGCTATGCCTATGCACGTATTCTCCAACTTCCAAGCATGATCCCTCTAAAAACGACTCTTCACAGAAGGATGATTCCAGAATTCTATGTTGCATCCATGATGGTTTGGGGAAATTATTCTTCATTAGCAACATTATCTACAAAGATCAACGTTTTGATAAGTCTCAAATGCTTTATTCTAATGAAACCTAAATGATAATGTCCAAAAGCCAATGCACATTAGTATATTTTTAGTAAAATTCTGGCTAAAGGATGCAAGATTTTATTAGCAAGCATGTTCACATTCTTGAGGTGGGTTTTACTAAATGCAGGTCAATCTATGCTAACATTTTGCCATGCTAGACTTCATGCGTAAGGAGTCACAAATCAAGATTTTGTTATGCTTCAAGTGGACTTTTCTAAGGCCTTCCGTGTTCAAGAAATTGTTGGTAGGGTTCGCTTTGAACATAAAATGAGGGATGTAACCAAGCTCAAATTAATAAGCAAACTTGAGTAATCCATGAAAGAAGACTTTGCTCCTACTATCCAAAAGCGGTTTTTCTTTGTACATGGTGCAAATCTTGTGCAGAAAGATTACAAGAGGTTTGCACCACATAACCATTTCCTCAAAGAATTCTCTCACAAGTGTACAGCTTTTGGCTTTAAGATGAAAAACTATTTTTGGGAAACCACATGTTTTCTTCGTTAATATTTACAAGTGAACAAAGCCCAAGGAGAGAATTTACAAAGGCATTTGCGAGGCTCAAAAAATATGGTTTACTTATTGAAGGACATGAAGTGGGTAGAGTATTAGCGGAATTCATAATACAAGCTTCTAATAGCTTGCTTCATATTGGTTTGGAGAATATTGAAGCTGGTTGATGGCCCATATTAATTTATCATATGTAAGGGAATATGTGGTGGAGGTTATACTGAGAAGGCTGATTCTTGGCAGCCAGATACATGCAGTCTGCAGATAAACTGACTCTTGCCACCCACCTTTGATGTGTTTACAATTCTACAAGTGGTGCTTTATTATTCCTTCACTCGAGTGTTAGAGCTTTATGACAAGGGCAAGGAAAACTAAGATGTGCTGAGCTGTGTCGTATCATAAATTGTAGTTTGGCCCAATGGAGAAAAGACATCAAGACAAAAGGAAAAAAGAAAGCCAACAGTATTATAAAGCAAGTAGCAGCCCAAGGAAGTGGCACCTTTCTTATGTAAGTAGCAGGTCATGCCAGAATAGTCAAGAGCACATGCCACACATGGTGTATGAAGTTAAGGCCAATACAATGACACGAAATGCCAATGAGTTACCACTGTGCCTTATACTTCCATCCCAACAGAAACAGGGAAGAAATATCTTCTAGCAACATACAATGAACCAGGCAATAAAGGAATGAATCTTGAAAGGTGCATGGGAGAATGCCTATGACCATGAATCAAGTTCTCATACACCTTTAAAGTAAAACCACAAGCCATAAAATTATGAAAGTGTGATGCTCAAGGCAGATATGAGTGTATGAACTTCCATAGAAAGGCATAACGGCATGCATGCATATGCATAATCAAGTCAAATATGTCCAGTAAGACTGAATGACACTGTCCCAAGCAAAAGGAACAAAAAGCAACATAGCATTTCATGTCAAAGTAAAAAATTTTATAGCAAAGTAAAAGGTTAGAGAGATGAAGGACTCCAAACCAAAAAGGGCAAAAAGTACATCATGTCAGCTTGAAGGATACTTCAATAATGCACACTCAAAAGTGCCAATGCCATTCCACAGGCACTTGACAGCCTTCGTAAGTATTCTTTACAGAACCCCTCAAATTACTTATGAGGAGAAATATGAATACCAAGAGGAAGATCTCTAAAGATACAAACATGAGACGTAATATAAGTTATGTGCGGAGCTACTTACTAGGAAGTATTCTGTACAGAACCCCTGGAATTATTTAGGAGGAGAAATATCAATACCAAGAGGAAGATCTCTAAAGATACAACTGTCAAATAAGACTATAATGGTCTTGCCTCTTATCTCTTCTTGAACATGGAGTAGGTCGTGTGGCCCAAATATAGTCATAAATGCCTGACAATCAGCAATCCAAACATAGTAAGTTTGTTACCCAATATACTAAGTTTCCACCTCTTATTTTCAAGGAACCTCCTCTAAAAAATTAAGATGTTTCTAAATTAAGCTCAATCTTACTATCTTTTGTCTCATTGCCTAATTTTCGAGCCCTTACTCAGCCTCCCTCATGGAGGGATTATGGGCCTAACCTTTCCCATTTGGTCCCAAGGATTAGCTTTATTTTGAATGTTGCCGAAAGGGAAAAATAAATTTTAGCTATCCTACATATGCAATTGACAGGGATTTTTTTCCTTCCTCTCTGAACCTAAAAAACCCTTCTTACATAAACACTCAATGGGGAGTGGTTGAATAATGGCACCCAAATCTTTTTGTGAGGGTGGTTCACCATCAAGCAAAAACAGCTACCAATGCCCTATCTGGTATGCACTGTCCTATAAGGGCAGCCTGTAAAGGCTGCCATAGGGGTGCCCTTAGGCTCCCTTGGGGACTGTCCCCATGGCTGCCCCTTTCGGTGGCTCTTGGGGCACTGAACTAGGGCTCCCCTTGGTTGCCTCTTGGGCTGCCTACAAGGCTTCTCTTCTAAAGACTTGAGTGTGCAAAAGTTTGTGATGCTTGTATGCAATCTATGTAACCAATGGTTTTCCTCTTCTTTCCTACGGAAAGATCCTTGGTCCTTGAGCCCACCATGCCACATGATGAGCTTGCCTGTGCAAGGAGCCTCCTTCCTTCTAATGCTCCCAAACCAAAAACCTTGGGATTGACATTACCTATATCTTCAATCATGAAAGTTTATCCAACATGAAAAGTTATCCAACATGAAAAGTGACCCATGCAAGTGATTGATTCACACGTCCAACATTCTTCATTTTCATTTTCGTAAAAGATCCTCATTTTATTAAGTCCTAATCTTTTACAGAGTTATAATTTTAAACATGCACCCATGTGTACATACATATATACATACATCAATGTATGCATGCATGCACCCACACAAATACACATGCACACATTCACAGATACATGCATATCTATATGAATAAATGCACATACAAACAGAGACTCATATGATGGTCAGTAGGAAAATATCCAGTGTCATGATCAATGCATCTTAATGGAGTCATCACAAAAACCAGAAATCAGAAACTGAATAACAGTGATGTTATTTACATGCACATCAAATCCTCGATAAAGACTGTACCAGCAGATCGATGTGTTGTCGTCGAGATTGCTAGCAAGGAAGTGAAAAAAAGCGTCCTTGCCATGTACTCAGACATGTGCTCTGCTAAACAAGGGTAGTAAATACCCTTAATAAATCCTTTCCGTAATATGATGTGAGGAGGCTCTAAATATTGCATGACAATTGCAGACATTGTGCGATCAAAATGATAAATTTCTGGTACATGCTGAGGACATAAAGCCCCATGCTTTTTCAAGGTTATTGCTTCAAAATATGCACGATCAGGAGTCATTGGCCAAGACTCGCCAACACAACGAACATATGGTACCGCCTGCAGAAAGGAATAAATATTTTTCTTGTATGAAATTAAAACAATCATAGGTTTTGTAAAAGTAAACCATGTCCCTTGCCAATTAACATATACTAGCATGACTTCTGACAAAGCAGATAAAGACACCTGCTTTAGTACAAAAGATGCAGCAGTTCCTTCTACAATGTATACAAAGTTAAGATTTCCATCCCCAACTTCCTGCACTTTCCAATCAGATTCTGGGCTTCCTAGCTTGCTGGCCAAGCTTGAATGTTTCTTGATGTACTGGATTATGGTCGCGCTGTTCAATATATAAAACTTTTCGTCATGGTCAGAGCCACTTTCCTCCTGTCTACAGTTTAGATCTCCATTTGATATATTTGACACTACGTGAGCATTGAGAAACCCAAGAATATCAAAGACTAAGGAACCTTCTGGCTTAGTGATTATGCCCTGCCCAATCAAGCATAAAAACTGGTTACTGTAACCATTAACTGCAACAAGTTAACATAAATGACATATACAAGCTAGCTTTGCAATCAAAATACCTTGTCAGTGATTATGGCTGTAATTAATTTAGCCGGTGTGATATCGAATGCAGGATTCCAAACAGAAATCCCAGATGCAGCTACCTGTGGGCCATGTCCAGCATGTGAATGAGTCAATTCTTTTGAAGATCTCTCCTCAATGACAATGCTATCTCCAGAAGAAAGAGCAGTATCTATTGAGGTTAAGGGTGCTGCCACATAAAATGGGATGCCATGATGAAAAGCTGCAAGTGCAAGGTTGTATGTCCCAATCTTATTGGCAGTATCACCTGATAGTATCAGATAAAAACATGGAATGTTAAGAATTGTATGTCAAGAACTAAAGAGAAACGAAAAAGAAAAAATACAAGGGGAAAAGGGAATCCAAAAGGCCAGAAGGACCAATGAGATTAGTAACTCACATCATGATGATTTTCTTATAATATCTTGATACAAGCCCCAAAAAAACCGAGAGAGAGAGAGAGAGAGAGAGAGTATTACTACCAATAAACATTTAAAGATGGATTTATTACAGCGTATGGGTACAATAGAAAAAGGGAGAGAAGAAAAGAGGAAGAAGTCCCCCCCAGGAAAAAGGGGGGTATATACTACTATCAAATGAAGATGTCCAAGGAGGTAACAAAAGCTATGATGGACTAGAAACAATGGTCAAGACAGGAAAACCAAATCTACTAGGTACCAGATGTCAAAAACAATAGATAAGCATGGTACAAAGAGGGTTGGATTATCGGAAATCAAGCTCAAGATAAAGGTCTAATCAGATACTCTAGAACGTAGAATTCATTGGTCCTCTTCACCATGAGAGGACCCTCCACAAATTTTGAAGTTTGTCACAAGTTAAGCGAGCTTCTATGAAGTCAAGAATAGGGCATGATCACCACTGGAATAAGAATATTTGGCACTTTGAAGAGGAACAAGGAGAAATAGTAACAAAAACATATCCAGACACCCATCATTTTAGCAAAGCTAATTTGATCGACCAAATCTCATGAACTTATATGAGGAAAGGCTCATCTGAAAGCTCATAAAATGTACATGTTCAAGACCCTGTTGAAATGACAAGTCTTGATTTTTCAGCCAGTTTTACTCTCCTTTGACATTTGCACCTCTTAAATCATCACCACATATTCTTTCTACTCCAACAGACTACGTTTTCTTATATTTGACATATCTTCTGTTCTCGATTGTTGATAAATTTGCACAAATTTCATCTATTGTATTCACTATCTTTCTATGTAATTTTCACTACAAATTCTAGAAAGAAGATAGAAATAGAGGTTTGTGTGACTGCATATATCTATCTGTGCACTAGCCCAACCCAAAGAGACTTGCTGGCTTCAAGCTGCAAATAGATATGGATAATAGCATCAGTGATATCGGAATCTTTTCAAAAGCATAAAAGGAAATCAAAAGAAGTTTATCAAAATTTTGGAAGGAAGAGAAGCTTAACTTTTGAAGTTTGTTGAAATCCAGACAAAGCAGGAGCATCATTTAAGGTGAAGGGAACAATCTACAGCAAATAGTACATAGATTTTGGATACTCAATACAAGAGGTGTGAAAGTCAACTTTGGCACATTATTGACATTCAAGAGTAATAGAAGAACTAGGAAACACACATGAGAGAGCATCTCATACTGAAAACCTTGAGAAGGGAAACTATTAAACATGGAGGTCTAAACGAATGAAGAATTACCTAAAGGGAACTAATCCTACCTCAAAACCTAAGCCATGTTGAGCCTAGAGCCTAGAATGCCTGGAATGAGAAGGACAAAAGGGTGACGTTCTTCCTCTCTCAATGCATCTCAAATTCCATGAGCAGGTATATCGAATATTTGAAAAAGAGCATCTCGTGCACATATTAGAGATGGGGTTCAAGACAATACTTACAAACTCTCTCTCCTTCAAGCTCAAGTGGCAAGATCACCCCAACCAAAAGCTAAAGGCTTGATGAAAACCAAAGGGTTGATCGTCCTCCAAGTGGCTTATGGAAATATCGCGCTCCACTGGATGGCTGTGAGACCTGGAGCCCAAACGGTTGCTCCATACATCATAGCTGGTGCGACTAGTGTGTCAAATAGCCACCCCTTCGTACAAGGTTCCTGGAAGTGTGTCTGGTGGCATCTCCGCTCTAGCATGACCAACGCTGCATACCCTTGTGTGAGCCTATCTTAGGCCGCCTATCTCATACTGAGGGACCAGGTAGACTCGTGAATGTGACTCCTAAGTAGACATATGAAGTGACCACCTCTATTTGTCCCCCGGCTGCCATGAAGACTGCTGCATTCTTCACCATCGGAGAGGTGTGGAGGATCATGACCTTGGTTTTACCAAGGTTTACTGTCAACCCCTTCTGCGTACAAAACTCGTCCAAGGCACTGAGGTGGCACCATAAACCCCTCTGTGGACTCTGAAATCAATACAATGTCATTAGCATATAATAGAATGTGTTCTGGTGTACCTGCAAGGTCTCCTCCATTTCCGCCAACCTGTAGGATGCAGTCCTCAATCTCGTCTATATAGAGCCCGAATAGTGTGGGAAAGAGGGGGCAACCTTGCTTAACACTGACTCTGCGAGTTATGGCCTTAGAGAAACCCCTCGAACACCGTACTCTACGGACACCGGGTCACCCGCGCATGGCCCAAATAATCGCTGATGGTATCCCCACGCTCTGAAGACATCGAAAGAGCCTCTCCCGTGGCATGCTATCGAAAGCCTTGCCAAAATC
>CM035412.1:36355331-36477831 GCA_020310875.1 Ceratopteris richardii | reverse complement strand
CAAATATCAACAGGCCAAAGTGACCTAAGTCATTAAAAAACATAAAAATACTTAAATATCCACAAATTGGGGGCCAAAAAAATTGAATATGCATATGGTGGCTAATTTATTAGGGCGATTTTCTACCTTAAGGTTTTATATCCACTTACCTTAAGAAAAGAAGAAAAAGAAAATAGGAGGAGGGGCAAGCCCTATTGGACAGAGAAAAAAGAAAAGGGGGCGGGGGGAATCAGACTTCAGCAAAAAGACAGCATAAATTAACAAATGGGGCTGGGATATGTATTGTATGTTTCATTTGAGGTCACACACAAGATAGATCCTATTCCATTAATACCATTAGAAGCAATTCGATCTGCACCAACCACTACAGCATCAATCTTTCCAGAACTTTGGAGGGCTGCAGCTGCAGAATCTGCTATAAGTACTGCAGGAATTTTCTCATACACCAGCTCATATGCTGTTAATCGTGAGCCCTATACAGAAATTACATAAAGTCACATTGAACTCATGGCCACATCTTTGTTTACTTCACTAAAGCACATAGACACGCACTTGATTAAAAGGTCTTGTTTCAGTACAGTAAACTGTATTAAGTTTTCCTTGAAGATTAAGGCTTCTTATGACCCCCAATGCAGTCCCGTATGCTGCTGTTGCCAAACTGTTTCACGTCGCATCATTAAACTATGATAAGTGAAACCAACAATAGTGTTGATGATGAGATGCAAGACGAACCTTCCTGTATTACAATGAGTTAGAACTGAAAGCTTTCCATCTCTCTTTGACTGTCCCGATATCAAATCGGCACCGTAATCTCCAATGGCCTTATTTGAGGCTATATCAGCAGCAAGCATTGCTTCCGCAGCATCAACATAGACCTTCGTAATAACAACAATTTATTAGGGAATCAAATGTCTACCTTTATATACGACTAAACCTAAGCATGAGGCATGCAATCATGGTGGCTTTAAGATGTTTTAGCATCAGAATCAGACTCGAATATTTTGCATTGGAAGGGAAGGGGACACACCCCTCGCGGGGGACCACTCAGGCCCCCCCCGGGGGGGGGGGGGGGGGGGGGGAGCAGAGAGAAGGTGACATATAGCCTGAAAACGTGTCATCTCTATGGTTATCAATACAGAGCGCACAAATAAAATTTCTCGCTTTTTCCTCTTGATTGATGGAAACATTCAAAAATATTGCTCTGTGAAAAGCTTGTCATGTATGGTACAAATAGGAGTTGAGTTTCCTACTTGTTCTATACTCCCTTGCCCATAAGGATTGATCGTTCCCATATGATTCAAACTTTAAAGTCAAGTCAAAGCTTACAACCAAAATTTCTGCTGCATTAGATGTTCTGAGTGCAGCATCACTTGTCTTGTTCTTTAACTTAGTGGCAGCATCTAATAAATTGACAGCTGTTGGACGGCTGCATATTGTTTAAGAGCAGAATCTGGCTTCAAGTCTCATACCATAGAAATCGAAAAAGATAATTCAATGATCAGAATGCAGTTACCTGGTCACCAAGTGATCAAGCCTAGTATGTAAAAAATGTAATGCTTCATCCAAACTTGTTGGTTTAGTTTCCAAGTTAACTGCCTCAACTGCTAGTGACAAGGCTGCTGCAATGGCGATTGCAGGTGCGCCACGTACCACCATATCCTGTATTGCATGCCTACAAAGAAAGGTAAGACTGATCATATGATGACAATAAGAACCATACTCCCGTTACAACTTTGCCCAAGGAAATCATACATTCTGAAATAAATAAAGTCAGTGAAGACACAATAAGCAGAGTATATTTCTTTCCAAGAGATAACAAAATTGTTTATAACAGCTGGAATGAGAAATGAATTCTAGTGATAACTAAGTCAACAGTGAAAGAATCTAGATTCTATGGCATACAATTATTGGGCTCCTGACCATTAAGAGCATTACAGTAGTAAAGACCAAACCATCATTTCGTATCTTTCTTATGGATGATCTTACGAACACCAAAGTTAACCTGTAAAGTTTTCTCTCATGCAAGGATATGTCAGCAAGGAAAATGTGAATTTCCATGAAAACCAAAGATGTGTCCTATCTGTGACTTTACTACGTTTACGCATACAAAATATTGCATAAAGTTGTGCCAAAAAACATATAATTAAATGTATGGCAGATTGTTGATTGAACGAAAATGCTACTTTTTTCCCATGTATACAAGAAAGATTTCTTATCTGTTGCTTGCCTCAGGGTTTCATAATCCATATAATACATCTGTAGTAAATGATGTGCCATATCTGCAAAAGATATCTCAAAGGTGATAAAAAAACCTGAGGCTCAAGATTGTGAATAGATTGAGATCTCTATAAACTATTTTAATACTTGAATTTTTTTTTTTTTTTTTTTTTAATTAACTTCATTTTGCCAAGTTCTCAACCTATCTAACTTTCCCGCGTCTACCCAAACTTCTATTCATCAAGTCCAACTTTTTCTCATCCAGTCCAACTATTCTGAGTCAACTTCAACTTCTAATTTGACCAACTTTTTCGGATTCGACCCAACTTCTCCTTAATCAATCTAGCTTATCATCTTTTCCTCGTTGAGTCCAATCATTCCAATGTCAGGCTCTTTATTTCCTACATAAGAGCAATCATAGTAAAAAAAGTCGCACGATTTTTTTAAAATAAAAATCGTAAAAATCGCATTCGCGATTTAAATCGTTTTTAACGATTTTTATTCCCTTTTTTTTTTTTTTTTTTTTTTTTTTTTTTTTTAATAAAGGTTTCATATGGTAGATCACTTTTTAAAATTAAAAATTTGATCACTATGATACCTATGCTTGCTAATAGTCTATAATATATTACCACTTTGCTCTCTGGATAGAACTATTTTATTTTCTTGCCTATTAGAGATTTGACTAACTAAATTAAGTTAAAATCCATGCTCAAAGCCAAGTTCCTTCAATTGTATATGTACATTTTTTGGCATCAAAATAAGTCCCTATCCAGTATAAATCTATACCAACCTATAGCTGAATGACATTATAGAGTTTATGTGAGTGCAATGTTATCATAAACTCTTTGTTGGCATCTCACATATGACTGAAGTACAAGAACTAACAAGCATCCAGGTCATATAAACTTTTCACTACTTTCACTATTGTCCAATATTGGAGCATATATGAGTTGAATAGGTATTGTGCATACCTTAGATACAAAAAAAAAATAAAAATCTCTTGATGAATAAAAACCCCGATTTTTATTTTTATTTTTAAAAATCTCTACGATTTAAATCCCGATTTAAATCTACGATTTAAATCTCTACTTTGTACTATGAGAGCAATCCAAATGGGATTTAAGGGATGCACTAGCACTTTCATTCATTGAATTGGAAGTCAAGAGACATAATATACCCCAAATCATGTCATGCAGAACCTCTCATCAGACTTGGTTGGAGCTAGAGAATCTCTATCAAAACAAAAATTCTGCTAGGAATACTCATCTAAGGAGTCAGTTACTTATGGAGTGGAACGATCGGGTGCCATTGAAGCTCTACATATAGTTGAAAATAGAAGAAAAGCCATGGAAAGTAGAAAACCTTGTTGGGTACCCAAGCTAAATCATGAATTATACGTGTGCCAGGTTCATTGGTGAAGACTACATTTACAAACTTCCGAAGTTTTGCAAACATCCAAAGTTTAGCAAATTTTTGTACTTTATGCCATTATGACATTGAAGGGGGGATTGTTAGAAGCAATGTCGAAATAGCATAAAATGCTAATTTCCAGCAACCCTAATTTTAAGTACTTAGCCAAATTCACAAAAGGTCAAAAATTATTATGAGCCCATCACATAGCACTTCCGGAGAGCTTTCATTTGGTATATAACATTTTGTCATCAGACGTCCAGAAATGGTAGAAAACCGTAACCCTAATTTCTGTCCAAAGTGGTTTTTTACCTTAGTATGT
This sequence comes from Ceratopteris richardii, assembly GCA_020310875.1. Classification (NCBI taxonomy): domain Eukaryota; kingdom Viridiplantae; phylum Streptophyta; class Polypodiopsida; order Polypodiales; family Pteridaceae; genus Ceratopteris; species Ceratopteris richardii. The sequence goes on along the minus strand of CM035412.1, from coordinate 36,473,882 downwards.
TCCTCTCAACCTCTACATCGAGGAAAGCAAAGTATTTTATCAAGCTCATGGTGTATGAAGCTGATCGCAGCTGTTTTAGGTCTCAAAAGCAAATTTTGGCATTAAAAAATAATAATCACTAAATTTAGTGAAAAGCTCCTTTTGGAGGTTTTATTGCTTACTTTATGCTTATGCATGGGGCAGCTTAAAACTATATATTGGACCCATGGGGGTCACTCTTGGTCATCACTTGATCAGCTCAAGGATCACTCAAGGCTTGGAGGTGTTCTAACTTCTGAAGGAGGTGTGCCCTAACTTCTGGTGGAGTCTTCGAGGAGATTTTGGAGCCAACCATTCAGCTTTTGGTGAATTTTGTGAGTTGCAGGTCAATATTCTGTTCTTCTTCCTTTGTTATTACATAAGAAGGAATCGTTCTTGTTATTCAATTTAGGGTTTGCTGTACAAACAGTTATCAATTGTTTCTATTCACTCCATGTTCACATACACACACTCTTCATACCTCTTAGGCACTTTATGAATAAACTCTTGTATCTAATTCTCGAAATTCGGCCTAGATTCAATTTTTGTAGCCACACATTCAGTTTTGTAACCATTTGCACACATTGTAATTTAACATTCGAATATTAAGGTAGTGTAGGTAAGCTTTTGGCTTATTGTACACTTTATGACAAGTTGTGTATTCTCTCTACTTCTCATTCATCTATTTTTGAGCCTTAAGGTGTGTATGCTAAGGTTCATTTGTTGGAAGTTCTTGAAACCTAGATTATTGTTATTAAGGCCCACCCAATTCCAACATAGGTGGAAGGTCATGAACATTGTCCTCGGCTTCTCCAAAGTCCAAAGTGGCTATGAAGGCATTTCAGGGACATACCTTTGAACCATATCCTATTTTTCTTTATTTTTCAAGTTATGTTGGGAACATGTGCTTGCACACATGGAATGAAGCATATGCATTGAGCATGCACTTGATGGTCATAAATTTGTTCGGGCATCTGAAAAGCATTTGAATGGTTCAAGTTATCTTTCTTTGCATAGTTTTCACGAGGAGAATTGGGCATGCATATGTGTGTGACTATTGCTTGTATGATTTCAATTACAAAAAGATAATTTTAAATGGGATTTGTTATGAGATATCAACTAGACTTTTCTACTGTTGAACAAACATTTAGAGTAACCTATATGAAAAAAGGTAAGTGAATTAAGATATCTAAAGAATTTCATTTTACAAACTCTTAAGGACTTGTTAGGAATACCGTTGGAGATAACTAACTTCAATCTCAAGTATATATAGTAGCTTCCAAGTGTAAAAAAGAATAAGATCTTAAAAAGGAAAAGGAAAAGAGGTTACTCTTACCATAAGGATATAATATCTTTTTTGACTTTTTGAGTCTAGGATGGGGCTCGAAAGTTATCCCACTCAGAAGGCAGAATCTATCTTCCCACTTCATCTTCCTAAGAAGACTTATATGCGACCTTCCAACAAAATGCGAGTGGTCGATTGGTCGACTGTTCCCCAAAAAGAGAACCAATTCCAATGCCCCGGACATGGATATTGGAGTATTCGGGACTTTGAGAAACTCAACATCCCCTAAACTTCCTACTCAATGTGTTCTCGAAAAGAGAATTCCATACCCCACAAAGGAGCGTCAGCTCACAAGAGTTTGCAACCAATTAAAAGTCTCCAATCTCGTCACCGGTATCAGGTGAGACTCTCCCCGTACACATTAAGCACCAAAGCTCTAGACATACATACCCAATCAAATTCTTCACTTCCCTTGGCGTTACATGCCAACATGATGCATACAAACCAATTCAAGGGATCGGAAGGAAAAATATCATCACCTCCCTCGAAGGGGATCTCATACGAGGCTCAATCCCCAAATAGAGCTTTCATATACTTAGGGACAGTCTCACCAAGAAATGAAGCAACGACAAATTTAGCTACGGCCCCCCTAGAGTGCGGGTTAGGTTTCACCCAATGGGCTAAATGAACTTCGCAAACCTCCCCTATGAGGATAAGGATCAAATCTGAGGGAAACACAGGGCCAAACGGATGTAACCGATGGACCACCAAAGTAATACAGAAGCCTATCTTCCTTCTTCTAAGCACACTTCCACCATACTGAAATCCCTCACCATCATATGCAGCAAAGACACCAAAAGCTCACCCTGGATGCAAAGAGGATATAGAGATACCTTTGGTAGCAAAGCCAAGAGGTAACTTAGATAAGGATAAGCAATCCTACATAATAAGAAAGAGAAACACATAGATCATAGCCTGATTATCTTGTTGGTTTTAAGGACCACACTCAATATAGAGACAAAGATAACTCAAAAAACAGAGACAAGATGGAGAATATACAACAGATAGGAGAGATGAAAGGAGCAAAGCTCTAGATATATTCATTACATTCCATGTTGAAGTACATGAAGTAACATGAAAGCATAAAGAATGTGCATGAAATACAAGTTGTCCATAACTCCTCAATCTCCAAATTTTCACAAACTCCAAAGTTGTAGATGATATCCTCCAAATAGGTAAGCTTCAAGCTGCTGCACTCCTTATGATGAAAAAAACAAAACTTCTACTTGCTGCTATCCAAGCTCTAGCTTTTTAAGAGCTCCAAAAAGTGATGAGTAATTGGCTACATTATGTATAGCTTTAGTTTCTCTTGTATAAAAAGTTGAATTAAAACAAAAATCTTCCCAAAAAGCTCATTCCATAAATCTCAGTGAAAATCCCGCCGTGATTTTTTGAATAGAATTTTTCTTTTTATGTTTTCATGGTGCACATGTCAAATTTGACGACCATTTCCCAAAAAGGGGACCATTTTTTTACCATTCTGATTTGTCATCATCGACTTTTATGTCTTTAATCTGTTTCAGTTTAAGTTCCATAAATGAAGGTTCCTCTTTTTCTAACAATTCCCTCCTAACATGACACTCGGGGAATATGCAAGGTAGGTATATCTGCTAAGTGTTGAAGTTATTATCATTAAAGATTTAGGTATCTGTTTAATTTTCACAAATCATACTAAGTATCCTCCAGCACACACAAGGACTTAAGACATGAAGAGCACTTTTATAACATGCATCACAAAGAGAACTCACACATTCCCCACTCTTCTCAAACAAGTACTACTTCGAAGGATAGAGACAAATATAGGATGCCATGTTATTATAGGATATAGTCTCAAACATACTCCTAAGATTATCAAGGTTGGCCAATCCTCTTCAAACCAAGGTTATATACTCTCATCTACACCTATAGTACAAACACACAAATTTCCACCATAAGGTTCCAAATGTAGAGATAAAACCTCTCTTGGCTCACATAAGGCTTCCTCCACGACCACCAAAATGTATTGCAAACTTCCAAATATGGTTAAGTGACTAAGGTGCAGTAGAAGGTTGTCTAGTAGTTTGAACAACACTTCACATGTACACAAGGAAGCAATGTTCTCCAATCTGTTGTTGATTGTATATTCCTACAAATCCAACAACTATAAAATGTCTATTGCTGCTATAAATCTGCCATGTTCTTCTTCTTCTTTGTCATCCTTGAGTGTATCTTCTCAACATGATATTCAGCATCTTCATAAAGATTGGTCACTTGCATACCTCTGCTGAATATGTAGCTAAGATTGCTCTGCACCTTTCATAAATATTAAATTCTTCTACATGTCGCCAAATTCTCAATGTACTCTAGATTATCCTTCTCTAATACCAATTGTTGGTCTTTAGGCCCACAATCAATACAAGAGATAGAGAAAATAGAGACAAGATAGAGAATAGGCAACACATGAGAGAGATGAAAGGACCAAAGCTCCAAGTATATTCATTACATTCCATGTTTAAGTACATGACGTTACAGGAAAGCATAAAGAATATGCATGAAATACAAGCTTTCCATAACTCCTCAATCTCCGAAGCTTCACAAACTCCAAAGTTGAAGATGATCTCCTCCAAATAGATAAGCTCCAAGCTTCTACACTCCTAAATGATGAAAAAAACAAAAACTCTAGCTCTCCAAGTAGATGAGACCACATTCTCCAAGCTCTAGCTCTTGAAGAACTCCAAAAAGTGATGATTAATGAGCTAAATTTTGTCTTCATATAGTTTTTTATTTGCCTTAAATAACAAGCTGAATTGAGGCAAAAATCTGCCCAAAAAGCTCATCCCATAAATGCTGGTAAAAATCCCGCCGTGACTTTCGTGAATGAGCTTTCAATTATTCTTTTAATGTTTTTATGGAGCACATGTCATAATAATAGCTATAGTACCATTTTTTTTTTTTTTATGTGTACTATTCGCTTTTCGCTTTCAAATTGCTTGGAATTAGGGTTTCACTTCTGACTTAGTAAATGATGTCAAATAGCCAAGTGTTATATGCCATTGGATAGCTCTCAATGAGTACTACAAAATTATGTAATAAGAATTTTTTACCCCGTTTCCCAAAAATGAGACCATTTCTAACATACTTAATGTGTGACCATCAAATATGGTCTTTACCATGCTTCAATTAAAGCTCCCTAGTGGAAGGTTGCCTCCTTTTTTAACTAGTCTAAGTATGTATCTTGGGGAGATTTCTAGGATCATCTCCACCTTGGTGACGGTTTACTTATCTTCAAAGAGAGAGATGTTTAGATTCATCTCTAGATTAGAGAAAGACTAAAGTCTATGCACTTTCAAAAAAAGATGCTTGTGTTCATCTCTAAGTTAGTGAAAAATTTAGGTACCTTCAAAGAGAGTCTTATAGCATAATAAGGGGGGACTATGGAGTATACAACTAGAGTCCCACTAGGAGTCGTTTAATGAAAGTCATTAACTTGACTTGAGTGGTTAGTAACCTTAGTTGCTATATCAAAGATGGAAACTACTTACAAAGGAAGAATGATGCATCATATTAAACCCGACTTTGATAGGATAACGTTGATGAATGCTCACATGACTCAAGTATTAGAGAAGGTCATAGAAATGGCATTAGCTCTATGATTTAGTGTAGAGATCCCTCGTTAGAGGGTAAATATAGAATGCCAATACGTAAAGGGATCTAGAAAAGTACTTAGAAATGAAGGACTAATTAGTCTTTAGATTTCCATAGATCTGGATAGATCTGACAAGTAGAAGCATCAATCTCTTACTTGTGCTTCCTAATGAGTATTATGGTTTAGCACCATTAAGAGAGATCAGTCCTCAATGACTTTTGGAATCTCAAAGAGGAATCCTTTAGTCTTCTGTTGGAAAACTACGAGGAAGAGAAATGATTAGAGTCTGTATCATAGTGCCCAAAGGAGACTCTTCCACGAATTTAGTCCAACTTATACATGGATGATAAACCAAATATTTCTTGGACATTAGGATGTAGAGGGTTCATTCTATTACCAAGAATTTCTTATGTATGAGATTGAATGATGGAATTCCATAGTACACAGGGATAGTTTTAGGCCAAAACTAATACTTGTGAGCATACTCAAGGTTTACAGACACCTAGAATGGTTTGCAGGCAAGTCTATCATTTGGTTCTACAGGGGTCAGAAATCACTTCACTTACGGCACTTTGTTCTACTACACAGATGATTGCACGGTTTGTTGTCTCTAGAGTTAAGGTCAAGATTAGCTAACTTAACATTTCACACTTGTATTTCAAATTATTACTCCAAAGAGGTCAGTGGGAGTAGTAGTTGAGAGGATTCGTGTATATGGGAGATAGTGAACATGTTTCAAAGATGGTTTCCCAATTTTCAATTACCTTCCCAAGAGGCTTCTTAAGGGGAAGGATACGGGAGAGCACTGCATAGATATGACTGTGTACAATACATGGAGTTCAATGGGAACAGCTATTTTGATCTATAATATCGTTTCCTCCAATAGCAACTTAGAGGACAACAATGGACTTACTGGAAGGAAATGTTATAAAGCCGTGGCTCAAGGTGTGGGCTTTGGCACTCATAGTAGGTGTGGTAGACCTAAATATGGAAGAGGTTATATTTGGTAGAGAGGTTCCATGGTGGGGAGGTATGGGCCCAATTCGTCTCATATGTGGATGAGTGTGCGTGTAGGAACTCTCACAGATTTTCATATGTTTGCCTGGCAAAGAAACTTTTGTATAACTATTAATTTCAAATTTTATTATATCAATAAAGAATATAGAATTATGGATGTAAGGTATACACATTTATGCAGGGTGCAGCCTTGGTAAGATCCTAATGTTTGTGGATCTATGTGGACAAAGTTTATGTCAAAATGTCTTTACTCTATTGCTATAAGTGATGCCTGCTTCAAGTTCGTGCCTCTAATTTGTTGCTTTTTTTGACAACTCCTCTAGGTTCATTTGACTTTTTGAACTTAAATCCAAATAAAGTGTGTTTGCTCGCTTGCAATGTCTTGTCAAAAAACTGAAAGATGAAACAAGCTTCAAGATGCAAACACTAAATATTAACTGAGAGTGGAGTAAATGTCCAACAAAATTGACAATAATTGAGATTAATTTGACAACAATATAGTGTAAAAAATATGAAGTAAAAGAATGACAAGCTTAATCCTCTTGAGCTTTGGCTTGACATATTTCCATGTGCCGACCATAATATAGAGCTCCATCCAAAGCATTGAAAACAATTACTCCATATCAAACATAATGTGGTTAAAAGCAAGACGTGAATTAATGTTATATGACCCAAAACTCTGGAAAGTTTTCTATCCATAGAGGTGTGAACTCCTATTGAACTTTACATGTGATGTGTTGAAGTTCTTGCCACTTAATTTAAATAATTCAATGACTGTAATTACAATCACTACATTTTCTTTATCTAATGAAATTCATGCTCCAGATTCTCCTACTGGTGAAACAACAAAGAGAAGGAAAACAAACATTTGAATAACTTTCAGATACTTCTCTTCCTGTTCCTAGATCGCTGTTGGAAACCCTTCACGAGTCAAAAACAGATGTGTCTCTGCCATATAGGCTCAAAAGTCAGCAAGTATAGCAAAGAGCCAAACAAAACTCTCCTTATGCATTCAGCTGATATTGTTTGTGAAATGCATATTTTTTTACTATTATGACATGATTACTTCAGAACATATAAGTTCTACCACATTGCACTAACAAGCACAAAAAAAATCTAGGAAGCTATCTCATAAGGGGGGCAGCAGATCTAATTAATTTTCTTTTGCATTCATCGCAACTATATCCCTGCTTTTCTTCATTTCATAGTTTGACCCTTTTTTCAACATCTTTTACTTTAAACTCATGGAATTAGAAACTTTCAATAGGATGCTCACTGAACAGGAGCATAAATGTCGTGTGTGTGTGCAGGCATATGCATATGTATGAGAATAGAGATAAGCACTTTCCAGTTAAACACACTGCATGTTTCAAAATAAGCACAGTAGAGATGACTCACCAGCCACCAGAAGAATCATATACATCGATATAAATAGTCTCCAAAGGTAGTTTTCTCTGTTAAAACAAAGCCAGGTACGATTAATCGTCTATATAAAAATTCAAAATGCAGATGTATCAGCATTATTCCAAGTTAAAATTTTTGTGACGGAACCTTCTTAGATGCTTCTAAATTAGAGAGAAAAAACTCCAAACAAGTGATGTAAAATGTCCCACGGTATTGAGAACAGGAAAGAAAACAGGTTTTAGATATATTAACACCTCCATCTTGTGTTGCAAGAACTAATTTTGAGTTCATTTGAACAGTAATTAAATTCAGAAAGACCAAAGCATGGTAGAAAATAATTTGATTTGATCTCTCTCTCTCTCTCTCTCTCTCTCTCTCTCTCTCTCTCTCTCTCTCTCTCTCTCTCTCTCTCTCTCTCTCTCTCTCTCTCTCTCTCTCTCTCTCTCTCTCTCTCTCTCTCTCTCTCTCTCTCTCTCTCTCTCTCTCTCTCTCTCTCCACCAGGCAGCAGCACAGAGAGCACGACGCCGACCACGCATGGGCAGATATCATCGACCACGACTATATCAGGAGGATATCTCACGCATCAGGACAGCCTACGACCACATGATGGAGCATAGGCGCACCACCACCCCATGGGTTGTCTTCCTTCAGGAGGCACTGAGACCACCCCCGATGTACCACATACTACACCCACCTCCACCCATTCACCAGAAGCTAGGGTGTTTTACTCACACTTTTACTCACATGTCCCCCATGTATTAGGTGGCCACTATCTGCGGAGTCAGAGCCACGTCTTCCCATCCTTTTCCAGCCTTATATATCTTTGTGTCGCGATATAGCTTTTATTTCATTTCATCCTCTACACAGGGATACTACACTTGTACATGGTTTTTGTCTCATAGGCCAAGTTTGGCCTTCAGAAGACGTTAATATAACTCTCTCTCTCTCTCTCTCTCTCTCTCTCTCTCTCTCTCTCTCTCTCTCTCTCTCTCTCTCTCTCTCTCTCTCTCTCTCTCTCTCTCTCTCTCTCTCTCTCTCTCTCTCTCTCTCTCTCTCTCTCTCTCTCCCTCCCTCCCTCCCCGTCGTACTTTCTCCACCATCGACCACATCTTCACTTCGTTGCTTGATTGAGAGCGCAAAGGCGAGGAAGCGAAGACTATACTGTTGCTTTGTGGATTTCCGCAAAGCCTTCGACACGGTCCCTCGAGAGAGACTACTATGGAGACTCAAGGAGTTACAGCTACCATCAGACATGCTATGGGCCATCCATGCTTTGTATGCACGAGTCACAGGTAGGGTGCGCTGCCCCGATGGCCTATCAGACAGCCTTGTTAGCACCTTTGGTGTGAAACAAGGTTGCCCTCTCTCACCCACTCTCTTCGTCTCTATATCGAAGAGATCACAGAGTATATACAGCGAGAAGGAGGGCTAGGAGGAGACCTCGGAGGTACGCCAGTACACATCCTATTATATGCTGATGACATTGTCTTGCTTTCAAAGTCTCAGGAGGGGCTGCAATCACATTTACAGGCGCTCGATACCTTCTGCATGGAGAGAGGACTCACAGTGAACCTTGGCAAGACCAAGGTCATGATCTTCCACACCTCCAAGACAGTACGCCATCACGCCTTGTCAGACATTGGTCTACAGAGACCATTCTATGTGTGTGTGGGACAAGGGCTAGTTCAAGTGTGAGGCTTTCCTCCAAAGTCACCAGGGGACGAGGACGGGTCCCGAGAACGGTGGTGTCCCCGGGACGGGGACGGAGCCTAGGGTGTCCCGGGGACGGGTCCCCGGGACAGCATCAAAAAAATGCTGATTTTCTCAAAATAATGAGATGAAAGTCATGTAGAAATAATTCCTCAACATATGAAATGACCAATAAGAAGAAAAACATAGAAAAAAGGTGTTTTTTAAGTATAAACAATGAGCACATTGAGTCGTTGACAGTTGAATATTCAGAATCTTACAAGTGATCACTGATAAGTCTCATGTATTTCATCATGTCAAAAGATAGATTCTACATCATCATCATATCAAAAAGATGTTACATCATGAGATAAAAAGATCTTACATCATACGATCGATGGACAAATGTCAAAAAGACTACATATGATGGGAACATAAATGAGAAATGTAAAAGGCTACAACATAAATGTGATGACTATGGAGAATCCAAGTGGGGAGTCACAATGACAGACTCATTTTCTGCAACACAATCAGTGGTTGCTGCATCTTCATGTTCTTCATTTACCACTGGGTCCGATCCCTGCTCTACCTCCCGTTCTCTGAAAGGATCTCCCTCCATGCATTGTGTCCGTCGAAGCATCCTCAAATTTGCACTGACAAACACAAGATCACTAGCACGCTGCACACCAAGTCTGTTCCTCTTTTTAGAGGCTACATGTCCATAAACACTCCATAGTTGCTCAAGACAACTGGTGGTGCATGCCTAGCTAAGTATCCGAATGGCCAATTGTTTCATACACTTTACCAATACATGGCTCCATGGAATCCACAATTTTCAATAAGTGCACAAGTGGATGAACAATATCTACGACGTGAGAAATGTTTTCCCACAATGCTGCATCATCAGCTAATCTTCTAAATTGCTTTCCTGCTGAAGTAGAAGCTTCTGGCATCCTCGCGAATTCATCACTCAATAAAAGCCCTCTCAAGACACCACTACATTTTACTACTCGGTGTAACATAGTGAAATTATATGCAAACCTTGTGTCTGAGTACTTGAGCAAAGCAAGAGTAGATCTCTTGCTAAACTCATTCTTCACACGAGTATGGTTGTTGATGAAGCTAACCAATGAATTTGCCTCATTGATTGCAGGCAAGATCCAATCCAAATTCCCAATGTTTTTGAGAATATTATTCAAACAATGAGCCATGCAAAAACACACAATGATGTGAGGATACATATTTTCAATAACTGCACCTGCAGCTCTATTTGCAGGCTCCCCATATGCTACAATGCAAACCACATTTGATGGTCCCACAATCTCTATGGCACTTGCCCACTCTGCAGCAAGTACATCATCTGATTTTCCAGTCTCGGATGCATCATGTGATTAGATAAAGTACATCTCGCAACGAGAATAAGCCACCAATCCATGGATAGAGCGTCGTTGGACATCACTCCATCCATCCACAAGCAATCATACTCCATTCCTTTCCCATGATTTTTTAATGGTCTCGCACGCGGCTTCGACAAGCTTCTTCTCTTTCTCCAATAAAGTGGTGCGCAAGCTCTCGGAAGATGGAGGCACATAGTGTGCTCCATATTGACCAATCTTCTTTACCATATCTTTGAAATATGGTGATCTATGAAAAAAGTTAAACAATAAGATTTATAAGTAAGGGCTTAACCGTTATGGAAGTGTCAAGTCAAATATTGAAATAGAATGAAAATTCAATTCTTACCGAGCCGCATTGAAAGCTATGTGGTCATGGTAGAAAAAGCGTGCCACGGCAGTGTCCACCTCCTCCTTCAATACGGGATTCCAATTCTCATGCAATGTTTGTTGACGTGATTGACGTACATAGGGCATTCCCGATGGTGTGGAAGAACTAGGAGTAGGATGAGGAGTGGAAGTAGGAGCAGGAGTAGGAGTAGGAGTAGGAGTAGGAGCACGAACCGGGGCCGATGAAGATGATGCTCTTGAAGAGGATGGCATAGAAGACCTCACAAACGATGCCGGGTCGATAGGAGCTTGTGAAGCACGACGAGCATGAACTTGAGCATCACTAATAGCAAGTTTGTTGAGTAATTCTTGCTTCTTCTCCGAAGTGATTGCGGAACAAAATCTTACTTCATGTCCACGCTCATGAAGTAAATGTGCACGCACCTTGTTTGCTCCACCGGTTCTTTTGTAGCCACATAGCTTGCAACTCCATGGTCTTGCACCACCACCTTCTCCGGCGGATACGGGAGAGTCCACCTCTTCCCACCATGTCCATTTGCTTGTAGCATGCCTCCTCTTGGTATTTGACTCACTTGTTCGTGATGAAGAAGCCATAGTACTCTAGGAGAGGAGAATACTATGAGGAGATAGAGATCAGCCCTTGACTATGCAAGGGATGAAGATGACTCAAGCCTTCACACACTCAAGATGCTTGCAATGAAGGCTCTAAGAGTGTGAGTGAGCTTGTGGCATAAAGAGCTGAAATGGGGGGTATTTATCTTTGTGTATGGGGCCTAAGAACACTCTAGAACTCCTCCAAAAAGGCGCCAAAATAATTTGCCAAAAATTAAAGTCAAATTTTGAATTTGAAGTTTGAAAAAAGTCCCTCCAAAATTGCCCGCCGATCGGCTGCCGTCCCCAACTGCACCTGTCACCGTCCCCCGTCCCCGGGACGCGTTCCCGGGACGGATCCATGTTTTGAGCCAGCTGTCCGGGACGTCCCCCGTCCCCTATAGGCGTCCCAAGGTTTTCATGATCGGGGACGGCGTCCCGACGTCCCTAGGACCCGGGGACGCGTCCCATGTTACTTTGCTTTCCTCAAAAGAAACATGTGAATGATGTGTGTGCCACTCTCCTCCCATCCATTTATATCCTCTTGTATCTAAAATACCAGTGATCTGGAATGATCTAGCGTCGCCATGTGGCCAGCATGCAACACTCATCCCCACTAACCATCAAATACCTTAGGATATACCCCCGAGCTTAGGACCTTGGCTAACTAGCCCTCGTCCCACACACACATAGAATGGTCTCTCTAGACCAATGTCTGACACTCTCTCCCCCTTCTAAAGATCATTGTCCTCAATGATCAATGAGGGAAAGTACTTGCGAACCAGAGCTGCTGATTCCCAAGTAGAGTCAGTAAGTGGTAATCCTCTCCAGGCTACCAGATACTCTTGGATGACACGATTCCTCAACCGTTTTTGTCTCCTATCTAGTATTCTGTCTCGAGAATGATATGATCTATCGGTTTCCGGCAAAGAAACAATACCCTCTATTAGATTATCCTCCCTAGAAATATACTTTCTTAATTTCCTGACATGAAACACTGGATGGACTCTGCAATCTAGAGGAAGCTCTAATTGGTATGCAACATCACTCAACTTCTTTACGATCTTCCAAGGTCCATAATACCTTGGTGATAGCTTACTACACTTCCTTGTGGACAATGAAGTACATCTTGTCAGTACCTGAAGGAAGACTCGGTCTCCTTCCTCAAAGGATCTAGGAGATCTTTTCCTATCAGCATACTCTTTGGCTCTATCAACTGCTTGCTGCATCTTTTCTTTAGCTATTTCAAGGTTCGCTTGGAGATTCGCTAAGAACTCAGAAGCACTAGGACATTTCTTAGGCATTCCTATGGTACTGGGAGGAGTGGGATTCATGCCATAGTTGATCTCAAAAGGAGAAATCCCAGTCACCTTGTGAGGCCTATTGTTATAAGCAAACTCTACTAGTGGCAAATAACTATCCCAATCTGTCTGTCTCTCAGACACATATGCCCGCAACGTATCCTCTAGAATTTGGTTGACCCTCTCAATCTGACCATATGTCCGTGGATGATCACCACTACTCATTTTTAGTGACACTTAAAGTTTGTCGAATACAAACTTCCAGAAATGTCCTGTAAATCTAACATCCCTATCTGAGACTATGGATGTCGGTAACCCATGCAATCTGAAGATATGCTGGATAAACAACTCCGCTACCTGTGGAGCTTCTATCGTCTCTTGCGTGGGTATAAAATGAGCCATCTTGCTCAGTCTATCTACCACAACTAGGATTGTATCTCGCTTCCTTTGGGTCCGTCGTAACCCCACTATGAAGTCCATGGATATACTATCCCAATTATGATCTTGAACTTGTAAAGTGTCAGGGGAGCACTAGATCGTGCTCTCTTACTACAGTAGACAAGATTTCCGAAATACACGATTTCCGAAATACACTTATGATTACAAGAACACCTACGTAGGGAAAATAATACAAGAAGATGTAACCGATACAAGACGTCCCACAACCCGGGACCAATAGGTATGGAAAACTGGACTAGAGATGATGCAGGAGATCCCACAACCCGGGATCGTAAGTATGAGACAAGATATCTGGATTACAAGAACTCCCCTCTGGGAGATGGACTAGATACAAGAAAGAACTCGACAAGGTCTCGTACTACGAGATTACAAGAGGACAAGACTAGATGTCCAGGATACAAGACTAGACAGGACTGGAACAAGGAACAATACAAAAACAGGAATTGGAACTTGGAGAGTACTTACTTGGTGGTCACGACTCCTTGAGCTCCCAGGACTGGTATTGGAAAGACTGATTATGAATGTGGCCAACCCCTCCTTATATAGGTTTTCAAGGGCGGTTCATGAAAGGCGGTTACGAATTGATGATGTCAGCGATGATGTCATCAATTTGAAACATGAGCTCTGGATATCCGAATCAGGCAAGTAGACGGTCGATCTTAGGGTTTTGGCACGTTCCGAACGCAATGGAAGCATTGGTTTCTCCTAATTCTGAACCAATCATGAGATACAGGGTTCACATGGAATCTAAGGTTCAGGATGGTTTCCTTTGTCCATGACATTACCTCTCCCTCAAGCACGACGAGTTCCACGAGGAGCGGTCATGTTATTTGGTCTTGGCTTCGTTGGATTTCTCTTGTGGAATTCTCGAACTTTGATTGGTGCTCTCTAAAGGTTTTTTGCAGGTTCCCAAGTACGATCACTGATGTCATACCCTTTCCAATGAATAAGGTATTCCAATCTTCCTCGGGATATTCTGGAATCTAGGACATGCTCGACTTCAAATTCTTCATGATCCTCAATCTCGATAGGTGGTGAAGGACTAGGTCTCTCCTCCCTCAATGGTAAAATCTGATATGGTTCCAACATGGATACATGGAAAACTGGATGTATTCTCATAGTACTTGGTAGCTCGCGCTTGAAGGTGATTGGATTAATCTTGGCCAAGATGGTAAATGGACCAAATCTTTGATGATCTAACTTTGCACAAGGTTTTGAGGTTTGCAGATTGTTTCTGAGTAACCATACTTTATCCCCAATTTGATACGATGGATTCTCGACACGATGTTGATCTGCATAGTACTTATATTGTTCTTGAGCTTTATGGATCTCTTCCTTGAGTTCTTTGTGAATGTCCATCAGGTACTGGGCCTTGGATGTTGTCCATAATTTGCAAAGAAGGGAGTCTTCTTGGTAGATGCATGAACACTATTGTTATAAGCAAACTCTGCAAAGGGTAAAAGCTCAAACCAATCATTTTGATGATAGTTGTTAGTGCAACGGAGATATTGCTCCAGGACTTGATTCACCCGTTCTGTTTGTCCATCAGTCTGTGGATGATTTGCTATAGATAGTTTAACTTGAACACCAAGGAGCTGTTCCAAAAGCTGGATATGAACTGTGGACCTCGATCAATGACAATGTCATCAGGCAATCCATGAAGCCTAAATATATACCTGAGGAAAAGTCTAGCAGTGGCTGCAACTGTGATTGCCTTGGTAGTTGGAATGAAGTGTGCCATCTTTGTAAATCTATCCACAATAACAAGAATGGCATCATACTTATCTGACTTTGGTAGATATGTGATGAAATCCATAGACAATGAAGCCCATGGCCTTTCTGGAATAGGTAGAGGTTGCAAGAGGCCATGAGGTTTATGTCGGGGTACCTTAGATCTATTGCAAGTATCACAGGTTCGAATGTATTCTTTGACTTCCTTCCACATCTGAGGCCACCAAAAGTCCCTGGATATGAGTTCTATTGTTTTATTCACTCCAAAATGTCCTGCTGCAAGGTTGTCATGGCGTTGTTGAAGTACTTGGATCCTAGGCTTTCCTGGAGGGACATACAATAGGTTCTTATAGAGCAGTAACCCATCCTTTTCCTGAAATTCGTTTACTTCTTGGAATTTTCCCTCTTGAGCTTTCTGCTTAACGTTACAAAACAATTCATCATGTGGTAGATTCTCACGGATCAATTGATTCAAGGCTGAATCTTCATGATGGCTTGAAGAGATAGCTGCTAACTGGAGATGCCCAGGCTTGAGTAATACACTCTCTTGTTGATCAAAGGCCTCTTCACCCTTCTTTGGTGCAAGGTAAGATCTTCTGGACAGGGCATCTGACTGACATTGTTGACGTCCTGGACGGTATGTGATGACAAAGTCAAATCTGGATAAAAAGTTACTCCATCTAGATTGCCTTCTATTGAGAATCCGGGTGGTCATAAAATACTCTAGGTTCTTGTGATCTGAATACACAGTGACTTTATGAGCTGCTCCTTCTAGATGGTGACGCCATGTATCAAACGCGTCTACTATGGCAAGAAGTTCTTTATCATGAATTTCATAATTAATTTCTGGAGGGGAAAACTTCCATGAATGATATGCAACTCGATGTAGGTGTCCATCATCTCCATATCGGGAAAGAATGGCCCCTAGAGCAAAGTCTGATGCATCTGTCTCAAGGAAGAAGGGCTTACTGGAATCAAGATGAACTAGAATTGGGGCGGTAGTAAATGCTGATTTCAAGGTCTGAAAGGCCTTTTCTGCTTCTTCGGTCCATGAGAATTTGGAGTTCCCTGTAAGCTTGGTAAGAGGTGTCACTATCTTGGAGTAATCTCTGATAAATATCCTGTAGAAATTGGCAAACCCCAAAAAACATTGTACATCTCGAACACATGAAGGTGGTTGCCAATCAAGGATTGTCTCAATCTTCTTAGGATCCATAAAAATTCCTTTATCTGATACAATGTACCCTAAAACTTCCACTTTTGTCTTATGGAAAGAGCACTTCTCCAATTTCGCATATAATCCTTTTTCTCTTAGTTTCTCTAGGACTATCTTCACATGACATTCATGATCTCTAGATTTTTAGAAAATATCAAGATATCATCAAGGTATATTACAATAAAATCATCTAAATATTCTCAAAAGATATCATTCATCATATGTTGGAAGACAGCTGGAGCATTTGTGAGACCAAATGGCATAACTACATATTCAAAATGGCCATACCTTGTCCGAAATGTGTCTTCCATTCGTCTCCTTCCCTGATCGTGACAAGGTTGTAAGCTCCTCGAAGGTCAATCTTCGTGAAGAATTTTGCTTTTCCAAGGCGTTCCAAGAGCTCGGATATGAGTGGTAGAGGGTATCTTTTCTTTATAGTGACACTATTCAATCCACGATAGTCTATACACATCCGGAGAGTCCCATCCTAATTCTTTACAAATAAAATAGGAGCTCTTGCTGGAGACTTTGAGTGTTTGATAAACCCCTTCGCTAGATTCTCATCAATGTTCTTGCGTAGTTCTATAAGTTCCTCCGACGATAGTATGTAGATTGGTCCAAAGGGCGGTTGTGCTCCCTCTTGAAGTTCTATGGCACAATCATAGGGTCTATGCTCTAGAAGGATGTCTGCATTCTTCTTTTCAAAAACATCTTCAAAGCCTTTGTACTGATTGGGTAGCTTCACTGGATCATCTTTCTTAGGTTCTTGAGCTGGTATGGCATAGATCATATATGTCGGTTCCTTCCTTACTGCATGTATGAAGGCTTTGGCTCCGACATATGTTGGGTTCTTCTGGATATCTTGAGGGGTGATTTTATTATTCTCCCAATTAATTTCTGGATTATATTTCTTTAACCACAGCATTCCGATGATAACCATATTTACTGGACTCGATATTACATTGAAACATATGTGTGAATCATTGTCACCAAGGTGTACTCTTAGTGGTATGGTTTCCATGGTTATATTTCCCGATGCTAGAGGCCATCCATCTACTACTTCAGCTACTACTGGTATGTTCTTCCAAAGTACTGGAATTCCATGTTTCTTAACGAGTCCTTCATCAATGGAACATGAGGACGCTCCTGAATCTACCAGAGCTATAAGGGAAAGGGTCTTCTTAGACATGATTAACAAAGACATGTTTCTACGGGTGTGGATGGAATTATGAGACCCTTTCTTATATCATGGTCCGGCTGTATGGTCTCTTTTATAACTGGACTTCCTCGTTTCCCTGCTCTACAAGGGTGGCTGCGACTTTGGAGTTTGTTCTCTTGTTGGGACAATTAACTCCAATGTGGCCAGGGTTTCCACAATATAGACATAATTTGTTATCCCTCCTTCTTTGTTTCTCTTGTGGTGTTAGAGGTTGGAACCTAGTTACATCTATCTGCATAAGTTCGGGCATAGACTCATCTCTAGGAGTAGGCTGGAAAGGTTTCCATTGGCGAGGTCTTCCTTCTACTTGTTTTTCTTGTTTCCTTTCAAAAAGGCGGTTATCACATTGAATGGCTTGGTTGATGTATTCATTCAATGTCTTCACCTCTGGCATCGTGAGTAGAAGGTCCTTCACATCATCCCTTAAGCCCCATCTAAATTGGCTTATGAAATAATCTTCATGCCAAGTGAGGTCATATATCAATTGCCTAAATTTCGATGCGTAGGTAGAGATCTGAGGCAGGGCAGTTACCTTGACGTAGCTTCCGAAGTTTTGTTTCTGCCACTCGACTCGTGTCTGCATCTCCAAATGTGGCGATGAGCTCTCTAAGAAACCCCTCATAGTCATGAAGTACGACCATATCCTTCTCCAAGATAGGGGCGAACCATGATAATGCTTGACCGTAGAGCAAGGTTCCAATAAAACAGACCTTGGATGCATCATCAGGGTATCTATCAGGCTGCATACGGATGTACAATTTGACTTGTTGCAAGAATCCCCGGAACTTTGTGCGATCACCATCCAACTTTTCTGGCATGCAGATCTTAGGTTCCCTCATGAAGGATGTACTAGGTCGTTGATTTACTTGCATACTCCCTTGATTTGTCTGAAGACTCCCGATTCGTTCTTGTAATTCTTGGAGGAGTGCACCTACATGCCCTGGACGTCCCATCTCGATTTGTGTCTGTCGATGAGTTAGGTCTTCAACTTGTTGTTGGAGACTCTGAAGTGATGCTTCAATCTGTTCATAAGCATTCTCCATGATGACTGGTCTTGGATGGAAGTTAGTCTTGCCAAAATGTCAGGGGAGCACTAGATTGTGCTCTCTGACTACAGTAGACAAGATTTCCGAAATACACTTATGATTACAATAACACCCACGTAGGGAAAATAATACAAGAAGATGTAGCCGATACAAGACGTCCCACAACCCGGGACCAATAGGTATGGAAAACTTGACTAGAGATGATGCAGGAGATCCCACAACCCGGGATCGTAAGTATGAGACAAGATATCTGGATTACAAGAACTCCCCTCTGGGAGATGGACTAGATACAAGAAAGAACTCGACAAGATCTCGTACTACGAGATTACAAGAGGACAAGACTAGATGTCCAGGATACAAGACTAGACAGGACTGGAACAAGGAACAAGACAAGAACACGAACTGGAACTTGGAGAGTACTTACTTGGTGGTCACGACTCTTTGAGCTCCAAGGACTGGAATTGGCAAGACTGATTATGGATGTGGCCAACCCCTCCTTATATAGGTTTTCAAGGGCGGTTCATGAAAGGCGGTTACGAATTGATGATGTCATCGATGATGTCATCAATTCGAAACATGAGCTCTGGATATCCGAATCAGGCAAGTAGGCGGTCGATCTTAGGGTTTTGGCACGTTCCGGACGCAATGGAAGCATTGGTTTCTCCTAATTCTGAACCAATCATGAGATACAGGGTTCACATGGAATCTAAGGTTCATGATGGTTTCCTTTGTCCACGACATAAAGGATGTAAAAGACCTAGTGTCTTTAACCTTTCTGCTTTGTTGACTTGGCACATAAAGCATTGTTGAACATAAGTATAGAGATATCTCTGGCTAATCCAGGCCACCAAAATGTTCTTCTAACAAGTTGTATTGTCTTGTCAACACCAGGATGTCCTGCACAGAGAACATCATGGTTATCATGCATGACTTTCTTTCGCAAATCCCGGGAATCTGGTACACAAACCTTTCCTTTCCGCTTCACTATTCCATTCTCCTGTGAGAAATTAGAATACGGAATGGACTTGTTTGCTTTAGTAGAAAAAGAAATAGTTGGAACTATCCCGTCTCCTAAAATAGAGTCAGCACTAATGGCTCTAACTATCTGTAACAAATGTGGATCTTCCACCTGTGCTTCCTTTATTTCTTGAAGCAATGAGCTTTCTAAAACTGTAAAGCTCATTTGATACATTATACGAGATAATGCATCAGCTACTATATTTTCTTTGCCTCTTCTATACAAGATTTCCATGTGAAATTCCTGCACGAGCTCAGCCCAACGAGCCTGTCGGCCTCGAAGATCTTGCTGACTACAAAAATACTTGAGTGTATGATGATCTGTGAATACCTTAAAGTCCGCACCATATAGATAGTGTCTCCAAACTTTAAGTGCATGCACCACCGCATACAACTCTTGTTCATGCACCGGCCAATTGCGTTGTGCACTACTTAACTTCTTACTTTCAAAAGCTATTGGCATGCCATCTTGACTCAAGACTACGCCTATGGCTGTGCCGCTAGCATCTGTTTCTAACTCAAATGGTTTCTGAGGATCCACCACTTTGAGTATAGGAGCCTCTGAAACAGCTTGTTTTAGAGTATCAAAACTCTCTTGTTGTTCTTGCTTCCACGCAAATGGAATTTTGCCTTGAAGCAAGTTCGTCATAGGTGCTGCTATCGACGAATATGAAGAGATGAATTTCCGATAGAAACCAGAAAGTCCAAGAATGACCGTAACTGCCCCTCATCCTGAAGAGTAGGCTATGCTAAAATAACTGATACCTTCTTGGGATCCATATGAACCCCATCGGCTGAAATCACATGCTCTAGATACTCTATTCTGGGAAGAAACAACTGTGTCTTCTCTGGATTTACTTACAGCTCATTTTCTTTTAAAATATTCAACACAAATCTTAAATGATTTTCATGCTCATGCACAATCCCACTATACACTAGCAAATCATCGACAAAATCAACAACACACTTTCCTATGAAAGGTCGTAAGATATCATTCATTAACATCATAAATGTAGCTGGAGCATTTGTCAAACCAAAGGGCATGACCAAATACTCATAATGACCAAAACAGGTCCTGAAAGCTGTCTTATGTACATCATGATCTTTTACCCTAATATGATGATAGCCACTCTTTAAATCTATCTTACTAAACACAATGGCTCCACCTAGAGCATCCAAAAGATCATCAATTCGGGGCATGGGATATCTATGTTTAATAGTGATCTTATTGAGTACTAGATAATCAACACACATCCTACAAGATCCATCCTTCTTCTTCACAAGAAGAACTGGTGCGGAAAAGGATGAATAACCGGGTCTAATCAGCCCTTTTTGAAGATACTCGTCCACGACCTTGCGGACTTCATTTTCCTCCTGCAAACTCATTCGAAATGGTGGCCGAGCAGTCGGACTCGCTCCTGGTACCAATTCGATTCTATGCTCTATATTCCTGCAAGGAGGCAAACCTGATGGTAATTCCTTTAAAAACAACTCTTGGAATTCTGCTCTCACTTTGGCTGAAAGTGCTAGAGCATTCCAACTTGTCTCCATGACTCCATGAATCCATCTCAACATACGACAAATACATGAAATAAAGAAAATAGATATACTTACAATCAATTTTGAGCAACTTGGTAGCAGTCACCAATCGCGTCTCTTGGAGATCTGGTTCTCCACGGATCAGTAATCTCCTTCCCTCATGCTCAAATTGATATACATGCGAAGCAAAATCAATGACTTGTTTCTTCCTCGCATGCCACTTTTTACTAAGAACTATGTCGAATCGAGCTAATCTCGCTATCTCAAAATCCAATCTGTCCTCATAGGACTGGATTTGAATAGGAAGATCAACTACTCGTCTATCCCAAGTTTCAGTTCCCTTCCCGTCAGCTAGCTCTACGGTATAAGTATAATCTGATTGTACCGTATCTAAGCATAATCTCTTGACTAATCGGGAACTAATAACATTATGAGTCTAACCTGTGTCAAAAAGTACCTTGACAGGCTGTCCTTCCACAACTCCTCTCATGACAATAAGCTCAGTATCTGGGAACCGGTATCCTTTATGTGCCACTGGCGAAAGCACAGAATCTTGCACAGTCGAAACCTTTTTAGTGACCGTCATGGCCACTATGGGAGATGATAATGGAGATGGGGAATCCCCAAACTCATCCTCACTCCCACCCCCTGCTTGAGTCAGATTTATGACTATGGTGGCTGCTATCTTTTTCTTTTTAGGACAATCCTTATATAAGTGCTTCCCTAAGCAACCATAGCACAAACCCTCTTTCATTGCCTTCTCTTTCTGCTGAGGGGTAAGAATAGGTCGGTTATATGCCCTCTCAACCAGAGCAGACACTTTTCTCTTTCCTCCTCAGACTGTCTTGATCATGTGGACCTGCTTAGCCTCCCTAGAAGGTTGTGCACTGACCAAACCAGGAGTCGAAGTATGGAAAGGTCGGCTAACCCTAGTCCATGGGGATCTCTTGCCCTGGGAACCTGTGATCATGTGGCAGTCCTCATAAACCAAAGCCATCTCAGTGGCCTGTGCCAAAGACTGACACCGCTCCTTCCTCACTAAAGGTCGGATAGTTTCTTTGAGTCCCAAAACAAACTTGTGGACTTGAAGAAATTCTGGAATGGTATCAGGTACTTTATGAAGTACCTCTCTATAGGAAAAAGAACCCATCAAAGCCTTTGCTTAACAGAAAAAGACAAAAGAAAGAAACTTTAATATGTTTCCTAAACTTCAATGCACATGCAGGCTAATTTTTTTAGAAATTTCGGACGCCTAACGGCGTCAATTTGAAATCCGAAATAATTTCGAAAAGCGTCACGCATTCAACAAAATCAAATCATCAATGCCGACAGGCACGATCTACTTTGTCTTCTCAACGAACATCTTCAATTGAAAACTTTTCCAAGTATGTTGTTGAGCTCTACAGACCCTCAATCAAAATATTTCTTTTGTCGATACCTGCCGATACTTACCACCTGTAAGAAAAGCTAAAGCATCGAACATACATCTCTATTTACGCTCTACTTACGTCATCCTACGCGTAATGCAAGAATACTTCTAATATGCACAATCAAGAGAATAATCAACCAAATATTGACTAAATACTTATCTCAGATTACCTTTGATATTTTTGAAGCGTCCAATTGAAGAGCTACGAGTAGACTATTCACTCCCTTTGGTTCGTGGATCGCATAAGTCTTCAAGAAGTGCTTCGTTGAAGGTGCTTGATGAAGAACAATCTACTTCCAACCTCTGTTGCAGGCAATATCTAGACCCAAAGTATGGCTTGTAGATACTTTATAGAAAATGCTCCGAGAAAGCTTTCCAAAGCAACAAAAAGCTCAGAGTTTGGAGATCATATATCCAAGTTAGGGTCCAAAAAGTGAAAAGAGATGAGGCAAATTGGCAAAGCTTATGCTAAAAAGCAAAACTTCAACTATAGCCTTAATCAACTCTTCGAAAATCAACGCTCTGTGCACAAAACTCTCAAGCCACAGCGATCTCCTCTCACGGATGACAGCAGCGCGCACATCGTTAATCCCACATGCACTGATAAATCAAGAGAAACTATATAGAGCAGCCAACTTCAATTCCTCAGTTTGAGAAGCACGCGCAGAGGCTCACTGTCACGGCTGAGCACGTAGGCGCTTGACAAACTAACTCGAAAATAAAAAAAATAATGGGCTGGGCCATGCGCGGTAAGCGGCTAACTCAGAGCTGCCTGCGAGTGATGACGCCCGGGAATATTGAGCCGACGCCTGCGCGAGAGTCACAGAGAGCGTTGTAAGAGGGGGTTCTATGGGGCTCCCTCAATCACCTTCTTCTCTAGCTGCAGAAGAGAACTTAGACGACGCTCTCAAATCGATGACGATATCCTCTTGTATCTAAAATAGCAGTGATCTGGAATGATCTAGCGTCGCCATGTGGTCAGCATGCAACACTCATCCCCACTAACCATCAAATACCTTAGGATATACCCCCGAGCTTAGGACCTTGGCTAACTAGCCCTCGTCCCACACAAATAGAATGGTCTCACACATAGAATGGTCTCTGTAGACCAATGTCTGACACGCCTCTTTCACCGAAGTCGGAGGACAGATAGAGGTAGTGGACTCCTACGTCTACTTAGGTGTCACCTTCTCCGGCAGCACAGGGGTATTCTCCATGGCACAATCAGCGAGAGATAGATTGACGCGAGGCTATGCAGCGCTTACTGGATTGGAGAGAAGCTGCTTTCAGGCACATTTTCAAGAGCCCCGGACTAAGGGGTGGCTCTTTGATACTCAAGTGACACCCGCATTGATGTAGGCAGCGGCAGTATGAGCACCAAGGATCACGGAGGCGATGTGGACACGGATTGAGAGGCCCAAGGTCACCATGATCTCATGCTTGCTCCCCAGCAAGCCCTCCGTTCCACATGGCATTATACAAGCTCAGCTTTGCACACCACCGATGCTAGTGGAGGCCCTCTTTCAGTTGGTGACCTTTATTCTGAGAGTCAAGCTTTGCACACCACCGATGCTAGTGGAGGCCCTCTTTCAGTTGGTGACCTTTATTCTGAGAGTCAGGGAACTCCCCACCAGTCGACTCACCATTTGAGAGCTCTAGACATTTGGTAGAGACAGGGCATGAGAGAGTATGGTATGCACAGACCTATCGATGGTTGGAAGACCATGGCATGAGCATTACCGATCTCCCCCCCTTTTCAGTATGACCTCTCTTCCCCCTACATTACCCTCTCTCGTTCAGAGAAGAACAGGATCATCCGTCAGGACCTACTACAGATACACGTCAGGGAAACATGGGTAGCACCACAGGAGCCTCTTCCCACAAAGAGGCAACACTACAGAGAGCACTTCCTGATAGTGACAGTGGATGGTTTCATTCAGAGACCACGATTCATGGATACATACATGGCACCAGCAGAAAGAGTGGCCATTGGGCAGCTCAGAGTATCATCACACCAGCTCGAGATTGAGGTTGGGCGAGAGACACATACCCCCAGGGACGAGAGATTATGCAGGATATGCCGAGAGGAGGTGGAGGACGAGGAGCACTACACATGTAGATGTCAGGCATATGAGGATATCAGAGACTGTTACCCACAGCTCTTCAGGGGGCCCAGAGAGATCAGGGATTTATTGGAGACGGAGGATCAGCGCCCTCTCGGTCGATTCCTAGTAGAGCTCCAACACCGCCGTGCCTCACTTCTCCAGCAGATGGAGATACCCTCGGCCCCCAGACTCATATTACAGATTATTTCAGACCCACAGCCACCCGTGGACCCAGCTCGACGCGGGGTGTCACATTGCAGAGAGAGCAGAGGAGCTTAGATGACAGCGCCGACGACGGAGACCCTCACTCCGGGGAGGCTGTCCCCACCAGAGAGAGATTCACGCACACCATGACATGGAGATACGGAGACGTCAGCAGCGCACCCTGCCGATCTCGACGTATAGAGCATTTTGAGGATCTCCACGATGCCTTACCCACTGATGCATTATATCCTACACCCACTCCAGGCATTTAGCAGGTTATGACACCACCGAGCCTCCCCTCCCTATGCATATCATATTTGTATCTCACCTATTGAGTATATAGAGTGCATACCCATAGCACCCCACACCCTCGACGCCAGCTATTATCCACCCCTTTTATACTCTGTTTTGTACTCACACTTTATTTTCCTCTTGGAAGCTCAGTGGATTTGATCATAATGATGTATATGTTTTGTCTCATAGGCCGATTTTGGCCTCTAATAGACGTTAAAAAGTCTTTCCTTCTCTCTCTCTCTCTCTCTCTCTCTCTCTCTCTCTCTCTCTCTCTCTCTCTCTCTCTCTCTCTCTCTCTCTCTCTCTCTCTCTCTCTCTCTCTCTCTCTCTCTCTCTCTCTCTCTCTCTCTCTCTCTCTCTCTCTCTGTGTGTGTCTGTGTGACTCACTCACACACACGCATATACGCAAAAAAACTATTGGACGGATGTCGTCTACCATCCTTAATCCTGCTTCATATTGTTCGAATTAAGGCTAAAGGAGTATGGGAAACAAGTTCCTTGTGCTTATTTGACGGATGGGCATATCATGGACCAGACTAGAAGCTTACCTGATCGAGAAGCTGTAGACGACCTCGCGAATAGCGAATTGCCTGCAAACCCACTTCTCCAGCGGCCATGGTCGCCCAATGAAACAGGAAGACCCCACAAATCAAAGACGCTTAGGGTGGCCTACGAATGTAGCAAAATTGAATCGGTCCGGCAAAAGGAACTGAGAACGACCCAAGCCGGATCCTGTTGTGCGTATGTGCGCGAGTGCTATGATTTATCGCCTTCGACCTTCAAAGGTCAGGCTCAAACCACAGCTCAGTTGGCAGGTGATGTGTGAGTGTGCAGAACCTTGTGGCCGGTGAGCCAGCACCAGCACGTTCATCTCACCGCAATGGTTGTAGAAGCTCTTCGTAAGTTCCTAATCTTCTCTCTTGCTCGCTTTCTCTGCTCAGTGTCGCGGGTGGTCGCGCTTATGTGCATCCTTCATGTGTTCTCCACGTGACGTAGACTTACAATGAGTTTCCCTGTCTTAGCTCATTATCAAAATGACGGCCTTCATTTGGGCCTTTGTCGCGTCTTAGATTGTGTCTCGGTGAAGGTTACTCTCCACGAGCACATGAATTAGACACCTCCTCTCAAAAGTACATGAATTAGACACCTCTCTCAAATTTGCAACCAATTTTATGTTCTTAAACATGAAGAAAATATATTAAGCTTTTATCTTTTATTAATTAATACGAACTTCTGGAAATCTCTAAACGTTTGGAGGAATTTACCTCCTACCTCTTGTGGTCTTAAGAAGTACCAAAGTTTGGAGTCCCTATTTATGGATCTAAGAGAATTCGGATGAGTTTGACTTGGGCCTCTTGAAGTCGAAAGAGTTGACTTGGGCCTCTTGAAGTCGGAAAAGTTTGACTTAGGCCTCTTGCTAGCTCTTAAAGTTCAATCTCCCTCTGAATGAGTCCATTGATTTTTCTCCCTCATTAAAAGAAATAGTAGGAGTAAAATCGTCACTATAATTAGAAGAGAAGACCATTGAATCCGCTATTCTCTTTAAATGCCCTTTATGACACATTTGAGCAACATAAGGACTGTATGTGTTCGACCAACATTGGTGTTTGAAGGGCAACCTTCACCTTCAAAGTAAAGGCGTGATTACATAATTGCTCATATTTTTGAGCTTTGCATTTTCTTGGAGGGGATGAAAAAATAATCCCCCAAATTTTGCATCTAAAAGCTCAAATATAAGCATGACGATTATCAAATATCAACATTGTTTGATAGGTAAAGTGGGACAAAGGCATAGAAAGAGAGAGACAGAGAGAGTAGAGAAACAAAAACATGGAGAGAGAGAGAGAGCATGCATAAGCTCTCGTGTGAAAGAAAGATAAGGAAGGAAGGGAGACTACAAATGATACTCGTGGATGGGAAAATCTAACTCAAATGCAAAATGCTTGAGCAAAATATCTATCTTTTTTTTTTCCCTTCAAAGATCTTATCCTATGTGCAACTACACTCTCATTCCTATAAGAGTATATGCAAGCCTTTCATCCATCCACCTCAAGAAAAGACCGCATGCATGTGTACATGCATAGAGTCCCATAGAGACGAGCTAGTAGCTTGGTAGTTGAAATTTCTGACTTTGATGTCGAGCAATGGAAAATACATCTAGGACCACGAGACAAGGGGAATTATGCAAGCTGGCTTATACAATTACTAGGAAAAGTAAAATATCTACAATTTACAATATGATATCTATAATTTATTAAGTCCTACCATGAATGTTTTAGGTATATAATGAATGAGATTTTAAATAATAAGACATTTTTGTAATAATTATTTTGAATGATCTCACTCATTATCAAATATCCATAAGATATCAAAAAAATCGAGGTTATGAAAGTATTAATTTTATGAAAAATAATGAAATTGTTGAATTTTATTTTCCCACATAATAGTGAATTGTTACATGTGTAAACATGTGACATTGGCCATATTCTATTTGATAGATGTACAAATTTAATGCATTTTCTTTTTTTTGGGTAAAAAAACCATCGAATTGAGGTATTAATTATTCACTTATTTATGATTTTCTTTTAAATATAGGTGTACGCATATTTTTCTATGAATAAACATATGAACAATCTTTTATGGAGACTTCTATAAAAAACAACACATGTTTTCTTTTGTTTTCGTGTTTCATTTGTAAAGAATCTATTTCAAACTAATGAAAATTACCTACAAATACATGTCCTTTCATACAAATCTAACAAAAAAATATATGGAGGGGAGAGTATCCAAAGTTGTCTACAAAATTTGTATCTATCTCCACATTTTGTTTCTTTTTTTGGATAATTTTTTGTCTACACACCCACATGTGGATGCATCTTTGTTTGACATTTGTCCTACAACAATTATTTTTGAGATCCAAGTTACTTTTGGATCCATCTACATTATTAAAAGATGATTTCTCATATCCATATCATAAAATGCCTTCCTCTTGGAAGTGATATGAGTGAACATTGGTCAAGATTCCACCTTTTTATGATAACTCCATTGTTCTCCCTTTCCAAAGTGTTCTCTATACATTTCGATTAGCTGAGGAGTTTTCATCATGACATAATCAAATCATGGCATAATCATAAATATCATTATAATGAAAATGAAAATGAAAATAAATGTCATAAATATTGAAAATGAAAATGGAAATGAAAATAAATATCATAAATCGTGAAGTTTATTCTCTATACATCTCATTTCCATTTTGAACGCATTTTTCATGATAACTCAAGTTCAAATATATGGAGATAATGGAGATTCTTTTTAAAAAAAGGTAAAAAAGAAAGTGTGAATATAACATGAATATAAAGCATGCATTGCAATCACACAATCATGAAAGGTGTGCTCTTTGATGGGACTCTAAGAAAGGTGGTAGTTAAAGAGCTCCAATCACACAATAATAAAAGTTTTAGCCTCTTGTGATGTACATTAGGGTTTCAACCCTCTATAATTGCACCTTTGATTTTCTTTATATAGAACTTCGTTCTTTAGTTAGGATTTAATTTTTTTAATTAATTTCAAGGTATAATTTTACATTTTCTAAATAGAAGATCTCAAAATCTCTTTAGAATTCCATGTTTAAGCTTTCTCTAAAGCATGTACTCATCTATTATCTTTAAAAGTTGCGCCATTTATGATACATTTAAGCTCAACATCAACACAATGGGAAAGATCAACACATTTATGATTGTATGTGTTTGACCGAGATTGATGTTTAAAGGGCAACCTTGATCTTCAAATGCAAAAAGTGTGCTCACATAGTAGCTCAAATTGTTTAGATTTGCATTTTCTTTCTGAAGGGGGGGGGATCCCTCAAATGTTGCATCAAACATCAATGATTGGGAGGTAAGAGGGTCCTAATTTATACTTGTGATTCTCTAATTTTTAAGTGAGACACACATAGAGAGAGAGAAAGCATGCATCTACTCTCGTGTGAAAGAAAGAGATGGAGAGGGGGAGGAAGAGAAACATATGCATGCGATGCTACTAATGATACTTATGAATGGTAAAATCTAAATAAAAAAGAAGACTCAAATGCAAAATGTTTTATCGAAGCATATTTCTTGGATTTATAACTAAATTTTATGATCACAGACCAAAATTCTCTTTGATATCTTGGATTTCTATGTCTTGGTGTAGTGGTAAACACCTTGGATTTTAGATTGTGAGGTCCAGGGTTCAAAACCTAGAGTGTTACCTGACCTTCCATCCATCCATCTCAAGAAAAGATCTGATGCATGTGTACATGCATACAATCTTAGAGAGACTAGTAGTTTAGCAGTTGAAATTTTGGGTTTTGATGTCGAACAATGAAAGTTACATCGAAGATCATCGACTAGAGGAATTGTGCAATTTGGACTATACAATTACAAACAAAAATTAAATATCGATAATTTATAATATTTAGACATCTGAGATCCATCAAACATCACATCACCAATGTGGTGATAGCATGGGAGTGTGATTACTTGTTTGTTTCTAGTGACTTTATTGATTATTCAAAAACCAATAAGATGTCAAGAGATTGTTATTATGAAATTATTAATGTTATCATTTATGGAATTACTAGAATTATTGGATTTTATTCATTCAATTTGCCTCATGATACTAAATATACACCTACACTCTCATTCCTATAACACTAAATGCTAACCCTTCTTCATCCACCTCATCAAATATCAATAAGATATTTAGAAATTGAGGTTATGAAAGTACTTGTGTTAGTATTTGCAAAATCAATGAAGTTGTTGGATTTTTATTTTTTTGCCACACAATAGTGACTTTTTACGTGTGCAAACATGTGACATTGGCTGCATTCTCTTTCATAGATATAGGAAATTAATGTGGTGTGTGTTTTCATTGGCATGTCAAGGATCATGAAGTCATTCAAGTTCTTTTTTTCTTTGTTAAAGAACCATAATATTTGAAGACTTAATTATTCAATTACTTATGATTTTCTTTAATATATAAGGCATGTGCATGTTTTTCTATGGATAGACATATGAACAATCTTTTATGGAGACTCTTGTAAAAAAGAACACATTTTTTTTTTAATGTTTTATTTGTAAAAAATCCATCTTCAAACTAATAAAAAATACTTATAAATACATGTGCTTCGATACAAGTCTAACATTGTAGCCAGCATTGTGTAGGATTTTGCACATTTGTACATTTGTATGTGAGCATTTGTACATTTGCAACAAATAGTTTTGAGACCCATCTAACATTCACATCATAGAATGTCTTTCGCTTGGATATGATATGAGTGAACATTGGCCGAGAGATTCCATTTTTCAAGATAAAGGGAGAAAACAAAGCCTTTAACTTCTTACCTTGAAATATGTGGAGATAATTGAGATGATAGATTCTTAAAAAAGTAAAAGGAAAGTTTGAATATAATGTAGCTGTTGGAATATGTTCTTTTAAGCTTCCCTTTTCTAATTGTAGGTAGAATATATAAATCATGCATTGCAACCAAAATCATCAAAGGTGTGCTCTTTGTTGGGACTATATATGCTCTTTGATGGGTCTCTATGTGCCCATGATGGGACTCTATGTGCACTTTGATGGGACTCTAAGAAAGGTGGTAGATTGGTAACTAAGAACTTGAGTCACACAATGATAAAAGTTTTGCCCTCTTGTAATGTACATTGGGGCATCAAACCCTTTATAATTTCACTAGAACTTCGTTCTTGTTTTAGAATCTAATTTTTTTGCTAATTTCAAGGCACCTTTTATACATTTTTTGATAGAGGACCTCAAAATCACTCTAGAATTTTATGTTAAAGCTCTCTCTAAAGCATGTACTCATATATTATGATACATTTGAGCTCAATATCAATACAATGACAAGGAGTCTAGTCATAATGATTGTATGTTATTGATGAACATTGATTTTTTTATCTTCAAACGTAAAAGTGTGTTCACATAGTTGCTCATGTTTTTCAACTTTGCATTTTCTTTGAAGGGGGGGGGGGGGGGGGGGGGGAAGAAAAATTCCCCAAATGTTGCATCAAACATCAATGTTTGAGAGGTAAGAGATTCTTACTTTATACTCGTGATTCTCTAATCTTAAAGTGAGAGAGAGAGACAGAAAGAGAGAAAAACTATGCATCAAATCTCATGTGAAAGAAAATTATGGGGAGGGAAAGGAAGTAAAACATATACATATAAATGAGAAAGAAGACTCAAATGCAATTTTTTTTATGAGAACATTTCTCTTGGATTTATAATTAGAGTTTATGACTATAGGCATATCATGGATCTCATTTTTTTCGAGGATCCATGCTGTTAATTAAAGTTTATCAGGGGATCCACAGGGTGCATGACTTATTCATTTCAAGCCCAAATGGAAGAGTAGGTCGATGGTTGAACTCCCAAAAAAAAAAAGAGTTTTAGTAATTTAGTAGTTGAAATTTTAGCTTTGATATCTAGCAAAGAAAAATACATCTAAGGCCATTAGAATAGAACTACTACTTCAAAATAAATATCTAAACCCTATAACATTTAGCCTTCTCATACCCATCTATCATCATATCCCCATTATAGCATCATCTTTGGATGATAACATGGGGAGTGCCATTACCTTTTTGTTTTTAACCGCTTCATTGATTACTCAAATATCATTAATACATCGAGGGATTTAGATTATGAGAGAACTAATGTTATCATTTATGGAATTTTTAGAGTTATTGGATTTTTTATTTCAATTTGTCACATAATAGTGATTTATTACATGTGTAAACATATGAAATTGATGACATTATGTTTGTTACATATAAAAAGTATAATGTGGTATGTGTGTTTTTGGTCACATGGACATCTCATAGACATGGACATCTCATATATATATATATATATATATATATTTCAATTTGTCAATTTGTCACATAATAGTGATTTATTACATGTGTAAACATATGACATTGATGACATTATGTTTGTTACATATAAAAAGTATAATGTGGTATGTGTGTTTTTGGTCACATGGACATCTCATAGCCATTCAACTTTATATATATATATATATATATATATATATATATATATATACATACATACATATATATATATGTGTGTGTGTGTGTGATTTTATTTTCTTTGCTTCGTAATTTCTGTAAAAGATCCCTTACATTTTTGTAAAAGAAAGACTTAGATCCGAAAGCAAGTTTCGTGGAGGCTTTTGTAAAAATCAGCATTTCTTTTCTTTCTTTATCTATTAAAAAAAAAATCTATTTTTGATCTAATTATGTATAAATACATGCACTTTGAGACAACACTGATGAAATGTCTCTATCTCTATCTTTGTGTTTGATATGTCATTCTCTATGCTATCCGCACACCACATGTGGGCACATTCCAATTACTCTCCCTTTCCAAATTATTCTCTGCACATTCCAATTATTTTGAGGATTTTCTTGATGAGAATAGCGGTGATCAAAATGGGCCATAATTATAAATATCTTCGTAATGAAAATAATAATGAAAGATGTATTTAATGGAGCAATGGTTAGGTGTATATCATCTCTATAGATGTCTGATATTCTCTAAAGATAAACGTTACTATAGACCTCACTAAGTACTAAAGCTAGAGTTTATTATCCATTTTTATCTAAGTGGAAATATATGAAGATGACTGAGATTATTTATTTTTACCAAAGTAAAAAGGAAGTGTGAGTACAACGTAAACGTTGGAATATATCTGTGAGATATTATTTATTTTTACCCAAATATGTCATTCAAAGGATTTATATTCTGTGAGATATCTATGAGAGAGTGAAGTCTAGTTTTTTAGTATACTTGTGTGTGCAGGTGAGCTATTTTGGTCAATTGACTTTCCTTACCAAAATGCATCTAAATTACTTGATTTGTAGCTTGTTGGAAAGCTATTTGTGTGTACATTCTCTTTCTCAAATATCTTTTTCAAAGGATATATATTCAGGGATTTATTAATCCAAGAGTGAAGTTCAATTCTTGAGCATACTTGTGTGGACAGGTAGTTCATCTTCGTCACTTGCGTTTCCTAATCAAAACTTGTCCAAATTAAGTTATTTATAGCTTCTTAGAAAGCTCTCTTTGTCTACTTTGATTGACTAAAGGCACAAGTCCATTTGAGTTTTGTATTGATATCAGCAAGCTAGAATATCCAAGTTTTGAACAACTAATCCCTCATCTTGTCATAGAAAGACTTAGCTTTGGTGGCCCCAAAGGAAAGGACTTCCACAACCAAATGTTATATGCAAGTTGAGGTAAAGGAAGGAACTTAGGAGGAGGCTCAAGAGGAAAAGGAAGAGGTCACAACAACTCCAACTACAATTAAAACAAATCGGAAGACAACAAGGATGCATCAAATGCCAACACACAAGGAAGAGGTCAAGGTAGAAGTAGAGGAAGAGGTCAAGGTAGAAGTAGAGGAAGAGGCCGATGCTCCTACGATTCTCATAAAGGCATAACATGCTATCATTATGGTAAAGTAGGACACTATGCTAATGATTGTTGGTTGAAGAATGGAAGATCAAATGGAGGCAATCAAAGGAGCCAAAGCAACTATTCAAGCACCTCAAGTGAAGGAAGCAAGGACACACTACTTGCAATGAGACATGAGTATAGAAGCTCTTGTGAAGATGACAAAAAATGGTACATTGATTCAGGTTGTAGTAACCATATGTCATCCCAAGGAATTTTGTTCACTAATCTACAGGTACCAAGTGGAAAAGGATGTGTTGAAATAGGTGGTGATACTCAACACATGATTGAACATATTGGAGATATAAGGCTTGGAGATACAAGTAAAGCAAAGGTGCTATCTAATGTTCTTCATGTTCCTACAATGTCAAAGAACTTGATTTTAGTAGGACAAATGGTAGAGAAAGGTACCATGTCATATTCAATGAGAATGGATGCTTCATAAAGAATCCAAAGGAAGGCTTCAAGGTCATTGCTCAAGGTAGAAGAGAAGGAAGGATGTTCACTTTGGACTTCCAACATCCACATGGAAAGGTCATGTACATTCAATGTGGGAACAAGAAGATTTCAGAGTTGGACTTATGGCACAAAAGAATAGGACACATCAACATTCCAAAGCTGAAGGACATGAGTGGTAAGAGATCTTCCAAAATTTAATAGCATTGGACTACATGAGTTATGTGAAGCTTGTCAACTAGGAAAGCAAACGAGGGAGCCATTCACGAGGAGCAATTATGTGGCCCCAAATGTCTTGAACTTGATACATACGGATGTATGGGGACCAACCCAAGAGGCATCAATGGCTGGTAATAGATTTTTTGTCACCTTCATTGATGATCACTTAAGAAAGGTATGGTTGTTTTATATGAAGCAAAAATCAGAGGTGTTTTCTATATTCAAAAGATTCAAAGTTGAAGTTGAAAAAGAAACATGAAGGTCTATCAAAACCTTAAGGTCCGATGGTGGAAGAGAATACTTATTCAAAGAATTTTCAGATTTTCTACAAGAGAATGGGATCAAAAGGAAGTTTACTTATAGGTATACACCACAACAAAATGGAGTAGCTGAGAGGAAAAATAGGCAAATTGCTGAAATTGCAAGATTCATGCTCAACGAAATGAAGGTACCATTGCACTATAGGGCTGAAGCTACCACAATCGCCATTTACTTGATGAATAGGTGCACAACATTAGGAATACATCACTTGACTCCAGAGGAGGTATATTCCGGTAAGAAACCTGATCATACACACCTCAAAGTTTTTGGATGTGTTTGCTTTGTTCACATTCCACAAGAAGTGAGAACAAAGATGGAACCAAGGTCAAAAAAATGCATTTTCATCGGCTACTTGACGGAGCAAAAAGGATACAAGTGTTACAACCCTAGAACAAAGGAAGTAAGAGTGTCGCGCGATGTGGACTCTGATGAACTAAGACCATGGTATGAAGATAAAAGAAAGGAAAAGATTCTTGAAGAAGATTGTGATGATATGCAGGAACAAATCAAAGAGGTTCAACAATCAAGCACAAAGGTTTCAGGTCTAGAGGCATCTACATCAAATGAAGAATGTTCAACATGGAGGGGGAGTCATTCTTTGTCTCCAAATTCAGTTCATAGTAGAGCGGAAGAAGCAAATGCTACTCCAAACTGTGAGATAGATGCAAGTGAAGAAGATTATGAAGAGGTAATCACTCCGAAGGTAAAGATGAATAGGTTAAAGAAGCAACTTTCTAAAGACAATGAAAGAAGATCTTCAAGGACAAGGTATCCAACTCAAAGGCTGAGTTATGATAGTTTCATGGTGAAACATTTTGCATACATGATGCAGGTTATCAAAGACAAAGAGCATGAGACATATGAAGAAGCTTGCACACAAAAGGAATGGAAGCAAGCTATGAAAGAGGAGATCAAAGCTCTCAAAGATAATCACACATGGGAGCTAGTTCCAAAGAAAGAAGGTATGAAGATTGTTCCAAACAAATGGGTGTTTAAAGTAAAGAGGAATATTTATGGTTCACTAGCTAGATATAAAGCTAGATTAGTTGCCAAAGGATTTAAACAAACACAAGGCATAGATTATGATGAAGTTTTCAGCCCTGTTGCAAAGATGGAACAATCAAAACATTCATAGCAATTGGTGCTTTAAGGAGATGGCCATTATATCAACTCAACATCAAAAATGCTTTTCTCAATGGAGAACTACAAGAAGAGTTATACATGAGTCAACCATTTGGATTTGAAGATTAAAACCATCCAGACTTTGTTTGCAGGTTGAAAAAGGCATTGTATGGCTTGAAACAAGCACGAAGAGCATGGAATTAGAGATTGGTAGAATATCTAACCAAGTGTGGATACAACCCAAGTAGTGCAGATCCTTCATTGTACATGAAGAAGGAAGAAAATAGAGAGGTATATATTTGCATATACATCGATGACCTCATCATAACACGAAATGATGTTACAGGGATAAAGATATCAAAGGGAAGCTTGGTAAGGAGTTTAAAATTTCAGATCTTGGAGAGTTGATATATTTTTTAGGAATTGAAGTTGCTTATGGAAAAAGTGGCATCTACTTTATGCAAAGGAAGTACTTGTTGGATGTTCTTTTTAGATTTGGAATGAGTGAATGCAAACCACTCACTCAACCCATGGACACAAATACAAAGATTTGCTAAAATGATGGAGAACTATTGGAAAATGTAACGACATACAAAAGCATTGTAGGATCATTAATCTATGCAAACATTACAAGACCTAAATTATCTTATGTTGTTGGTGTACTTTCTCAGTTTATGCAAGCCTCAACAAGTGGACATTTAAATTAAGCTAAGAGAGTGTTGAAAAACATAAAGCATACAATTAATCTCGCTTTGTTTTACAAGTTTGATGAAGAATTACAGGTCAAAGGCTTTAGCAATGCTGATTGGGTAGGTTCAAAGGAAGATAGGAGATCAACATCATGTGATGTGTTCATGATAGGAAGCAAACCTATCACATGGAGCTCAAAGAAACAACCTATTGTTGCACTTTCATCCATGGAGGCTGAATATAGAGGATTAGCATTTGCCACATGTGACGCAATGTGGATTAAAAAGCTTTTGGTTGAGCTTGAACTGCAAGTTGGAACCATCCCTATATACGGTGATAACATGTCAAGTAGTTACTTGGCAAGCAATCCTATGTTTCATGCAAGGAGCAAGCACATAGGGGTCCACTACCATTATGTAAGGGAGAAGGTATTGAGCAAAGATGTGGAGATAAAGTCCATCAGAACCAAAGAGCAGGTTGCAGATATGTTTACAAAGTTCTTGGATGATTCTAAACTCAAAGGTTTCAAGGATGTGATAAATTTGCAAGACGTGGTTGAAGATAACTCCCAAATGATCTTGAGAGGGAGTGTTGAAGATAAATGTACAAGCTGATTTTCACATGAGCTATGATTGGATACATTTACCAAATATAAAGATAAAGGAAAAAAGGAGAAAAGGAAAAAAGGAAAAATGAAGAAAAAGTCTAATCAAAATTCATGATGAGTAAAAGATACAATATCTGCCTTGTAGTAAGTAGCATGTAATGGGCCATCAAATGAAAGTGGTGAGTTAAGAAGGAGCAAACTTCTTCACATGCTCATTGGTTATAAAAGTGGAGTGGGAGCATGTTCAAAACAAGAAAAGAGGCAAGAGCTCCCAATAGTCGGATCTCGTCATTTTGTCATTTTGTCTTCCCACTCAAATAGATCCTTGAAAGCTTATATATTCTATGAGATATCAATCAAAGAGTGAAGTCCAATTTTTTAGCATACCAATGTAGACAGGTAGTCTATTTTGGGCGCTTAAATTTCCCAACCAAAATGTATCCAAATTGCTTGGTTTTTAGCTTGTTGGAAAATCTTTGCATGTAATTTCTCTGTCCCAAATATGTCGTTCAAAGGATTTATATTCTATGAGATATCTATCAAAGAGTGAAGTCTAGTTTTTTAGTATACTTGTGTGCGCAGGTGGTCTATTTTGGTCAGTTGAGTTTCCTGACCACAACTCATCCAAATTACTTGATTTTTAGCTTGCTGGAAATCTATTTGTCTGTACTTTCTCTTCTCAAATATCTTCCTCAAAGCATATATATTCAGGGAGTTATCAATTCGAAAGTGAAGTTCAATTCTTCAGCATAATTGTGTGGATAGGTAGTTCATCTTCGTCAGTTGCGTTTCCTAACCAAAACTTGTCCAAATTAAGTTATTTATAGCTTTTTAGAAAGATCTATTTGTCTTTGTTGATTGACTAAATGCGTAGGTCCATTTGAGTTTTGTATTGAGAGAAGCAAGCTATCTAAGGTGCAGCTGTTTGTCCAAGTGCTGGACATACAAGGGTTCACTACATGTTTTTGTTGCGCATAGGAGAACTCATTCTCCACAAAGCCCAAAGGACAAAATAAATACATAGGGTCACACATACATGAAATACCTCTTGATAGTATTGGTGAGTATAGTGAAGGGATGAAAGTAATACATTATTGCCTATCAAATATAATGGTGTGATTACCAAAGTTATTATAGATTCAGACACAACAATAGCTATTGCTACCCATATATTATGGGAAAATTGGGGTAAGGCTACCTTATGTCCCACTCATATGCAGCTAAAATTAACTGATGGCCACATGGAGAGACCCCATGGTCTCCTACAGAATGTTGTCTTGGCAACATGCAGTGTTGTATTCGAACACACCCACTTCCATTTGTGAGTTTGGTAAGGAAAGTAACTATGAAATTCTCTTAGGATGTCATTCTTGAGACAAATGAAAGTGGTTTTAAGATTGGGGAGATAATGCAATTTACATCCAACATAATGACACAGATACCAAGATTAACCTTTAGAATAATGCTTATAGAGTTGTGCCACCTCTCCAATGGCATGCAAAACATGGCGACAATAACAAAATATCTATAAATAATGGAAGCTTGAGTCAACCAACTTGGATACACAAACTTATCTTTGGATGGGTCAAGTAAGACAAGAAAACCTAAGTCAACCATCAAAAAGTTCAATGGAAGATTTTGATTACATTCCTATCTCTAATCTAAGAGAGGATGACTTTGATCCTTTCTTTTGGCCACATAGATTGGGAGCCATTGGGGTAGTTGTAAATGAGCAAACATTGACCCATCATTGTGATGAAGATGGCTATGACTTGGATCTTTTCATTATGAATGTTGTTGAAGATCCAATAATGGAGATACTATCTCTATGTGAAGTAATACCTTACCCATTGAGTGGTGTAAGATGAGATATTAGTGACTATCCAAGTCTCTTTATGGAAGGGCAAGATTCTGATGAAGAGAAATACATGAATGTTATGGGAACCCTAATTAATCCTTTTAACATGGATGAGCCTACACATGTTATATTCTAAGTCCATGAAAAAGAGATAGAGACTAAAGGAGCTAGCATCCCTAGTAATAAGTCAATGAAAACAATAGGGTTTGAAGTTCCTAAGCATTTTAAGAAATATCAATTTGAGGAATGCAAAATCGTTGCTGCTATGCCTAAACACGAGAGAAAAATGGGAAAAAAAATATGAAAATAAAGAAGATAGCAAGAAATGGTCATAAGAGTGGGTGAAAGTGAAGAAAGATGCTCTTATATAGAAAATGAATTTTCCAATTCTAAGAACGAAAATATCATACATCCCTTGCAAGAGTATTGAGATGTCTTTGATTAAACCTACAAGGACTTCAAAGGAGTTGATCCAGACATCTATGCACAGTGTATACCAATGGCACCTGATGCTCGACCATCCAAACAGAGAATTTATACTTGTAATGAACCTTACTCAACAAAAGTTAAAGAAGAAATTAATAAGCTCTTAGTAGCCAGTTTCATTTATAGAAATTGAGCATGCGGACTCACCCATAGTGCTTCTTCCCAAAACGAATGATAAAACTTCAAGTTTGCACCAACCTCAAAAGGCAGAATGCAACCACTATTAGGGATAAACATTCATTGATGATTGTAGAACATCTATTAGAGAGGTACATAGACACAAAATATATTGTTTTTTTAGATGGATTCTCATGCCATAATCAAGTGCTCATTGTAAAAGAGGATTAACACAAAATTGCATTTGTGATGGAATACAACATACTTGCTTTCATAGTGATGCCATTTAGCTTGACCAATGCGCCAAAAACCTTCTAGAGGGTAATGTGCCACATCGTTAAGGAATTTCTTAGGAAACGTCTATAATTATAACTTGATAACTTATGTGCAAATTCTAACAAAAGCAAAGAACATCTCAAACTTGAGTTTGATAAATGTCGCTTGTATAAAGTGTACTTGAATAGTGAGAAGTGTGTCTTCATGGTTCACCAAGGTAAGATCCTTGGAAACACAGTATCCAAAAATGGCATACCTATAGATGAAGAAAAGGTAAGAGTGATTGTTGAATTACCCTGATCATGTCATGTAAAAGAGATCCAAGCTTTTGTGAGGCATTCTAGGTATTCTCAAAGGTCCATACACATTTATGAAACCATATCTCAATCAATGTATGGAACGTTAAAGAATATTGAGTGGATGGAAAAGTGTAAAATCTTTTCAAGAGCTCACAAACCATCTCATATCAACACTGATTTTGAAGGCCTGAGATTGAAACAAACCATTCCATATCAAGGTAGATGCTTCTAATTATGTTGTTGGATGCATCCCAACACAACCCATAGATGCAGGCAATATGGAATTGCCCATTACCTATGCAATTCATCAACTTATCCAAGCCAAAAGAAATTATACGACTACCAAGGGAGAGGGTTTTGGTGTGGTCTACACAATAAGGAAGCTTCAACACTATTTACTGGCACATAAATTTAAGATCTTTTGTAGACTATCAAGCTTTTCCATACCTGTTCAATAAGCCATGTGCTACACGTAGATTAATAAGGTGCTTCCTTCTTCTAATGGAATACGAATTTGAAGTGATAGTAAAAAAGGATAGTACTCATATTACAGCTAACCACTTGTCATGAATGAAAAGTATTGACCCTAAAAAGGTCATAAATGATGACTTACCTGATACTTACTTTTTCAATGTAGAAATAGTGCTAAAATGGGTTGAGCCAACAATTTGTGTTCTATCTTTTGGGCCTTCCGTCCACATGTACAATTCATTAAAGAAGAGGTTTTGAACGCTAAGAACTTGCACATAAACGCTAGCTGCTTATATCATAGAGAAGTCAACAAAGTCCTTTCTTGTTGCATGCATGAGGATGAGCACATAAGGTGAGTAGTTGAAGCTCATGTTGGTGTTTTTGGTAGGCATCCTCCTAAATCACGAAATATGTAAAACATTCAAAGAAATGCCATCTCTTGGCCACATATTGAAACAACAATACCTAGGAGCCAACAGAGTAGGTTATAATGTGTTGGGGGAATTTTTAGCTAAAGGGGCATGAGTTTTTATAGGAGAAGAGTAGAGAAGAAGGAGAAAGACACATTGCACCTGAAAGTTTTTTGTGCCTTGATTAACATAAAAATACTACAATCGTTTGTGTTTTCAAAAATAAAACAAAAGTACTCATTGTGGGTAACACTTTTTAGGAAAAAAAAGTAGACACAAGTACAATCAAGTACTTCCAAATAGTTGTACAATCAACATTTGTGCCACTTCTTCACCTTAGCCAAGTGGTTTGCTCCTATGCACCTTTGCACTCAGGCCTCCAACAAGTTTGAAGTCTTGATCACTTTTATTGTTGACCTGTAATGCCACCTTGGTAGTAATATAGCCACACCTTGGTTGTCTTGTTCCTAGAATGAAGTTGACCCACAATATACAAGAGCATACAACACTCTCTTCACTAGTCCTTGGCTCTCAAGCTCTCAATTGAGTGTTCGAGAGTCTACACACTCTATATCTCTACCTCTAGGTCTCTATGTGCCTCTGTTTATGTCTCTCTATCTATATCCTTTTGCTTAGTGTATGCCTTTCTCATATAATCCTTTTGGTTGGCTTACCCACTCCTTGGCATACACACACTTCACTTCACTTGACTTGAATTTACATGTGTATCTTAATATATCCTACTTTGCTTCAAGATATTATCACCCAAATCCTCTTATGTACACTTCAATGATATCTTATTTTGTCCTAAGGGGGCCAAAACATAGGATTTTTGCTCCTTATCTAACAATGCACTTTTGTCCTTGAATTCTCAAAAATGTACACATAATGAAGGGTTCACTTCAATCTTCCAAACTCTTCAAACGTCTTGAAAACATTTCAAAAGACCCTTTGAAACCCATAATTCTCAATTGTAGCACAATTGTGAGCATACACATGTGCACTACCTGTGTGCCCACTTTCGGAAAACCCATTGGCCACATCTGCACCTCTTTGCCAAGTAAGCACCTTGTGCCTCTATCGATGTCTCTCTATCTACCTCCTTTTTCTTAGTGTAAACCTTTCTCTTATAATCCTTTTGCTTGGCTTACCCACTCCTTGGCATACACACACTTCAGTTCACTTGACTTAAATTCACATGTGTATCTTAGTGTATCCTACTTTGGTTCAAGATATTATCACCCAGATCCTCTTATGTACACTTCAACGATACCCTATTTTGTCTTGAAATGAACTTATAAAAAAAAGGGGTCCAAGCATAGGATTTTTGCTCCGTATCTAACTATGCACTTTTGATCTTGAATTCTCAAAAATGTACACATAATCAAGGGTTCACTTGATCCTTCCAAAATCTTCAAACCCCTTCAAGACATTTCAAAAAACCCTTTGAAACATGCGATTAAACTCAATCATAGCACAATTGTGAACATACACATGTGCACTTCATGTGAGCCCACTGTGTGAAAACCTATTGGCCACATGTGCAGCATCTATGCACCTCTTTGCCAAGTAAGTGCCTCAAGAGTCTCAACATAATTCCAACAACTCCTATTATATAGAGGTTTTAAGACAAGAAAGTGCCACAAAAAGTAGTAAATCAGATGATACTTTCAAGAGTATGACCAATCCACTAGTTATTCAAGGTATCCATATTACTCGTGGATATTTGATGATTACTATAATCAAATTTATGGGTATAGAAAGTGTGAGGAAATACCTCTCGATAGTATTGGTGAGTATAGTGAAGGGATGAAAGTAATACATTATTGCCTATCAAATATAATGGCGTGACTACCAAAGTTATTGTAGGTTTGGACACAACAATAGCTATTGCTA
This sequence comes from Ceratopteris richardii, assembly GCA_020310875.1. NCBI lineage: Eukaryota > Viridiplantae > Streptophyta > Polypodiopsida > Polypodiales > Pteridaceae > Ceratopteris > Ceratopteris richardii. The sequence goes on along the minus strand of CM035412.1, from coordinate 36,431,145 downwards.
CCCATATATTATGGGAAAATTAGGGTAAGATCCCCTTATGTCCCACTCATATGCAACTACAATTAGCTTATGGACACATGGAGAGACCCCTTGGTCCCCTACAAAATGTTGTCCTGGCCACATGCAAAGTTGGATTCGAACACAACCACTTCCATTTGTGATTTTGGTAAGGAAAGTAACTATGAAATGCTCTTGGAATGTCATTCTTGAGATAGATGAAAGTAAGATTGGGGAGATAATGCATTATGAATAATGGAAGCTTGAGTCAACCAACTTGGATACACAAACTTATCTTTGGATGGGTCAAGCAAGAAACAAAAACTAAGTCAACCATCAAAAAGGTCAATGGAAGATTCTAATTACATTTCTATCTAATCTAAGAGAGGATGGCTTTGATCCTTTTTTTGGCCACATATATTGGGAGCCATCGAGGTAGTTGTAAATGAGCAAACATTGACCCATGATTGTAATGAAGATGGCTATGACTTAGAACTTTTCATTATGAATGTTGTTGAAGATCCAATAATGGCGCTACTATGTCTATGTGAAGTAATACCTTATCCATCGAGTGGTGTAGGATGAGACATTAGTGACTATCCAAGTCTCTTTATGGAAGGGCACTATTCTGATACATGAATGTTATGGGAACCCTAATTGATCCTTTTAACATGGATGAGCCTACACATGTTATATTCTAAGTCCATGAAAAAGAGATTGAGACTGAAGGAGCTAGCATCCCTAGTAATACGTCAATGAAAACAATAGTGTTTGAAGTTCCTAAGCATTTTAAGAAATCTCAAGTTGAGGAATGCAAAACCATTGCTACTATGCCTAAAGGCTAGAGAGAAACGGGAAAAAAAATATAAAGAAGATACAAAGAAAGTGGTCATAAGGGTGGGTGAAAATGATAAAAGATGTTCTTACATAGAAAATGAATTGTCCAATTCTGAGAATGAAAATCTCATACATCGCTTGCAAGAGTATCAAGACCTCTTTAATTGGACCTACAAGGACGTCAAGGGAGTTGATCCAAACATCTGTGCACATTGTATACTAATGGCACGAGATGCTCGACCATCCAAACAAAGATTGTATACTTGTAATGAACCTTACTCAACAAAAGTTAAAGAAGAAATTAATAAGTTGTTAGCAACCAGTTTCATTTATGAAATTGAGCATGCGGAGTGGGTTTCACCCGTAGTGGTTCTTCCCAAAATGAATGATAAAACTTCAAGTTTGCACCAACCTAAGAAGGTTGAATGCAACCACTATTAGGGATAAGCATCCATTGATGATTGTAGATCATCTATTAGAGAGGTACATAGACACAAAATATATTTTTCTCTTAGATGGATTCTCATGCCATAATCAAGTGCCCATTGTAGAAGAGGATTAACACAAAATTGCTTTTATGATGGAGTACAACATATTTGCTTTCATACTGATGCCATTTAGCTTGACTAATGCCCCAAAAACCTTCTAGAGGCTAATGTGGCACATCATCAAGGAATTTCTTAGGAAATGCCTATAACTATAACTTGATAACTTATGTGCGAATTCTAACAAAAGCACAGAATATCTCAAAGTTGAATTTGATAAATGTCACTTGTATAAAGTGTACTTGAATAGTGAGAAGTGTGTCTTCACGGTTTGCCAAGATAAGATCCTTGGAAACATAGTATCCAGAAATGGCATACCTATAGATGAAGAAAAGGTAAGAGTGATTGTTGAATCACCCTGATCATGTTATGTAAAAGAGATCCAAGCTTTTATGAGACATTCTAGGTATTCTTGAAGGTTCATACACATATATGAAACCATGTCTCAATAAATTTATGGGATGTTAAAGAATATTGAGTGGATGGAAGAGCGCAAACTCTTTTCAAGAGCTCAAAAAGCATCTCATATCATCATCGATTTTTAAGGCCCTAGATTGAAACAAACCATTCCATATCCATGTAGATGCTTCTAACTATGTTGTTGGATGCATCCCAACACAACCCATAGATGAAGGCAATATGGAATTCTCCATTACCTATGCAATTCATCAACTTATCCAAGCCAAAAGAAATTATACAACTACCAAGAGAGAGGGGCTTGGTGTGGTCTACACAATCAAGACACTTCAACAGTATTTACTGGCACAAAAGTTCAAGATCTTTTATAGACTATCAAGCTTTTCTATACCTCTTCAATAAGACATGTGCTACACGTAGATTAATAAGGTGGTTCCATCTTCTAATGGAATACGAATTTGAAGTGATAGTAAAAAAGGGAAGCACTCATATTGCATCTAACCACTTATCATGAATGAAAAGTATTGACCCTAAAAAGGTCATAAATGATGACTTACTTGATGCTTACTTTTTCAATGTAGAAATAATGTTTAAATGGGTTGAGCCAACAATTTGTGTTCTATCTTTTGGGCCATTCCATCCACATGTACAATTCACTAAAGAAGAGGTTATGAAAGCTAAGAACTTGCACATAAATGCTAGCTGCTTATATCATAGACAAGTCAACAAAGTCCTTTCTTGTTGCATGCTTGAGGATGAGGACATAAGGCGAGTAGTTGAAGCTCATGTTGGTGATTTTGCTAGGCATCTTCCTAAATCATATAATTTGCAAAACATGCAAAGAAATGGAATCTTGGCCACATATGGAAACAACAATACATGACTATGTGAGTACTTATTCTATCTGCCATGTAATTTCAATGATTGAGCATGCTACTTTATATTATGCTTTTCCACGGCCCTCATGGAGACAAAGCATAGTATATTATTTGAAATATGGTAGTTATTCTTTTGGATATCCATTTACTCAAAATTGTATGCTTTATGTCGATTACATAATAGTAGAGATTGATTATCCCACTAAATGGGTAGAGGCATGTGCTACCACGAAAGTTGATACTCAATCCACTTTTTTAGAAAAAAAATATTTGAATAAGTTTTTATGTGGCCTGGCCTGCCCATCGAGAGGTGACCTTATACTTGTTTACACCCTAAAACAACATGCTAAAAAACTACAAAAAAAGGTCATGGATCCTACATGATATAGTGCATATCACTGAGTGGTGCCATCCAATTTTCCACACTAAAATGGGATATCTTTCCCAATTACATTATTGACTGTAGATTAAAACTCTACCAAAATCCCTCACTATAGACATCTTAAGAGGGTCACAAGTGGATACAAATAGGAAGTAGTAAGAACAACACATCAAAGCTGAAGCTCAACAAGAAGTCTCAGAGTGTCTATGTAAGAAAGAGTTTCTATTAAAGCACATTGACAAAAATATGCACTCTAATGTGCATAGAGAAATACCCATGGATTCATTTATACCACCACAAGCCTTTTCCATGGCTACATGTCAAGTTTCCTCTAATGCAAAGCCAAGTAAGGATAGAAGACCATGCATAGATACTCCATTAGGGCACTCTCCTAAACATATGATCAAATTTCTTATTGATACAAGTGCCATGGCTAATGTAATAAGATTGTCTCTCGTACAGACTTTGAGGGCTAAAATAAAACCCATTGAAGCCTAATTGATAGGCTTTGGAGGTATTCAAACCCCTTGCGTTGGAGAAGTGTAACTTCCCATGCATTTGGGCAAACCCACTTTATCTATAAACTTTTAGTCTGTGAGGATGATGATCTCATTGAAAAGGTCATCCTTGGAGAAGCTTGCATATTGGAGAATTCGATAGGTTTCAACATAACCAACAACATCCTTGGAGAAGCTTGGCTATTGGAGAATTCAATAGGTTTCAACATAACCAACAACAAACTGATAATCAAGTGGAAAGAAAAAATATGCTAGAGTGCCTCTTTTCACTTCTTCCTCACTAAATGGTTTGATATCCCTATATAGTCCAAAAATTCTTGACCGATCTCTCACGTTGTTGATGTAGCCAATCTGCCACTTGTTAACCAAGATAAGAACAATAAGAAACCTAAACAAGTACAAAAGAAACAATAGAACAAGAGAAAACACACATCTCAAATGGGTAATCAATGATTATCCTTGCCATCACAAGAAGAAACAAGCCTCACCTAAAAAGACACTTCAAGCACACAAGTCCCTACATAAAGAACCACAACTATTAGTCAGACAAATTTATATACCTAAGGTCATTAGAGCCACAAAGCCTTAGTACAATCAAGTATGGGTTCCAAAATCTATCCTTTAGGCTCAATCTACACCAATTCCAAGGAAGCCAAGAACTCATGGTCACATAAAAAAAGGGGGTTCATACAAATAAGAAGAAGCAAACACGCCAACCACTGCCTACCTTGGGTACTAAATAAGTCTCAACTGCAACAAAAGAAGAAAAACAATGTACTATGTGGGTAAAGAAGAGATGTTTGACTCCTCTTCCAATTCCCATAGTTATCTCTTCATTTGCCACTGATCAAAAGAAATCACTCACCATAAAAAAACATGCACAATACTTAAAAAGCATTGCTTTTCAGATCTCACAACTAAGATTCGTCCTCCAAAGAATCAAGTTCAATGATACAAGAAATCAAGCATAAAAAGCTGATTTATCAAGAAGAATATAAACATCTTCGTGCAACAACCATGTGCTTCATGCACAACCTTGTCTTTGTACCATATACAATCATTTGCACTTCAAGTATTCATCAAATATAGGGTGACATTACATGGCATTGCATGAGACATGTTTTTTCAAATCCAATCCACAAAAGAGGTACCTTGTAATGTGAGGATATGCGTCACCTATAATACTTGGCTTTCCTACTCATGTCTTCTTTTAGGTGACCCCCACAGACAAGAACATACTAGCTATGACAGAAGTGACATAATGATCTTCAAATCAACCACTTAGCCAAATTCAACTATGCAATGGTAAGCGAAGTTGATGAATATCCCAATCAAAAGATACACGATCACTAAAGACAAATAGGTCAATGGAGGAAAGGATATCACCTTGGTTTTGATGAATTAATTGATCTAGACAAATATGGCCTATCAAGGGTCCATCCTTTGGACATTCAAGTAATCCTCTTCAACGTGTATTTAGTGATGTTGATGTTTATTGTGTCTACTTCTCAAGACCATCTACATTGACGCAGTTCATGGTTATTATCAGAGAAGAATATCAAGAGGTGCAACTCTCAAAGATGCACATTCACATTGTGTTGATGCATTACAAGATTGTCATAAATTAGTTCTCTTGATCTCCAACCTTCTACAACCAACAAGGAGGGGGGAGCCATACATCGTCGGGTGTAATATTTCCTATCTTTTTATATCATATGCCTCTTAAGGCCTATATATATATATATATATATATATATATATATATATATATATATATATATATATATATATATATATATACACACACACAAAGAAAATTCCCATCCCCACAGTTTAGGCATCTTATTCATCAGATAATCCTAGAGCACATCGCTTAAGATCCGCACCTTTCACATATGTTTAAATAAATGCATCTAAGGAGAGAGATGATATTGAGCAGGTAAAAACTATGCCAAAATGGTTGGTGCACAGTCTGCATGACAACAAATTTGATGCACCTCTGTCATATCGTACTCATTCAGGTTCTCATAGTGCCTCTCTTTTGCATCAGCTTGCTATGCTATGGCTTCCTCCAGTCTCTGTGATGAGACTAAACCTGTTTCTTTGATGAAGCACGAAAATCTGAACGTTGGATGGGTGTAATGCAATTTGAATATGATGCTATCATGAAAAATGGTACCTAGTCTTTATGTGACTTGCCTGCTGGCAAGAAGGCCATTGGCACTAACTGGGTATACAAGCTGAAGTGTAAACCTGATGGAATACTTAACATGTATAAGGCTAGGCTGGTTGCAAAGGGTTATGCATAGGAAAAAGGCATTGATTTTGATGAAACCTTTGCTCCTACTTGCCGAATGAATACTGCTCGTAGCATCTGTGCACTTGCAGCTCATCATGGTTGGAATGTACATCAGTTGGACATTAAAACACCATTTTTGAATCGTGACTTGCATGAAGAAATGTATGTTTTCTAGCCCTGTGGCTTTGTCCAAAAAGGGCATGAAAACCGGGTGTGCAAGTTAAAGAAGGCATTATATGGTTTAAAGCAAGCACCACGTGCTTGGTATGAAACAATATATGCCTATCTGATTGCACATGGTTTTGAGAATAGTCCAACTGAAAGCACCTTATATGTTAAGCATGCTAATGATGTGCTTCTAATCATTGTGGTGTATGTTGATGACATGCTGCTCATTGGTCCTCATGACATGCATATTGCTGATTTTAAGGCTGATTTGCATGCCTCATTGGAGGTGTCTGATTTGGGGCATTTGCATCACTATTTGAGCATTTAGTTTATTCAAGGTGATGGTGGAATGGTTTTGTGTCAAACGAAATATATTGACACATTATTGCAGCATTTTGGCCTTGAAGACTGTAAGACTATTGCCACTCCTATGGAGACATGTTTACAATTGAGTCTTGATGATGTTGGAGATGCATTTGATGTTGTTGTCTATCAGCAGGCTGTTGGATGCTTGATTTACTTATGCATTACTTGGCCAGATATTCAGTTTGTTGTCTCACTTAAAACTTTCATATACTTTTCGATAACATATGAGAGACATGTTGAAGTATCATGAACATGCTATACAGGCCACTTCAAAACATGGAGAAAAGTTTGGAGTCCTTAGGAACAAATGAGAAGAAGGTTAGCAGGGTCTAGATATATTTTATGTAAGTGGTATATGAAATGATTTTGCATGGGATAGGTTGGGAGTTTGATATTTTTTTTTTTAAATGGAGGTTCGGTCGAGGCCTACTCCCCCGGCCTTTAACTTTGAAATTGCAACTGTACAAGGAAGGGCATAGTACCCATGGGACCCCCCTTATCCCACGAGAACAAGGGTTTACAAGACTTTGCCTTGAACGGCGGTCACAACTACCGCATGGCTAGTCAAAGGATGGCACATCAGCCATATGCTTCATCATTCCAGGTTATACATGTCCCTTACATGTGGCCGGTAGGGATTGAACTCTCGCCCCTGCCTCAAGAGGCGAAAGGCCCAACTACCTGCCTTAACGGCCCAACCACCTTCCTTAACGGCCTTGGACAAGGGAGTTTGATTCCATGATGAGGCGGCGAAGGAATTGAAAGAAAAATTAAATTCTATTTTATAGCTTCTAAAAGCTCCTCAAAAACTCTGAAGAAATCACGTCGAACATTCAGGCGATCCTTTTTTTTAAGCGACGTACGGTGGCCTTTTTCGATTCAGCGATTTGCTTTTTCGATGATGAAAGCTTTTGAAAGCTTTTGATTTCCCGAGGGTGACAACTTTTCCGAGGGTGACAGCTTTTGGCTTTATTGTAGAGCTTTTGGAAGCTACAAAAGAACAATGCTTAGTCCCAGGCAGGTTGTTTGGGTGGTTGGGCCATTCGCCTCTTGAAGTGGGGGTGAAGGTTCAACTCCCACCGGCAACATGTAAAGGACATGTTATCATGGAGAGTTGTATCTTGTGGTTGATGTGCCACTGTTTGTTCTTTCCCGCAGCAGTTGTGACCACAGTCTAACTCAGCTATGTAAATCCTTGTTCTTGTGGGATAAGGGGGGTCCCATGGGTACTATGCCCTTCCTTGTATAGTTACAATTTCAAAGTTAAAGCTTGGAGGAGTAGGCCTCTACTGAACCTCCATTTTTAAAAAGAACAATGCTTATGATCACTAAGAACCTACAGGCTACCCAATTATCATTGAGAGAGTGAAGGACGTGATGACGACAACTTCCGACCGACAAAAGCATATGAGTACAAAGGATGAGAGAACTCTTAAAAAACTCATTAGTTGCTTGCACGAACGCCATCAGGAATAATTTTGTACTCTATAAGTTTTGTCATATATCAAATTCAATTTTCAATCTGCAATGTTATCATTCATCGAATAACATCCGCTTCTAATTTCTGCGCCATCCTTCATATTTTCTTATCATTCAATCTCTGTAAAGGGATGATTTTGTAACAGCATCTCATTATCAATGCACACATATATCAGAAGACCTGAATAAAACTCTTCTCGAGTGCCTCCTTTCGAAGCCTGAACGTTTATTTCACTAATTCTCTTATTCACATATCAAACTGATACAATATAACAGTCCTGGAATCATATTTTATGTCAAAATTTGTGTTTAGCGTCCAACGGGCATGGTTTAGCGGATATGCCTTGTACTCTTAGATAGATGGCCAAGGTTCAAGTCCCACGTAAGTACATAGTTAATCAATTCTGTACTTAACATAGAGGTTCAACAGAGATACGATCATATGGTCATGAGTTCAATGCTCATAACTTACGCTTAATTACTATGTGAAATTTTGGCCTTTGTTGCTACACAGAAAAACAATCGAGTCCTTCTTCATCATGAAAACGATGTTATTTCAATCATAGAATGATTTTTTTGTTGTCTCTTTTGAATGACAAACAAGAAATTTCATAACTCTTATTGTAAAATCATATTTTCTTGCGATTCAAAGTTAAATGGTGTTTGATGAATGCTTGATCTTCCATTTAACCTCATTGAAATCATTTGAGAACAAATGAAATAAAACAACATATATACATTACTAAAGCTGAAGCTTTTTTTTAATTGAGACTTTATATTGATTTATGTTTGCAAAAATGGATGTGAATATGAACTTAATTGATTATGTGAACCCTAAATTGATACCATTCTATCTCGTGCAACCCGATTTGGCCATTTTATTTCCAAGCATAATTGATGTGAATGGAATTGATCTATCCAATTGAGAGCCTTCAGGACACTGAACCTGACGTGAAATGTTCCATGGCAATTTGGTGAATCAGGTGATATGATTTGAATTTTTTTGCATATGGGTTCATTTGTTTTGTAGGTTTCTAGGCGGTAGACTCTTCTTCCTTAGAAGCGATTGCTTGAACAAGATTTTGTGAGTTTTCCTTGGTGTCGAGGGCTAATCTTTAGGATCTAAGTGCCTCCACAGAAACTTGCAAGTATCTTATTCTCATCACCTCACCCTTCTTATCGAAAGAAGCTGCCACTTTTGCACAAGCATTCACATAGGCTCCAATTGTATCTAGGCTTGATTCTCCAAGTGTATAAACTTTTCGCTCACTTCCACTCATATTTTGAGCCTCTTCTTCAAGCCAACTCTAGGTATTCATATTTCAAGTTCTTTCAAGTTCCTATATATATTTTGCACATAAAAAAATCATTCAATTGTTTCAATTTGCTTGCATATATGCACTTGAAAGAAAAATAGTTTTTGGTCTTGGCTGAAAATTTGTTAGCATGTGAAATGGGCACACTCCATTCTCATCGAGGGGAGGAATATATGTCTTCAAATTTTAATGTGTTTCTGGCTGAACATGAGATAAAACATCAGTGTACAGTGCCGTATACACCTCAACAAAATGGAGTTGCTGAAAGGAAGAGAAGGTCACTCATGGAGATGTCGAGGTTTATGGTCAAGAGTCAGGCTTTACCACATAGTTTCTAGCTTGAGGTTGTTATGTGTGACACATATGTACTTAATAGGTGTCCCGCTAAAGCATTGCAGTCTATCACTTCATATGAGGCTTGGCATGGTTGCAAGCCATCTGTTGCTCATGTGCATGTCTTTGGTTGTCTGGCATATGCATTAATGCCTAAATAACAATGCAATAAATTGGATGATAAAGTAGTGAAATGTATTTTTGTTGGGTACAATTATGAAAGAAAAGGCTATCATCTGTATCATCCACAGACCCAATGCATTTTGGTTAGTCTAGTACTTGTCCAAATGAGGCAAATTCTTAGCCTTTATAGGTTCCAGATGATGATGCAGATCATTCCATTTCTGATGCATATATACATGATGCATTTGATGAGAGGGTAGATATAGAGGAGGCAAAAATTATGCCTAAATGGTTGGTGTAGACTTTTCGAGATAGCAAATTAGATGCACCTCTATCATATCATACATGTTAAGGCTCTCATAGTGCTTCTTTTGCATCATATTTCTATGCTATGGTTGTGTCTAGCCTTTGTGATGACAATCAGCCTATTTCATTTGATGAAATTTTTTTTTCAAAAAGTCGGATGGCTCATATGCAATCAAAATATGATGCTATTATGCAAAATGGTACTTGTTCTTTATATGACTTGCCTCTTGGCAAGAGGGCCATTGGCACTAAGTGGGTATACAAACTGAAGGGTAAGCCGGATGTAATAGTTGATAGGTATAAGGCTAGACTTGTTGCAAAAGGTTATGCTCAAGAAAGAGGCATTCATTTTGATGAGATCTTTGCTCGCGCATGTCGAATGACTATTGTTCCTAGCATCTGTGCACTTGTAGCTCATCATGGTTGGAATGTACATCAGTTGGACATTAAAATTGCATTTCTAAATGGTCACTTACATGGAGAAGTGTATGCTTTTGGCCCCATGGTTTTGTGCAAAAAGGGCCTGAAAACAAAGTGTGCAGGTTGAAAAAGCCATTATATGGTTTGAAGCAAAAAGCACCACGTGCTTGGTATGAAAAGATACATGCCTACTTGATTGTACATGGTTTTGAGAACAGTCCAACTGAGAGCACCTTATATGTTAAGCATGCAAATGATGTGCTTTTGATTATTGTTGTCTATGTTGAGGCCATGCTGCTCACTCGTACTAATGAGAAGCATATTGTTGATTTTAAGGCTGATTTGCATGCATCATTTGAGATGTCAAATTTGGGTCATTTGCATCATTATTTGGGCATTCAGATCCAAGTTGATAAGGGAATAGCTTTGGGTCAAAACAAAATATATTGACACATTATTGCAGTGTTTTGGCCTTGAAGACTGCAAACCTATTGCCACTCCTATGGAACTAGGTTTATGATTGAGTCTTGATTATGTTGGAGATGCATTTGATTTTGTTCTCAATTAGTAGACTATTGGATGCTTGATTTACTTATGCATAACCAGGCCTGATATTTAGTTTGTTGTCTCATAGATGAGCAAGTTTATGCATTGCCCACGTGTCAAGCATTGGTAGTCAGTTAAGCGCATTTTTCACTACTGAGTGGTACCCGGCTACTTGGATTGTTTTATCCCAAGGGGGGATCACTACTGCCAGATTTACATCCTTTTCTTTACTCTGACTAGACTGGTTGCGATGACACTCATGTGTCCACTAGTGGTTTATGCTTCATGCATGGTAGCTCATGCATATCTTGGTTGAGCAAGAAGCAGCCTATTGTGGCCACTTCTAGTCATGAGGTTGAGTATGTTGGAAAACAATGTCTCATTGGTTGGAAATTGGTCAAAGTTTATACCAGTTTTCAGAATGTATATCTGTTCTTTCCATTACTTCTACAAGTAAATGGTGTGGGCGTAGTGGATAAAGCATTGTCCTCCCATCCAAACGACCCGAGTTCAAATCCGCTGACAGTGCGTGGCAAATAGAAGATTTCAATGTTTGCTTTTGGCTAAAATTGACGGACGAGCGCGAACGCGATGTTGTTGTGTTTTTTAGATTCATTGCGATCGTACAATCGTGTGCTTTATTTTGCTTTATTTGAGACCTTTTCAAAGTGAGAAAATCCTATATAAGACAAGCTTGGCTTATTATCTTGCATCCTTCACCTAGGATCAACACAAGCTTTCTAGAGCTTGGACCTTAGTAGAGGTGGTGTTTCTTCTAGCACATGGGGCAGCCATGGTGCTAACTTGAAGCATGTTGAGGAGCAGCTATGGAGTTCTTCTTGGTGATTCTTCTTGGAGAAGATGAAGGGTGTGCTCACACTCTACCTCATGGAGAGGAGGTTATCTCTTGTTCATGGCAAGAAGACTTGGTCATAAGCAGCTTGAAGGTGAGGATCGCCCATCTACATGATGTATTTGAAGATCATCTTCTACAGGAAGATGTTAGGTTGAAGATTATCTTCTACAAGAAGATGTCTGGTTACTTCAAAGACATTGGATGGGACCATCTACATGATTTTGAAGATTATCTTCTACAGGAAGATATTAGGTTGAAGATTGTCTTCTACAAGAAGATATCTGGCTACTTCAAAGACATTAGATGGAGTTTAACATAAGATTCACATCTTATGTTAAAGTATTCAGGTACATATTCTCTTTATGCACACAGGTACTACTTGAAGTTTATGGAGGTCGTGGCGTTCATATGAGGAGGAGTCCTATTTGGCATAGGTACAAGAGAATCCGTACTTATATGCTTTATGCATATTTTATGAGGTGTTTAAGAAGGTGTGTTCACATGAGTTTGAGGATTTCCGTTCACACTGATCCTTCCTCTTTCAGTCACTCATATTCACTCTTCTATAACCTATAAGGTCACACATCTCATGTATATTCAGATTACTGCCCACACATCTGAATATGTTTGTTACATTGTACATTCACTCATTCATCCATTTCTCATCACATAGAGTGGTTGAGAGATATGCTCCCACATTGTACATTGAACATTGGTATATATGATACTATGAGCCTAAGGGCCTACCTCACTTCCAACAGAGTATTGGAAAGCTTTCACAGTGACTGTTGAGTGTGTGTGGCTCAGACACTGTATTGATGATTTGGGTGTTGGTCAATCTTCTGCCACCACCATCGTCACTGATAGTCAGAGTGCATTGGCAGTTGCGAGGAACCCCGTGTTCCATGATCACACTAAGCACATTGAGATGCATTATCATTATGTCAGGGAGAAGTTCTCTATGCGGTTTTTTGATAGCAATGCACGATGGTGGACTCTCCTTCTCAAGAGCTCCACAAAGATACCCTTGCAATAGAAACCCGATCTCTATCACCACACATACTACTCCACATAGGGAGTGTTGAATACACAAAAAACACACAATACACAAATTTCTTAGGTCACACAAATGCGATCGAACTTCTAGTTTGTGGCTGACCAAGCCACTATATGTTTTATTAAAGAACATATACAAAAGTGTCCGATGGGCATTTGGCCTTTCACATGGACATTAACGGTAACAATCTCTCACTAAATGCCAATATGGCCAAAGTGTCTATGGGGAGAAAAATAAAGAATGATAAAGATAGCATGAGTGTAAGTATACAAACTATACCTCCCACCTAATGGGCATGCTACACACTATATAAGTAATTGTGTAAGATCATGGATCAAGTAACCCCCATCAAGTTACAACATTGTTGAAAGATATCATGTGGTAGAGCTTTAATCAAAGCACTTGTAGCATTATTTCGAGTATGAACCTTCTCAAGAATAATGCTCTCAATGGCTAAGAAATCTCTAATGCCTCCATTTGAGCATCTCGTTGTGTAGAGACAATGATCCTCATTGCTTTGAGAATAGCCTTAAAACTTCATAAAAGCATCAAACTATTGGAACCATTTTCTAGGGGACTATTTAAGTCAATATAAGCTATTCTTCAGCTTACAAACTAGACTTTCCTTGTCAGGAACTACATAACCCTTTGGTTGTTCCATATAGATCTCATCTGTAAGATCTCCATGCAAGAAATCAGTTTTCACATCCATTTGGACTAGCTCTAAGTCCTCCATTGCAACGAACCCCAGCAACATTCACAAGGTAGTCATTTTGACCACTAAAGAAATTATTTCCTCGAAATCAACACCATGTTGTTCCTTAAAACCCTTTGCGACAAGTTGTGCTTTTTTATACTTTGCAGAAGCACTACCTGATGTGAATTTCAACTTATATATCCATTTACATGGTAAAGCTTTCTTGCCCTTTGGCAAAGGTACTAAATCACGTACCATTCTTGTGAATAGAATCCAACTCACTCTTCATGCCATGCTCCCACTTGACATGATCCTTTGTCTGCATGACCTCTTTGTAGCAAGAAGGCTCACCAACATGTGTTAGCATAACAAAATCCATACTTGGAACATATCTATCAAGTGGATGTGAGACACGTGTAGAGCATCTCAATGGTTGCTGAACAGAACATTTGTAGACTGATCTGATCGAACATTCTCTTAAGCATCCCCATGTGCAACATGCATCTTAGACTCATTGAAAATGACATCACTACTTCTGATCACTGACCGTGTTTCAGGATCCCATAAGCAATATCCAAATTGTCCTTCTTGACCATATCCAAGAAAAATGCATTTGTTTAACTTATGGTCCAGTTTTTGTCTAAGATTATTAGGTATGTCAACATATGCTTCACACCCAAAAACTCGAAGATGGTCATAATATGGTGGCTTCCCTGTCCATAACTCTTGTGCCACTTTCAGACCTTTGGTAGTACTAGATGAAAGGTTAATCACATGAATTGCAGTCAATACTGCTTATGCCCAAAAGCCTTGTGAAAGGCTTGCATGATGGAGCATTAAAACTACTCTATCTTGAATAGTTCTATTCATCATTTTCGCTACAACATTTTGTATTGAGGTATAAGGAGTTGAAGACTCTCTACAAATTCATCTAGACTAAAAAAAGGATGAATTCATCTGAGGTATAATCACGCCTATTATCTGAACATAAATCCTTAAGCTTAGTTCCTTTTTCAGTCTCAACTGAAGCAACCATTTTGTAAAGGCACAGAATACCTCATCCTTCAATTTGGTAGGATATACCCAGACTTTTCTAGTAGCGTTGTCTATGAAAGTGACGACGAAAAGAGAACCACCTAACGACCTTGTGGGCATAGGACCACACACATCTTTATGAACAAGATCTAAAGGCTGAATTGAAGAGTCAATGTGCATTTTATGCACATTCCTAATTTGCATTTTATATTGACAATGCTCACAAAATGAAAAACCAGACAAAAATAACATAGGTAAGTAGCCATAATGAGAAAGATTTTCCATTCGAGTATGAGATATGTGGCCCAAATGGCCATGCCAAATACAAGCCATAGGTTGTCTAGTAATAGCCATAGGGTGTTCTTTCTATGATACAAATAAAGGATAAAGTGAGCCAACTTTGCTTCCTTTTGCAATAACCATATTGCCCTTTGACATGCAAAAGGACTGAGCATAGAAAACCACCTTGTAACCAAGGACTTCGAGTTGACCAACTTACATCAAACTACGTGATAGCTGAGGTACATGGTCTACATTACGCATAGTAGAATTTGAACCATCAATAAATTGCATAACCACATATCCAATCCCCACAATGGCACATTAGTAAGAGTCATCAAGTCTCATGGTACCAAGAGACTTTGCTACATAATTAGAGAGCCATTCTCTATGTGGTGTCACATGGAAAGAGGCACTATAATCTAGCAGCCATGTGTGGGAAAGAGAATCATCCATAAGAGCCTCAGTGGGCACAATATTGTCAATTCTCAACACATTAACATCACTAGAAATAGCATTAATTTCTCCAATCTTCATAGTCAAAGAAGATGGTGCAGGTAGTTGTTTAACATGCCCATCAACATTTTTTCCTTTACCTTTAGCATTCTTTAATGCATAACATTATGTCTTAATGTGTCCTTTCTTGTGACAGTAATGGCATTTGATATCCTTCTTCCTTGATTTACTTCTACTCTTATTCCGTTGACCATTCTTTTCCTTATTCTTGCTCCTTCCATGTTGTTGATTCTTTCCTTGGTAAGAATAATGCATTTCCACCCTGAGTGCCAACCATAGATTTTCTACAAATCTCCTCACCCAAGAGTGCTCGACATATGTCATCATATACCAATTGACCACCAGGTGCACTATTGCTAATAACTGCGCAAAATGTATCCCATGATGATCGCAAGGTGCATAACAACAAGATTGCTTTCATTTCATTGTCCATCCCCATTTTTTGAGACTGTAACTGGGAGAACATAGCATCAAAATCATTTAAATGAGTAGCAATACTATATGTGTCCTTCATGTGAAGGTCACTTTCTCATCAGATACACTTTATTTGATGCAATTTCTTTTTCATATGTAATGCATAACTTCTTTCAAAGCTCGTATGCACTTTCAAAGTTCAATATTGTAAAGTAATCATTATCTGCCAAGTGCAATCGAATGGTAGACCTGGCCATTTAATCTAACTCGTCCTAATCATCATCATCCATATGAACGGGCTTCTTTGAGGGTCCATTTACTGGCTTCCATTGTCTCCTCTTAATAAGCACATCTTTAATCTAATGCTTCCTTAGAGCAAAGTTTGTGCCATCAAATTTTTGGATCTCAAAATTGTCTTTGCCCTGCAAGTTATAGCTCCTCTTGGGAACACTAGCGCTAGACTCAGATCCACCAGATGTGCTTGAGATTTTTAATGCCATGATGATAGAGAGCTGACTAGAATGAAGATGGAGCTAGAATAGTGCAAGCACCACTAAGGCTCAAGAAAGGATGACCAAGTGTCAGATTCAAGGAAAAATCAACAGTCTCCCCAGAAAAATGGATTAATGAATAGTAATGACCAACCAAAAGGATTATGTGAGATTGAATGTGCTCACATCAATAAGTGTATCAAGTAATAAATCGACCACTTTATAGTTGGCAAAACCAAAAAATATGGGAAGAATTTGCCAGAGTTTGCTTTTAAAAAATGAGCATATGATGAGCGTCAAAATCTTATAAAAACTTTAAGTACTCACATGGAAACCTACATAGTGAATCATTGACTCCATTGCATATAATCAATTTTCCGAAAGAAGCCAACTAGGCTTATCGAGCACCTATGAATTGTTGAGAATATGAGAGCGCATCTCCCTTTTGTATCTTGGAGTCAGTATATTTCCATGACATTTCCATTTTATATTATATCCTTTGTATTTGGGTACCTTGCCATTTGCTTCTGCCATTCTATTCATTCTCCTTTGAGGGAATTATCTCACATGAGATGTACTTTGGAGAGCACCTCCCAAATCTATATAAGGAGGGCCTCTCTCCCCATTTGTACTAGGTTAGAAGCTTGAGGAGCCTTCTCCATGCTCTTGGCAAGTTCATTTCTAATCCATGTGAGTTTACCCATTTCTTGGTCTACTCACTTTGAGTCTCTCACACTCTTTCTTTTGTGAGTACATTCTTCTTTTCATTTCGCTTCCACATGTGTACTCTCTACATGGTATCAGAGCACTAGGTGGAATTCATGGTGGTGCATTTGATAGTGATTTTGGTGGTGCTCGTAGTGCTTGAGTTTGGTGGTGTTGGTCTCCACTCATTTGGAGAAGCTTTTTGCCATCCATTTGCACTCTTTGGGGCCTCATTTTGCCTTTGCCCACCCTCTCACCCTTCTTCCTCATCAATTTGCTCATCATTTACCCCCATTTTCCCACCCTCCCACCCTCCTTATGGCATTACTAAGTGGTTCTTTCACTATTGTAATATTTTTGTGATGACTCCACAGTGTTGTCATGTGATATGGCATTTTGATGAGCTAACCATAGATCTCAGATTTTGTAGTGCTTCTAACCACTATTTTGGAGTCTGTATAATGATCATTTTGAATCAATGACAACGAGTGGGGTTACTCTCGAAGGGTCATTGATTTGGTAGACATCGTTGCCAACAAGTGGTAAGGCAATCCCTATAGGACTCCACTGTGCTCCACTCCCCCGTGGAGCTTGTCCATTTTTTTTTTTTTTGATAGAACAGGAAAGATAAAATTAGTGCAGGAAAAGAAAAATTACATCAAGGGGCTTAGCCCCAGGGGAGAATCAAGTACTAAGGGCTTCCAGAAATTGAATCAAGGATAGCCTGGCTGGAGAATACATTTTAACCAGAGAGGCCTTCCATCTGCTAGATCTATTCACTCTCATAATGTGGTGTTGGTCAAAATTACAATTGGAGGCATCACAGAGGCTGGTTTTACAAAGTTGAAGCAATTTCAAGACACCATTATTGCAGGTGAAAAGAAGATCCCTAGGCTTGTGGGAGAACATTTTCTCATTCCTATTTTTCCAAATGTACCACAGAGTATGGGCTCTAATCATCTGCCATTTTTTGTCTGTACTACACTCCCCAATTAAAAACTTCGTTGTCGCTTTTCTACTTGGAGACCTGCGGATCAGAGCTTGCATTGAACAGGGTGTTGTTCCTCCAACCTCTACTCTCCCTAGATTGATAGCATAACAAGTAATGGAACCTCTTTGAAGCTGTGTGCACAGAACAAAACAATGAAGAAGAAAGAATAGAACGTGTCCTACAGAGTGCAGAGCTGTGGAGTGCTGTGGAATTCAATCCATATGGGTGCAGTTGTGTTGAAGATGCATTCGGCTGCGACACAGAGAGAGAGAGAGAGAGAGAGAGAGACAAAGAGTGCCGGATTTCGCTCTATTGTGAAGAATCCAACTCCGACTAAGGGTCTTGACTATATGTGCACCATTTTCTCTCTCAGAGAGAGAGAGAGATTCAATACTGTGTGTATTCATTCTGTATTCTTTGCTCGATTACCAGAGGTAGCGACGAAGGTAATTCTACGTCGCAAACTCTGATAACATCACATTCAGAGTCATGTATCAACAACTTGACCCGTCGACGGGGGCAAAAGCATCAGCACACCAAAGTGCTTACAGTTTCTCACTTCCTTGTCTACAGTCTGGAGAATTTGTGGGTAGTGAAGCCACAAACATGACGTTTCTGGATGCTCAAGACTTTCTCAAAAGGGTGGCCTGAACTGAAGAATCGTGGTCAAATCTGAAGTTCTTATGCAAATCACATGAAAACGCTTGGTAGCTTGTTGGCTGACATCACTATTGATGTCTTATTGGACAGAGTCCGTTTTATCACTACTCTGACGTTGTCTACCTCGCGATCATTATTCTATTGATTATACTATTTTTTTTTTTTTAAATGGAGGTTCGGCCGAGGCCTACTCTTCCGGACTTTAACTTTGAAATTGCAACTCTACAATGAAGGGCATAGTACCCATGGGACCTCCCTTATCCCACAAGAACAAGGGTTTACAAGACTCGGTTAAACGGCGGTCAACACTACCGCAGGGATAGACAAACGGTGGCACTCAACCACAATGCAACATGATTCCAGATTACATGCCCCTTACGTGTTGCTGCCAGGGATTGAACCCTCGCCCCCACCTCAAGAGGCAAGAGGCCCAACCATTAGGCCAGCGAACTGGGACAGATTATATTATTTTCGTCTTTGTTCAGTGAATTGCTTTCAATAGAACATCAGAAATCATATACTATCTTCTTTTTTGCCTTGGTTCAAAGCACTGATCATACCTTTAATAACTTAATCCAATGCACTTCTAAGTTCTATTAGTGCAATTTCAGTTTTCAAGTCCAACAACTATTTCCTAGAAATCCAACGAGTTCTCAAAGTTTGCATTGGTTCAAAGCATCAACTCATCAAGAGTCTCATTGTATTTTTACTACCCTCAAAGAGGTCATCGTTTAACAGGGTTTACCCTCTTTTTGGGCACATATACTTTGAGGATTATCTTGAACCTTACATTCTGCACACATAGCAATAGTATTTACTCAACATTGTCACCGTAGTTAAGGGAATATTTTGTATTTACCAAGAGGCTTATTTCCTCAAGGTTTAAAACCTTCACCATTTGGCATTTCAAATCGTCAAAGTTCCCATTTTGTAAAAGGGAAATTTGTATCCCCAAAAGGGTTTTGAGGGTACCACATGCCAACATTTGGCACATTTTGGTACTAAGTGCCCACCTTTGTACCATCAAACATATAAAAAAGAAGAAGATAGTGTGTGTGTATGTGCACTTTTGAATTGGAGGCTAGTCTAAGCCCACCCACAAGTTTCTTGAGTTCCCAAAGCCTACTAACGCTCTCTCTATGTACACCAAGGCTACTCTAACCCCTCCTTTTGCATCGACTCATCTCGATTTTTGTGGGTAGGGCTATTCTAAGCCCCGCTCTCCAAGGTGTCTACTTCATTTTTGGTGCAAGTATCATGCTACTCTAAGCCCCCCACCCCTACCTCAACTCAATTTTGTGAATCAATTTTTATCGTGTGGTAACTTTGTTTCAACGGTGAAAATGTCAACGATTTCAAGTGCCATATCCTCAAGTTAGTTATATTTACACTCTTTTATGCCAATATTCATGCCAAAAGATGAAAGGCTAAATGGCACAAATTACAACCTATGGAAGGATACTATCAGGGCCTATCTCTATACAAACCTGTTGTACGAGGTAGTCGAAGGCATAGAATGCAAGCCTGATAAGGAGAGCAATCTAGGAGCTTGGAATCTATGGAATGTAGAGGACAAGCGAGCATTAGGCCAACTTCTCCTCGCATGTGATGAATTGACAAAGGGTCACATCACTGCATGTAAGACTTCAAAAGAAGCTTGGGATACTCTAGCAAATCTATATGAGGATAAAACACCTTCTAAGATTTATACTCTAGAGGCCGAGTTCCACAATCTCACTATATGTCCACAAGACACCATCACAAAAGTGATCGCCCAATTTGAAGATTATTAATGCAAGTTACCACTTTGTGGACAAAAAAATTCAAGTGAAGATATGGCTATAGGATTACTTAACAAGCTTCCTAGGTCATATGAAACAGTTGTAACCACTCTATACAATAGACATCAAGCACTTACCTGGGAAGAAGTTAGGAGATTTTTGCTTCTCCATGACTCTAAACAAAGACCCAAATACAAGAAACAACTATGAAGGCTAAATCCACCTTCCATAAGACTAAAACACAAATAGGCGATCAAGAATCGAAGGACAAAGGCAAGAAAAAGTTAACTTGCAATTTTTGTGGCAAGCCTAGCCACATCGAAAAATATTGCTTCAAGAAGAAGAACAAGGATAAGTATAAGTCTACTTCAAAGATCGCACATCATTCTCACTACACAAGTGAAGATCTCTTTCTCACCATTGAACATAAGGCACTTGTCACATCCACTCTCAAGGGAAAGAATGGATTTTTGCTAGTGGTGCCTCATCACATATGTGTAATGACAAAGATGAAACAAAGATGTTTTTCATGAGTTTGAAGAGCACAAAGGTCAAGTTTATCTTGGAGACAACTAGTGCATTGAGATCCAAGGAAGAGGCAAAGTTCATTTCACTAATTCAAAAGGCAATATCAAGTCAATCAAAGATGTTCTTTATATACCAAACCTTCATAAGAACCTTCTCTCAGTGAAGGCCATTACAAAGTGCAACATGACGGTTCAATTCGATCACAACAAAGTTCAATTAATTGATCATGAATCCAATGCAGTGATAGCTCAAGGATTTGAAGACAAAGGTCTCGACAAGCTTTCAAGTTTTATGGCCAAAGATTCAAGTCTTAGTTTGTGGCATTGTAGATTTGGACATACCTCTTGCTTAGCTAAGATCTCTTCCAATCATCTTATCAAGGGTTTACCTAGGATCGCACAAGTGGAATTGAATTGCCAATCATGTGCCAAGCAGACAATTGCCTCTTTGCCTATAAAAGCATGCATTTCTGCATCTAAATCGTTAGCATTAGTCCATGTTGATATTTGTGGACCAATGCATACACCTTCTCTAAGTGGGTTAATTTACTTATTTCTGATAGTAGATGACTTCACACCCTAGCCAGCTGCCCTTTCTGGTCTGTTACTTCACCTCAGTGCTCTCTTGCCCGCAAAACGATACACCTGGGTTTATTCACTCAAACATAAAGAGGATGCCCTTTAAAGTTTAAGGAGTGGACACAAATAGTTCAAGAAAACTTTCTAAGTTCTTTGAAAATCATCCGATCTGATGGTGATAGTAGCTTTGTCAATCACAACTTCTCCAAATACTTGAAGAAACATGGAATCAAGTATCAAGCAATGCAAGATATGACTCAACAAGGTATTGCCTTACATAAGATTCAAAGTGTGATCCAAATGGCCAAGGTTATGCTATGTCAAAAACAACTTCCACTAAAGTTTAGGGGTGAAGCAGTACAGACAACAATACATATTCAAAATAAAGGGTTTTTAGATGTCTTGAAGAACCAAACACCATTTGAGGCTTACTTTTAGAAGAAGTCGAGTGTGAGCTATTTTTGCATCTTTGGTAGTGATGCCTATGTCTAAGGCCATGATGATGACACGGCCTAAGGAGTACATTTTCATCAGTTACAGTGATCGGCAGAAGGCATACAAACTCTATGACCTAAAGAGTCACTCAGTTACAGTAACCAAGATTGCACCTTTGATGAATACTCTAAGTATTCATCCCTTTTGGACCTCCCATTTCTGCTTCAGAGGGGGATCATTATAGTTTTGGATAGTCACATAATGTGGAGCATGCTCTCTTTGTACATTACTTTCTAGATCATGATACAGTTTTGGAGCAAGAGGAACCAGAGATACCATCTTAGCTTATACCTCAGATGGCTACACCTCCTATCGTACCATCGAAGGCTTACATTTCCCCTCAGATTCAGTTGGGCATTACTCCAGGATCGGTGACTCATCATATTCCATTCCTATCTTCGAGAGTCCACTTACCTCATCTACATCAGCATTGTGAGCATATACTCTTCCATTCTTGGAGTCCAACATCTTTTCATTTACCACAGGATACGACATCTACTTGGATTCATCACTCAGTTGGATCCGTTTTTGAGTGAGCTTCTCAGTTCAGAGAGGGCTTCCATGGTCCTATCGACACACATCAGGATTTTGTACACTCCATGGAGGACTACATCATACAAATGCACTACCATGTGACTATGATTTTATGCTTCAGAGACACATCTTGTGGTGGATATTGTCAAAGATTTGGAGGTTCCTATGTACCACATGGAGTCATCCTACCTATCTCACATGGAGGTGATCTCGTCCAGTGAGATCTTGTTTCGTTCCTATACCTCATTGGTGGCGCACCTCTAGAGCATCTGCTTGATCCATCTGGTGGACATCTTATGGAGTACTTGGCGATCCCACATGGTGGATACCACTTGGAGGATATGGATTTCTAGATGGAGACTTCCTATTTGGTGCTCGTGTTATTGTTGCTACATTCTTGGTGGACCTTTCTCTCATACCCTAGCAGCCTCCATACTCTACAAAAGGGAGCTGCAGATGGGGGTGTCAAAAATATGAGAGTGCATCTCCCTTTTGTATCTTAGAGTCACTCTATTTTTATTCCATCTCCATTACATTTCCATTTTATATTATATCCTTTGTATTTGGGTACCTTTCCATTTTCTTCTACCATTGTATTCATTCTCCTTTGAGGGGAATTATCCCACATGAGATGTACTTTGGAGATCCCCTCCCAAATCTATATAAGGAGGACCTCTACCCCGATTTGTACTTGGTTAGAAGCTTGAGGAGCCTACTCCATGATCTT
Organism: Ceratopteris richardii; assembly: GCA_020310875.1. Classification (NCBI taxonomy): domain Eukaryota; kingdom Viridiplantae; phylum Streptophyta; class Polypodiopsida; order Polypodiales; family Pteridaceae; genus Ceratopteris; species Ceratopteris richardii. The sequence continues at coordinate 36,407,871 of CM035412.1, read as the reverse complement.
GGCAAGCTCATTTCTAATCCATGTGAGTTTACCCATTTCTTGGTCTACTCACTTTGAGTCTCTCACACTCTTTCTTTTGTGAGTACACCCTTCTTTTCATTTATCTTTCATGTGTGTACTCTCTACATGAATAACTAGCATACATCTCCTATGGCGAGGCTGGGTAAGTCATCCACCTACATCACCGAAGAGACCCCAACATTTGGGTGTCTCCAAGAAAACCTCACCACGACCCTCTTTATCAAACGTAAAATGCTTTATGCAAAAACATAATTGCTATATCAATGACCATATGGACATACACAAGCGATATCTTGAAAAGCATACGTAGTGTGTATGTCCTCAATATATGAAATAAAATGGCACTAAAAGGTTGAATTCACAGGCTAGATACTAGCCAACAACAGCTACAAGTGTTTTTCAACTCCGTTCTTTAGCCTCAATATGTAAAGAAAATTGTGCACAAAAGTACTCCAAAATGGCTCCAAGAATCACAAAAAAACGCTTTAAAAACAGGCCTTGAAAGAAAAGAATGAAGCTTTGAGGGCCCAAAACATGTTCAAGGTAATGTTAACCTTAGTATTTCCCCTTCTTCAAGCACCACAAGAGTGTAGCTTAGTGGAAACATATTGCTCATTAACTGGGCTTTGGGGAAACAATACTAGGATGGGTGACCTCCCAAGAAGTATCAGGAACCTATGTCTTCCTTGATCATTGAGGTCCTCCCTCATGCGCAACCAATGGTGCCAATGGTGACTTTGGTGACTTGGACGACGCGAGCACAAAAGGAACAAAGCTTTTTGAATTGGAATGCTTTGATACCAATGAAGTATTTTGATAGTGATGCATGATGGTGGACTCTCCTTCTCAAGAGCTCCGCAATGATACCATTGCAATAGAAACCCGACCTCTATCACCACAGACAATACTCTGCATAGGGGGTGCTGAATACATGAAAAACACATAGTACACTGACAACAAACATAGATTTCTTAGGTTAGACAAATGCGATCAAACATCCAATCTATGGCTAACCAGCCTACTATATGTTTTATTAAGGAGCATATACAAAAGTGTCTGACAGCCATTCGGCCTTTCACAGAGATACTAACAGCAACACTCGGCTCGAGATCAGTTTGGTATATGTGCCCACACAAGAGAACATTGCAGACCTCTTCACAAAGGCTCTGCCTTGGGAGAAGTTTTAGGCTTTCCGCAAAGCTTTGGGCTTACTTCATTTTGTGGATTGATCTCTTTCCACATAGCTTGGCACTTCCTTATTGATGAGTGCTAGCTCCTTTTTCGTCACATCCTTCCTGGGGGGGATTTATTGATATATTTTGGTACTGATTTGTGTGAACATACTAGGACTGTCGAGGTACTTTTTTCCCTCTTTAGGAGGTTTTCCCCCCCCAGCTTGTATATATGCCTATTAACCTAATGGGTCACTTATCTTTGTACATTCTCTTGGTAATACATTCAGTATTGTGTGTTGTGCTCCAAGCTTCTTCTTCTTCATTGTGCTATTTTCGTGCTTCCACAGACCTCAAACTCCAACAAATTCTTGAACCATCTCCAACTCCATATTAAAATAGATGGTTTGTTGTGTCTAAAATGAATTGAAAGTTGAGGTTGATTCAAGACTTTTAGTGAACATGGAGGAGATAGTTGCCAAGGGAATATGAGACAAGGAAGTTAAAGACATGCAATCCAAAGGGATGAACAAGAAGGACCAAGAAGGCAGAGCAGTCAACACTGATCTCGACATCAATAGGCCTAAGTATAATAATCCATCACACATTCAAATAATGATTTTTATCACTAACCCCCATTGTAAATTTACATTTTTGGTAGTTTATACTCCATTTTGTTCAAGTTGAGGAGTGCTCAAGCTTGAAGAGGATTAGGAGAACACGAATACCAACTTTCACAACTTTTACAGCTTGCTTGAGTCTCCAAAATAGCCTAGGCACCTATTTTTTAACTAGGTTAGACACTAGGTCTGAACTAGGCCAAAACTAGTCTAGAAACTATAAAAAGTGCTAGAGAGTTCATTTTAAAGGTGGGCATTTTTGGGAATTGAGCTTGTAAGAGCATATTTTGTATCTCAAAGTTAGTTTAACAGAGGATTTCATTGTTCTCTCTCTTTGTCTTGCCTTGTGTGTGAGTGTATGTGTGTGAATGCTTGTGTACTTCTCAATCACTCACTTGTGAACCCCACTAGATCTTGTTCATCATACCATCCTCATGTCTCCAATGATTTACAATTACGAGGTTAATCTCCTCATGTTGGTTCTCACCATTGTGTTAGAGTGACACTAAATTTGGTGTTGTTGTTGGGGAGCATGTTGATATATTTAGGTAGTGATGTGTGTGAACACTCTAGGACCTCTGGGGCACTTTTTTCCCTCTTTAGGAGGTTTTTTTCCCCCGGCTTGTATATACGCCTATTGCCCTAATGGGCTCCTTATCTTTCTACATTCTCTAGTAATACATTCAGTATTGTGTGTTTGTGCTCCAAGCTTCTTCTTCTTCCTTGTGCTGTTCACGTGCTTCCGTAGACGTCTATCTCCAACAATTGGTATCAGAGCAGGTCGTCGCTTCTTCTAGGGTGCCGTCGACACTCCTTCGTTTGCAGTCTCAGATTCGCACGAAATTTGGTGAGCATACTCAGGGTGTTTCCGAGATCAAAACAGCTTCGCTATGTGGTGCCGAAATTGCGATCTGAGCTCGTTTCGGCCTCTGAACGCAGTATCGTAGCGCTTGTGCAGGCTATTTCATCCTTTTGTGCCAAAGGTATATACCAGTTTCTGTTTGCCAGTTTGAGCGTCTCGAAGTCTGCTACAGGTCTAGCAGAACTCGTCTGGGCAGTTCTGTTCAACTTTTTGAGATACAGTCAGTTTTCTGCATCAAGGTATTTTAGTCATCGGCCATGGCTGAAAGCAGTGATGTATTCCGTATGTTGGCTCTTGAGGATAAGTTGGATGGTACCAACTACCCATTATGGGCTTATATGATGCGACATGTACTGGTTGCAAAAGGATTGTGGAACATTGTGCAGGGTGTTGAAAGACGTCCTGTTACACCTGTAACGACAGATACTGCAAATACAGGTGTTGGAGCTGATGAAGATGGTGTTGAAGATGATATTCCGCAGATTCCTGTTCGTGCTGCTGTTTCTGTTGCACCTACTGCAGAGTAGATTCGTTGGGATGGCAGAGATGCCCAGGCACATGCATTGATAGCTTTGTCTGTCAAACGTGCCATTATTCCTCACATTCGCTCTTGGAGAACAGCAAAGGCTATCGTCTTGGGTATAGTTCTGAAAGTAAATGCTATCGTCTGTATCATCCAAAGACTAAACGCATTCTGGTTAGCCGTGATGTTGTCTTTGTGGAAGATGCTATTCAGCCATTGCTTTCATGTACTAAGGAGACATCTGTTAGCTCCAAAGACATGTATGATACTTTGATGCCTCTTTTTATAGGTGGACATGCTAGTGTTGGTCCTAATGAGGCAACTTCTCAGCCTTTGCAGGTTTCATATGATGATGCAAATCATTCCATTTCTGATGCAGATTTACATGATGCACTTGTTGATGAGAGAGCTGATATTGAGCAGGCAAAAACTATGCCAAAATGGCTGGTGCAGACTTTGTGTGACAGCAAATTAGATGCACCTTTGTCATATCGTACTCGTTCAGGCTCTCATAGTGCCTCCTTTGCATCAGATTGCTATGCTATGGCTGCATCTAGTCTCTATGATGAGAATGAGCCTGTTTCTTTTGATGAAGCACAAAATTCAGAAAATTGGATGGCTGCTATGCAATCTGAATATGATGTTATAATGAAGAATGGTACATGGTCTTTATGTGACTTGCCTCCTGGCAAGAAGGCCATTGGCACTAAGTGGGTTTACAAGCTCAAGCGTAAACCCGATGGTACAGTTGACAGGTATAAGGCTAGGCTTGTTGCAAAGGGTTATGCACAGGAAAGAGGCATTGATTTTGATGAGACCTTTGCACCTACATGCCGTATGACTACTGTTCGGAGCATTTGTGCACTTGCAGCCCATCATGGTTGGAATGTACATCAGTTGGACATTAAAACAACATTTCTGAATGGTGACTTGCATGAAGAAGTGTATGTTTTTCAGCCCCGTGGCTTTGTGCAGAAAGGGCATGAAAACCAGGTTTGCAGGTTAAAGAAGGCATTATACGGTTTAAAGCAAGCACCACGTGCTTGGTATGCGAAAGAGCGATTGTGTGCATTCTTGTTTTGTGTGCTTGTGAGATTTCCTTACAGATTTCAACTTAAGCAGCAACACTAGCAACATCAGCACTTATGATAGAACTCTGCACATGGCTCGAGATGATGACCTCTATCTCTCGTGATAAACAAAAAAGTTTAATATTTTGTATTTGCATGCTAGGCACGATAGATGGCACCATGTAAGCATTTCAAATCACTAAAAGCAGTAGAAAAATCCCCGTTTTTTTTTCATTGTGATAGATGCAACTCACGATAGGCTCCCCATCACGATAGACACCTCTCCATCATGACAAACAGAACCCTATGACACACTTATCCATCATGACAGACACATGTCCATCACGGCAGACACTTGTCCATCACAATAAACACATCTCTATTGTGACAGACACATGTTCATCATGATAGAGACTTGTCCATCATGATAACCGCTAGTCCATCATGACAAGTCCATCATGATAAACACTAGTCCATCATGACAAACACCTGTTCATCACAACAAACATGAAAAATTTTGGGTTTATGAAATTTGGTCATTTTTTTGCCCAATTTTTGGGATTTTTGTGGAGACTTGGAGCTATTTGAAGATCTAAGCAAGACATGGGTGGCTACCAAGCTTGGGAGCACATATTCTAGGCACTTGAGCATCAATAAAGGCATTTCACTTGAGTTTGGAAGAACTCTCAACCCCTCATTCTATTTTCTAGCCTAGGCTAAGTGTGAGTAGTGTTCTGATTGATTAGGGTTACACTAGGCATGAAACAAGCCTAAGAGACTCTAATTTCTCAAGTCCAAGGGTAGTTAGAGCATAGTTGTGGGAAACCCTAATTTAAAAGAACCTAATTTGAACTATTATACATCAAAGTATGACAAAAACACAAGTATTCCTAATGATGCCTATCTTAAGACATGAATTCACATAAAAAAGAAATTAAAGAGAATTAAGTAATTACAAAAGAACCTTGCAATGTGGTTGTACTTGGGTATTTGGAAACCATCAAAGCATATGAACCTTAGGTCAGATAGATACCTAGGAAGGGATGGACAAAGCATTAGATCGTTTGAGGCTAGTTTCAATCACACGACTAGGTCATGGGCTCAACAACTAATTGACTATCCATATATGTTGAGCTCATAAACAAGTTTTTGGAGATATCATTTAGCATGGAGAGAACCAATGATAGTTCAAGGATAGCATACTAACAAACCCCTAAGGGTCCGTATAAGACTAAACTAGAGTACATGCAAACCAACTGCTTAGTTGCATGCATCTATAAGGATCATTGAGGTGTCCTATGGTCCAACTCAAAAATCCCGATCAACCCTTTGGAATTGAAGAACTAAGGCTCAAATTTAAAGAGGATTCCTACATTGATAAGAAAGGAAGCATGTATGTGGTTATGAGCTTACCTGATAGGATTGATGAGTTTGGAATAATCATCCCTGAGTCAGATATAGGAGACTTGGATCAGGAAAACATTGGGAAAGAACCTAGAACAACTCATGGTAATTCAATCCTATCTAGGATAATCAAGCCAAAGTGGATCCCCCAAGACAATAAAAGTATAGAGCTCTTGTTGAATAAAGACACAGATGAAGCCTTCTGGAGAATCATGCAAGATAAACCTAGTGAGATAGATGGAGTAAAAAATTATGAATTCAAAGATCTTGATGTCTCAGGGAAAGTATTCTACCTTGATAACTCTTATGAATGGATGTTTTTGGTAATGGAACATGGTAGACATGCTTATACTTGGAAGGGTGAACTTGTTTTCCCTCCACAGAGATCTTAGGAGTCTCATGGTCAGCATAGAGCTTGATCCTCTCATAGTCTAGGTGGACATAAAGAGAAAAATAGAGAGAGATAAGAAGTGAGTTTGGCAAACCCTTCTGGAAGAGAAAGATTGGGATTAGAGACTCACATAGCCTATCAAGGGAGATTGAGAGGGAATATGCATCAAAGAGGCATGGATGAGTTCCCACTACACCGACCTAGAGAACACCCCAAGATATTGAGACCCACCCAAGTAATAAAGTCAATGAAGGACTATTTTGATGGCACTAGAGACCCTTACGACCATGTAGCATAGTTTAGACAAGTGCTAAGAGTTGAACATGTCAATGATTTGTTCACTCAATACAATGATTTTGGTGTAACTTTAAAGAATACAGCCTCGGCCAGGTTTCAACATTTACATCAAGATCAATTCAGGGATATCAACCAGTTATTACACAGTTCTCTAAGAGTGGCATCGGGCATAACACTTCATCCTTAATCCATATATTTAAATAGACATCTCAAGAAATAGTTAGGCTAGCAAGATGTAGGCTTAGGCAATACATGAAAGATATCCCACTCCAGAGCTACCTACCTAGGCAAAGCAAGTGTCCTTGTTCTTAGATGTCTTATTAAGTGCAAAGTTACGATCATATGTGTACTTAAACGAACCCAAGAGCATAGAGCAGTGTGTACAAATGTGTATTGACATTGAGGATAACTTGTGAGATCCATTAGAACTTTCAACAATCTACAAGGATTCAAATTGTTCTACTAGTTTCACATCAAAACCCTCAAGAACCACCACCCCCTGCCAGTGTGATCTCTATCAAATACATTGCAGTAGAGGACAACCTCATTAGAGCTTTAGTGCCTGCATCCCCAATGATCTCAGAAAGTGACCCGAATGTTCATAGTTTTGACTCAACCCATGTAAATAGCCACTAGCCTACTACATGGAGTTACTTGAGCATAGTGAGTTCTACCAACATGAAACAATAGTAGAACCTAATTAGGAGCCATAATACTCAAATGTGATGTATAGAAATCTAAACCCTAGGCCTCAATTAAGGTAGAAGAGGCCTCGAGCTCCTAGAGGACCATGTTATAAATATAAAGAGGATCACTTTGTTGATATATTTAGGTAGTGATGTGTGTGAACACACTAGGACTCTCGGGACACTTTTTCCCTCTTTAGGAGGTTTTTTCACCCAGCTTATATATACACCTATTGCCCTAGTGGGCTACTTATCTTTGTACATTCTCTAGTAATACATTCAGTATTGTGTGTTGTGCTCCAAGCTTCTTCTTCTTCCTTGTGCTATTTGTGTGCTTCGCAGACATCTAACTCCAACAATTGGTATCAGAGCAGGCCATCGCTTCATCTAGGGCATCGTCAACACCCCTCCGTTGCTCGTTTTGGCCTCTCAACGCACTATCATAGCGCTTGTGTAGTCTATTTCATCTTTTTGTGCCAAAGTTATATAGCAGTTTCGGTTCACCACTATAAGCGTCTCGAAGTCTCCTACAAGTCTAGCAAAATTCATCTCAGCAGTTCTGTTCAACTTTTTGAGATAGAGTCAATTTTTTGCATCAAGGTATTTTAGTCATCGGCCATGGCTGAAAGTAGTGATGTATTTCGTATATTGGCTGTTGAGGATAAGTTGAATGGTACCAACTACCCATTATGGGCTTATGTGATGGGACATGTATTGGTTGTAGAAGGAGTGTGGAACATTGTGCAGGGTGTTGAAAAATGTCCTATCACACCTGTAATTGTTACAATTGCAGGTATTGAAGTTGATGTAGAGGGTATCAAAGATGATCATATTCTGCATATTCCTATTTGTGTTGCAGTTTCTGTTGCACCTACTGAAGAGCAAATTCGTTGGGATGGCAGAGATGCTTAGGCACATGCATTGATAGCTTTGTCTGTCAAACGTGCCATTATTCCTCACATTCACTCTTGTAGAACAGCTAAGGATGCTTGGGATACACTTACCACATTGTACAAAGCTAGGAATGAGGCTCGTGTTGCTTATCTCTGAAAATAGTTGGAGAGTGAGCACATGAATGAAGCTGATTCTATGGACAAGTTTCTAACAAAGATCAAAGACTTGAAGGAACAATTGATTGTTGCGGATGAGGTTATACCAGATAGCTCACTTGTGAAGACCGTTCTGAATGGTCTTCCTAATTCATATCAGAGTTTTGCTTCTACTCTTCGATTGATGATGAAAGGCAATCCAAATGCCTTGTCATTTGAGGAGTTAGTCTGTGTTCTATTGCAGGAGGACCAGTCCAGGTAGAATAGGTCCATTATGCGTGTTGTAGATTAAGCTTTCCTGGCTAGTTAGAAGGGCAAAGGAAAATGGAGCTCTTCAATTAGTAAGTAGAAATCTACTAATTCTACACAATCGAAGAGGGAAGACAAAGATGAAAAGAAATCACAAAAGCAGAAATTGTTTTGCAAGTACTGTAAAGGAAATTATCATATCATAAAGAACTATCCAAAATTGGCTGCTAAAGAGGCAAAGAAGAAAGAGGCTGGAATGTTTGTTGCAGAAGCCTCTACACCAGAATTAGAGTCTGCTAATCTTGTGCAGGAAGAAGAATGGGCGTTTACTACTGTTTGCAGTTTTGACCCATCTTCTCATGAGCAGTGCATGTCTGCAGTAGACTCAGATGTTTGGTAATTTGACTGTGAGGCAACCAAACATATTTACTCCCAGCACAGTTTTTTCTCTTCACTCGAGCGTGCCCCTACAGAGAATACTGGTACATGTGCCAACAACTCCTCTTATTTTGTTATGGGAGTTCGTCAGATCATTTTGACTACTACTGATGGTAGTTCTTTCACTTTTTCATATGCTTTGTTTGTGCCAGGGATCAAGAAAAATATGTTATGAGTTTCTACATTAGCCAAGATTGGCTTGGTTGTAAAATTTATTAATGACAGATGTACAGTTCATGATCTGTCAAATAGCTATGTGATTATTGCTTCTGGCATTTTATGGCATGGGTTGTATAAGCTCATAAAATATGAAAGATTTGTAAATGATTTGGCATGTGCAGTACATGATTCTCAGGCTACGTTAGATGCAAAGCTTTGGCATGCACGCTTTGGTCATCTGAACTTTGCTAGTTTGCTACAAATGCAGAAATCTGAAATGATCTCTCATGGAGATGGCGAGGTGTATGGTCAAGAGTCAGGCTTTACCTCATAGTTTCTAGCTTGAGGCTGTAATGTGTGCAGCATATGTACTGAACAGGTGTCCCACTAAAGCGCTGCAGTCTATCACTCCATATGAAGCTTGGCATGACCGCAAGCCATCTGTTGCTCATCTACGTGTTTTTGGTTGTTTGGCATATGCACTAGTGCCTGAACAACATCACAAAAAATTGGATGATAAGGCAGTAAAATGTATTTTTGTTGGGTACAATTCTTAAAGTAAAGGCTATCGTCTGTATCATCCACAGACTAAACGCATTCTGGTTAGCCGTGATGTTGTCTTTGTGGAAGATGCTATTCAGCCATTGATTTCATGTACTAAGGAGACATCTGTTAGATCCAAAGACATGTATGATACTTTGATGACTCTTTTTACAGGTGGAGAGTCTAGTGCTGGTCCTAATGAGGCAACTTCTCAGCCTTTGCAGGTTTCATATGATGATGCAGATCATTCCATTTCTGATGCAGATTTACATGATGCACTTGTTGATGAGAGAGCTGATATTCAGCAGGCAAAAACTATGTCAAAATGGTTGGTGCAGACTTTGCGTGACAGCAAATTAGATGCACCTTTGTCATATCGTACTCGTTTAGGTTCTCATAGTGCCTCCTTTGCATCAGATTGCTATGCTATGGCTACGTCTAGTCTCTGTGATGAGAATGAGCCTGTTTCTTTTGATGAAGCACAGAATTCTTAAAATTGGATGGCTGCTATGCAATCTAAATATGCTGCTATAATGAAGAATGATACATGGTCTTTATGTGACTTGCCCCCTGGCAAGAAGGCCATTGGCACTAAGTGGGTATACAAGCTCAAGCGTAAACCTGATGGTACAGTTGACAGGTATAAGGCTAGGCTTGTTGCAAAGGGCTATGCGCAGGAAAGAGGCATTGATTTTGATGAGACCTTTGCACCTACATGCCGTATGACTATTGTTCGAAGCATTTCTGCACTTTTAGCCCATCATGGTTGGAATGTACATCAGTTGGACATTAAAACAACATTTCTGAATGGTGACTTGCATGAAGAAGTGTATGTTTTTCAGCCCCGTGGCTTTGTGCAGAAAGGGCATGAAAACCAAGTGTGCAGGTTAAAGAAGGCATTATATGGTTTAAAGCAAGCACCACGTGCTTGGTATGAGAAGATACATGCCTATCTGGTCGCACATGGTTTTGAGAATAGTCCAACTGAAAGCACCTTATATGTTAAGCATGCTAATTATGTGCTTCTGATCATTGTTGTCTATGTTGACGACATGCTGCTCACTGGTCCTATTGAGAAGCATATTGCTGATTTCAAGGCTGATTTGCATGCCTCATTTGAGATGTCTGATTTGGGGCATTTGCATCACTATTTGGGCATTCAATTTATGCAAGTTGATGGTGGAATGACTTTGTGTCAAACGAAATATATTGACACATTATTACAGTGTTTTGGCCTTGAAGACTGTAAGCCTATTGCAACTCCTACGGAGACAGGTTTGCGATTGAGTCTTCATGATGCTGGAGATGCATTTGATGTTGTTCTCTATCAGCAGGCTGTTGGATGCTTGGTTTACTTATGCATTACTCAGCCAGATATTCAGTTTGCTGTCTCACAGATGAGCAAGTTTATGCATTGCCCAGGAGTCACGCATTGGAAGGCGGTTAAGCACATCTTTCGCTACTTGAGTGGTACTCGGCTACTTGGGTTGTTTTATCCCAAGGGGGGATCACTACCGCCAGATTTGCATGTTTTTTCTGACTCAGATTGGGCTGGTTGCTATGACACTCGTGTGTCCACTAGTGGTTTTTGCTTCATGCTTGGTAGCTCATTTATATCTTGGTTGAGCAAGAAGCAGCCTACTGTGGCCACTTCTTGTTGTGAGGCTGGGTATAGGGCACCTTTCAGAGCAATTGTTGAGTGTGTGTGGCTCAGACGCCTTATGGCTGATTTGGGTGTTGGCCAGTCTTCTGCCACCACCATCTTCACTGACAGTCAGAGCGCATTGGCAATTGCGAGGTACCATGTGTTCCATGCTCGCACTAAGCACATTGAGGTGCATTATCACTATGTCAGGGAGAGGTTCACTGCTGGGGAGATCAGCTTGGCATATGTGCCCATGCAGGAGAACATTGCAGACCTTTTCACGAAGGCTCTGCCTAGGGAGAAGTTTGAAGTTTTTCGCAAGGCTTTGGGCTTACTTCCTTTTGTGGAGTGATTTCCACATAGCTTGGCACTTCCTTATACATGAGTGCCAGCTCCTTGTTCACCGCATCACTCCCAGGGGGGATTTGTTGATATATAGGTAGTGATGTGTGTGAACACACTAGGACCGTCGGGGCACTTTTTCCCTCTTTAGGAGGTTTTTTTCCCCCGGCTTGTATATACGCCTATTGCCCTAATGGGCTACTTATCTTTATACATTCTCAAGTAATACATTCTGTATTGTGTGTTGTGCTCCAAGCTTCTTCTTCTTCCTTGTGATGTTCGCGTGCTTCCGCAGACGTCTAACTCCAACAACTTTGCTACCTCTTTTTACAGGTGGACACTCTAATGATGGTCCTAATGAGGCAACTTCTTAGCCTTTGGAGGTTTCATGTGATGATGCAGATCATCCCATTTCTGATGCAAATTTACATGATGCACTTGCTGATGAGAGAGCTGACATTGAGGAGGCAAAAAATATGCCAAAATGGCTGGTGCAGACTTTGCGTGACGGAAAATTAGATGCGCCTCTGTCATATTGTACTCGATCAGGCTCTCATAGTGCCTCTTTTGCATCAGATTGCTATGCTATGGCTCCATCTAGTCTATGTGATGAAAATGAGCCTGTTTCGTTTGATGAAGCACAAATTCAAAAACTTGGATGGCTGTTATGCAATCTGAGTATGATAATATAATAAAGAATGGTATTTGTTCTTTGTGTGACTTGCCTCCTGGCAAGAAGGCCATTGGCACTAAGTGGGTTTACAAGCTGAAGCGTAAGCCTGATGGAACAATTGACAGGTATAAGGCTAGGCTTGTTGCAAAGGGTTATGCGCAGGAAAGAGGCATTGATTTTGATGAGACCTTTGCACCTACATGTTGTATGACTACAGTTCGGAGCATCTCTACACTTGCAGCCCATCATGGTTGGAATGTACATCAATTGGACATTAAAACTACATTTCCGAATGGTGACTTGCATGAAGAAGTGTATGTTTTTCAGCCCCGTGGCTTTCTGTAGAAAAGGCATGAAAACTAGGTGTGCACGTTAAAGAAGGCATTATATGGTTTAAAGCAAGCACCACGTGCCTGGTATGAGAAGATACATGCCTATCTGATTGCACATGGTTTTGAGAACAGTCCAACTGAAAGCACCTTATATGTTAAGCATGCTAATGATGTGCTTCTGATCATTGTTGTCTATGTTGATCGACATGCTGCTCACTAGTCGTATTGAGAAGCATATTGTTAATTTTAAGGCTGATTTACATGCCTCATTTGAGATGTCCGATTTGGGGCATTTGCATCATTATTTGCTTATTTGGTTTATGCACATTGATGGTGGAATGGCTTTGTGTCAAACGAAATATATTGACACATTATTGCAACTTGGCCTTGAAGACTGTAAACCTATTGCTACTCCTATGGAGACAGGTTTACGACTGAGTCTTCATGATGCTTGAGATGCATTTGATGCTGTTCTCTATCGGCAGGGTATTGGATGCTTGCTTTACTTATGTATTACTCGGCTAGATATTTAGTTTGCTATCTCACATATAAGCAGGTTTATGCACTGCCCAGGAGTCAAGCATTGGCATACGGTTAAACGCATCTTTCGCTACTTGAGTGGTACTCAGCTACTTGGGTTGTTTTATCCCAAGGGGGGATCACTACCACCAGATTTGCATGCTTTTTCTAACTCTAATCGGGCTGGTTGCTATGACACTCGTGTGTCCACTAGTGGCTTTTGCTTCATGCTTGGTAGCTCATGTATATCTTGGTTGAGCAAGAAGCAACCTACTGTGGCCACTTCCAGTTATGAGGCTGAGTATAGGGCAGCTTTCACAGCGACTGTTGAGTGTGTGGCTCAGACGCCTTATGGCTGATTTGGGTGTTGGTTAGTCTTCTGCCACCACCATCTTCATTGACAGTCAGAGCGCATTGGCAGTTGCGAGGAACCCTGTGTTCCATGCTGGCACAAAGCACGTTGAGGTGCATTATCATTACGTTAGGGAGAGGTTCTCTCCTGGGGAGATTAGCTTGACATATGTGCCCACGCAAGAGAACATTGCAGACCTTTTCACGAAGGCTCTGCCTAGGGAGAAGTTTGAAGCAATTTCATTGACATCATTACCTATAAGTATGATATCATCAACATATACACATAGGTATATTACCTCTGAATTACTCCTCGCAAAGATTTGGGCTTACTTCCTTTTGTGGAGTTATTTCCACATAGCTTGGCACTTCCTTATACATGTGCAAGCGCCTTGTTCACCACATCACTCCCAGGGGGGATTTGTTGATATATTTAAATAATGATGTGTGTGAACACACTAGGATCGTTGGGGCACTTTTTTCCCTCTTTAGGAGGTTTTTTTCCCGGATTATATATATGCATGTTGCCCTAACGGGTACTTATCTTTGTACATTCTCTAGTAATACATTCAGTATTGTGTGTTGTGCTCCAAGCTTCTTCTTCTTCCTTGTGTTGTTCGCGTGCTTCCGCAGACATCTAACTCCAACACACTCCATACGTGATTTCACACTTCCCCCACAAGGACAACATCAACTTGTAGTTATTCAAGGTTTTTGCCATGATTATGGAAATGAACACCTCTTGAGAGATTTGCCTAAGAATCCAGCTAATGTCCAAAAGATTACCCCAATCAATGTTATTGGCTTCATTGTAGAGTCCAATGGAAGTGTGACAAATAATGTCCCTATACAAGTAGTCACTAGAGCACATGCTCTACAAAAGACTTTAGGCATAGATCAAGAGAAGAACTTAGAAGCCAGTGAGTTGGAAAGTGTAGCTAGGAAAATAACTAGAGCTTGGAAGAATAGCCAAGAAAGAATGAAAGATAATGGCCAAGGAAGATGAGAAAACTAGAAAAAAACCTAAAAGAAAATAAAACAAAAATAATCGAGATCACATCAAATGCACACTCTCATACACCACCACCATCCTACCAAAACCCACCATCCATCCCACTGCAAACTACTCTTGAAGACTTGGACATGATGCTCAAGGCTTATCATGCACGAATTCAAGAAGGGCCTAATTTGGCAGAGTTAGATAAGTGCTACCTCCAAGTGGATTTAGAGATTGAGAGGAAAAGGATTTGTGCAAAAATGGTAGAAGTAGCTTAGGCTATGTTCGATGCAAGCTGTCTTTTCAATCAGACAAACTCAGTGAAGCCACAATTACATTTCAAAGGATTGTTGGAGAGGATAGAGCGATTGGTAGCTAAACCTAGGACTTCGGCTACACCTAAGGCTCAAAATAGTGGAAGTGAAAGGATAATTCTACACCCACAAGAACTTTATGTTCCTAATTCTATAGATGATGGAATTCATTCCTCTATAAGTCATTACTCCCAGGAGTTCTTAAGAGAGATACAGAAGGAGAAATGGGCCAAAGAGAACAAGTATCCTTCTCTTATTGAAGTAGTGGATGATCTTCATTATCCATTCCCCCAAGACATTCCTTGTATGTATGAGGAACAAGGAGATGTGCAATCAAAAGAACTATTAGACTTTGAATCCAATTCCTTGCAGAAGTCCTAGGTTTAGCTACCAATCGCTAAGTCTATTCACCAGAGAGCCCCCATAATTATGGTAAGGAACGAAGAATCAGTTCTACCTAGGAACACAAAATTAGCAAAGAACACTAAAGTGCAATGCCATTTCACTTTAGAGGAGCTACTTAAAATCAAACCTGAATTGTGGAAACATATAGCTTACCAAATGCCAGAAGTAGCTAAGTCCCAATCTCAGGCAGGATCACATAAGACAATGCCAAAGATACCCTTGGATAAGATAGGAGATATGAGTGAAGGAGAAGAAGGAAATACTTATCTTCATATCACTTATCAAGGCTATAAAACTAAGGCAACTTTAGATTCAAGTGCAGGAGTTGTGATTGCTACCACTTCCCTATGGAAATGTTGGGCAAACCCGCTCTTAGATCAACATGGATGAAATTGCAAATGGTAGACGAACATATTGAGAAACCTTTAGGGCTACTAGAAGGGATAACTCTCACTACTTGTGGTGTAGGCAATTACAAAAAGTGTAGGATTGGGAAACCAACTCTCTCTACTTATGACACTTAGGTGTGACCACTAAAGTCAATCTCAAAGTCTATTCTCATAGGGATGTACCACCCTTGTAATGGAGCCCAACCCATAGAAGTTTAGATGAGATAGAATCAGTGCGCTCCATAGGATCAGAATCTTCATGGATGCATGATGACACACATTTTTGGATGTGTAAAATTGTAGTGGAGGAAGAGAAAATATTAAAATCTAGAAACATAGGTGCAAATGAAATCCCTAGAGCTATTCAAGACCCAACCTATGCACCTATGATCTTTCAAGATGAGAAATTTGAACCCAATGGTTGGGCAAAAACCTTAGCCATGATGGACATAACTGTCAATGAGGAGCAATGGACCCCCCATTGTGATGATATATGGCTATAACATCTTGGTTTTCACCATAGAACCATTAATGTTTGATCTGGTTATAAAAGAATGTGATCTTAGCACATCTACATTTATGGAAGTTAGTGATAAGGATGAGGAATCCATCATCATGGAACCTTTTTGTGCCTTAGAGGAAGAGTATATTTATTTGATAAATGCTAAGAAAGGAGTGAACCTAATTACAAACTTAATAATCCAAAAGATGACAAGTGTAAAAATAGAGACAAAAAGAAAAAGGTACTCACACTACAAGATGAAGAATCCTTTTTTGAAGTGCCTAAGAACTTCAAGAAGTATGAGATAGAGGATAGAAAGATCATGATAAGAATGTCTAAATGAGAAGCACTTGTAGGAGAAGCCTATGACAACAAAGAGAAGACTAATAAAATTGTAGTAATTATTGGAGTTTGAGGTATGTGCAAGCACACGAACAACACATGGAAGAAGAAGAAGCTTGGAGCACAACATAAAACTAAATGAATTACCAAGTGAATATACAACCCATTAGGGTTAAAGATGTACATATAAGCTAGGGGGAAAACCTCCTAAAGAGGGAAAAAAGTTCCATGATGGTCTTAAGTGTGTTCACACACATCACTACCAAAAGATATGAACAAATGCCCCCTAAGAGTGTTGTGATGAACAAGCAATTGGCACTCATATATAAGGTAGTGCCAAGCTATCTGAACAAAGTTCAATCCACAAAAGGAAGTGAGCCAAAAGCTTTGCAAAAAGCTTCAAACTTCTCCTTAGGCAGAACCTTTGTGATAAGGTCTATAATATTATCCAATGCGGGCTTATATGCCAAATTGATATCTCCAACAGAGAACTACTCCCTGACATAATGATAATGCACCTCAATGTGCTTTGTGTGAGCATGGAACACAAGGTTCCTTGCAACTTCCAATGCAGTCTGACTCTCAATGAAGATGGTGGTGGTAGAAGACCGACCAACAATCAAATCAACCAAAGGCATCTGAGCCACACACACTCAACAATCACTATTAAAACTTCCCTATGCTCAGCCTCACAAGTAGAAGTGGCCACAATCGACTCCTTCTTGCTCAACCAAGATATGCATGAGATACCAATCATGACACACCCTATGCTCAGCCTCACAACTAGAAGTGGCCACAATCAGCTTCTTCTTGCTCAACAAAGATATGCATGAGATACCAATCATGAAGCAAAAACCACTAGTGGACACACGAGTGTCAAAGAAACCATCCCAGTTTGAGTCATATAAAGGATGTAAATTTGGTAGTAGTGATCCCCCCTTGGGATAAAGCAACCCAAGTAGCCACTACCACTCAAGTAGAGAAAGATGCACTTAATGGCCTACCAATGCTTGACACCTGGGCGATGTATAAATGTGCTCATTTGAGAGACAACAAAATCAATATCAGGCCGATCTATGCATAAGTAAATCAAGCATCCAAAAACATGCTGATAGAGAACAACATCAAATGCATCTCCAATATCATGCAGACTCAACCATCAACTTGTTTCCATAGAAGTGGCCATAGGTTTGCAATCCTCAAGGCCAAAATGTTGCAATAATGTGTCAATTTTTTTTTGACACAAAGTTATCCCCCCAACAAGTTGCATAAATTGAATGCTTAAATAATGATGAAAATGACCCAAATTTGACATCTCAAAAAAGGCATGTAAATCAGCCTTAAATTCAACAATATTCTTCTCATCAGGACGAGTGAGCAGCATGTCATCAACATACACATCAATGGTTAGAAGTACATGATCTGCACGCTTAACATATAAGGTGCTCTCAGTTGGATTGTTCTCAAAACCATGTGCAATCAAGTAGGCATGTACCATTTCATACCAAGCACATAGTGCTTGCTTCAAACCATATAATGCCCTTTTCAGCCTGCACACTTTGTTTTCATACCCTTTCTACACAAAATCACGAGGTTGAAATACATACACTTTTTCATGTATGTCACCATTTAGAAATGCAATTTTAATGTTCAATTGATTTACATTCCAACCATGATGAGATGCAAGTGCAAAGATGCTATGAATGGTGGTCATTCGGCATGTGGGTGCAAAGGTCTCATCAAAATCATTGCCTCTGTCTTGAACATAACCTTTTGCAACAAGCCTAGCTTTATACCTGTCAATTGTTCCATCAGGTTTATGCATCAACTTGTATACCCATTTAGTGCCGATGGACTTTTTGCCTAGAGGCAAATCACATAAATACCAAGTAGCATTGTTCATAATAACATCATATTCTAATTGCATAACAACAATCAAATTCTCTAACTTTTGTGCTTCATCAAAAGAAACAGGCTCATTCTCATCACAAAGACTAGAGGCAGCCATTGCATAGCAATCTAATGCAAAAGAAGCATGATGGATTCTTGAACAAGTATGTTATGATAGAGGTGCATCTAACTTGCTACCTCGCAAACTCTACACCAGTGATTTAGGCATATTTTTTGCCTCCTCTATATAAGCCCTCTCACCAACAAGTGCATCATGTAAATATGCATAAGAAATGGAATGCTCTACATCATCATGTGGAACTTGTAAAGGCTGAGAAATTGCCTAATTTGGACTAGCACTTGACTATCTACCTGTAGAAAGAGGAAACAAAGTGTCATGCACATCTTTGGAGCTAACTAATGTCTCCTTACTACATGAAAGCAATGGTTGAATTGCATCTTTCATAAAAACAACATCATGACTAACCAGAATGTCTTTAGTATGTGGATGATATAGATGATAGCCTTTGCCTTCAGAAGTGTACCCAACAAAAATACATTTCATTGCTTTATCATCCGATTTCTTGTGTTGGTATTTAGGTACTGATACATATGCCATACAACCAAAGACATGCAGATGTGCAACAAATGGCGTGTGAACATGCCAAGAATCATATGGAGTGATAGATTGTAGTGTTTTGGTGGGACACTTGTTAAGTACATATGATGCACACTGAGTAGCCTCAAACCACAAGCTATGTAGTAAAGCCTTACTTTTGAACGTAGACCTCACCATCTCCATGAGAGACATGTTCTTTCTTTTTGCAACTCCATTTTTTTGAGGTGTGTATGGCATTGTACGCTAATGTTTTATCCCACGCTTAACCAAAAATGCATTAAAATCAAAAGATGTAATCCTCCCCTCGATCAGAATAGAGGATGCCCGATTTACATGCCGGCATATTTTTAGCCATAACGAAAAACTATTTGAAGCATACAAACACTTCAGACTTTGCTTTCAATGGATAAACCCATGCATGCCTGGAAAAGTCATCAATGAAAGTCACGAAGTAAAGGTAGTTCCCAAAAGAAGGTGTCTACATAGGATCATAGACATCACTATGAACAAGCTTCAATTTATGAGGACCTCTAAATGAACCATCTTTAGGGAAGGAAGAACGTTGCATTTTGCCCAAAATACAGCCTTCACATACATGTTTACAAGGTGCCTCAAGTTTGGGTAGAGAGAACATCATATTAGATTTTCGTAGTTGTAGCAAACTAGCATAATTCAGATGACCAAAGCGTGCATGCCAAAACTTTGCATACGAGATGGCCTAAGAATCTTCAACTACACATGGTGAATCATTCATAGAGTTTGCATAGTCTATGAGCTTATACAACCCACGACATAAAATGCGAGAAGCAGTAATGATTACCCCATTTGAAAGATCATGAATTATACACCTATCATCAAAAACTTTGACAACCAAGCAAATCTTGGCTAATGGTGAAATTGACAATAGATTTTTCTTAATCCTTGGCATATACAATGCATCTAATAATGTAAAAGAACTACCATCAATACTAGTCAAAATGATCTTATCAACTGTCATTATAGGATATGAGGAGTTGTTTGCACATGTGACAATATTCCATGTAGGGTCAGGCTCAAGTGAACTGAAGAAACTGTGCTGCAAGGTAATACTATCAAAGTACCAAACATTTGAGTCTACTACAAACATACACTGCTTATGAGAAGATGGGTCATAACTACATACAATAGTAAATGCCCATTCCTCATTCTACACAAGATTAGCAGACTCTATTTTTGGTGTAGAGGCCTCTACAACAAGCAACCTTTCTTCTTTGCCTCTTTTGCATCCAGTTTTGGAAAAATGTTTATGACATGATCATTCCCTTTACAATGTTTGCATTAAAAATTCTGCTTTTCTGTTTTCTTCTCATCTTATCTTTCTTCTTTCATTGTGCATCATTAGCTTACTAGTAGATGAGGTTCATTTACCCTCGCCCTTTTGACTAGCTAAGAAAGCTTGATCTGCAACATGCATAATAGACCTATTATGCTTGGACTGAACTTCTTGCAACAAAACAAAGGCTAACTCCTGAAATGTTAAGACATTTGGATTTCCTTTCATCATCAATCCAAGAGCAAAAGCAAAACTTTGGTATGAATCTCAAAGAACATTAAGAATATTATGCACAAATGGAGTTTCTTGTAAGATTTCATCATAAAAAATCAACTATTCCTTAAAATCTATGATCTTTGTCAAAAAAACTATCCATTGAATTTCATTCATTCATATTCTCACTCTCCAACTATTTTTGGGGGTAAGCACCACGAGCCTCATTTCTTGCATGGTATAAAGTGATAAGTGTATCCCAAGCATCCCTTGCTATTTTGCAAGAGCAAATATGAGGGATAATGGCATGTTTGATAGACTAGGCTATCAATGTATGTGCATGAGCATCTCTGCCATCCCAACAAAGTTGCTCTATAGTAGGTGCAGTAAAAACCATAGCACGAACAAGAATTTGAAGATCATCATCTTCAATGCCATTTGCAACACCTACAATAACTATATTCACAAGTGTAGTATGGTGTTTTTCAATACCCTGCACAATATTCCACAATCCTTCCGCTACTAATACATGAAACATCATATATGCCCATAAAAAGGGTAATTGGCACCACCCAACTTGTCCTCAACAACTAATGTACAAAAAACATCATTGCTTTCAGCCATGGCCACTGACTAAATATCTTGATGTAGAAAAATGATTGTATCTCAAAAAACTGAACAAAACCACGCACCCTGTAGCAGACTTTGAGGTGCTTCTAATGATAAATCAAAACTTGTATATATGTTTGGCACAAAAGGATAAGATTGCCTGCACATGCGCTGTGTTAGTGCATTCAAAGGCTGAAATGAGTATGCTCACCAATTTTCATGTGATTTTGAGACTATGATCATAGGGGTGTGACAACACCCTAGATGAAGTGAGGACCTGCTCTGATACCAATTATTGGAATTCGAGGCCTGTGTAAGCACACAAACAACACAAAGAAGAAGAAGAATATTGAAGCACAACATAACAATGAAAGAATTACCAAGTGAATGTACAAATATAAGTGACCCATCAAGGTTATAGCCATATATACAAGTTGGAGGGAAAAGAAACCTCATAACGAGGGGAAAAAGTTCCCCGACGGTCCTAAGTGTGTTCACACACATCACTACCAAAATAAATCAACAATATCCATAGAAGATGGCGAGGAGAGATGTATGTACATAGGACACGACCTAAGTGAAGAAGAAGAATGCGAGTTGATAGACCTATTGAGAGAATACATAGATGTATTCTCTTGGAGTTACAAGGACGTGAAAGGAGTGGATCCGAATATATGCTTACATAGGATCCTGATGACCTTAGAAGCCAAGCCTACCAAGCAAACAAGATTAAAAAGGAAATTCATTGCATAATAGAAGCAAGATTCATCTATGAAATCAAGCATATCGAATGGGTATCTTCCATTGTGGTAGTGCTCAAAAAGAATGGGAAGCTACATGTATGCATTAACTTGACAAAAAGTTAATGTAGCCACCATACAAGATAGTTATCTCCTTTCGATCATCGAACACTTATTAAAGCAAGTAGCAGGCAAGGAAGTCTATAGTTTCCTTGATGGATTATCGGTTTATAATCAAGTAGCCATTACCCCTCAAGATCAACATAAGATGGCATTTGCCACTAAATGGGCTATTTTTGCATTTCGTTTGATGCCGTTTGGGTTCATCAATGCATCTTCTACTTTTCAAAGGTTGATGTGTCATGTGTTCAAGGAATTCTTGATGAAGAATTTACAAGTCTATGTGGATGATCTATCTACTCACTCCAACATTAGACAAACTCACATCCTTGAGCTTAGATAGATATTTCAAATATGTAGAGAATATCAAGTCTGCCTAAACCTAGAAAAGTGTGTTTCCATGGTCAAGAAAGGCAAGCTTCTAAGACATATAGTGTCAAAGATATCTCAATGGATAAAGATAAGGTTAGAGCCATTGTAAGCTACCTAGACCAAAGATGGTCAAAGAAGTACAAGATTTCATGGGACACTATGGATACTAGGGACATTTTATCCACATGTATGTTATAATTGCAAAGCCTCTATACACATTGACCCTACTATAGAAAGAGAAGGATTAGGCATGATCTATGCAGTCAAGAAGTTTAGACATTATTTTCTTGCAAATAAGTTTAAATTGTTTACGGATCATCAGGCTCTACTCAACCTTATGAACAAACCTTGCAATATGGGCTGATTAATAAGATGGCTTCTCTTAAAAATCGAATTTGATTTTGAAGTGAATGTAAGGAAGCAAAAGACTCACTTGAGGGTGGATCACCTTTCTAGGTTCACTTTAGGAGAATCACTCCATGAAGTCTCAGATGAACTTCGTGATGCTTACTTGTTCAACCTGGACGTAGTGCCTAACTGGGCTAAAACACTTGTGCCCATCCTCACCTTTGGACCCAAAAATGCCATAATAATAACAAAGGACAAGGAGATTGCTAAATCTCAAAACTACCATATATTGGAAGGAAGCATATACAAGGAAAATGATCAAGGAATCCTTGCTTGTTGTGTGGAAGAAGAAGAACATGCTAAATGGTTGTAATTACCACATGTAGCAGGTGCGCAACATCACGCAAAACATCAAACCCTATAGACTTTGAAGTGATTAGGTGTATATTGGCTAATAATGGAGGCAAATGTCTATATGATATGTAAGGGTTGTCCAATTTGCATTAACAAGCCCCCTATTGAGCATGCCACATTGTATCGTGTCGTTGACACCGGACTAGAGCAATCCATTAGTTGACTTTCTGAGGATGAAAACATTCCGTCAAGAGATGACTTTAACTCGAAGAATGCTCATACAAAATCATCTTTACAAGTGTGGACGAGATGGATATCTCAGACTACGTGTGCATGAAAGTGACTACTTGAAGATTGTATTTGTTGAATGAAAAGGTTGACAGTTTAAACTTCATTTGAAACTATCATAAAGCCACATAAAAACAAAAAAACGCATTCGCATACATTGAATTTTACAAAACATTTAAATTCAAATTTAATCACAAAGAGGCTTATTTTGTTTTTTATTTCAATGCTCGTAACTTACACATAATTATTACGTGAAATTTTGGCCTTTGTTAATACACAAAAACAATCCAATCCTTCTTCATCATGAAAACGATGTCATTTCAAACATAGAATGACTTTTTGACTATCTCTTTTGAATGACAAACAAGAAATATTGTTTCGTAACTCTTATTGTAAAATCGTATGTTCTTGCAATTCAGAGTTAAAGAGTGTTTGATGAATGCTCGATCTTCCATTTAACCTAATTGAAATTGTTTGCACACAAATGAAATAAAAGAACATCTATACATTATTGAAGTTCAGGCCTTTTTCTTATTGAGAGTTTCTATTGATTTGTGTTTGCGAAAAATGGACGTGAATATGAATTGAATTGATGATGTGAAGCCTAAAATGATACCATTCGCTCTCCTACAACATGATTTGACCATTTTATTTCCAAGAATAATTGATGTGAATAAAGATTTTGTCACTAATATTTTGCTTTCAAGTGCTAGAATCTTGCCAGCCAAGCATAAACGCAATTCACTTGAATTTGCTTGAAGCACCCCACGTGCGTCATCAAACACTGGCAATTGGAATTGATATGCCCAATTGGGATCCTTCACGATAACAGTCCCATCAAAATCAATGCCTCTTTCTTGAGCATAACCGTTGGCAACAAGCCTAGCCTTATACCCGTTAATTGTTCCACTAGGCTTACATTTCAGCTTGTATACCCATTTAGTGCCAATGGCCTTTTTGCTGAAGGAAAATCACATAAAGGCTAAGAACCATTCTTTATTATAGTTGCCATCTGATTTTTTGAATGTTGTGCTTCATCAAAAGGAACAAGCTCATTCTCATCACAAAGACTACATACAACCATTGCATAGAAATCTAATGCAAATGAAGCACTATGAGAGCATGAATGGGAATGATATGGCAAAGTTGCATCTAGTTTGCTATCTCTCAAAGTTTGCACCAACCATTTAGGCATACTTTTAGCCTCTTCTATGTCAGCCCTCTTATCAACAAGTGCACCATGTAAATCGACATCAGAAATGGAATGATTTGCATCATGATGTGAAGCCTATAAAGGTTGAGAAGTTTCCTCATTTGGACTAGCACTTGATTGTCCACCTATAAAAAGAGGCAGCAAAATGTCATACACCCTTCAAGCTAACTCATGTCTCCTTGGTATATGAAAGTAATGGTTGAATTGCATCTTTCACAAAAACAATATCACAGCTAACTGCATCTAGATTGTGGATGATATAGACAATAGCCTTTACTTTTTGAACTATACCCAACAAAAATACATTTCACTACTTTATCATTGAATTTCTTGCATTGTTGTTCATGCAATAATGCATATGCCAAACAACCAGAGACACGTAGATGAACAAAAAATGGATCTTTACCATGCCGAGCCTCATATGGCATGATCGATTGTAGTGATTTGGTTGGATAGCTGTTAACTATATTTGTTACATAAATAATAGCCTCAAACCAGAAGTTATGTGGTAAAGCCTAACTTTTGACCATACACCTTGCCATTTCCATGAGAGACTTGTTCTTTCCTTCAACAACTTCATTTTTTTGAGGTTTATACGACATTTTACAATGACGTTTTATCCCATGCTCAATAAAAAATGCATTAAAATCATAAGACATGTATTCCCCCCCAATCAGAATGGAGGATGCCCAATTCACATGTTTATAGATTTTCAGCCATAACCAAGAGCATTTTGAAGCGCATAAATGCTTTAGACTTTGCTTTCAATGGATACACCCATGCACGCCTAGAGAAGTCATCAATAAAGGTCACAAAGTAAAGGTAATTCCCAAATGAAGGTATCTACATAGAACTACAAGAATCACTATGAACAAGTTGCACTTTATGAGCCGCTCAAATGAATCATTCATAGATTTCACGTAGTCTATGAGCTTATACAAACCACAACATAAAATACGAAAGGAAATAATAATATCACCATTTGAGAGATCATGAACTATACATCAGATCAACAAGTTTGAAAACTAAGCCAATCTTAGCTAATGTGAAAACGAACAACATATTTTTCTTGTCCTTGGCACATATAAGGCATATGTTGTGAAAGAACTACCATCAATAGTGGTCAAAATGATCTTACCAACTCCCATTACAAGATAAGAGGAGTTGTTAGCACATGTAACAATATTCCCTATAGGGGTAGGCTCAAGGATTTGAAGAAACTATGCTGCAAGGTAATATGTTTAGTTTCCCCACTATCAAAGTACCAAACATATGAGTATACATTGCTCATGAGAAGATGGGCCATAGCTACAAATAATACTAAATGCCCATTCTTCATTTTGAAAAAGGTTAGGAGACTTTATTTTAGGTGTAGAGACCTTTGTAACATCCATTCCAACCTCTTTCTTCTTTGCCTCTTTTGAAGCTAGTTTAGGACAACTCTTTATGATATGATCATTTGCCTTACAATATTTGCAAAAATATTTCTGCTTTTTAGACGTTTGCGAAAGCACGTGAACAACAAAAGGAAGAAGAAGAAGCTTGGAGCACAACACACAATGCCGAATGTATTACTAGAGAATGTACAAAGAGAAGTAATCTGTTAGGGCTATAGGCATATATACAAGCTAGGGGGAAAAAAACCTCCTAGAGAGGGAAAAAAGTGCCCCAACGGTCCTAGAGTGTTCACACACATCACTACCTAAATATATCAACAAATCCCCCTTGGGAGTGATGCGGTGAACAAGGAGCTTGCACATGTATAAGGAAGTGCCAAGCTATGTGGAAATCACTCCACAAAAGGAAGTAAGCCCAAAGCTTTGCAAAAATCTTCAAACTTCTCCCGAGGTAGAGCCTTTGTGAAAAGGTCTTCAATGTTCTCTTGTGTGGGCACATATGCCAAGCTGATCTCTCCAACAAAGAAACTCTCTGTGACATAGTGATAATGCACCTCAATGTGCTTAGTGTGAGCATGGAACACAGGGTTCCTCGCAACTGCCAATGCGCTCTGACTGTCAATGAAGATGGTGGTGGTAGAAGACTGACCAACACCCAAATCAGCCATAAGGCGTCTGAGACACACACACTCAACACTCGCTGTGAAAGCTTCCCTATACTCAACCTCACAACTAGAAGTGGCCATAGTAGGCTCCTTCTTGCTCAGCTAGGATATACATGAGCTACCAAGCATGAAGCAAAAACCACTGGTGGACACACGAGTGTCATAGCAACCAACCCAATCAGAGTTAGAAAAAGCATGCAAATTTGGTGGTAGTGATCTCCCCTTGGGATAAAACAACCCAAGTAGCCGTGTACCACTCTAGTAGCGAAAGATGCACTTAACCGTCTGTCAATGCTTGACATCTGGGCCATGCATAAACCTGCTCATCTATGAGACAACAAGCTGAATATCTGGCTGAGTAATGCATAAGTAAATCAAGCATCCAACATCCTACAGATAGAGAACATCATCAAATGCATCTTCAACATCATGAAGACTCAATTGTAGACCTGTTTCCATAGGAGTGGCAATAGGTTTACAGTCCTCAAGGCCAAAACGTTGCAATAATGTGTCAAGATATTTTGTTTGACACAAAGCCATTCCACCATCAACGTGCATAAACTGAATGCCCAAATAATGATGCAAATGCCCCAAATCAGACATCTCAAATGAGGCATGCAAATTAGCCTTAAAATCGGCAATATGCCTCTCATGAGGACTAGTGAGCAACATGTCATCAACATAAACCACAATGATCAAAAGTACATCATTAGCACGCTTAACATATAAGATGCTTTCAATTGGACTATTCTCAAAACCATGTGCAATCAGATAGGCATGTATCTTTTCATACCAAGCACATGGTGCTTGCTTTAAACCATATAATGCATTCTTTAGCATGCACACCTGGTTCTCATGCCCACAAAGCCACGGGGTTGAAAAGAATACACTTCTTCATGCAAGTCACCATTCAAAAATGTTGTTTTGATATCCAATTGATGTGCATTCCAACCATGATGAGCTGCAAGTGCACAGATGCTACGAACGGTAGTCATTCGGCAAGTAGGTGCAAAGGTCTCATCAAAATCAATGCCTCCTACCTGTGCATAACCCTTTGCAACAAGCCTGGCCTTATACCTATCAATTGTTCCATAAGGTTTACACTTCAGCTTGTATACCCACTTTGTGCAAATAGCCTTCTTGCCAAGAGGCAAGTCACATAAAGACCAAGTACCATTCTTCATTATAACGTCATATTCAGATTGCATTGCAGCCATCCAATGTTCAGAATTTTGTGCTTCATCAAATGAAACAGGTTTAGTCTTATCAGAGAGACTAGAGGCAGCCATAGCATAGCGATCTGATGCAAAAGAGGCACTAGGAGAGCCTGACCGAGCACGATATGACAGAGGTGCATCTATTTTGGTGTCACACAAAGACTGCACTACCCATCTTGGCATAGTTTTTGCTTGCTCAATATGAGCTCTCTCATAACAAGTGTGTGATGTAAATCTGCATCAAAAATGTAATGATCTGCATCATCACATGAAACCTGCAAAGGCTGAGAAGTTGCCTCATTAGGACCAGCACTAGATTGTCCACCTGTAAAAATGTTGGAGTTAGACGTCTGCGGAAGCACGCGAACAGCACAAGGAAGAAGAAGAAGCTTGGAGCACAACACACAAGACTGAATGTATTACTAGAGAATGTACAAAGATAAGTAGCCCATTAGGGCAATAGGCGTATATACAAGCCGGGGGAAAAAAACCTCCTAAAGAGGGAAAAAAGTGCCCCGACGGTCCTAGAGTGTTCACACACATCACTACCTAAATATATCAACAAATCCCCCCTGGGAGTGATGCGGTGAACAAGGAGCTGGCACTCATGTATAAGGAAGTGCCAAGCTATGTGGAAATCACTCCACAAAAGGAAGTAAGCCCAAAGCTTTGCGGAAAGCTTCAAACTTCTCCCTAGGCAGAGCCTTCGTGAAAAGGTCTGCAATGTTCTCCTGCGTGGGCACATATGCCAAGCTGATCTCCCCAGCAGAGAACCTCTCCCTGACATAGTGATAATGCACCTCAATGTGCTTAGTGCGAGCATGGAACACAGGGTTCCTCGCAACTGCCAATGCGCTCTGACTGTCAGTGAAGATGGTGGTGGCAGAAGACTGGCCAACACCCAAATCAGCCATAAGGCGTCTGAGCCACACACACTCAACAGTCGCTGTGAAAGCTGCCCTATACTCAGCCTCACAACTGGAAGTGGCCACAGTAGGCTGCTTCTTGCTCAACCAAGATATACATGAGCTACCAAGCATGAAGCAAAAACCACTGGTGGACACACGAGTGTCATAGCAACCAGCCCAATCTGAGTCAGAAAAAGCATGCAAATCTGGCGGTAGTGATCCCCCCTTGGGATAAAACAACCCAAGTAGCCGAGTACCACTCAAGTAGCGAAAGATGCGCTTAACCACTTTCCAATGCGTGACTCCTGGGCAATGCATAAACCTGCTCATCTGTGAGACAGCAAACTGAATATCTGGCCGAGTAATGCATAAGTAAATCAAGCATCCAACAGCCTGCTGATAGAGAACAGCATCAAATGCATCTCCAGCATCATGAAGACTCAATCGTAAACCTGTCTCCATAGGAGTGGCAATAGGCTTACAGTCTTCAAGGCCAAAACGCTGCAATAATGTGTCAATATATTTCGTTTGACACAAAGCCATTCCACCATCAACTTGCATAAACTGAATGCCCAAATAGTGATGCAAATGCCCCAAATCAGACATCTCAAATGAGGCATGCAAATCAGCCTTGAAATCAGCAATATGCTTCTCAAGAGGACCAGTGAGCAGCATGTCGTCTACATAGACAACAATGATCAGAAGCACATCATTAGCACGCTTAACATATAAGGTGCTTTCAATTGGACTGTTCTCAAAACCATGTGCAATCAGATAGGCATGTATTTTCTCATACCAAGCACGTGGTGCTTGCTTTAAACCATATAACGCCTTCTTTAACCTGCACACCTGGTTTTCATGCCCTTTCTGCACAAAGCCACGGGGCTGAAAAACATACACTTCTTCATGCAAGTCACCATTCAGAAATGCTGTTTTAATGTCCAACTGATGTACATTCCAACCATGATGGGCTGCAAGTGCACAAATGCTCCGAACAGTAGTCATACGGCATGTAGGTGCAAAGGTCTCATCAAAGTCAATGCCTCTTTCCTGTGCATAACCCTTTGCAACAAGCCTAGCCTTATACCTGTCAACTGTACCATCAGGTTTACGCTTCAGCTTGTATACCCACTTAGTGCCAATGGCCTTCTTGCCAGGAGGCAAGTCACATAAAGACCATGTACCATTCTTCATTATAGCATCATATTCAGATTGCATAGCAGCCTTCCAATTTTCTGAATTTTGTGCTTCATCAAAAGAAACAGGCTCATTCTCATCACAGAGACTAGATGCAGCCATAGCATATTAATCTGATGCAAAGGAGGTACTATGAGAGCCTGAACGAGTACGATATGATAAAGGTGCATCTAATTTGCTGTCACGCAAAGTCTGCACCAGCCATTTTGGCATAGTTTTTGCCTGTTCAATATCAGCTCTCTCATCAACAAGTGCATCATGTAAATCTGCATCAGAAATGGAATGATCTGCATCATCATATGAAACCTGCAAAGGCTGAGAAGTTGCCTCATTGGGACCAGCGCTAGCCTGTCCACCTGTAAAAAGAGGCATCAAAGTATCATACATGTCTTTGGAGCTAACAGATGTCTCCTTAGTACATGAAAGCAATGGCTGAATAGCATCTTCCACAAAGACAACATCACGGCTAACCAGAATGCGTTTAGTCTGTGGATGATACAAACGATAGCCTTTACTTTCAGAACTGTACCCAACAAAAATACATTTTACTGCCTTATCATCCAATTTTCTGCGATGTTGTTCAGGCACTAATGCATATGCCAAACAACCAAAAACACGCAGATGAGCAAGAGATGGCTTGCGGTCATGCCAAGCCTCATATGGAGTGATAGACTGCAACGCTTTGGTGGGACACCTGTTCAGTACATATGCTGCACACATGACAGCCTCAAGCCAGAAACTATGTGGTAAAGCCTGACTTTTGACCATGCACCTCGCCATCTCCATGAGTGACCTGTTCTTTCGTTCAGCAACTCCATTCTGTTGAGGTGTATACGGCACTGTACACTGGTGTTTTATCCCACGTTCAGCCAGAAATGCATTAAAATCTGAAGACATATATTCCCCCCCTCGATCAGAACGGAGGGTGCCCATTTTACATGCTGACAGATTTTCAGCCAAAACCAAAAACTGTTTGAAGCACATGAACACTTCGGACTTTGCTTTGAGTGGATATACCCATGCATGCCTGGAAAAATCATCAATGAAAGTCACGAAGTAAAGGTAATTTCCAAAAGAGGGTGTCTGCATAGGACCACAGACATCACTATGTACAAGCTGCAATTTCTGCATAGCCCGAACTGAACCATCTTTTGGAAAGGAAGAACGCTGCATTTTGCCCAAAATACAGCCTTCACAAACATGTTTTCCAGGTGCCTCAAGTTTGGGCAAAGAGGACACCATTTCAGATTTCTGCAGGCGTAACAAGCTAGCAAAATTCAGATGACCAAAGCGTGCATGCCAAAGCTTTGCATCTGACATAGCCTGAGAATCATGAACTGCACATGCCGAATCATTCACAGATCTTTCATAGTCTATGAGCTTATACAACCCACGACATAAAATGCCAGAAGCAATAATCACATCGCCATTTGAGAGATCATGGACTGTACACCTGTCATCAACGAATTTCACAACCAAGCCAATCTTGGCTAATGCAGAAACTGATAACAGGTTCTTTTTGATCCCTGGCACAAATAAAGCATCTGACAAAGTGAAAGAACTACCATCAGTAGTAGTCAGAATGATCTTACCAACTCCCATAACAGGATAAGAGGAGTTATTGGCGCATGTGACAGTATTCCCTGTAGGGGCAGGCTCGAGTGAAGAGAAGAAACTGCGCTGCGAGGTAATATGTTTGGTCGCCCCACTGTCAAAGTACCAAACATCTGAGTCTACTGCAGACATGCACTGATCATGAGAAGATGGGTCAAAACTGCAGACAGTAGTAAACGCCCATTCTTCTTCCTGCACAAGATTTGCAGACTCTGTTTTTGGTGTAGAGGCCTCTGCAACAACCATTCCAGCCTCTTTCTTCTTTGCCTCTTTAGCAGCCAGTTTTGGACAGTTCTTTATAATATGATCATTTCCTTTACAGTACTTGCAGAACAATTTCTGCTTTTCTGATTTCTTCTCATCTTTATCCTGGTTCTTCGATTGTGCAGCATTTGCAGATTTCTGCTTACTAGTAGAAGAGCTCCATTTTCCTTTGCCCTTCTGACTAGCCAGGAAAGCTTGATCTGCAACACGCATAATGGACCTGTTCTGCCTGGACTGATCTTCCTGCAACAGAACAGAGACTAATTCCTCAAATGACAAGGCATTCGGATTGCCTTTCATCATCAATCGAAGAGTAGAGGCAAAACTCTGATATGAATCAGGAAGGCCATTCAGAACGGTCTGCACAAGTGAGCTATCTGGTATAACCTCATCAGCAGAAATCAATTGTTCCTTCAGGTCTTTGATCTTTGTAAGAAAACTGTCCATCGAATCACCTTCATTCATGTGCTCACTCTCCAACTGTTTTCGGAGGTAAGCAACACGAGCCTCATTCCTAGCCTGGTACAAAGTGGTAAGTGTATCCCAAGCATCCTTTGATGTTCTGCAAGAGCGAATGTGAGGAATAATGGCACGTTTGACAGACAAAGCTATCAATGCATGTGCCTGGGCATCTCTGCCATCCCAACGAATCTGCTCTGCAGTAGGTGCAACAGAAACAGCAGCACGAACAGGAATCTGCGGAATATCATCTTCGACACCATCTTCATCAGCTCCAACACCTGTATTTGCAGTACCTGTCGTTACAGGTGTAACAGGACGTCTTTCAACACCCTGCACAATGTTCCACAATCCTTTTGCAACCAGTACATGTCGCATCATATAAGCCCATAATGGGTAGTTGGTACCATCCAACTTATCCTCAACAACCAACATACGGAATACATCACTGCTTTCAGCCATGGCCGGTGACTAAAATACCTTGATGCAGAAAATTGACTGTATCTCAAAAAGTTGAACAGAACTGCCCACACGAGTTCTGCTAGACCTGTAGCAGACTTCGAGACGCTTAAACTGGCGAACAGAAACTGGTATATACCTTTGGCACAAAAGGACGAAATAGCCTGCACAAGCACTGCGATAGTGCGTTCGGAGGCCGAAACGAGCTCAGATCGCGATTTCGGCACCACAGAGCGAAGCCGTTTTGATCTCGGAAACACCCTGAGTATGCTCACCAAATTTTGTGCGAATCTGAGACTGCAAACGGAGGAGTGTCGACGGCGCCCTAGAAGAAGCAACGACCTGCTCTGATACCAATTGTTGGAGTTAGACGTCTGCGGAAGCACGCGAACAGCACAAGGAAGAAGAAGAAGCTTGGAGCACAACACACAAGACTGAATGTATTACTAGAGAATGTACAAAGATAAGTAGCCCATTAGGGCAATAGGCGTATATACAAGCCGGGGGAAAAAAACCTCCTAAAGAGGGAAAAAAGTGCCCCGACGGTCCTAGAGTGTTCACACACATCACTACCTAAATATATCAACAAAAAAGAGGTAGCAAAGTATCATACATGTCTTTGGAGCTAACAAATGTCTCCTTAGTACATGAAAGGAATGGCTGAATAGCATCTTCTAAAAAGACAACATCATGGCTAACCAGAATGCGTTTAGACTGTGGATGATAGACATGATAGCCTTTACTTTCAGAACTACACCCAACAAAAATACATTTTACTACTTTATCATCCAATTTTCCATGATGTTGTTCAGGCACTAGTGCATATGCTAGACAACCAAAAACACACAGATGAGCAATAGATGGCTTGCGATCATGCAAAGCCTCATATAGAGTGATAGACTGTAGTGCTTTAGTGGGACACCTGTTAAGTACATATGCTGCACACATAACAGCCTCAAGCCAGAAGCTATGTGGTAAGGCGTGACTCTTGACCATACACCTCGCCATCTCCATGAGTGACCTGTTCTTCCGTTTAGCTACTCCATTCTGTTGAGGTGTATACGGCACTGTACACTGGTGTTTTATCCCACGTTCAACCAAAAATGCATTAAAATCAGAAGACATATATTCCCCCCCTCGATCTGAATGGAGGGTGCCCATTTTACATGCTGACATATTTTCAGCCAAAACAAGAAACTGTTTGAAGACATAAACACTTCAGACTTTTCTTTGAGTGGATATACCCATGCATGCGTGGAAAAATCATCAATGAAAGTCACAAAGTAAAGATAATTTCCAAAAGAGGGTGTTTGCATAGGACCACAGACATCGCTACGAACAAGCTGTAGTTTTTGAGTAGCCCGAACTGAACCATCTTTTGGAAATGAGGAACGGTGTATTTTGCCCAAAATACAACCTTCACATACATGTTTATAGGGTGCCTCAAGTTTGGGCAAAGAGGACACGAGTTCAGATTTCTGTAGGCGTAGCAAACTAGCAAAGTTCAGATGACTAAAGCGTGCATGCCAAAGCTTTGCATCTGACATAGCCTGAGAATCATGTACTGCACATGCCAAATCATTCACCGATTTTTCATAGTCTATGAGGTTATACAACCCACGACATAAAATGCCAGAATCAATAATAACATCGCCATTTGACAGATCATTAACTGTACATCTGTCATCAACAAATTTCACAACCAAGCCAATCTTGGCTAATGCAGAAATTCATAACAGATTATTCTTGATCCCTGGCACAAATAAAGCATGTGACAAAGTGAAAGAACTACCATCAACAGTAGTCAGAATGATCTTACCAACTCCCATGACAGATAGCCAATTGCACAGTTGTGTCACAACCCTAATTTATAACAATGGGTTATAGGCATCTCTAGCACTAGAGGTTTGATCACTCAATCACTAGGCCACACAAATTTACTTGTTTTAGAGATCACATGAACTTATAATCAAATCTAACTTTAGGACTTGGTGGGATGGGCATTCCGCCCCTTGAGGCAGGAGTGAAGGTTCGATCCTCATCTGTGGCAGGACATCTTGTGGACCTAAGGCCAGTGTAAAAATGTTGTATATGGTTGAAACCAATTCCCTTCGGACAATCCTCTCTTGAGTCGCCTTCAGGCAGTCTAACCCTTGCTTTACAAGATACAAAGGGTCCCATGAATACTATACTCTTGCTTTACAAGATACAAAGGGTCCCATGAATACTATGCTCGTTCACTTGTATAGTTGCAGTTCACTTGTATAATTGCAATTTCAAAGTTAAAATTGGGGGAGTAGACTTTGGTTGAACCTTCAAACATCTTTCATATTTAACTTAAAAAAAAGAGAGAATTGAATGTCAACCTCAACGTGAACGTACATTGTGAATGACTTTTGGGGTACTGAAAATATAATGGAAAAGCCTGCTTTTTTATCCTCGATATCTACATTCAACGTCGGCGGGCGAATTTCCAAAAAGAAAAGATAAGTTGCTTTTTTGACGAAAACGAGTCTGCCAGTTTGCTTTGAAAGAGAGGGGCAAGCTAGAGCGCAGAAAGCCTTAGCTTTGCTCTTTTCTGAAACGCTGTAGTGTAGTGTCGAAGTCCTGTAAGAATGAAAGAGAGAGGGAAGCTAGAGCCCAGAAGCCTTAGCTTTGCTCTTTTCTGAAACGCTCTGGACTCTGGACTTTGGAGTGTACTCTCGAAGTCCTGTAAGAACATCGGACTTCACATTATTTGGCAATAAAGCGCTAAAGGCAATATATAAGTGCATGCACGGGCTTACAATGCTGTCTAGTTCGAGAGCACATTGAGCCCATAACTCTATAGTTTTCATAGTTTCTGTCATCATTCTAGATGTCTATTCTATCTCTGTTGTCGTCGCCCTCTTCCCTAAACCTTAACATTTTACATTATTGGATTTTGATCAAGTACGGCGGGTTTCCCTAGCTGAGATGGAGTGCGAGGAGGTATTCATTCTATCTGTTCATATGATTTTTATATACGTATGA
The DNA here is from genome assembly GCA_020310875.1 of Ceratopteris richardii. NCBI lineage: Eukaryota > Viridiplantae > Streptophyta > Polypodiopsida > Polypodiales > Pteridaceae > Ceratopteris > Ceratopteris richardii. The sequence goes on along the minus strand of CM035412.1, from coordinate 36,372,306 downwards.
GTGGACGCACGTGTATACACTGAAATGCTTTCTCTTGGGCCTGTCGAGGTAAGCAATTCTTGATATATTGCAATCGATGACTGTTGAAGGCTTTTTCTGGTCAACAAGTGTCACGTTTATGTGCACATTTACAGAGAACGATGTGTGCGTAATGTTTAATGGATTGCACACACACAGAGAGAGAGAGAGAGAGAGAGAGAGAGAGAGAGAGAGAGAGAGAGAGAGAGAGAGAGAGAGAGAGAGAGAGAGAGAGAGAGAGAGAGAGAGAGAGAGAGAGAGAGAGAGAGAGAGAGAGAGAGAGAGAGAGAGAGAGAGAGAGAGAGAGAGAGAGAGAGAGAGAGAGAGAGAGAGAGAGAGAGAGAGAGAGAGAGAGAGAGAGAGAGAGAGAGAGAGAGAGAGATGCATAACATCTATCACACGGGACAAATGCATTTGTGTATGTCTTTAATCTATCAGGAAAAACAAACAGATAAGGACAAACTAATATAAGCCGATGCAAATCTGTGGCATGACGTGGGCGTGGGGCGGGGGAGATAAGAGCTCTAGGATAACGGATATATGTACGTTTATATGCTGAGGGTATTACAATCATGCATATTCATGAAGCTACCTAGGTCCATCCTCTGCTAGGAGGGGGATGTAATATGAGTACATGGGAGGATTGGGATCATGGGCTTGATGGATGAAGGGAGCTCTGTTAGCCATCATTTGGTTTTTGTCTCTACAAAGGTGTTCAGTGCATTTTGGTTTGAATCTCCTCGATTGGTCTTTGTTAAAGTCATGGAACCTAGCACATATCAATGCCTTCAAAAAGGAAAACGATCTATCAGACCTTTAAGTTACAAGGTGTTGAACCTGATATAATGTTTGGGAGGTCAAAGAAAGATAATAAAGTATACTACTATCACGTCAAAGTGCCTAGAAGTGAGTGAAAGCACAGATCCTTGGAACAATGAAAAAGCCAGCCGACATCTGTGTATCTATTAAGTGACAGGATAAAACAATACATAGATTGTACAAAGAAGAGTCTATAAGTAGAGGTAGAAAAAATTTAGGATAGTTAAGGGGCAAGTCCATATGGTTGATATCTTCCATGATAAGTACCACAATTGGGTTCCCCATAGTCAAGCATTATGCTTCGAGAGTTCGAAAACTTGCTCCAATATGCTTTGCTAATGATATATGTGATTTACCTCTTAAATTTTGGGGTCATCTTAGTGGGTTCTCGTTTGTATCTCACTACGTACAGAGGGAAGAAAGGAACATTTCTCAATGCCTATTAGGGCTGAATCAGCCCATGCGACAAAATTATATCACCATATGAGCATGTTTCTAATCATCATGAAAGAAAAGAGGAAGGTGCTTATGCAAAATAAGCTGAGTATGTGATAATGCAATGTGGTCTTTGAAGATTGATACAAAAGTAAAGCATGGGACTATATTGCTATGGGAGCACTGGATTGAGATCACTAGGGTTAAACTCATACAACATTATCATAGTAAATTTTGAATATAAGTAAATGTGTAAAGGGATATATTTTACAAGGATACTACATTATAATAGAAGTCTCACAACCTTGGATTATAGGTGTACAAGAAAAACAATTTCTTCCTTGGTAGCGATGAAGAGTTTAAGACGAATAAGTTGGGATCTCTTACTTTGAAATGACAAGATGACAAGAGTATGAAGCATAGTGGAAAGCAACGTTTTAGCAATGACAACAGCAATGGCAATGTTTTAGCAATTTATTATAATTTATCATCTATATAGTATGCATACATGCATGATGCAAGAAGCAATACCTATGAAATAAAAAGCAACACATGAAACACACACAAGCACATTGCATGGCTAAACATTATGTGATATACACACATTACTAATTACTAATTACACAACACTTCTAAGTTGTTTCTTAGAATCTATTTTCAACTTTTATCACTAGTCTCTTTAATCTTATTATGCGCGCACAATGCACATATGTTATAAATGCATCATGCAATGTAGGCTATGCATAAGTGACCACGAAACACATGGAGTAAGGACCAAAATGGCAAGATTAAAACTCGGAACGTAGTCAAAATAGATATAAAAACGAGTATAAGAAAAAGTAAGCCGGAAAGGACGTTTTGGTTTGGAAACGGCCGGGGGAAACGGCGAACTGTTTTTGGACCTCGGAAACGTCAGTAGTAAGTAGCTACTAGCAAGTGCCTCTCTCTCTCTCTCTCGTTCTCTCTATGGGCATCACTCGGAAGCTGGATGAAGTGGCAAGCATCGGAGAGGGAAACAAAAGAAGAGCATAAGAAAATGCCCCACCCCATGAGTCCGGTCCGGGCTTGTGGGAGAGGGCTAAAAAAACTGCTCGCAACGCAATGTCGTTGCGTTGCATACGTTGAAGAGGCTACGCAATGCGTTGCATTGCAATTATGCTATGAAGTAAGACATGGCTTAGAATAATAGGTGTCATGGACATAAAGAAAACCATCTTATATCTTAGATTCCATATGAATTTCCTATATCTCATGTTTGGTTAAGACTTTGGAGAAACTAATACTACCATTGCATCCGGAACGTGCCAAAACCCCAAGATCGACTGTCTATTTGCTGAATTCTGACATTCGCAGGTCCTGTTTGGTTTGATGAAATCATCAATGACATCATCCGGTCGTAACCACCTTTGGTAACCGCCCTTCAAAAACTATATAAGGAGGGGTTGGCCACATTCATTCTAAGTCTTGCCCATGCCAGTCTTGGGAGCTCAAGGGGTCCTGATCACCAAGTAAGTACTTTCAAGTTCCAGTTTGAGTTCTAGTCTTGTCTCTTGCTCTAGTCTTTTCTAGTCTTGTATCTTGGACATACTCTCTTGTCCTTTTGGAATCTCATAGTACGAGATCCTTTCGAGTTATTTCTTGTAGCTAGTTCATCTCCATGAAGGGAGTTCTTGTAATACAGAGATGTTGCTCGATACCTACGATCGCGGGTTGTGGGATCTTCTATATCATCTATAGCTGAGTTATCTATACCTATCAGTCTTGGGTTGTGGGACATCTTGTATGAGTCACATATTCTTGTATCATTTTCCCTACGTGGGTATTCTTGTAATCAGAAGTGTATTTCCAAAATCTTGTCTATTGTAGTCGGAGAGCACAATCTAGTGCTCCCCTGACATTTTGGCAAGACTATCTTCATCAAGACTAGGTACCATGGATTCCCTATGCAAGGAGATTCAATCTACCATAAAGGACTTGATCGAACATGTCCAAGAGATGAAAAAATTGATACGACAAGATGATCGATCAGTTTCAAGCTATGCCTTGAATATCAAGATGTTGTTTCGTGGAACTACATATCAAGAAGACTACATGGTTAATTAGTTTCGAAGTGGCCTCAATCTTGAAGTCAAATACCTCTTACTATCCATGCCTCAAGCAAATACCTTGGAGGATGTTATCAATCAGACACTTCAATGTGAGAATCAATTATTCAAAGAAAGCCATGTCCAAGAGCTAGATCATGATTTCTAGCCATTTCCATTGATTAGTCACACTCAAGTAAAGCGTGCATTTAGGAAAGGATTCAACTCATGCATTGTTTTTGTCAATGTCATCAATGATTATAATGTTCAATCAAGGAGGTGTGGTTACTCAAGGCACTCCATCAACGATCTTGGAAACACTACAACGCACCACTAAAAGCTCAAAGGACCTATCTTGTGATGAACCTAAGGAAGCTCAAGGGAGATCTAGTCCTTCACGACCTTTCAAGATTGAGGATCATGAAGAATTCGAGGTTGATCAAGTTTTATATTCAAGAATTTCTCGAAGAGGATTGGAATACTTCAGTCATTGGAAAGGGTGTGACATCAGTGATCATACTTGGGAGCTTGCAAAAAATCTTCAGAAAGCAAAATTCAAGGTTCATGAGTTCCATAGGAAGAATCTAATGAAACCCAAGATAGAGAACATGGCCGCTCCTCGTGGAACTCGTCGATTGAGGGGGAGGTAATGTCATGGACATAAAGAAAACCATCTTATATCTTAGATTCCATGTGAATTTCCTATATCTCATGTTTGGTTAAGACTTTGGAGAAATTAATGCTACCATTGCGTCCGGAACGTGCCAAAACCCCAAGATCGACGGTCTATTTGTTGAATTCTGACATTCGGAGGTCCTGTTCGGTTTGATGATGTTGGAAACAATGTCCCAATTGGTCAAGATTGTCTTGAATTTATAGCATAATTAGCTGTTGTCTTTAGCTCTTGTACAAGCAAAGGTGTTGGGTGCCGTGGTTAAGACAATATCCTCTCAATGAGGCGACCCGAGTTCGAATCCCCTTGGCAGCAGCGCGCGGCAGTTTTTTATATAATGCTTTTCAGGAGATAAAGCACAAGTGGACAGCGATGAAAGAAGACGGACAGACAATTAGCGATTGCGATAGATTTTTGCTTTACTTTTGCGATCGTAATTTGGAGCTTTTCATATGCTTTATTTCATGGACAAAGAAACTATATAAGAAGTGCTTGGTCACTTATATTGTATCCTTCACCTAGGATCAACACTAGCTTTCTAGAGCTTGGACCTCAGTAGAGGTGGTGTTTCTTCTAGCACATGGGGCAGCCATGGTGCTAACTTGAAGCATGTTGAGGAGCAGCTATGGAGTTGTTCTTGGTGATTCTTCTTGGAGAAGATGAAAGGTGTGCTCACACTTTAGCTCATGGAGAGGAGGTCATCTCTTGTTCATGGCAAGAAGACTTGATTATTAGAAGCTTGATGGTGAGGATCGCCCATCTACATGATGTATTTGAAGATCATTTTCTACAAGAAGATGTTAGGTTGAAGATTATCTTCTACAAAAAGATGTCTGGCTACTTCAAAGACATTGGATGGGACCATCTACATGATTTTGAAGATTATCTTCTACAGGAAGATATTAGGTTGAAGATTATCTTCTACAAGAAGATGTCTGGCTACTTCAAAGACATTGGATGGGACCATCTACATGATTTTGAAGATTATCTTCTACAGGAAGATATTAGGTTGAAGATTGTCTTCTACAAAATGATATCGGGCTACTTCAAAGACATTAGATGGTGATTAACATAAGATTCACATCTTATGTTAAGTATTCAGGTACATATTCTCTTTATGCACACAGGTACTACTTGAATTTTATGGAGGCAGTGGTGTTCATATCAAAAGGAGTCCTATTCAGCATAGGTACAAGAGAAACAGTACGTATATGCTTTATGCATATTTTGATGAGGTGTTTGAGAAGGTGTGTTCACATGAGTTTGAGGATTTCCTGCAGCAAACTTGTTAGCATTCTATGCTACTTTATAAGTATGTGATCTTTTCACACACGTATCTGACTTAGGGTCTTCCATAGCCTAAGTTCAGATGAGGGTTTGTTGACTATCAGTTTCACACTGATCCTTCCTCTTTCAGTCACTCATATTCACTCTTCTATAACCTATAAGGTCACACATCTCATATATATTCAGATTACTGCCCATACATTTGAATATGTTTATTACATTGTACAATCACTCATTCATCTATTTCTCATCACATAGAGTGGTTGAGAATTTTGCTCCCACATTGTACATTGAACATTGGTATATATGATACTATGAGTAAGCGATGGCTTACATAACACCTTACACATGTCGTCTATTCTTTCTCTATTTTTATCTCATCATTTGTATGATTAAGTTGTGGTATGTTCATGTTTTGTCAATATTGAAGAATGCTGGAATTAATGTTGTATATACTGGAACTATGGAACCATGGACCTGTGACATGAGCCAAGGGCCTACCTCACTTCCAACATTGACATCATCGATGACATCATAGGTCGTAACTGCCTTTGGTAACCACCCTTCAAAAACTATATAAGGAGGGATTGGCCACATTCATTCTTAGTCTTGCCAATGCCAGTCTTGGGAGCTCAAGGGGTCGTGATCATAGTTCAAAGTGAGTTTTAAAAACGAGTTTTAAAAACGGGTTTTAAAACGTTTAGTACGTAGGGTACTAAAAAAATGGAAATAAAAAACGAGTATTATATTTTGTCGCAACATTATTTTTTTTTTTCAAAAAAACCATGAATAATGCATGTCTAGTATTCATTTACATATCTAGTGGTGAAAACACATAAAAAAACTTAATCTACAACCTTATAGAACTTAGAAGACAATGCTAGAGTAGAATGTATATATCAATGATGAACCGTGAATGTCAGAACTCATGAGTCATGAGTCATGACTCAAGTCTCATACAAAAATGGTAAAACCATATCATACTAAATCCAACAAGATACATCCATGATCCAACTGATCACTATCACACACTGTCCAAAATATATGAAGCATGCTAATAGCTATACAAACTAAAGTGACAAGTCTAAGATGACTCTGCAATGTCCTCATTAGAGATATCATCTATGGGCTCATCATCAAATGTGCTAGCCCATGAAGATGTACTATCTGAGTCTGTATGTCCAAATGTAGCTGCAATCTCAGCAATCTCTCGTCCCAAGTCATCATCTCCACTAGAAGATGAGGCTGAATCTTGCACCCAATCCTCTCGAACAACTGGATGATCTCTCTGAGTGGTAGAGGATCCACCACCCCTTCCACGACCTCATCCACCCCTTCTTGAAACATACTTCTGTGTGTGCCGGCTAGTGGATGGTAATGATGGATCACCTACATAAACAATGCATATATATATGAGAGAAAATCGTAGCAATGGGCATACTTGTGTAACGTGTTAATGTTTATGTAATACTAAATAGTATTACAAATTTACAATTTACCTACCCGTTCTCGTGCGGCTACGAGTCTGACGTACAAATCTCTTAGACTCCTCTGCAAGCATGGCAAAGATATCCCTCTCTTCCTGAGGGATTTGAGGAATATCTTTGACTTTACCAATATCAACTAGATCAACATTTACTTGCAAAATTCAGTTTTTTAATCAAAATTAAGTCTAGAGTCTAGACTCTAGTAAATAGCTTTAAGCTTTCATAAAACTTCAAATTTAGAAATTAGAACTTACCTGTAGTGGGGCTATGTTGATCCCTTTAGTCTCTAACAACTTGAGGTTACAATGGCAATAAACCAATCTCTCAAGTTGTTGAGGACTAAATCTATTCCTTTTTTTCGTATGGAATAGAGCCCATGTACTCCAGTTCCTCTCTGCAGGACCTGTGCTACAATCTCGCGAAAGAATTCGCAAGGCTAATCTTCGCTATGATTCGTGAAAAAATTAATAGATCATGATTCATAAAAAATAGATTCAGATGGATTTTGAAAGACTAAATGGTAAAAATACTTACCAATAGTGGAGTACTCACTCCATATTTCTCCCACCATGTGACCGGAGCAACCTGGTTCTCGCGTAGCCGTGCAGTGGGCTGTCCAAAGTAGCGCTCCATGCTACGGAACTGCAATCTCTCAGTCTCTAACTGTGACAAAATACCAACATCACCGCCTCTCCATCGCATGATGTAGTCAATCCAGCTATCCTCTAGCTCAATGTCTGTAAATTGTTGCTCACTTCTCCATAATGGATGAAGAATATGAGCAACAGCATGGATTGGTTTATGAAACCAATCCCATCTTTCTCTCACAGCATCACATAAAGTGGTCTTCCTATATAATAAACAATGAAGTTATAAACATCATACATGTGAATCATGATAAATTACTATTACTACATCATATGATGAGTGATCAATTGACAAAACTTACTCAATGTCCGAGAGTTCGACAACTTTCTGGATGCTTTCTTGTATACGATCAATGTACTCATATAAAAGACCAAGTGTGCTGCCCTCCATATCTGTGATGCGAAGAACACTGTACACTGGCTGAATGGAAGCTACCAACGTATCTCCCTTCGTCCAAAACTCATCATCTCCCATAACGAGCGTTGAGAACTGTGTGAAGAGTCTCCTCCTCTGACCTCCTGAATGTTGTACCAATCCTCAGCCACCACTGTACGTAGAAGCCCTTTTCTTACTCTAAGGACTCTATCAAGTACTATATACATGTAACAAAACCGTGTCATAGAGGGTTTCTGAAAATCCTAGGTAGAGTGGGCACGAAAGATGTTCAGTACTTTTGGCTTAGTAGTGACAAATTTCACAATGAATTTTGCTTTATCAAGGATCGACTTCACCCATGGAAGTGCCCCAATGTCTTCCATAAGCAAATCTAAACTGTGGGATGCACATGGTGTCCATGTAATCTTGGGGTATGCCTCTTCAATCATACGCCCCATCGACACACAGTTGGACCCATTGTCGGTCACGACTTGTACTACATTCTCACTTCCCACATCCTCAATGGCTTTTTTAACATGTGAGAATATGAATTCACCTGTCACTACTGTGCCTGGTGCATGGGCTGGTATAGCACGTAAAAACATTGTGCCCTTGCAAGAGGAGACAAGGATGTTATAAACATTCCTTCTACGAATGTCCGACCAGCCATCGCACAGAATAGAGCATCCATATTTCTCCCATACAGATCGTAGGGATAACATTTCAGACTCTACCAGCTTTGTTTTCCTTGAGAGCTCAGTAGTGAGTAAGGTTTGTCCTGAAGGACCCTCCCAAGCAACACCTATTCTACTAACGGCTTTCATTGCCCTCTTCCATGGAAGAGTACTAGCAACATTAAATGGAATGCCACACTGAATGAAGAGTTTGGTCAACTCTCTAGTGGCCTCTTCCATATGTTGCTTTTGCATTCAAGCCCTTATATTGCCTCTCATGAATATATTACTATCAGGAATCTTTGAATGTGATGGATGACGTGAAAAAGAGGGAGAGGCATTGGCACCAATGAAACTCATACTCTCCGTGCGTTGCATTTTACTTGCACTGTGATCATGAACTTGAGGGGATAGGATTTCATCACGAAGAGGCTCATTACCCACACCCACAGTGCTCTCAGACGTGGAGGCATATGCAAATTACCCACCCCTCGGCTCAATTGGAGTTTAGCAGTCAACTCCTCTACGGTTTTTTGAGGTATGGAAGTGCATTTTCCAATGCCTCTTCCTCTCAACCCAAGCAGATGAGCTTTCATGCGGGATGCTGAGCCACCATAAATGCCCTTGCAATAATTGCATTCCCAAGAGGTGGAGTTATGAATTTTCACATGGTTATGGATGACATCGGGGGCTCTACCCATGGTGAAACTTGCAAAATAATGAAGGGCTGAAACTCTCTCTCTATGTGTGATGTGTCCCAAAGAGAAAGAACTTAGAGGGCTGAAAGTTGAAAGAGCTTAGACTCTAGAGGGCTCAAATCAAAGAGCTTAGAGGGCTGAAATCAAAGAGTTTAGAGGGTAGAGGGCTGAATGTTGAAAGAGCTTAGAGGGCTGAAATCAAAGAGCTTAGACTCCTCCTCCTCCACACACTCAAGCGATGGCCAAACTGAAACATATGTGCAGCTCGCGGCAGTCCTCAACCTAAAATCGAAGGGAATTTTTTCAAAAAAAAAAAAAAAAACGACCAAAAAAACGTATTAGGACGTCCAGAACGTCCGGACGTCCTAAACGTTTTTTAAAATAAAAAAAAAAACGCGTTTTTTTTAACTATGGTCCTTATCACCAAGTAAGTACTTTCAAGTTCCGGTTCGAGTTCTAGTCTTGTCTCTTGCTCTAGTCTTGTCTAGTCTTGTCTAGTCTTGTCTAGTCTTGTCTAGTCTTGTATCTTGGACATACTCTCTTGTCCTGTTGCAATCTCATAGTACGAGACCCTTTTGAGTTATTTCTTGTAGCTAGTTCATCTCCCTGAAGGGAGCTCTTGTAAAACAGAGATCTTGCTCCATACCTACGATCCCGAGTTGTGGGATCTTCTATATCATCTATAACGTAGCTATCTATACCTATCAGTCTCGGGTTGTGGGACATCTAGTATCATTTACATATTCTTGTATCATTTTCCCTACGTGGGTATTCTTGTAATCAGAAGTGTATTTCCGAAATCTTGTCTATTGTAGTCGGAGAGCACAATCTAGTGCTCCCTTGACAATAGATAGACAAGGGTTGGAATTAGAAAGTGGAATCGGGAAACACTTCAATCCTATGGCTCTTTGAGATTCTAAGCCTAATATTGGTAAAGTTTTATAGATGATGGAGGGAAGTTGAAGATATTCTAGAATGTTTCGTGGTGATACCATTGATGATGCAAGGAATAACATGGTTTAGCTTCTATAATATTCCATGATGATGTAGAAAGGATTGGCTCAATTGGTTTGTGTAAGGAAGTTTTGGCAACAATGTTTTCGTATGTACTCCAAGACTAATTCAAGGTATAATCCATAAGCATGGTACAAGTTTGGACAAGACAAGATGCATAACATTACATAGAGCTAGAAAGTTTAGACATTATCTCCTATTTAGTGATGAGTTCCACGAGGAGAGGTTTGCTAGTTGGGCTTGGTTTGTTTAGACACTGCTTGTATAGATGCATGACATTATCTCCTATTTAGCGATGAGTTCCATGAGGAGAGGTTTGATAATTTAGCTTGGTGTGTTTAGACATTGTTTGTGTAGCTCCAAACCCTAGGTAAAATTAATAGAGGCTTGGTGTTACATCTCCACCGTTCGAGGACATCTAGATGAGCATCTCAAGCATGTGTCTAGCTAGGGGGTTGTCCTACCAATGTGTATTGCGTCAACCCAATGTGAATTGGGTTATTCCTCACTTGAGTCCTATAAACAAGACTCAAGACCTCTCACTTATCATTCATGGTATTTATCACGACTTGATTCTTGGCTTCTCTTGGAAGAGTCTCCCCACGCTTGTTTTAGTGGGGGCCTTTGGTATGGGATGCCGATCCTTGGAGGTGGCTCCCTCTTGTGCTACATACTCCCAAGCTTGGGAGTGAGCCGATATTGGCTATATGGCTGGAAGAGGTGTCTCATGTCCCCTATTATATTATTTGACGAGTATAGCTTGTATCTTGTCTTGTCTAGTAGGAAGGATCTTGGATGGATCTAACATTAATATCAAAGAAGCACTTTGCTTGTATGGAGAAGGCAAAATGAAATGCACAAAACTGCTAGAGCTCATTGAGGTGGGATGGCTCAGCTTGGCATGCTTCTACCCTCTTTCATGCGGTGGTGAAATAGGCCGCAAAGAGCTACATGGTGGTATTCTCGGTTGATCCAAATGCCAAGGGAGTGGCCTTCTGCATGAGGAGAGAGAAAGCAAAGAGAGAAACTTGCGCAAAAATTTGGAGAAGAAGATGGAGAAGCTGAAGTTAAAGAAGTCCCAATCAAGTTATAAGAGATTTGGGACCAAGTCTTATTGATAAGTGACTTTTAGGTCATTTGGGCATGTTCACACGTGGCCAATGACCAAAAGTCATAAAAATAATGTAAATGCTTATAATTCCTCAATTTGGGGTCCAAAAAATATAACAAAAACTATGTATGGAAAGCTCTCGAATAGAGCTTTCACATGGAAGGGTCAAAATATACAAAAGGAGAGTCCTTGGGGCCTTCATCCCAAACAACCTCCCACTTAGAGGACCAAGGAGGCTCCTTTAAGCTAAGCAACTCCCACCATTTGTATACATAGCTGATGTTATGCCTTGGGTAGACACTTTGTGAGAGCATGTGCAGGATTCTGTGAAGTATTGACCTTGATCAAAGTGATCAGGCCATCCTCTAACACCTCTCTGATGAAGTGGTATCTCACATCAAGATGCTTTGTGCAAGCATGGAACATGGCATTCTCTGCCAAACATATGGCACTTTGGCTATCACATCCAAGAACAGGTGCCTTTTCAAGCATCCCAAACTCATTGCACAAGCGGGCTAACCAATGGCTTCTTTGAAAGCCTCTGTTGTTAAAATATGTTCAGCCTTTGTAGTAGATAGTGCAACTATCCACTGAAGTCTAGAGCACCGTGAGATAGCTCCACCTACAAGGGTGTATACATAGCCACTTGTGCACTTGCGAGTGTCCACATCACCATGTTTGAATCACAAAATCCTTTTATCTCCAATGGACTCTTTCCATAACATATGCATTTACCTTTGGTCCCTTTCAAATATCTCAAGATAGATTTGACTGCCTCCCAATGAGCTTTGTCAGGATTAGCCATGAACCTGCTAACAAACTCCCACTGCATGAGCAATGTATGGCTGAGTGGCAACCATAGCATACATAAGTGAACCACGAGCTGATGCATATGGAACACTCCATGTAGTTGGCTGTATCATCATCTTTGGACAATCATCCTTGGAAAGCTTAACATGTGGCTGCAATGGCACTCCAAGAGGCTTGGCATCAACCACATTAAATCTGTCCAGCACTTTCTCAATGTACGTTTCTTGGGATAAATGCAAAGTATGTTGCTGCATACCAAGAATATGCTCAGTTTCCCCAAGGTCTTTCATTTAGAATGCAGAGTTCAGCTGCTGTTTTAGAGCATTTAGAGTGCTCTTTTTCTTCCCAGCCAGCAGCATGTCATCTAGATACAGCACAAGAATGATTGGGCTGCCATCATCATTTTAGCGTACAAACAGTGGTCTGCATGGCTACTTTTGAACCCATCTTAGAGCATAAATGCATTAAACTTCTTATGCCATTGTCTGGGGGCTTGTTTTAGCCCATATAAGCTCCTTTTCAGTTTGCATACCAGATGCTCTTTTACAGGGATGACATATCCTTATGACTGATCATGTACAGCTGCTCGTCTAAATCACCATGCAAAAAGGCTGTTTTAACATCCATTTGGAATAACTCCAAATCCAAGGCAGGTGTGAGAGCAAATAACACACGTAATGTGGTCATTTCAACCACCGGAGAGAACACCTCTTGGAAATCAATGCTCTCTGTTTGGGCATATCCCTTAGCAACCAGCCTTGCCTCATACTTGGGTTTGCCATCAACAGTTTTTATTACCCACTTGTTGGGAATGGCCTTCCTAACTTAGGGCAACTCAACCAAATCCCAATTATCATTTGCATGCAAGGCCTTTATCTCTTCTTGCATGGCTGACTCCCGATTCCCACTTGTGCTCACATAGCTATGCCTCTTTATAAGTGAGAGGCTCACCCTCATATGATAACATAATGTAATGTACAGAGGGGTCATATCTGTTCACTGTCCTCCTAGGGTGTGTAGATCTTCTTACCCAATGATCCACATTATCCGGCAATGGATCTACATCGAGAGGTACATCAACTTCTTCATTGTTAATGGGCTGCTGGACATCATTTCCATCCTTGTTTTCAGCATGAATAGGTGGTTGCATACTCCCATTAGGAGTTTCATTTTGTTGTCCGACATCATCTGGCTCAATAACGACCTGCTCATTTTCATTTCCAGCCAAATGTGGTGCATCCCGAGGGTTCATATCATATTTAACACGTGGCTGTGCATGCTGAAATTTGATTTTTTTATGGTCTCTTTTAGAGGCAGAATCATTTTTGAGCAGCCTTGCCTCATTAAATACAACATCTGGGGTGTGTATTACCTTCTTGAGTTGAGGTAGCCAAATCTTGTAGCCCATTTCACCTTCATCTCCATAACCCATGAAGATTCCTTTTATGGACTTTGCATCTAACTTGCTTCTCAACTAAGGCCTTATATGCACAAAAGCATCACAACCAAAGATGCATAGGTGGTTATATGAAACTGGTTTGCCTGAAATGCCACCTTTTAAAGACATATGAGGGGATCGATTGCAAACATGAACCGCAGTTTTCAAAGCCTCTCCCCAAAATCCATGAGGGAGATTAGCTGAGGAGAGCATGCATCTCACCCTCTCACATAAAGTCTTGTCATGCCTTTCAACCACACCATTGGAAGAGGGGCTGTATGGGACTATTAGCTCCCTCTTAATACCAAGATTTTCACAAAATCTATTGAATTCAGCACTTGTAAACTCACCCCCATTATCTGTATGTAAGCGTTTTAGCTTTCTACCTGTTTGGGTGGTCACAAATGCATGAAATTTCTTAAATGCAGCAAAGGCTTCATCTTTAGATTTTAACAAATATACCCAAAGCTTCCTAGAGAAGTCATCAATAAACATGAGAATGAACAAGATCAAGCACATCAGACTTATGAGAGACACCAGAGTAGAATTCTTTACTTGCTTACCATTTGGCATTCATTACAAAAATCAAGTTTTGAGCCTTTACCATCAAATTTGTCCAAATTACATAGTTTATCAAGGCCTTTCTTGCTCATGTGGCCAAGCCTTTTATGCCATAATTCCATATGTGAATGGATTTTAGCCAAAGCAATAAAGCTTCCGAACAAGGCTTTACCATGCAAGCAATAAAGAGTCCCTTTCTTTTTACCTTTAACAATCAGCCTAGAGCCTTTAATAAGTCGCCATGACCCCTTCTCAAAGAGGGTACTATATCCATGCATATCCATTTGCCCAACGAACAATAGGCTTTTCTTGATGCTTGGTACATACCTTGCATCATGCAAAACTAGCTCATTAATGCCATTTACAGTGAGGTGCACTATGTTAATACCTTCGATAGAACAAGTATGGTTATTTCCAAGATATACATATCCATGGATGCTTGCATGAAAGGTAGTAAAACACTCCTTAATAGGAGTAACATGGAACGATGCACTTGAATCCATTTTTGTGGGCATATGTGTATTTGTGACAGTGCATCTTACGCACCTTACGTTTGGATACCATTCGGTCCTCACACTTTATGTGCACCGAACCAAACGTACTGCATGTACCGAACGCATTGGACTCCCTTGGTTTCTATTATCTTTATGCTCATGAGATTAACCAATTCCTACGTTTAAAAACCAAGTACTTTTTTCAGAAGATTTCTAAGCTTTAAGATTTTCATGGGTCTAATCTGTATACAATATGGAATGTGAAACATAAAAGTTTTCTTAGTCTTTCAATTTCATACTTTTTTCAAACTTTATTTATTCCTAAAAATTGTCTTTTGATTTCTGTACAGGTGCAGATATGTGACATATGTGGAGATGCTGGTTATGAAGATGAACTTGCTATTTGCGTTCGGTGCAATGAGGCTGCCGAACACATGTAGGTCCTCATGTATTGCTGGATTTATATGTCGTTTTGAAGAATTATTGCATTACTGATAATGTTGTTACAATCCAGATATTGCATGTCAACAAAGCTTGAAAGTGTCCCTCTGCATTGGGTTTGTGAAAGTTGTGAGATGCAGGAGAAAGCATCTGCAAAGAAAAAGTTTATAAGCAGTATGAGACCTTCTGCGGATCCCAAACAGACAAAATTCGGTGCTGATCTTTCAAGCTGCTCTGCGGTAAATGAAACTAAAGGTGCTGCTGAAGTGCAGAACTATTTTTAATGTATCATAGAGAGATTTGTGAACCAGAGTTAAGTTGTCCATTTTTGTGAGTGCAGATAAAGTGCTTATTGGAGTACAAGCAAGATTGTACAATGTCTCAAAGGCATTAGAAAAGCCAACAATATTATCCAAGGGGACATCTAGAGTTAATACGTGCCCTTCAAAGTCTAGATCAGGAGCTGTGAAATCAGCTGTATTGTCTCCTAGATTGGAGTCTTCTTGTTTGTATAAACCTGTTATTGCATCAAAAGGAGAAGGCATTGTGAATACTTCTGAAAGCAACGTGATAAAAGCTAATAAAGCTCTTGCTGATAAGCCTTTGTTAGATTCCAAACATGTATTTTCTAGGTCATTGTCTTCTAATTCCAGGACTGATGAGCTGACATTTTTGTTACCATCCAAGCCAAAGACTCTATCTCGAAGTAAAAGTGCAATTGTGCAGCGTACTACAAATTGGCATGACGGTTTGAAGAATAAGTCTTTTGGAAGGCATATGAATCTGATTGGTGGTACAAAAGAACAGGATGATAGTCATCCAACTCCTGCCAAACATAACAACCCATTGGAGAGCCCATCTCATATGGTAGAGAGGTTCAAAACATTTGTCAAACCAAAACTCCACATACAAGCTGGTACAATGTCCGATTAGTTTGGGACTCATGCATTTTTATGATTTGCACTTACAAACAGCAATAAAGCAATGAATGTTACATAAGTCTGTGATTTTACAGGTGAAGGGAAGAACAAGCAGTATAACACAGGTGAAGGGAAGAACAAGCAGTATGACACAGGTGAAGGGAAGAACAAGCAGTATGACTGGTCAACAAAGGCATCAGAGTCACCAAAGCATTTTGGAAAGACTTCTGATAGTGAGCAGAACGCCTATGCTCATTATTCTAAAGATATTCATCACTGCTATAAATGTAATGAGTTCGGCCATGTTGCAACTGTTTGCAATTCTCCTGTCAGCAGTAGCCCTAAACTTTGCAGGATGGAAGAAAAATCACTCGTCCGCTTTGATAATCTCATCCCTGCCAAAGATACAGCTTCAGACACTTGCATGGCAGAAAAAACATCAAACAGCCCAAAGAGAACCTTTCCATCAAAGTGGAATGGTAGTGAGAGTGTCTGTAAAGCTCCAATGAAGGATGCTCATAACCTTGGAAAGCAGGCACCAATCACGCTAGACATTACTACAGGCAACAATTTTCAACCATCTCCAGGAAATGTGAATGATTTAAGAAGTTTTACGGTAAACTTTGAAACTAATAGTGATAGGTGTAAAGAAGTAGACAAGGAGATCGGTATCCAGGCAAAGGAAGGGCTTTTTGCATTGAAGACATTGGAAATGAATACTGATGCCTCTCCAAAAGCATATGATAGCAGAACAAAGGCGGTCACAGAACATGTGCAAATGCATAGCCTAAAAAGTCAAACTAGGGGCCCCTGCACTTCTCGAGGTGACACAGCATCACAATGTGTGCAGAATATTGATGCCATTAAAGGGAAACATACATGCTGGTTGAACAACTCAGTGGAAATAGTATCTGGAGAGCCTGATTCTGCTGCAGCAGGCATGCTCTCTGGCACTCGTCGTGAGGATCTACCTGAGCCATGCATTGAA
>CM035412.1:36335331-36340331 GCA_020310875.1 Ceratopteris richardii | reverse complement strand
CCCCCGGGTCTGGAATATATTAACAAAGGCTCAGTCAGTCATTTCAGAATACTGAAGATTCTCCATATTCATGCAGAAGTCTTTTTGCGCTTTTGAGATTCACATTTTCGCGTGTACACAGATGCGTTCTGAAGTGTGTCAATAGACTTGCGCATTCATTTGCTGCAATTGTGGCTGTTCCCTGAGGTGAATTTACTGCATGAATGAGTAAGAATTTGGGTTTCACGGTTGTAATATATCCCAAGAAATTATTCACTCGTAATCTATTTCGAGCTTTGTGATGCTGTATAAGCTTTCTGCATAGTCTCTTTTTTATTCATGGTGATGAGTTTTAGTTGTACAGCAGATATCCTGTAAGCATCTCTTCTTTGTTGTTTGTAAAAAGACCTTGACATGCTATATGCCTTAATGATTTTAATAGATCTCCTTGATGCTTTTGTTAGGTGTCAGATTTTTGCATAACATCCAGCTACATGTCAAAATGTGTCGCAGAGTATCGTTTTAATGTATAACTTCTTGATTTTTCTGTTGTCGATCTTTCTCATAGTCATTTGATTTATATGAGTTTTGCTAATCACTAAATTTGAGGTCTATTTTGATAAGAAAACAAGTGATGAAGTTGAGGGGTCATGGTTAAAACCGAGAACTCTGTTATTCCTTGCGTTAGCAAGCTTTGGGTCTATCCTTTGGTCATCTTCAAATACATGAAAACTCTGGGTCAAAAAGTTTGAAATCCTAGTGGCACATGAGTGTGATAGGTTCAAGATTTTTGGAAATTATTATTGCAAGTGATGCCTTTTTCTCTTTCACAGGAGATTTTGATCAAATAGTTTTTGTTGATTGTTTTATTCTCTTTTTAGTTACTGAAAAGTCTAGAGAAACAAAATTTATAGCTATAGAAAAGGCATGACAATTTCGCTTTGATAATGAAGAATCGTTGGGTATTTGTGTAAGTTTCATACATTGCAAATTAGTAGTAAGGAATAAGTGCAATTTAAGGTTGATTTCTGTTTGAGAAGGGATCATTCTTCAACTATGACCTTATTTGTAGATGGCTTGTCTAGCGTAGAAATATCCTAAAAATTAGTTTTGGATATGCCATACTAAGTTCTCATTCATTGCCATTTGAACAATGATTGTTGATTGAAACACATGTATGAGTCTAAACTCTAGGGAAATGAAGAAACACTCCAAGGGAAACGAAGAAGAAGATGATGGAGAGTGATCCATATAAATAATAGTAAATACTTCTCATAATTTCTTTTGTTGAACATTATTTTTTCATGATAAAATGTTTTGGAGGTCAATGCATTTGTAGGAAGAAGCAGAGGGATATGCAAAACTAGTTGGTCCACAAACATCTTTCACACGTTGCACACTTCACTAAATAAATGCAAATAGGTCATTTTCATTGAGTTAGAACTTTCGATGTCGGTTCCTAAGACTTTGAGAAAGTTCTTATGTTTGACCTAGCTCAAACAACACACAAGAATACATTTTTAAAAAGTGCTAATGGTAGAAACATTAAAATTGGGGATTGGTGCAAAGATATCATCACATATTGGAATTTTTTACACCCTATATTGAAGAATTTCCCAAACAACAGTGACCATAATCTTAACAAAAGAGTCATGACATGTTGGAGAGAGGCAAAGATGAGGAGATTTGAGGATTAAGAATTACTAAGAGCCCTAAGAATGATACCTAAGAAACTCTTCAAATTGTTGAAATGCTTCTCAAGGAATATGATAATTTCTTATCCATTTGGCTCCATTTGTTATATGTATTCATAAATTTTGATAAAGGAACACATATGCAAGGAAGCGGAGTCCATAAAGATGATATGAACAAAGATGACTGTTCATGTGATCTATGCGTCCTTATGGCCTATAATTCTCTTATTTAGGTTTTCTTGTCGAACAATAATGTATTAGGTTATATTTAAGTTTAGTTCGTAACTTCTATAGCATATTTATGTGATTAATTGATGTTTTCAATGCTAATGATATTCCAAAAATGTTTTCCTTTTACAAAATAATTTCATTTGATGGATATATGGACACATTGATAGATAGAAGGATAGATTGTTTGGTAGAAAGAAAAAAATAGATGTATGGATTGGAGAGGTGAATAGATATATGGATAACCAAAGAGTTAAACAAATAGATAGATAAGTTATTAGTTAGCTAGACAAATATGTAGACATAAAAAAATATGGTATTAGGTATATACGTTGATAACTAAGTAGATATATATGTAGATTCATAGAAAGAGAAATATGCAAATAGATATGTAATTTTATTTCTTGATATATAGAGAGATAGATTACTAATGGATAGTGTGCAACTCATGAGTGTTTTGTATCTAATGCTCTAAAATTTGATAAAGGCTTTATGTTACGGTTCAATTCTAGTGTTTGGTGTGGTGTCCTTCGATTTCGATACCTGTGAGCCATCTAAGTGGCCAAGCGGTCCGAAGTCTCACGAGACATATCTTGAGTTGGTTTGAGCATAGAGTAGTAGTGCATTGTCAGAGAACTGCACGGTGTCACGGACTTACGAGGTGCTTGAAGCTACAAAGGATCTACATCAATGGTGATCAGTGAGACGAGAAGGCATTGTGCAAACCTAAGCGTTATTCTACCCCTTTTTCTTAGTTGAGTTCAAGTCCATCCCTTGCAGGTTGAAGGCTTCCTACTAGAAGAACCTTCAATATCAGCAATGTCATTTTTCTGCCCCTTGAATGAGGTTGTAAGATATGTGTAGAAGCTCCTCGAAAATTAGGAGGCTAGCATGGTTTGGTGTTTGAAGTGCCTCTATAATCGGGGGACTAAAATAATATGTGTTTTTACATTTAAGTCAGGTTTCAAATTATGTTTCTTCTTTATAACTCTCTGTGTATAAGGTGTATATGAAGAAATCAGCAACAAGCAATCTGGGTGGAGTTTGCTTACTCTGCACTCTATTCCTGTATTCAAAGTTTGAAGCATAATGTATTCTCTTCATTGAATGCGTTTCTTTTTGTTTTGAAGATGATAAACCTAAGTGTATCCGTTAGAAAATGCGATGCAAAGTAGTTAAGTTAGGAAGTTTTTAATCTTGTTCTTGGCCCCTGCGGCATAATCATTTGTGGAAAGCCCTAGTTCCTTCATGATCACAATGCACTAACCCTTGAATCAGTATGGAAGGACCATGCGAAATAGTATCGGCTCTGTAAGATAGGGGATCGAGTTGTGGAATTTTTGCACGCTCGGTGGGAGGAAGGGCTTGATAATTCTGATAAGTTAAAAGAGCTTGGCTCATCAATGACCAGAACTCACTCCCATCATACTTCTCTTAGCCTACTATGAACACCTAGCAGAGATGTCAGCCGCAACATTATTGTACGTAACAATTTCAAGGAGAAACAAAATTTATTAGAACCCAAAATTGCACAAGTCAGCTTAGCATCACTCTTGTCTTGTATTAATATTAGGTTCACCATGTTTAAGGGAGTCTTGTAGGAAGATCGGGATGATCATGTCAGACATTTTCTTGCTCTGTGTAAGAGCCATGGCTTTGAAGGGTGAATTGATACCATCATGGCTTTATTTGTTTCAATTTGAATGGGTTGGGTGACAAATGGTTTTTTCGGTTCAAAGAAGATCACTTCGTAACTTGGCACACGATCAAAGAAGAGTTCTCAATAGGTTTGAGTGTGGGGAACACAGCTCAATAAGTACTTGAAAAACTACGGAACTTTCATTTAAGACAAGATGAGATGTTCTTGGAGCTGATGAAAAGGATGAAGGCTCTGGTGGCCAAGTTGCCGACCACTCCTGGTGACTTCCTCATCAAGGAGTGTCTTGAGAACATGCTTCCTTTTAGCACAAGACACAAACTCCATGACTTGGCACTAAACATTGCACTAGAAGACTTTGTGGCCATGGCTATCAGGATTGCACAGACTCATGTGCATTTCAATGAATCTATTTCTCATGGTGAGCACTGGAATGACACTCCAGTGCAATAACGATTTGCAAGTGTTGAAGAAGACATTGTGTTCAAGCTCACATGGGAGATCAAAGAGCTTAGGGAAAGGGAGAAAAATGATAGCCTTTGGTGTATGATATGTCACGAACAGGGCACCCCCAGGAAAAATGCCCTAACAAGGTAATTTGCTAGTTCTGTGGTAAATGGGGCATGAGGTTTGCAGATGCTACTATCTAAAGGGAATGGTAGAACAACAACTACGTGCATATTGGGGGGAAAATGGCAACGATGTCTTAGCCCTCGGTTCCTGTGACTCAACCTATGGTGGCAGCACCATGTCCTGTCCTCTATAATATTCTTAGAGTTCCATCATTCTATTCTTGTCATGCTAACCCCAACATGCACAGTGGTAGATTAGATGTTTGCATTCAAAATTGGCCTTAGTGCTCGATAATGTGTTATAAGTGCACAAAATATGATTATATTCTCGCTTGACGCCTCTTGTCGAAAAACACGCAATCTTGAATGAACTGTTCAGAGTAGCGAGATCAGCACACTAGATATTTCCCAAAGCAGGCTGCCACAAGTTAAATAAATAGTGCATTCCATGTTTCGGTAGAACCGCTTCCCACTTGGGGCACACAGTTGTGATCATCCAAAAAAAAATGTCGTGCAACTAAGAAAAATCTCCCTGTTAAGGGTTAGCAAGCAGTGGAGGAAGAATATAGGGATATGGAAAATAAGGGTACTAGCTCACAACAAAAGAACGGTTCTAATGAAGTATCTTGGCCACAACAACTAACTCTGATATGCAGGCAGGAACTGGAGGAGCCATAAAGCAACAAGGGATCCAGGTAGTCCCGATCTCTAATCACGCTACAGATTTGTAGGAGCAGGAGGAAAAATAGAGTCTGGAGAGAACAATACAAGATGCCTTCTAAAGAACCCAATAAAACATGGAGGACTTGCCTCGAAGATAATAGTAAGTGTACCTAAGATTCTTTTCTCGGTGAGCCACATCTTGAAGAA
>CM035412.1:36310331-36330331 GCA_020310875.1 Ceratopteris richardii | reverse complement strand
ACATGCTGCACATACCTTTTGCATTTTCTGCAACTTTGAAATTTCGTAGTCCATGGACAATCTCCTTTGACTGCATTAGTTTCAGCCTTTGCAAGTTTGCATGTCCAATCCGTTTATGCCATATCTCTATATCTGCAATAACTCCTGCACCTTTTGCAAACACGGCCGCATTCATTTCAGGAATCTTCACATTTAAGGTGAACATCCTACCCACTTTGTTTCCTTTGGCAACCAATCGTCCATCCTGCTTGTACTCTTCTACATATAATCCATCAGCATTGAACCTGACTTGTAATCCCTGGTCAACCATTTGTCCAACAGAAACCAGATTCTTTGTTATATTTGGAACATGCAGCACATCAGCGAGATGTTTTACCTTTCCGTCCTCCATAGACAATGCTATGTTTCCTGTATGCTCAATAGGATGCGATGTATCATCACCTGTTTCAACATATCCAGGAACTGGCATTTTCTGCAAACTACTAAACCATTCTGCATGACTGGTCATGTGATTTAAAGCACCTGAATCAACATACCAGACATTATCATTCGATTTTGAAACACCAGCAGACATCGTATTCATCATGTGATGTTGAACCATAAACAACTTCTCAGAATCACCTGCACTTGTGGATGCATAGTTGTTTTGCTGCCTTCTGTTATTTTGATTCTTCAACCTTCAATCACGTTCAAAGTGTCCAGGTTTACCACAATTCCAGCATCCTTTACTATCATTACCTGAATCATTTCTTTGGAAATTTCTGCGACCTCTTTGACTCCCCTTGCCTCGAAACTGTCCTCTTCCTCCTGCATGATTCTGTTGTTGACCTTGTTCTTGGTTACTGTTTCCTCTTCCACTTCCAAAACCTCTACCTCTGCCTCTTCCTCTGCCAGAGTAGAATACCTGCTCAGAACTAAGCTTTCCTTGGGAGTTTGAATCCTCACCAAGATTCTTTTCTTCAATAATCAGCATAGATACCAAATCAGCAAAATTCGGAATATTTTCCCTAGTCTGTATAAAAGTTCTGAACTGCTTATATGCAGCTCCTAAACCACGAAGGCACACTTCCACCTTATCATCATCATCTACATTCACGCCAATAGATGCAAGTGACTCACATATGCTTTTGATTTTTAGAGTGTAGTCACTTACCGACATGCTCTTTTTCTCCAATGTATGCAGTCGTTCTTGAGTTGCAATTTCCGTGCCTTTGTATTGGTCTCGTACAAACTGACCAAACTGTTCCAAGCCTCTTTTGGAGTCTTGGCATCCTGTATGTGTCCAATCATGCTATCCTGTATGCTAACAGATAGCCAATACATTACCTTTCGTGCTCCTTGATTCCATTCCTCATATGCTCTTAATTGTTTTGCAATCCGATTCCTTTCTGGTAACTACGGAGCATTTTCATTCTCTCCTTCGATGTACTTCCAGTAGCCTTTTCCCATCAAGAAATTCATCATTCTGAATCTCCAAGCATGGAATTAGTTCTTGTCCAGCTTATCGCTCATAAGCTGACTCATTCCATCTGCGTTTGCCATTTTTGCAACAATTCATAACACCGCAACACACTACAAGCAGCACTTCTGCTTGAACACTGTCGCACTATGACGTGAGAGTTCGATCTCAGAAAAACACAGTTTTCGTGTATCAACAGTACACGGAATCGCTTGAAATTCTGAATCTGGAATATATGAGTGTCGCCGAACACAACGCAAGTTACAGTTTCTGAAATTGACCTGGTTTTTCTGTGGGCCCCACCTTGCGGGCTCGATACGGAGGTCGAGATGGCTCTGAAACTTCACGCCGATTTTCGTAACAAACGGAGGCCGTTTCTGAAATCGTGTTTTCTCCACGCCTTGCCACGCAGTCTTCACCGTCGCCTTCTCCACGAGCTCTCTACAGCCACACTTCCTCTGATACCATGTCACGAGGAAGGAGATAAGGAAGAGAGCTCACACACACACTCTCACTCTCAAGGAGAAGCACACACACAAATTGAGACAGGGAAGAATGATCTTCTTCTTCTATTACATAAAAGGAATGTACAAGAATGACCTAAAAAACAAAAATACAACAACTGCAATATATAAAGACCAGTACATAAGGAAAAACCTAATGTCCGTGAATGCGTGAGCTGGCAAGAAACAAATGTGCCATCACTCTCGGTAGATAAATCTAATAAAGCTCAATGAAGTATCCCTGACATATACCGGCGTGACCACTATACATGTTAGAGAAACGAAAAACTGGTACGTGTCATCCTGGATCATCACATGTTGAGCTTGATATCTCAACATGTGTGTGTGTGTGTATATATGTGTATATATATATATATATATATACACACACACACACACACACACACACACACACACACACACACACACACACATATATATATATATATATATATATATATATATATATATATATATATATATATATTGTTAGCTTGAAAATTGTTAATGATTATGCACTAACATGTTCCGTTTCGGAGATTTTTTGTACTATAGGTGAGAAGATCCATGCTGAGATGACTAGACATGCATTCATGGGAAAGGTTCAAACTGGTGATGCATGGGGGATTGAGTGTTGCAATAAGAGCTTGATTTGGCCTTGTTCGACATGGGACTGGCATGGGCTGAGGATTCTGCTACTGGTTCATACTTCATTTGCAGATCAGAATGGATCACCACAGAGCATACATGTGCATGGATTCCTGATTTTCCACTCCATTATTCCGAGATAGAGGAAGGAGAGAAATTTTGTTTTGCGAGCACATTTTACATGTGCATATATGACTAGGAATGGTATCGACACCTGCCTATTATCAGAAAGTGATCTTGTATCTTTGTGAGTAGAGATTGGCTATGTAAATAGCACACGGAATGTATGTAAAAGCTATCATGCCCTTAGTTTAAGTGCATGGAATTCCCCTCTTGTAGGATATACACAACATGGGAGTGTCGCACATGCATCCGCATTGTATGAAAATATTCGATTAGATAGTGCACTATGATTGAATGGCCCGACGACAGTGGCTTTATTGAGGTCCTGGAGAGAATACACAGATCTTGAAGAGGGCCATTCCAGGCGGTTTCCCTGGCAGATCTGCTAGTGCGGCCACAATTTTAAAAAGCAGCATTTCTGGCCATATTGGGGAGTAAAGACAAGTGGAGGCCATAATCCAAAAATCGATTTCTTTCTGACGGAAAAAACAGAAAAGGGGAGGGGTCCATTGGTTTTTGTTTTTTGGCTTGTTCTTCAGTTGTTGCTGCAAAAAGGGAGAAGGGTAGAATTGTGTGGAGGATATTGGGGGGGGGGGCAGTTGCACAGAGGTTCGGGGGGAGAGAAGGGTATCGCTTCAGATAGAAAGGGAGATTTTGTATTGATCTTGGAGGAGGGAACTGTTTGGGCCATGCATGCTTAAACACGGAAGACAATTCTGCATAAAAAGGGGAGGCACATCTCGGATCTGAGGGGCGTGTATGCAGAGAATCGACAGAATGAGGAGTCGCGGAGTTTAACGACTGTTGTTCAATGACGGCGACATCTTTTTGACTTCCGCAACCTAACGGATGATGATGACAATACTCTGAGGGCTTATAATATACATACTGAACCCAATGGCAACAACTTCTTCCATCTCCGTCATCGTACCGCAGTTAGCATCCCCTCCAAAGAATACTCTTGCGGCGAATGTGATGGGCAGATAGTTTCAGACAAGAAGACAGACGAAGAACTGGCAGCACTTAAGTTAACGATTCAAATACATATGTGGCATGGCCTCCTAGTAGAAAAAGCAGAATGGAGGAGACGCGCAACTTATCTGAGGGGATTAATAAAAGAGTGGGCATTTTTCTCAGGTAGAGACTCCATAGATGCTGCTGATTTGGGTGCCGTATGAATGATAGCAGGAGGAAGATTTGATGTACCTGCGCCATCCCTCAAGATCCTACTCCGCATATGGCTTTCCTTCTGTATACATGCTGAAATTCGGAAGATGATGCTATTAACGATGAAGGTGCACGGGTGAGTGTTGAGCTAATTGTATGATTAAGGACTCTATTCTGTTGATGAAAACAAACCAAGTACTGCGATACTTTAACTGGCAGCGCATCTGACATGATTAGGAAAGGCAGATGATTAGGAATTCCGGCATGTTGTTTTCCTTGCGTTGAAACTGATCTGACGTGTGCTATTCGATTTTGATGACACTCTTAGTCTTGGCTTTATGATTATAGTTTTGATTGGTTCATGGTATCCTCTGACACACACACAAAAGTGTTGAACGTTGAAAGTTACTTAGAATTATGCTATTAGAATGAAACGCGTAGATTATAATGCATTACTTTTCTTTTCTATTTCAAAAATGCGTGTGCAAGTGTCAATGTGAGAGTGAGTGCAACCGAGTGTGAGTATAAAAAAAAAAAAAAAAAAAAAAAAGGGGAAAGGATGAGGCCGTGTACGCATGTAGGCATAAGTGTATACATGGGTGAGTGAGTGTGAATGCATGAGAGGATAGATGTATGTGGGTGAGCATTCGTGGAAGTTGAAGGCAAGTGGGGTGGGTATGCGCATGCATGATTATAGGTGCGAGAAGAGTGTGTAAAAGATAGGTAGCAAGTGAGTGAACATCGGTGTGTTAGTGGGATAATGTAATAGAGTGTGTGTGAGAGAATAGAAAAGTGGGGTTGTGAGTGAGAAAGTTAGAGAAAAAGAGAGTGCATGAGAGTAAGAGGGCTTGGGAGAGCGATAGTGCGTATGTACGAGTGTATACAAAGTAGTGGATTAGAGGTACGATTGTGGCCCCAAGCACACAAGTTGATCAATTCCACGGAGTTTGGGTGAGACATAAGCATATCATCCACACTTTCCCTTGTGTCAAAGAGACAAAACATTTTGGTGCGTTTGCCGGGAACATATGAGCTAGTGCATAGACATAGGAAGATTCCATTGCGAGATAATTGTGGGCTCCAAGTGATCCAATTGGACCGATTCCGAGGGGTTTTGAACAACATAAAGGCTTCCACAATCATCTTTTCCGTGGGCTTTAGAGCCGATTCATTTGGTGCGTTTGCCGGGAACATATGAGCTAGTGCATAGACATAGGAAGATTCCATTGCGAGATAATTGTGGGCTCCAGGTGATCCAATTGGACCGATTACGAGGGGTTTTGAACAACATAAAGGCTTCCACAATCATCTTTTCCGTGGGCTTTAGAGCCGATTCATTTGGTGCGTCTGCCGGGAATAAAGCTTGGTACGTCTCTATAAGAGAGTGCCATAGGTTCGCCTAGCGCCACAGGTTGGCCGAGCTTGCGGACCCCACGATCTAGTACATGAGCGAGGGGAGCTCATCGTCAGGAGCAACACAAACTCAAAGAGAGGAACGCGCTCAGAGAAGAGCTCTTGAAAGAGAAAGGAGAAGGTGGGAACCGCCAGGTGAGTGGACCTGGATTGGCTCGAAGAAATCAGCCAAAAACGTGTACTCCCGTAGGAGAGTCGCGAATCAAGTGCGGAAATTTGAAGGAGGGATCCTGAAGCCACGTGTGCTAAATTTTTGGGATCGAAGTGATATCGACATCACACCTCTGTTCGAAATGGCTCAGCGGATTTCAGTTCACTTGGGGGACTTCACCAAGTTTTCGGGTACTTGGGACGAAGATCCGGATAGTTTTATCCAGTTGTTTGAGGTTACTTGTGAGGCCAATGACGTAGTTGACCAGGATCAAAGGTTGAGAAATTTTCCGGCTATTCTCCGTGATGAGGCAGCCAATTGGTATGGGAATCTGACACCACAAGAGCGTGAAACTTATCAGATGCTCAAGGAAGCCTTCTTGGCAAAGTTTCGACGACAAGGCTTCCAAGACAGATTGGCCCAACAAATGGATTACTTGCAACAAGGAGTAAACGAGAGCATCGATAACTACATTCAGAGAATGGAAACATTAGTAAGAAAGATGGGCGTGAATGCCCCGAATGATGAGACATTGAAACGAAGATTCATTTCGGGATTGAGAGATCCTACGGCGCAACAACATATCAGCCTGACAAGACCTGCGACCTTAATGGATGCTAAGGAACAAGCAAGGCTTTGGGAGGAAGTACAATTATGTCAACAAAGAAAGATGGAACTCTTATACGAGCCAATGGGAGGGCCAGGAAACATACCAATGAAGGATCCGGGCCAAGGAAGTCCTGCATTGACGACGCCAGCTTTTGTAGCTGCCACTAGCACGCCAGGCGAGGCAAAGCCTGCGCTAACTGAAGAACGAATATTGGAATTGATCACGCAAGCTATAAAAGCTGCCACGATAACTCAAGAGACGTACATAGTAAAACCAGAGGTCACAACAAACCCGAATCAAGTGTTTCGATCAAATACATGGTGTGGGAAGTGCCACGGTTATGGCCATTTGGCTTCAGAATGCCCCACAGTCTCGAGAGTATTCACAGATAGATCGCCACCTAGGATGCGTTGTACTTTTTGTGGAAGAACAAATCACACAGAGGACCGATGTTACAACAAGAGAGCCTATGAAGAAAGGACCATGAAATCAGGAGATACAAGAGAAAGACCCTACACGGGATTGCCTGCTCAAAATGTACCACCTACATCTCGTTGGGAAAACAGACCGACTTATGGATATGGTGCTCAGGGTCAAGGAGGAGACTATCCAAGAGGAGCCATACGTGATCAAAGAAGAGATGGTCCAATCCAGTGCTGGAGATGTCATGGCTTTGGCCACACTCAATCTAGATGTCCAAACGAAAAGAAGCCAATTGATTATACCCCACTATGTAGGTACTGTAGTGGGGAGGGCCACTTTGATGAGGATTGTCCAAAGCGAAGAGCTGTCGCCGGCAAGGAAAAAGGACCAGTAGGGTCCTCAAACTATGTTGATACTCAGATGCATCCCACATCAAGAGCTCAAGAGCACATTCCTACGATCGGAGTAGTGTTCAAAACACCAAACCCTCAAGAAGGCTCTAGCTCGTCGATGCACTTTGTGGATGCTTACGAGGCCAAGAAACCACACAAAGATCCAACTGTGGCAGTAGTCACAAGGACTCAAGAGTACTCGAAGAAGAACCCAAGAGGCGAAGGTGAAGAAGGGAGTCAAGAGAGGATAGCTGAACACAAAGAGGTAGAAAACCAAGTTGGAGGATTTGTTGAGCAGCAAGAGCTTGAGGATGGGGAAGAGGTTGAGATTCTTCCACCAGTGACCAAGGAGTTTGTGCCAGGCATAACACCATTCCCTGAAAGATTGAAAGCTCCTAAAATTAGAAAGGAAAGACAAAGTTCGGAAGAAGTAGATATTGTGAAGCTACTCGCTGACACTAAAGTCACGCTGGACATTGGCACATTGTTGAAATGTTCACCTGTTTATAGGAAACAATTCTATAACGAATATATTAAGAAGCCGAGGAAAGCTCGAGATAAAAATAGACAAGATAAGGATGTTCAAGGAATCATTCAAAGTATTACGACGCAAATTGATTCGAATGCTCCAGCTGTGACGGTCGAGATTAAAGGATATGCAGTCCCCGGTGCTCAGTTAGATAGTGGAGCCGCAGTCAACCTGATGACTGAGTTCATGATGAAAGCTTTGGGCCTCAACCACATGGAAGAAACGCCGATGTCTTTGAGAATGGCAGATCAAACACAAGTGAAGCCTGCGGGTCTTTTGAAGAATGTAAGCACAGTTGTGGGCGGTCTAGAGTTTAAAGTTGATTATCTGATAGTAAGACCAAGGACCTCAGAGGCTACCTTCTCGATCCTACTTGGACGGCCATGGCTGGTGCAAGCCGAATGTGTGCATGACTGGCGCACAAGTTTTATTTCAATAGGGCCAAAGGCTGATCGGATTCAGTTGCAAGTATCCCCACCCTCGAGCAACAAGAAGAGGACAATAATAGTCGATGAGATGGAAAAGAAAGAAAAGGAGAAAGCAAGGCACGAGAGTGCACGAGCTAGGTTTTCTTTGAACACGGACACCTACAAGAATCTGCTTCAAGACGGGTTCAACTTGCAGCTCTTTAAGAATCAAGACACGAAGATGGGAGAGTATCAAAATCCATTGCTCTATAACGACGATTCCGATCAGGAGTTGCTAGGATGGTTGACGCATACAAGTAAATTTGATTGCTACATGTTGAGTATAGATTCAAGTAAAAACAAAGCTACTCAATCCCTGGAGAAGGGAACTTCAAAAGAAGAGTTGAAACTAGAGTTAGCTCCGGCGATGGAAGTGCAACAGTTGAGAGAAAGAGTTAGAATGCTAGAAGCAGAGATTCTAAAGAGAAGTCGAGAATTGGAAAAGGAAGCGAAGAGTAAGACTAAAGTGTCGGAAGCCATTGCAAAAGTTGCATTAAAGAAATTAGGTTCAATCGAAAGAGAATAAGACAATGATTTACTGGCCAATCATACACGCATGATTGGAGAGCACATTCCAATCACAGTGTTAGCGAGAAATAAGGATTATTCGCGATAAGCTCAGTTGGAAAAGTGGGAAGTTTTTCCAGAAAAGTTCTTGAGTGTAGGGTCAGAGCTACCAGATGGAGTACGAGACTGCATTAAAACGACACTCAAAAATTTTAGCGAAGCCTTTGCATGGTCATATAGTGATCTGAGAGGAATTGATCCCCGAATCTGCCAACATTATATAGACTTGGAAGAAGGCACACGACCAATATGTCAATGACTCAGGCAAACGAATCCAGTCTACTCGGAATTGATCAAGCTGGAATTGACCAAATTATTGGAGGCAGGATTTATATATCCCATCGCATCCAGCGAATGGGTATCACCAATTGTAGTTGTTCCGAAGAAAAACAAGAAAATCCGTATTTGCATAGATTATCGAAAGTTGAACGAGCGCACGAAGAAAGATCACTTCCCCTTGCCATTTACTGATCAAATCTTGGATAGAGTGGCTGGCCATAGATTGTACTCATTTTTGGATGGTTTCAGTGGGTACAACCAGATCCAAATCCATGAAGAGGATCAATCCAAAACTACTTTCACGACAGAATGGGGTACGTATGCATATCGGGTGATGCCATTTGGATTATGTAATGCACCGGCCACATTCCAGAGAGCAATGATAGCTTCATATCAAGACTACTTGCAGGATTGGATGGAGATATTTCTTGATGACTTTGCAATCAGAGGTGACGATGAAAACATGATGGAGAGGATCGAAGCGATTTTAAGAAGAAGCATTGAAAAAGGCATCGCATTGAATCCTGAAAAGTGTACATTTGGAGTACGAAGAGGATTGCTTTTGGGACATGTTATTTCTGAAAAAGCGATTGCGGTTGACGAGGATAAAGTGGAAAAGATCGGACAACTTCCACCACCGCAAAACTTGCGACAACTCAGAGGATTTTTGGGCCATGCAAACTATTATCGACGTTTTATATTAAATTTTGCATCCCTAGCGGCACCACTGACGACTCTTTTGAGAAAGGACCAACAATACCAGTGGACGGGAGAGTGTCAAGTTGCATTCGACTCGATCAAAGAGAGGTTAATAAATGCACCGATTTTGGTAGCACCTGACTGGACGAAGGAATTTCATGTACATACCGACGCTTCTCATACTGCGGTTGGAGCAGTACTATGCCAAGCCGACGAAAAGAAGATGGACCATCCTATTTACTATGCAAGTCGCAATTTGAATAGCACTGAGAGGAACTATACGACTACGGAGAAGGAATGTCTCTCGATGATCTTCGCGGTGAACAAATATCAGCATTACTTGATGGGAAAGCATTTCACTTTTTATGTGGATCATGAAGCCCTTAAGTATATCATTAATAAACCCGAGCTATCAGGGCGACTGATGAGGTGGATGCTACTTCTCCAAGAATTTCAGTTTACAGTGGTAACCAGACCAGGCAAAGCACATATATTGGCTGACCATTTATCTCGAATTGTTAATGAGGAGCCTATCTCTGGTGTGCCCGATGATGCCCTTGATGGGCATCTATTCCAGGTTGAAGCTAAAGTACCTTGGTATGCCGACTTGGTGAATTTCTTGTGCACTACTAAATATCCGCTAGGAGCAAGCAAGAGAGAGAAGCAAAAACTATTAGCATTGGCGAAGCACCATAGCATCATTGGGGGGCAACTCTATCGATATTGTGTTCATGAGAGCATTTATCGGAGGTGTCTCGAGGAAGAAGAAGCAAATCTAGTGTTGAGGGCTTTGCATGACGAACCCTGCGGTGGGCATTTTGCTGGTGAATTGACGGCAAGGAAGATTTTATTGGCTGGGTATTGGTGGCCAACGCTGTTCAAAGATTCGCATACATACTATAAGAAATGTGACAAATGCCAACGAATGGGAAAACCCACATTAGCACATGCTGCTCCTCTTACGCCGGTGTTGGCTCTTAAGCCGTTTGAGAAGTGGGGAATTGATTTTGTGGGGCCTATTGATCCTCCTTCACGACGAAGATCCAATAGGTATATCTTGGTCTGTACTGACTATGTTACCAAGTGGGTAGAAGCCAAAGCTCTGAAGACTGACCGAGCTGTTGATGTAGCTAAATTTCTGTATGAGCAAATCATCACTCGATTCGGATGCCCGTTAGAAATAGTGAGTGATAGAGGAACCCATTTTGTCAACGAACTGATCGAAGAATTAATGGAACTCTATAAGATCAAACATAGAAAAAGCACTCCATATTATCCGAGGGCAAATGGACAAGTGGAGGTCACCAACAAAATTCTGGAACAGATTCTGACAAAGACAGTAGCTGTGCATAGGCGAGACTGGGATGAGAGACTTCTGGAAGCTTTGTGGGCGTATAGAACATCGTACCGAGTGACGACAAAGAGCACTCCGTTCTCTCTAGTATATGGCGAGGAAGCCATCTTTCCCATTGAAAAAGAAGTTCCAACATTAAGAGTGGCCATCGAAGCCAGGTTGGGCGAGAAAGAGTCATTGAAGGAAAGGTACATACAACTGTTCAAGCTGGAAGAAAAGAGACTTATTGCACAGCAAAGTCTGGAAGCTATTCAGAAGAGACGTAAAGAGAGGCATGATAAGAATCTAAAGACCTATGCGATTCAAGAAGGGGATTTGGTACTAGTATATGATAGTAAATATTATAAATTCCCAGGGAAGTTACAGACAAGATGGGCAGGACCGTTTAAGGTGGTGGAACTCAATTTCAATGGTTCCATGCAAATTCAAGATTTAGGAGAAGAATATGCTCCCGTGAAGGTTAACGCGCTTCGAGTTAAACCATACTTCAAGTGATGTTAGGATGGGAGAAGCCAGACGAGATCCAAGCGAAGTGATGAAGTAGACTCCTTGTACATACATGTATAGTTATATATATATATGCACATATGTAAGCTATGATTTGTGTGTCATAAATATCCTTCCTTGCTAGCTCAAGAATTTTGGACTTCTAATTATTTTTTTTGTGTTGCGCAGAGACTATTAGGAGTTAAGTAACAAAATGGCAGATCAAATTACGCAACTCTACTTGTACGAGCTAAGGATATATTTCTCGGACCAAACGTTCGCTCGCATGGACATAGATGTCGACGACTTTGAGATGGAATACGACGTTGAGGAAGCGCATTGGCTGGTATGCTTTATAAACCAGGGTTTGGGTGTTGCATTTTACATTGAGTGTTTTGAGGAATACCTAGCTCGACATGTAGGATGGGCGGGAGATCGATACTACTATTTTGATCCTTCTAGGGAAATGCCTAACGAGGAAAACGATATCACATGGGCTTGGGCAGATGTGCTAACGCTAAGAAGTGATGACAAAGCTCCTGAAGTTGAGCCTGACTCGCCTTAGAGAAGTTGTCGGGATTCGAGTACGATGTGAGACTACATGAGACATTCCGGGGACTCACATTCTAGGACACCTAGGGATAGGTATACGAGGGACTAAGGCATAGCTGGCTGTAGTTACCTAGTGAAAAGTCAACTCGATGAATACATATGTAGTGTCTGTAATTGAGAGGATGGAGTGAAAAGGTGGTTGATCTGTCAGAGGCTAGAGTGTATATGTTTGCATGCGTGTGTGGGAAAGTGGGAAGTCCCTTTCTTCCTCTCCCTAATTCTCAGGACTTGGGTGAACTAATTAACTATGAAAAAAAAAAAACGAAGAAAAGAAAAGAAAAGAAAAAGGAAGTGTGATGTGTGATCGTACCAATGCGCTATGGTGGGCTAGTAGGTGGGTGGATTTATCCTCGCCGGGTGGTTAGGACCACGAGCCGCAGCTAGTTTCGCCATAGGCTTGGGATGCATATGTTTATGTCTTAGCTATGCGCCATAACGGGTTGGTAGGCAGGTGGAGCCATCGTGGCTAGGTAGTCACGACCACGAGCTGTATCCAGTTTCGTTATGGGCTAGCTGGTATATGTTATGTGTTATCATTGTGTGTTTGGGTGTTGTGCGCTGCATTGCATTGGTAGATGGGTGGAATCAACCTGATCGGGTGGTAAGGTCCACGAATCGCATCCAGTGTCAATGTAGGCCAACGTGTGATTAAAATAAAATTTTCATATGAAGTTATTCCCCACTCCTGAGGGGGAGAGAAAGAGAGGAGAGGGCGATGATCGCCTGGAAGGGAACGTTATTTGCTTGTGTGATTGGTATGTGTTGGCTTGCGACAGATCAGCTCACTTTGGATCAACATTCTTGAAGGCACGGATACTCTATATGTACGTATGGATAAGGCTTTAGCGAGGTAATGCAACGGTCTTGCTTTATAACTCGTGTGCTCTATCTGAGGGTTTTTCTGGTGTGTGGGACACTCCAGGGTTCTGATGTATGTCTTGACTTGCACTCGAGTTTTGATGATTTTTGTAGGACGACGATGGGGATTCTTCGGGAATGTCTAGTCATGGAATGATTGTACATAGCGAATAGTAAATGCCATAATGGGGTATGCATTTTGGGTATTCTTTGCATGTCCTGTTGGATTCATTTCAGTTGTTGTTGTTTATTTCGCTATTTCCAATTCTGTTTTTTGCAATCATAATTGTATGTGTAAGACATGGAAAGGTATGCATGTGTTATTTTGGTTGAAACTATGTTCATATTGGAATGCATGAGCAATTTAATGTATGTGGAATTGGAGTTGCACAATGGTGTATGTTCTTGGATCATTGGAAGTGAATGATTTGTATGTATTCATGAGTAATTTTTTAGCACTAATAGTTTCAACGAGTGCAGGTCCCGCTGGAGTAATGGCCCGATAAAAAGGTATGCGAACCAATTGTAAA
This sequence comes from Ceratopteris richardii, assembly GCA_020310875.1. Classification (NCBI taxonomy): domain Eukaryota; kingdom Viridiplantae; phylum Streptophyta; class Polypodiopsida; order Polypodiales; family Pteridaceae; genus Ceratopteris; species Ceratopteris richardii. Next base: position 36,317,061 of record CM035412.1, on the reverse strand, counting down.
TTGACTTGTTCATGGTTGTTTGGATTTTATTGCAGCAGGAAGGGCTCGTCGAGGACGACTTCGCGAGCAGAAGAGGGGAGTATGTTAGCTGGAAAATTGTTAATGATTATGCACTAACATGTTCCGTTTCGGAGATTTTTTGTACTATAGGTGAGAAGATCCATGCTGAGATGACTAGACATGCATTCATGGGAAAGGTTCAAACTGGTGATGCATGGGGGATTGAGTGTTGCAATAAGAGCTTGATTTGGCCTTGTTCGACATGGGACTGGCATGGGCTGAGGATTCTGCTACTGGTTCATACTTCATTTGCAGATCAGGATGGATCACCACAGAGCATACATGTGCATGGATTCCTGATTTTCCACTCCATTATTCCGAGATAGAGGAAGGAGAGAAATTTTGTTTTGCGAGCACATTTTACATGTGCATATATGACTAGGAATGGTCTCGACACCTGCCTATTATCAGAAAGTGATCTTGTATCTTTGTGAGTAGAGATTGGCTATGTAAATAGCACACGGAATGTATGTAAAAGCTATCATGCCCTTAGTTTAAGTACATGGAATTCCCCTCTTGTAGGATATACACAACATGGGAGTGTCGCACATGCATCCGCATTGTATGAAAATATTCGATTAGATAGTGCACTATGATTGAATGGCCCGACGATAGTGGCTTTATTGAGGTCCTGGAGAGAATACACACATCTTGAAGAGGGCCATTCCAGGCGGTTTCCCTGGCAGATCTGCTAGTGCGGCCACAATTTTAAAAAGCAGCATTTCTGGCCATATTGGGGAGTAAAGACAAGTGGAGGCCATAATCCAAAAATCGATTTCTTTCTGACGGAAGAAACAGAAAAGGGGAGGGGTCCGTTGGTTTTTGTTTTTTGGCTTGTTCTTCAGTTGTTGCTGCAAAAAGGGAGAAGGGTAGAATTGTGTGGAGGATATTGGGGGGGGGGGGGGCAGTTGCACAGAGGTTCGGGGGGAGAGAAGGGAATCGCTTCAGATAGAAAGGGAGATTTTGTATTGATCTTGGAGGAGGGAACTGTTTGGGCCATGCATGCTTAAACACGGAAGACAATTCTGCATAAAAAGGGGAGGCACATCTCGGATCTGAGGGGCGTGTATGCAGAGAATCGACAGAATGAGGAGTCGCGGAGTTTAACGACAGCTGTTCAATGACGGCGACATCTTTTTGACTTCCGCAACCTAACGGATGATGATGACAATACTCTGAGGGCTTATAATATACATACTGAACCCAATGGCAGCAACTTCTTCCATCTCCGTCATCGTACCGCAGTTAGCATCCCCTCCAAAGAATACTCTTGCGGCGAATGTGATGGGCAGATAGTTTCAGACAAGAAGACAGACGAAGAACTGGCAGCACTTTAGTTAACGATTCAAATACATATGTGGCATGGCCTCCTAGTAGAAAAAGCAGAATGGAGGAGACGCGCAACTTATCTGAGGGGATTAATAAAAGAGTGGGCATTTTTCTCAGGCAGAGACTCCATAGATGCTGCTGATTTGGGTGCCGTATGAATGATAGCAGGAGGAAGATTTGATGTACCTGCGCCATCCCTCAAGATCCTACTCCGCATATGGCTTTCCTTCTGTATACATGCTGAAATTCGGAAGATGATGCTATTAACGATGAAGGTGCACGGGTGAGGGTTGAGCTAATTGTATGATTAAGGACTCTATTCTGTTGATGAAAACAAACCAAGTACTGCGATACTTTAACTGGCAGCGCATCTGACATGATTAGGAAAGGCAGATGATTAGGAATTCCGGCATGTTGTTTTCCTTGCGTTGAAACTGATCTGACATGTGCTATTCGATTTTGATGACACTCTTAGTCTTGGCTTTATGATTATAGTTTTGATTGGTTCATGGTATCCTCTGACACACACACAAAAGTGTTGAACGCTGAAAGTTACTTAGAATTATGCTATTAGAATGAAACGCGTAGATTATAATGCATTACTTTTCTTGTCTATTTCAAAAATGCGTGTGCAAGTGTCAATGTGAGAGTGAGTGCAACCGAGTGTGAGTATAAAAAAAAAAAAAAAAAAAAAAAGGGGAAAGGATGAGGCCGTGTACGCATGTAGGGATAAGTGTATACATGGGTGAGTGAGTGTGAATGCATGAGAGGATAGATGTATGTGGGTGAGCATTCGTGGAAGTTGAAGGCAAGTGGGGCGGGTATGCGCATGCATGATTATAGGTGCGAGAAGAGTGTGTAAAAGATAGGTAGCAAGTGAGTGAACATCGGTGTGTTAGTGGGATAATGTAATAGAGTGTGTGTGAGAGAATAGAAAAGTGGGGTTGTGAGTGAGAAAGTTAGAGAAAAAGAGAGTGCATGAGAGTAAGAGGGCTTGGGAGAGCGATAGTGCGTATGTACGAGTGTATACAAAGTAGTGGATTAGAGGTACGATTGTGGCCCCAAGCACACAAGTTGATCAATTCCACGGAGTTTGGGTGAGACATAAGCATATCATCCACACTTTCCCTTGTGTCAAAGAGACAAAACATTTTGGTGCGTTTGCCGGGAACATATGAGCTAGTGCATAGACATAGGAAGATTCCATTGCGAGATAATTGTGGGCTCCAGGTGATCCAATTGGACCGATTTCGAGGGGTTTTGAACAACATAAAGGCTTCCACAATCATCTTTTCCGTGGGCTTTAGAGCCGATTCATTTGGTGCGTTTGCCGGGAACATATGAGCTAGTGCATAGACATAGGAAGATTCCATTGCGAGATAATTGTGGGCTCCAAGTGATCCAATTGGACCGATTCCGAGGGGTTTTGAACAACATAAAGGCTTCCACAATCATCTTTTCCGTGGGCTTTAGAGCCGATTCATATATATATGTGTGTGTGTGTGTGTGTATATATATATATATATATATATATATATATATATATATATATATATATATATATATATATATATATATATATATATATATATATATATATATATATATATATATATATATATGTGTGTGTGTGTGTGTGTGTGTGTGTGTGTTGAAGAATCACTCACGAATTTGACATACAAACAGACATATAGAAAAAGAAAGATAAAGAGAAGCGGAATCAAAATATTCAGAAAATCAAAAGCCTTAGTGAAGGGACAAATTCACGACCGTTATGTACAGCACAAGATCTTCCAGAATCAGAGTTTGTTAGAGTTCGTTACACCGAATCAAACTGTATATAAAGAGAGAACGTGCAAGCAAGTATGAGTAAGAGCATGAGTGTGAGAAAGCGTGCGAACAAGAACGTGCGTGAGTAGAGTGTGCACTTTAAATAGAGCGCATATAGAGGTCAAGAAGTAGAGGAGAAGTTTTTCAAAAGACGCCAGAGATCGTGTATGTACAGATGAATAACAGAAACCTGAAATGTCAGGTATTCATCTGAGAGAGATGGTAATAAGAAACTACTCAGTGTAGGAGAGTTTCTATAGCTTGAGCAAGAAGAGGCCAAGCTAGTTTGTACACATCTTCTCTAATAGAAAACACATGTTCATGTGGAAGTTTGCACGCACTGTTCGTATGTGAAGAAACCTGAGTATTTTCGTGTTACGGTTTAAAGTCAGTTAACAGTTACAAATCGTTCAGTAAACATGTTTTCGGTACCTTCTCTGTAAACAAATATTTTGGTCAATTACAATTGTCTCAGTAAATGCAGTTTCGGTCAATTACAGTTGTCTCAGTAAACGCATTTTCGGTCAGTTACAGTTTTCTCAGTAAACGTGTTTTCCGGTAGAACAACGAAGTATATCTCGCAAAATAAATTAAGGCTTTGTATGAGAGATAGCTTATCTTATAGCTAGACATCTCTACTATCAGTTCGTCAAAGACTTCGGTGAAATGGATATGTACACACAGTACAAAGTCTAATAGGAAAGAGTCATTCTGAACTGGTGAAGTTTTCCTTAAACTTCAGAAACAGTTCATTCAGTGAAGGAAGTTTACGCATCACTTCCTTAATTCATGTATATTCACTTGAAGTAATTACAAACAGAATAGGAGTTGATTCCGGTATAATTACGGTGACAGTCTGGTGACAGTCTGGTAAAGCTCCAATGAATTTTTCAGTAAATTCAAAATGCAGTCTTATATGTTTGAGTAGCAGTAACCTTGCTAAGCTATTGTTGATTATGGAGGTGTTCTAATATAACTCTAGCTTAGCATCTTTTCGGTGGCGCGGCGAATTCCGCAAGCTTAACAAGGTTCAAGCCTTTGCCGTGACGGCCATCAATAAGTGGGTTCAGAGCGAGTTAATCACCAACAATTGGTATCAGAGCCGTGAGATCTAAGAAGAGGGTTCAGAGGCGGTTAACCACACAAGTGGTAACAGAGCAAAAAGATTCTCAAAAGGCAAACGGAAGTGAAGATACAAGAGAATTCAAAGAACCTTCATAAAGGAAGGAGAAAGCTAACAAACGGCATCAAGAAGTATTCCGAAGTCATTTTCAAGGTAAAGGTTTACAAAAGGTAAAACCCTTTAATATTACACTCACAGGAAGTAACAGAAACAAGAAGATCATGGCAGATCATGTCCAAATTGATAAATTGGATAGAGATAATTATAGCGCATGGGTAATGCGCATGGAAGCCTTACTTATGAGTAAGGACTTAATGATGTATGTGACCGGAGAAGAAAAGAAGCCGACTTTCGAAGATGATAGTCAACCGAAAAAAGAAGAATTAGAAGCCTTGAACCTGTGGCAGAAGAAAGATGCAACGGCAAGAGCTTACATTTATAATACCGTTATAGATCATCTACTACCGCACATTAGAGGTCTGGAGAAAGCGGAGGACATATGGAGTGCGTTGGAAGATCATTTCCAAAATACTACGAAAGCTAGGAAGGCTAGCTTATGGTCCGAATTCACAACGTTCAAAAAGAAGTCGAATCAAAGCATTAGTGAACTAAGATGAAGGATCTAGCAGATAGTCTTGGATCCATAAATGAAGATGTCGAAGATCACAGATTGATAGCGCAACTGCTAACAGGGTTGAGAGGAGATGAAAGGTGGAAACCTTTCGTACTCTCAACTGAACTTTCTTTAAATCATTTTGTACCAGATTTAATTCAGTTGCTTGGTTTGATGCTCACATATGAGCAAGACCTGAAAGGAGATGGAGATAAAGGACGAAGTTCTGCATTGTACATGAAGAACAAGAAGAAAGCAGATAAAGGCAAGTCAAAAGATGAAGAAGAGTCGAGTTCTCAGGCTTATTATGCAAGAGGTAAAAGCACCGGCAGAGGAAGAGCGAGAGGTTCTGGAAGAGGAAGAGGTAGCCAAAATATCAACAAGAAGGCTTGCTGGATTTGTGGATTAAGTAATCATCTGGCTCATGATTGCTGGCACAATCAACAAGGATCAAATCAAAATCAGAACAGTATTAGCAGAGGAAGAAGCGGAAGATATCAGAGAAACTTTCAAAGAGGTAGACAGAATCAAAGAGGAGGCTATGGTAGAGGTGGAGCAAGAAGTTGGGGATAGAATCAATCCTACAACACCACCAACACCAACTACGCAAATGACACACAGAATGAAACTCATACATCATTGATGATGAACTCAATCAGCACGTCAGATAACGAAGATCTAAAGGTATTTTACATTGACTCCGGATGTTCTAATCATTTGTCAAGAAACATAGAACTGATGTCAGAATTGGAAAAAGGTAGTTCCAATCATACTGTTCAAACAGGTGACAATACGAGGCATAGTGTACATTCAATTGGAAAAGTGAAATGTAAGAGTGGAGCAGATTTGCTAACCAATATTTTGTATGTTCCGACAATACCGAAAAATGTAATTAGTGTGGCACAGATAGTTGAGAAAGGTTTTCAGGTCAGATTTACAAATGAAGGAGTATTTGTAGAAGATCCTGAGAATACAGTAGCTTATGCTTATGTACCGTCACAACTCAGACATAAGCTTGAACCAAAAGCAGAGAAATATGTGTTCCTCGGATATGATGAAAAGCAGATGGGTTACAGGTTATGGAGTCCTCTAACAAAACAGTTCACTATTTCCAGAGATGTTACATTTGATGAACAGAAAAGCTGGTATACAGATCAAAGTCACACAACTAAAGAATTTGAAGAAGAAGTAAGAAGAAAAGAGAAAAGAAAATCAATTGTACAGGTGAATAGAGATGAAGACTATATGCAGGCAAGCACGTCCAGGATCGGATCAGGAGATGAACAGGGATTTGATGAAGATGTGTATTCAGATACACATGAAGAATTTGAACCAAGAAGGTCAAACAGGGTAAGGAAATAACCAACAAGGTATTCTTATGATACTTCGTACATAAATCAGAAAAATTATGCATATATGGTCAAAGATGATGAAGAACCTCAGAACTATGATGAAGCTAAAGGTAAGAAGCAATGGGAAGAAGCAATGGAAGAAGAGTTTAGTGCACTAGAAGAGAACAAGACATGGGAACTTGTTCCTAAACCAAATGGTAAGAAAGTAATTGGAAATAAATGGGTTTTCAAAGTTAAGAAACTTGCAGATGGAAGGATAGCCAGATACAAAGCCAGACTGGTTATCAAGGGCTATGCTCAGACGCATGGCATAGATTATGATGAGACGTTCAATCCGGTGGCAAAGATGTCAACCATAAGGACATTGATTGCTATAGCAGCATCCAAAGGATGGAAGCTAAGTCAGCTGGATATCAAGAATGC
>CM035412.1:36167831-36305331 GCA_020310875.1 Ceratopteris richardii | reverse complement strand
AAAGGTAAATGGAGCTCATCTACTAGTAAGCAAAAATATGCAATTGTTGCACATTCGAAGAAGGAAGACAAAGATGAGAAGAAATCAGAAAAGCAAAATTGTTTTGCAAATACTGTAAAGCAAATGATCATGTCATTGAGAACTGTCAAAAACTGGCTGCTAAAGAGGCAAAGAAGAAAGAGGTCGAGATGGTGGTTGCAGAGGCCTCTACACCGAAAACAGAGTCTGCTAATCTTGTGCAGAATAAAGAATGGGCATTTACTACTGTTTGCAATTTTGACCCATCTTCTCATGAGCAACGTATGTCTATGGTAGACTTAGATGTTTGGTATTTTGATAGTGGGGAAACCAAACATATTACCTCGCAGCACATTTTCTTCACTTCACTCGAGCCTTCCCCTATAGGGAATACTGTCACATGCGCCAACAACTACTCTTATCGTGTCAAGGGAGTTGGTAATTTCATTTTGACTACTATTGATGGTAGTTCTTTCACTTTGTCAGATGCTTTATTTGTGTCTGGGATCAAGAAGAATCTGTTATCAGTTTCGATTTTAGCCAAGATTATCTTGGTTGTGAAATTTGTTGGACAGATGTATAGTTCATGATCTATCAAATAGCAATATGATTATAGCTTATGGCATTTTATATCGTGGCTTGTATAAGCTCATAGACTGAAAGATCTATGAACGATTCACCATGTGGAATACATGATTCTCATGCTATGTCAGATGCAAAGCTTTGGCATGCATGCTTTGGTCATCTGAATTTTGCTAGTTTGCTATGCCTTTAGAAATCTAAAATGGTGTCCTCTTTGCCCAAACTTGAGGCACCTAGAAAACATGTCTGTGAAGGCTGTATTTTGGGAAAAATGCAGCGTTCCTCCTTTTCGAAAGATGGTTCAGTTCGAGCTACTCAGAAATTGTAGCTTGTTCACAATGATATCTTTGGTCATATGCAGACACCCTCTTTTGCATGCATGGGTATATCCATTGAAGGCAGAGTCGGAAGTGTTTATGTGCTTCAAAATTTTTTTGGTTTTGGATAAAATCTGTCAGCATCTAAAATGGGCACCCTCTCTTCTGATCTAAGGGGGAATATATGTCTTCTCACTTTAATGCATTTCTGGCTGAACCTGGGATAAAACATCAGTGTACAGTGTTGAATATACCTCAATAGAATGGAGTTGTTGAATGGAAGAGTAGGTCACTCATGGAGATGGTGACTTGTCTGGTCAAGAGTCAAGTTTTACCACATAGTTTCTGGCTTGAGGTTGTCATGTGTGCAACATATGTACTTAAATAGTGTCCCACTAAATCACTATAGTCTATCACTCCATACGAGGCTTGGCATGGTCGCAAGCCATCAGTTGCTCATCTGCATGTTTTTGGTTATCTGGCATATGCATTAGTGCCTAAACAACATCACAGGAAATTGGATGATAAAGTAGTAAAATGTATTTTTGTTGGGTACAGTTCTGAAAGCAAAGCCCATCATCTGTATCATCCACAGACTAGACATATTTTGGTTAACCATGATGTTGTTTTTGTGGAAGATGCTATTCAACCTTTACTTTCATGTACGAAGGAGTATTTACATGTTGCACTTGTTGATGAGAGAGCTGATATTGAGGAGGCAAAAGATATGCCAAAATGGTTGGCGCAAACTTTACGTGACAACAAATTAGATGCACCTCTATCATATCATACTCGATCAGGCTCTCACAGTGCCCCTTTTGCATCAGATTGCTATGCAATGGCTGCATCTAGTCTTTGTGATGAGAATGAGCCTGTTTCGTTTGATGAAGCAAAAAACTCTAAAAATTGGATGGCTGCTATGCAATCAGAATATGATGCTATCATGAAAAATGGTACTTGATCTTTATGTGACTAGACTCCTGGCAAGAAGGCCATTGGCACTAAGTGGGTATACAAGCTGAAGTGAAGCCTGATGGAACAATTGACATGTATAAGGCTAAGCATGTTGCAAAGGGTTAAGCCCAGGAAAGAGGCATTGATTTTGATGAGACCTTTGCACCTACATGCCGAATCACTACTACTCATAGCATCTGTGCACTTGTAGCTCATCATGGTTGGAATGTAGATCAGTTGGACATTAAAACTTAATTTTTGAATGGTACTTACATGAAGAAGTGTATGTTTTTCAGCCCTGTGGTTTTGTGCAAAAAGGGCATGAAAACCAGGTGTGCAGGTTAAAGAAGGCATTATATGGTTTAAAGCAAGCACCACGTGCTTGGTATGAAAAGATACATGCCTATCTATTGCACATGGTTTTGAGAACATTCCAACTGAAAGCACCTTATATGTCAAGCGTGCTAACGATGTGCTTCTGATCATTGTTGTGTATGATAATGACGTACTGCTCACTGGTCCTCATGACGAGCATATTGCTGATTTCAAGGCTGATTTGCATGCCTCATTTGAGATGTCTGATTTGGGGTGTTTGCACCATTATTTGGGCATTTGGTTTATGCAAAGTGATGGCGGAATAGCTTTGTGTCAAATAGAAATATATTAACACATTATTGCAACATTTTGGCCTTGAACACTGTAAACCTATTGCCACTCCTATGGAGACATGTTTACGATTGAGTCTTCATGATGCTGCAGATGCATTTGATGCTGTTCTCTATCAGTAGGTGAAGTATTTCGATGATGATGCACCACAGTGCATTCTCCTTCTCGAGAGCTCCACAATGATATCCGTGGGGTAGAAAACCAAGCTCCTAGGGCCGCACATAGTACTCCGCACAGAGGCTACAGAATACACAGTAAACCACAATACACAGGGAGCACAAAGATAGACTTCTTAGGTGTTACAAATGCGTTTGAACTTATAGTCTGTGACTGACCATGCCACTATATGTTTTATTAAAGAACATATACAAAGAAGTGTCCGATGGCCATTTGGCCTTTCATATGGACACTAATGATAACAATCTCCCACTAAAGGCCAATATGGCTAAAGTAAATATGGGAGAAAAATAAGGAATGATAAAGAATACCTGAGTGTCAATATACAAACTATAGCTCCCACCTGATGGGCATGTTACATAGTATACAAGTGACTATGTAAGATCATGAATCAAGTAACCCCTATCAAGTGACAACAGTGTCAAAAGCTATCCTGTGGTAGATCTTTAGTCAAAGCATCTGCAACATTATCTCGAGTGTGAAACTTCTCAAGAATAATGGGCTCAGTGGCTAAGAAATCTCTAATGAAGTGGTACCTCACCTCAATGTGCTTGGTCTTTGCATGATGGACCGGATTCTTACCAAAAGCAATTGCACTCTAACTATCACTGAGCAAACGAGGTACATGCTGAGGTAAACCCATATCACAAGCAAGACGAGAAAGCCACAATGCTTTCTTACATTCCTCACTTGCTACAACATACCCTGCTTTTGTGGTGGAAACAGTTGTACATTCTTGAAGACGAGATCTCCAAGAGATAGCACCTCCAGCAAAATGAAAAATGACTCTGATGTAGAATTACGGTTGTCTACACAACCAGCATAGTCAGAATCTATGTAACCAATAATGGATCCTTTCCCTCTACCTAAGCATAGACACTTGCCCTTAGTGCCACTCAGATATCTTAAAATCCTCTTGATCGCTTCCCAATGTTTCTTGCCAGGATTAGACATATATCTGCTCACAACTCTCACTACAAATGCAATGTCTCGTCTCCTAGCTACCATAGCATACGTGAGACTACCAACAGGTGACTGATAGGGAATTTTGGTCATGAATTCCTTTTCCTCATCGGATTTGGGGCAATCATCCTTGCTCAACTTCACATATGTGGGTAAAGGTGTACTCAATGCCTTTCCACCCTTCATATTGAACATGTGAAGTACTTTGGATATGTACTCACCTTGAGACAAGTATATGCATCTTTTACTCCTATCACGAGTAATGCGCATGCCAAGAACATGTTTGGCATCCCCCAAATCCTTCATATCAAATGTCTGAATCAACTTCTTTTTGAGAATTGACAAGTAATAAGAGGACTTCCCTGCAATTAACATATCATCGACATAAAGTATCAAGCATATGAAGCTACCATCTAAGCATATCTTTGTGTAGAGACAATGATCCTCATTGCTTTGAGCATAGCCTTGAGACTTCATAAAAGCATCAAACTTTTGGTACCATTGTCTAGGGGATTGTTTAAGTCCATAGAAGCTCTTCTTGAGCTTACAAACTAGACTTTCCTTGCCAAGGACTACATAACCCTCTGGTTGTTCCATATAGATCTCATTTGTAAGATCTCCATGCAAGAAAGCAATTTTCACATCCATATGAACCAGCTCTAAGTCCTCCATTGCAATGAAACCAAGCAACATGCACAGGGTAGTCATCTTGACCATTGGAGAGAAGATTCCCTCAAAATCAACACCATGTTGTTGCTTAAAACCCTTTGGAAAAAGTTTTGCTTTATACTTTGGAGAAGCACTATGTGATGTGAATTTTAGCTTATATACCCATTTACATGGTAAAGCTTTCCGGCCCTTTGGAAAAGGTACTAAATCTGAAGGACCATTCTTGTGAATAGAAGCCAACTCACTCTTCATGCCATGCTCCCACTTGACATGATCCTCTATCTACATAGCTTCTTTGTAGCAAGAAGGCTCACCAACATCAGTTAGCATAACACAATCTAAACCTGGAACATATCTATCAGGTGGATGTGAGACACGCGTAGAGCGTCTCAATGGTTGCTGAACAGGAACATATGCAGACTCATCTAATCGGACATTCTCTTGAACATCCCTATGTGCAACATTTTTATGCATGCTAGTTGGAGGACTAGTATCCTCAAACACCACTCTTCTCACTTCAACCTCCTTAATGGGCTGCTTATGCATCTTAGACTCATTGAAAATGACATCACTACTTTTGATCACTGACCACATTTCACGATCCCATAAGCGATATCCAAATTGTTCTTCTCAACCATATCCAAGAAAAATGCATTTCTTTGACTTATGGTCCAACTTTTGTCTATGATTCTTGGGTATATGAACATATGATTCACACCCAAAAACTCGAAGATGATCATAAGATGGTGGCTTCCGTGTCCACAACTCTTGTGCCACTTTCAGACCTTTGGTAGTACTAGGTGGGAGGTTAATCACACGAACCACAATCAATACTGCTTTTTCCCAAAAGCCTTGTGAGAGGTCTGCGTGATGCAACATAGAAACTACTCTATCTTGAATAGTACTATTCATCCTCTTAGCTACACCATTCTGTATTGGGGTATAAGGAGATTTAAACTCTCTATGAGTCCCTTTAGACTGATAGAAAATGCTGAATTCATGTGAGGTATACTCACACCCATTATCTGAACATAAAGCCTTAAGCTTAGTTTCTTTTTCGGTCTCAACTGAAGCAAGCCATTTTCTGAAAGTGGGGAATACCTCATCCTTCGATTTGATAGGATATACCCAAACTTTTCTAGCAGCATCATCTATGAAAGTGATAAAGTAAAGAGAACCACCTAAGGACCTAGTGGGCATAGGACCACATACATCTGTATGAAAGAGATCTAAAGGATGAGTTGAAGAGTCAATGTATGTTCTATGCACATTTTTGGTTTGCTTTCCATATTGAAATGCTCAAAAAATTAAAAATAATAGAAAGATAACACATGTAAGTAGCTTTAATGAGAAAAAATTTCCATTCTACTACAAGATATATGGCCCAAATGACCATGCCCAATACAAGCCATAGGCTATTCAGTAACAGCTAACAAGTGTTCTTTCTATGATACAAATAAAGGATAAAGTTAGCCAACTTTTCTTCCTTTTGCAATAACCATATTGCCTTTTGATATACGAAAGGACTGAGCATAGAAGACCACCTTGTAACCAAGGTCATCAAGTTGACCAACTAACATTAGACTGCATGATAATTGAGGTGCATGTCGTACATTATGCATAATAAATTTTGAATCATCAATGAATTGCACAACGACATCTCCAATGCCCACAACATCACACTGGTAAGAGTCAGAAAGTCTCACGATACCAAGAGAATTTGCTGCATAATTAGAGAACCATTCTCTGTGTGGTGTCACATGGAAAGAAGCACCAAAATCTAGCCGCCATGTATGGGAAAGAGAATCAACCATAAGAGCCTCAATTGGCATAATACTATCAAGTCTCAACACATCAGCATCATAAAAAATAACATTAATTTCTTCAATCTTCACAGTTGAAGTAGATGGTGCAGGTAACTGTTTAACATGCCCATCAATATTTTGTCCTTTACCTTTAGCATTCTTTAATGCATAACAGTCTTTCTTCATGTGTCCTTTCTTATGACAATAATGGCAATTGATATCTATTGAGCCCATAAATGTCATGTTGGTCAAAGTCAACCATAGTCAAAATCAACTACAGTCAAAGTCAAAAGGTCAAAGAAAAACTTGTCAAAGTCAACATGTTCAAGGTCAAAGTCAACATGGGTGAAGTCAAAGTGTTCAAAGTTGGAGGGTCAAGGTGCACAAGTAGTGCACAATTAATTGTTCACAAAGGGTATAATTGCAGAAAGTGGTTGCAGGTTGCAAGGTATTTTTGTAATTTCTCTAAGGTTCAAGGTGTTTTTAAAGTGTTTTGGAAGGTTCAGGTGAACCCTCTCTTAGTTGCACAAGTGAAGAATTAAGAAGCAAAATGTGAAGGTATGTGAAGCGGCAGCGTACGCAGAAGTGAAAGTGTGGCCCCCCAATTAAATTTTTTGTTTTAAACTAATGTCATTACAGGACAAAACAGGGATTCATTGGCTGCCCACTTTTAGAGACAATCTTGGGACATCAAAGTGAGCACCAAGATACTCTTGCAGTTAGGAGCATACATGAATCGACACTCAAATCAAGGAAAGGACAATTCTTGGAGGACTAAGCAAGAGTAAGCAAGGTGAGCATAGTCTAAGCTAGGAAGAGAGGGCAGTGCAAGAGACACACAGTGTGCGATGCAGAGAAGTGAAGTGCAAGGTGTGCATGAAGATTGACTAAGGAAGTGTGCAGAGGAGTGCTAAGCTTACAACCAAGGATCCCAAGGTCCCATTGAAGCTGTGCGCGTGCCGACAGAAGGCGTCCATCCTCCCCCTTATTGGAAGCTTGTTGCAAGGTGTGCACAAGTGCAGGCTTGGAGAAGGTGGAGGTCTGGTGCAGAGAAGGCCGGCAACAACAAGACCCTTGGGTATTTGGTATTTTTGTGATTGAGCACTCTGTGGGATTTTGTAGAGAAGCATTGGATTGTATTGTGCATCACCATTGTATTTGTCTTCTTATAATCAATCGACAGAGGCTTCCAGTGTGTATATTTCTTCTTGTCTTTCCCTTTTCTCCTACAAACACTCAAATCCCTTCTTGTCCAAGAATCCCCCAACAAAATTTGGCACGCACGGTGGGACTCCAAGGAGATTTGGGCATAGGAGAAGCCAAATGCAAAGGGTAGAAGAGTTCAAGTGCCGACAATACTACTTCATTGGACTAAGAGGTAAATATTCTTATCAATTATCTCATACTAAGAGGACTATGAATAGCTCATGACCGCAACCTGGTCCCAAACATTGAGGGTCACCTGCAAAGCTACAAGAAAGGCTGTTAGAAGATCCTCCAGTCCTTTTTCGTCAACCTCATCAGTAAAGAGCATGGCAGGTCAGGTAGATTTGGAAACTCTTCTATCAAGATTAAATATAAAATCTCCTTCTTTCAAAGGCTTAGCTCAAGAGGATCCGGATGAGCATATTAGGAGGTTTTTAGCACTATGTAAAACAAGAGGCTTGATGGGAAGAGAGGATGCCTTTTTGATACTCTTCCCTACCACATTAGAAGGGTTAGTAGATAAATGGTTCAGCCAGTTTGTTGAGAACCATTTCACCACTTGGGACTTAATGAAAGATGCATTTAGAACTCAATTCCATCATGGAAATACTAGAGAGATCATCATAGAGGAATTAGAAAACTTGAGATTGGGTCCAGGTGAAAAGTTCCCAGAGTTTTTAACAAGGGCCAATGCACTAATGGCTAAGTTGCCAGATCCACCACATGATTTTTTTTATTAAGAAATGGTTAGCTAAGCCACTTCCAGTAACCACACAATGTAAAATCAAGGAATTAGTGTTGCCAATAGCCTCCATAGAGGAGTTCATTAGTATAGCTACATGACTGGAGCAAATAAGGCAAAAATATGGAGCAAGCTCTTCTCAACTACCCTATTTTACAGAAATGGAGGATCTAGTAATCTAGCTAAGGAAAGAGCTGGAGGGCTTAAAAAGGAATAAGCCCCATAAAGAGGAGGAGAATGCAGTTACTCAGTTGAGGAGGGAGATAGAGGCATTGAAGCTACAAAAGGAAGAGGACACCCAAGCAGAGGAATTGGCTCAGCTTCGACAAGAGTTGCAGGAACTGAAAGGGGGTGGCATCAAACGTGGGCTATGGTGTACCATGTGCAGCAAGCGAGGTCTTGTAGTAAGTGAATGTGCTCTGTTAAGTGTAACTTGCCAACTATGCAGGAAAGCTAGTCATGAGGCCCAGGAATGCCAATCAAGAGGAATGCCTGCAACAACATATTGGACACAAGGAGGCCCTATCACCAACAAATGTGATGGTGGCTACACCTAACCCTAGACAGAGGAATAACTTTGGAAATGGGCCTAGGAGGCCAATTATTTGTTTCAGATTTGGAGAATGTGGGCACTACCAAAGTAGGTGTACTCTACCAGAAAATGCCCCTCCTTGCAAGAACTGCCTAGAGGCCAGAGACCACTATACTAATTGTTGTCCTAAGAACCAATCATCTTCATCTGGGCCACACATTCAAATGATTTCTGTGTGTAAAGAAGAAATAATGGATCAAGTCCATGTGCCATCTCCATCTACTAGGGTGGTGCAGTTAGAAGAAATTGAATCTTTTATAGTGCAGACAAAGAGCAAAGCGAATCAGAAGCTTCACGCCTACTCAAGTACCAGTGATGCCATTGGACATGCATAAACTTGAGTAGGCGTGAAGCTTCTGAAGGAATCAGAAGCTTCACGCCTACTCAAGTTTATGAAAAAGGAGGTTAGTATTTTTGATTTAATAAAGATGGATGTGAAATTCAAGTCAGAACTCTTGCAGATAATTGATGAGGCTTCCACAACAAGTTTAGTGGCAAAGGCTGATGTTATGCATAAAAAGAAAATTGCAAGGGAAGCACCCCTCACAGATTACAAGAGCCCACGGCTAACAGTCTCTATCAAAGGTCATGAGTTTCAAAGAGTTATTATGGATGGTGGTTCTGACATTAATTTGATGCCTGAACATACCATGAAAAAAATTGGACTACATCCTTCAAGACCTGCCAACTTCACTATAACACTAGCAGACCAAAGTACAATCAGACCTATGGGAGTAGTCCCTAACATTCGGATGGAAGTACAAGGTAACACATTTGTCTTGGACTTTGTAGTTATAAGACTACCAAATGTGCATGGAGGGTTTCCTCTATTAATTGGAAGACCCTGGCTAAGACATGCTAGTGTAATACATGATTGGGGCAAAGATACCATGTGGGTCCAACAGGAAGGTGCTGAATTAAGACAATTATTGTTGGAAGAAGGTCCCGATCAACAAGGATATACCAACATGATGCAATCGGTTGGTATACACATAGATATGGACTATGTAGACAATCAAGAAGGTAAGGAAGTGGGTCTATATGATGAAGACAATATGCTCACATGGTTAGAGGTAGGGAATTCTTTTCCTTGTTTTGGAATTTTTCCATCTAACTCAGACAGAGAAGAAGGGTACTTAGAAAAAGAGGAAAAAATCCAAGTAGTTGGGCTGGGAGAGCCAACAACAGACCACAGAAGGGGAAAGAAATCTCCTTTATACAACCATATAGAGGAATCTGTTTCTGTGGATTGCAACCAAAAGGAAGGTTTAAAATTAAAAGGTAAGAATAAGATTATAGAAGAGGATTCATTACCATCGAAGCTATGTGGGACAATGCAACTAACGATGCTACTCAGGAAGGACTTACAGATAGCATTGTAAACAGACATCTAGTGAAAGAGGTTCAGTTGGGCAATGAGGATCAGGGACATCCCATTTTACTAGCCACATGGATAGGAAATCATCCGGAGGTGCTCTTAAAGGTAACCTCTTTCATGAAGTCATTTGCAGACATCTTTGCTTGGCACTATAAGGATTTAGAAGGAGTACCAACTAGTTATGGAGAGCACAAAATCCCTCTCATTGAAGGAGCAAAACCAGTGCGAGGTAAGAGTTATAGGCTGAATCCTAAATATGCTGAAACTGTTTATTTGGAAATTCAGAAAATGGAAGATGCATGAATTATCATCCCTGTAGAGCATTCAGAATGGCTATCTCCTATGGTAATTGTTCCAAAGAAAAACACTAACAAGATCAGAATCTGTGTGGACTTTAGAGCATTGAACAAGGTCATCATCCCAGATGGATTTCCTCTGCCATTTGCTGAACAGGTCATAGAAGAAGTAGCTGGGCATACACTTTACAACTTCATGGATGGATTCAGTGGATATAATAAAATATCCATCCACCCTGAGGATCGAGAGAAGACTGCATTCATTACACCTTGGGGAACTTATGTATATTTAAAGATGCCATTTGGTCTGAGAAATGCCCCAGCTACGTTCAATCGAACAGTTAATCTCATTTTTGGACCATTGCTGCTAGAATCTCTCAGAATTTTCATGGATGATTTTTCATCCTTTTCAGGTACTCTTGCAGAGACTCCATTGGATTGTTTGGAAAAGCATCTGATTCAATTACAACAAGTTTTTAAGAGGTGCAGAGAAACAAAGTTGAAATTGAACCCAAATAAATACCGTTTTCTGGTGACTAAAGGTACCCTCCTAGGACATGTGGTATCCTCCAAAGATATGGCACCTGACCGAGACAAAATTATAGCTATATTAAAGTTACCTAGACCTAAATCTCCAAAGGAGATTCAAAGTTTTCTAGGACATATAGGGTACCACCTGAGGTTTATTAAGATGTATGCAGAAATAGCCCGACCATTGGCTAGGCTTACAGGCAAGGAAGTACCTTTTAAATGGGAGGAAGAGGAGGAAAAATATATCAAACATTAAGATCAAGGTTAGTAGCTGCTCCCATTCTGATCACACCTGAGTGGTCAAAAGTTTTTCATATACATGTAGATGCTAGTGCATATGCAATGGGGACAGTCTTGAGTCAACACAACGAAGAATACAAAGTGGACATACCAATTCAATATGCCAGTCAAATTTTGACCAAGGCTGAGAGGAATTGTAGCACAATTGAAAGGGAGGCCTTAGCCATGGTTTTTGCTGTCCAAAAGTTTCATCATTACTTGCTAGGAGACAAATTTGTTATCATAACTGATCATTAGCCACTCAAATACTTACTGAACAAACCACAAGCAAATTGGAAGGATATGGAGGTGGTTGGTGCTGTTCTAGGAAGTTGATTTTTTTGTAGTCCATAGACCAGGTAAAGAAAATGTTATGGCAGACCACTTATCCAGGATCAACATGATGGATCAAGCAATTGGAGTAAATGATGATTTTCCAGATGCTAATCTGTTTGCGGTACAAGCTCAAGGTTGGTATGAGGACATCAAGAATTTTATTAAAACTGGATTGTATCTGGAGAAGGCAAGTGCTGTGCAAAGGAAGAGACTGCTAATCAAAAGCAAACCTTCTACCTTCATTGAAGGAAAATTATATAGACAAGAAAAAGATAACAGGGTTAGGAAGTGCATGGAAGAAGAAGAAGTGAGGGAAGTTCTTAGATCTTCACATGAAGGAACAGGTGGTGGGCATCTTCTAGGACACATTATGAGTCAGAGGATCCTTGATGCGGGCTTACAGTGGCCTACATTATACAAAAATGCAGAGGAATGGGGAAAGGTGTGTGATGTTTGTCAGAGGTGTGGACCAAAGCCAACAAAGCAAAGGCACAACCCCTTGATTATTTCCACTGCTTGGCAACCATTTGAGAAGTGCGGGCTAGCTTTTGTAGGGCCCATCTACCCTCCGTCAATTCCAAAAAGAGAGAAGTATCTATTAATCGCAATAGACTATGCGACAAAATGGGCTGAAGCTATTGCTTCCCCTGACTGCATCACTCAAACTATTGCTGATTTCATTTACAGTAGCATCATTTGCAGGTTTGGATGTCCACTTGAAATTTGTACAGACCAAGTACTCATTTTGTGAATAAGGTCCTACAAGAAATTTTCAACAGGTACAAAATTCTACATAGGACCTCTTGTGCCTATTATCCAAGAGCTAATGGACATGCAAAATCTAGCAACAAGGTATTACTTGCCATGTTAAGAAAGGAGTGTATGTTACAACCCACTTACAGGGGCATTGCTTATCAAGGTACCCTATGGGCATATCGATTAGCTTACAAAGAGGCTATTGGATATTCTCCATTCCAACTGGTTTATGGGATATTGCCTATTGAACCCTTTGAATTTCTACATGGATCATCAAAAGTAGATTTCATGCAGGGAAAAAAAGATTGTGGTGTCTCTCAGAGGCTTGGAGCACTGCATAAAGTGGAGGAGATACGCCTACATGTTGCAAAACAATTGACAGAGACTCAGATGAAGAAGAAGGAGGCACATGATCGGAATATGTGGAACAAAAACTTACAACCAGGCATGTTAGTTCTTCTCCATAGACCTCAAATCCAAACACAAGTGAGGGGAAAATGGCTTCCACACTGGGAAGGACCTTATCAAGTTAAAACAATGCTGAATTGGGGTGCAGTGGAGTTAGAGACGTTAAAAGGAGAAGCCCTGCCATTGGTCAATATATCACGGCTCAAGGCCTATCATCAGCACAACTGAAGATTCATGGATCACCTGGAACCTGCAAAATTTGTCCAGGTTGTACATGAAAGAACTTGGAGAAGCTTGTCGAAGGTAGAAAAGTGCGTTTCGAAGCGATGAAGTTTGGTCAAGCCAACCGGCACAAGACCAGCCCTTGAGCTTTTGGAGACTCAAATAGACCTTATAGGCATGCTATAAGTGCAAAGAAACACACTATGTACCTTGGAGCATCAAGGAGAATGAGTCGATACAAAACAGATAGGTTCGCGGGTCGACTAGCTCAAAAAACTTACTATCTATGGAAGAGACAATGAACTTCAAATGCCCATAGCGACCAGCGTGATTACAATTAGAAAAAATCCTTTTATGGGAGTGATACACATAGGGTTGAGTGTATGAAATGCACAAAAGTATAAGGAATAAGCAAAATATGCTATAGGAATGAATGCGACATACACCGGTGGTACCTCCTATTTTTCAGGAATACGCAGAGATTAACCCCGAGGCAGAAAAACTGAGATTTCTCCAAATCTGCTGAACCAAATGCTTTGAAAATTTACAGGCATAAACTAGACACTGATACCTTTCCAATGAGTCCTCTTGCACTCAAATTGGAGCTCTGAGGAGAGAGCAGCAGCCTCTGCAAGATTACTGTTGGCGAAGAAGATGATGCAGAAAATTGAAGGAGCAAGACAATGATGGTCACAAGTGTATGTATGTTGCTTCCATGTAATGTACAAGTGATTTCAACTCCTTATATAGCCTCTAGGAGTGTTCCATGACTTTTACAACTTGAATTTGAATTCAAATGAAGGTGGGAATGGTTGTTGGAGGGAATCAATTCACTTCCCTACAATCTAGGAAAAGTGAAGATCTTGATTGATCTACTTTTAGGTGATTGATTGCTTGATTGAATGCAACTTCAACCACCAAAATTTCGTGGGATTTTGGCCCTAAATTTGTACCTTTACATGTGTACAACTCAAGGCTTTTACAACGGTAAATGAGCCATCAAAATATTCTCAAAAAATACAATAAATGAGCATATGAAAAAGAACTCTCCGACGGATATTCTTTCGACGCGATAGCCTTTGATGTAGATCAAATCCACCTCAAGCATAGTGTAAGCTTGATGTTCCAACAGCTCCCCCTCAAGCTAAAGTATGCTTGAGTCTTCATTCTCTGATAGGCTGAATACCTGCCATAGCTTTGAATCTACAAAGCTTTATTCCATCAAGTGCCTTTGTCATCATATCTGCTACTTGCTTTTCAGTTGGAACAAAAGAAATGTCAATCTCCTTTGCCATGAGCTTCTCCCTGATGAAGTGATAATGGACTTCTATATGCTTGGTTCTCGCATGAAAAATAGGATTTTCCGCTAGATGCATGGAACTTACATTATCTCCAAATATGTGAGGTTTGGAACTCACAAGTCCCAAATCTGTATACAATGCTTTTAACCATATTGCCTCTTGAGTTGCTATGGTCAAGCCTCTGTACTCTGCTTCAGTTGAGGATAAAGCAACTGTTGGTTGCTTCTTGGAACTACATGACACTAGCTTCGAACCTGCAAATGCTAAGTAACCAGATGTACTTTTTCTATCATCCTTAGCTCTTGCCCAATCTGCATCTGAGTAGATTTTGATATCCAAATCGGAAGAGTAAGGATAGAATATACCTTCGTTGATTGTACCTTTGAGATACTTAAGTACTCTCTTAGCCGCATCCATGTGTGGTCTTCTCGGTGAGTGCATGAACTGACTAAGCACTCCCACACTATATGAGATGTCTGCTCTTGTATGAGTAGCATATATCAAGCTACCTACCAAACTTTGATACTCTTTAATGTCTTCAATTTTCTCACCTTCATAAACACTAAGTTTATGATTCATCTCCAAAGGTGTACCTGCAGGTTTAGTGTTCTCCATTTTGAACTTGAGAAGAAGATCCTGAATGTATCTTCTTTGAGTCAAATACATTCCTTCATCTGTATATATCACCTGCATACCTAGGAAATATGTGAGCTCACCTAGGTCACTGATTTTGAACTCCTCTTGCATGTGTCTCTTGATCCTTTGAATGCCATTTAGATCATCACCTATCACAATAATATCATCTACATATACACATAGATAGATAACCTCATTGTGATCCCTTTTGATGAATAGAGAAGGATCGGAGCTGCTAGCTTTGAACCCTTGGTCTTGAAGATATGTAACCAACCTGTAATTCCAAGCTCTTGGAGCTTGTTTCAATCCATACAATGCTTTCTTAAGTCTGCAAACATAAGATGGATGATTAGGGTTTTCAAAACCTGGTGGTTGTGACATGTATACCTCTTCACTTATCCAACCATTTAAGAATGCATTTTTCACATCAAGTTGGAGGAGTCTCCAATTCCTTGCAGCAGCTACACTTATCAATGTCCTGATTGTAGTCATCTTTGCAACTGGTGAGAATGTTTCCTCATAGTCTATACCATGAGTTTGTGAGCATCCTTTGGCAACTAATCTTGCCTTGTACCTGCAAACTGATCCATCTGAATTTCTTTTAACTTTATATACCCATCGGCAACCAATTACCTTTTGATTCGGTGACATAGGAACCAAATCCCAAGTGTCCATTTCCTTCAATGCATCTATCTCTTCGTTCATGGCCTTTTCCCAATTAGGGTTTCCCTTTGCCTCTTCATAGGTTGAGGGTTCCTCTGAAATAGAGTCTTTTGCCAAGTAGATTGAATGCTTTGTAACAAATGTGGAATCATATCCATACCTTTCTGGTTGTTTCTTCTCTCTTGCTGATCTTCTAGGTGCTTGTTTGGAGCATTCTCCAACCTCTTGCATCTTTGCTTTGCCTCTTGACTTCCATAGCTTGTAATCCCTTTCTCTTTCATCTTGGTCATCGTCTGTATCACTTCTTGGATCCTGGACCTGTGTATCATGCTTCCTTCCTAATTGATGAGAGTCAGAATCAAGATCATATGGTAGTGTTACCTTTTGTTTGTCTTCATCATACCAAGACCTGTGTTCTTCAAACACAACATCTCTACTTGTAGTGAATTGCTTGGTTGAAGGATTGAAGAACCTGTAACCCATTTGAGTTGAATCATATCCAATAAACACTGCCTTTGTTGCCCTTTCATCTAGCTTACCTCTTATTTGTGATGGTACATGAACATAAGCTAAACAACCAAAAACCTTGCAATGTCCAAGACTAGGTTTTCTTCCATGCCATGCTTCATAAGGAGTCATACCTTGAAGTGATTTGGATGGTAGTCGATTGACAAGGTACACTGCAGTTGAAATAGCTTCTACCCATAGATAATGTGGCAACTTCTTCTCTTCAAGCATTGTTCGGGCTGATCCAACCAATGTCTTGTTTCTCCTCTCTGCAATTCCATTTAGTTGAGGAGAGTACCTGGTAGTCACTTCCCTTTTGATACCTTTATCCTGCAAGAACTCATCAAAATCTTTGGAGAAGTATTCTCCCCCTCCATCAGATCTGAGCTTCTTTAGTGATCTACCTGTATGATTCTCCACATGTGCAAGATACTTCTTGAAGCAATCAAACACTTCATTCTTACTCTTGATAAAGTATAGAACAGTCCACCTACTATGGTCGTCAATAAATGAGACATAATACCTTGATCCTGCCAATGAAGGTTCTTGACTTGGTCCCCATACATCTGTGTGTACTAAGTCCAATAAGTTGTTGTGGATGTAGCCTTTGTGGTTGAATGGTTGTCTTTGTGCCTTCCCAATCTGACATGCATCACACCTCTTGATCATGTGTTGCTTTGATATGTTCGGCAGTCCTAGAACACTTTGATCCCTGCATATATCCTTCAAGGTTCTTTCATTCACATGAGCAAGTCTCTTATGCCACACTTCAAGCTCACTTAGGGTTTGAGACCCAAAGTTGAATAGAGCTATGTTCCTGGTATCTCCTACTTCAAAAGTAAAGAGCCTACCATGCTTCTCACCTCGGGCTATCTTCTTGAAGCCTTGACATGGATCTTCCACAAAAGCTCCATGTTGGGTGAACCTAACTTGCAAGCCTTTTTCAACTATTTGGCCTACACTTATTAGGTTTTTAGTGATAGTGGGTACATAGAGAACCTTACTCAGAATGTTTGTCCTGCCATTGGAAGCTTTGACATTACCAATCTTCTCCACATTGTGCTTCGTGTCATCCCCTGTTTGCACTTCATGTCTATGCTTTGGACTTTCCAAGTCAGATAGAAGAGCAATGTTGCCTGCAACATGATTCGAGCATCCTGAATCTATGTAGAACAAATGATCATCTTCTTTACCTTCTTTGTGGCTTAGGTTCATAAGAAGTAATGAGTCTTCATGTGGTTGATCTTCTGAATAATTGTTGTAGTCCCTTCTATTATAGATTCTATTGTTGTTGTTGAAGTTGTGTCCACCTCTGCCTCTATTGCCGCCATATCCACCTCTTCCACTTCCTTTCTGGGTCTTCCCATTGAACCAGCAGTTCTGAGTGGTGTGGTTGGTCTTATCGCATATGGCACAAGGTTGAACATTCTGACCTTTGGCTTTGTCTTGCTTTGGTCCTTTCTTCTTCCCTTTCCACTTGCTCTTGCTTGCGAAGTTGGCTTGGGAAGTCTCTTCTTCATCTTCTTCCTTCTTCTTGCCTTTCTGCTTCTTATCCTTCTTATCTGCATATAGAGCACTCGTTGAATTACCATGATAAGAGTTACCTTCCTTTATGCTATTGTTGGCTTCTTGATTGAAGAGTTGTCCAAGAAAGATGTTGAAGTCTGGAGTTTGCACATCCATGATGAGATCGTAAGCCGTCGTGAAGGATTGCCATTGCTTATCACTTCGAATGCCGTTGAGAATTTGCCTCATGATGACCTCTTCTTCAATCAGCTCTCCAATGGATGCTAACTGATCCGCAACCTCCTTGACCTTGGTAACAAACTCTGTGATGGTTTGTTTAGGTGTCTTCTTCATTTGGTTGAACTCGTTCCAAAGATGATTCTTTCTTGCTTTGGTACTAGCAGAAAAGAAAGTCTCCAGGGCATCCCAAGTCTCTTGAGATGTCTTGCATCCTCTAATATGTGGTAATGAAAAGTCAGAGATAGAGTTTAGTATGTACGACCTTGCTTGAGCATCCCTTGCGCACCAAAGTGTGAGCTTATCTGTCTCCTCTTGTGTAGGTCCTCCTTTGGATCTTGGAATAGGCATAGCTTCATCACCTGCTACAATTCCATAAAGATTTCTACCTTGCAAGTAGGCCTCCATTCTGATTTGCCAAGCCGCGTAGTTGTGTCGATCAAGCTTCTCGATCATTGAGGGAAAGCCGTCACCCATCTTGAACTAGCTCTGATACCACTGAAAGAACTTGGAGAAGCTTGTCGAAGGTAGAAAAGTGCGTTTCGAAGCGATGAAGTTTGGTCAAGCCAACCGGCACAAGACCAGCCCTTGAGCTTTTGGAGACTCAAATAGACCTTATAGGCATGCTATAAGTGCAAAGAAACACACTATGTACCTTGGAGCATCAAGGAGAATGAGTCGATACAAAACAGATAGGTTCGCGGGTCGACTAGCTCAAAAAACTTACTATCTATGGAAGAGACAATGAACTTCAAATGCCCATAGCGACCAGCGTGATTACAATTAGAAAAAATCCTTTTATGGGAGTGATACACATAGGGTTGAGTGTATGAAATGCACAAAAGTATAAGGAATAAGCAAAATATGCTATAGGAATGAATGCGACATTCACCGGTGGTACCTCCTATTTTTCAGGAATACGCAGAGATTGACCCTGAGGCAGAAAAACTGAGATTTCTCCAAATCTGCTGAACCAAATGCTTTGAAAATTTACAGGCATAAACTAGACACTGATACCTTTCCAATGAGTCCTCTTGCACTCAAATTGGAGCTCTGAGGAGAGAGCAGCAGCCTCTGCAAGATTACTGTTGGCGAAGAAGATGATGCAGAAAATTGAAGGAGCAAGACAATGATGGTCACAAGTGTATGTATATTGCTTCCATGTAATGTACAAGTGATTTCAACTCCTTATATAGCCTCTAGGAGTGTTCCACGACTTTTACAACTTGAATTTGAATTCAAATGAAGGTGGGAATGGTTGTTGGAGGGAATCAATTCACTTCCCTACAATCTAGGAAAAGTGAAGATCTTGATTGTTCTACTTTTAGGTGATTGATTGCTTGATTGAATGCAACTTCAACCACCAAAATTTCGTGGGATTTTGGCCCTATATTTGTACCTTTACATGTGTACAACTCAAGGCTTTTACAACGGTAAATGAGCCATCAAAATATTCTCAAAAAATACAATAAATGAGCATATGAAAAAGAACTCTCCGACGGATATTCTTTCGACGCGATAGCCTTTGATGTAGATCAAATCCACCTCAAGCATAGTGTAAGCTTGATGTTCCAACAGCTCCCCCTCAAGCTAAAGTATGCTTGAGTCTTCATTCTCTGATAGGCTGAATACCTGCCATAGCTTTGAATCTACAAAGCTTTATTCCATCAAGTGCCTTTGTCATCATATCTGCTACTTGCTTTTCAGTTGGAACAAAAGAAATGTCAATCTCCTTTGCCATGAACTTCTCCCTGATGAAGTGATAATGGACTTCTATATGCTTGGTTCTCGCATGAAAAATAGGATTTGCCGCTAGATGCATGGAACTTACATTATCTCCAAATATGTGAGGTTTGGAACTCACAAGTCCCAAATCTGTATACAATGCTTTTAACCATATTGCCTCTTGAGTTGCTATGGTCAAGCCTCTGTACTCTGCTTCAGTTGAGGATAAAGCAACTGTTGGTTGCTTCTTGGAACTCCATGACACTAGCTTCGAACCTGCAAATGCTAAGTAACCAGATGTACTTTTTCTATCATCCTTAGCTCCTGCCCAATCTGCATCTGAGTAGATTTTGATATCCAAATCGGAAGAGTAAGGATAGAATATACCTTCGTTGATTGTACCTTTGAGATACTTAAGTACTCTCTTAGCCGCATCCATGTGTGGTCTTCTCGGTGAGTGCATGAACTGACTAAGCACTCCCACACTATATGAGATGTCTGCTCTTGTATGAGTAGCATATATCAAGCTACCTACCAAACTTTGATACTCTTTAATGTCTTCAATTTTCTCACCTTCATAAACACTAAGTTTATGATTCATCTCCAAAGGTGTACCTGCAGGTTTAGTGTTCTCCATTTTGAACTTGAGAAGAAGATCCTGAATGTATCTTCTTTGAGTCAAATACATTCCTTCATCTGTATATATCACCTGCATACCTAGGAAATATGTGAGCTCACCTAGGTCACTGATTTTGAACTCCTCTTGCATGTGTCTCTTGATCCTTTGAATGCCATTTAGATCATCACCTGTCACAATAATATCATCTACATATACACATAGATAGATAACCTCATTGTGATCCCTTTTGATGAATAGAGAAGGATCGGAGCTGCTAGCTTTGAACCCTTGGTCTTGAAGATATGTAACCAACCTGTAATTCCAAGCTCTTGGAGCTTGTTTCAATCCATACAATGCTTTCTTAAGTCTGCAAACATAAGATGGATGATTAGGGTTTTCAAAACCTGGTGGTTGTGACATGTATACCTCTTCACTTATCCAACCATTTAAGAATGCATTTTTCACATCAAGTTGGAGGAGTCTCCAATTCCTTGCAGCAGCTACACTTATCAATGTCCTGATTGTAGTCATCTTTGCAACTGGTGAGAATGTTTCCTCATAGTCTATACCATGAGTTTGTGAGCATCCTTTGGCAACTAATCTTGCCTTGTACCTGCAAATTGATCCATCTGAATTTCTTTTAACTTTATATACCCATCGGCAACCAATTACCTTTTGATTCGGTGACATAGGAACCAAATCCCAAGTGTCCATTTCCTTCAATGCATCTATCTCTTCGTTCATGGCCTTTTCCCAATTAGGGTTTCCCTTTGCCTCTTCATAGGTTGAGGGTTCCTCTGAAATAGAGTCTTTTGCCAAGTAGATTGAATGCTTTGTAACAAATGTGGAATCATATCCATACCTTTCTGGTTGTTTCTTCTCTCTTGCTGATCTTCTAGGTGCTTGTTTGGAGCATTCTCCAACCTCTTGCATCTTTGCTTTGCCTCTTGACTTCCATAGCTTGTAATCCCTTTCTCTTTCATCTTGGTCATCGTCTGTATCACTTCTTGGATCCTGGACCTGTGTATCATGCTTCCTTCCTAATTGATGAGAGTCAGAATCAAGATCATATGGTAGTGTTACCTTTTGTTTGTCTTCATCATACCAAGACCTGTGTTCTTCAAACACAACATCTCTACTTGTAGTGAATTGCTTGGTTGAAGGATTGAAGAACCTGTAACCCATTTGAGTTGAATCATATCCAATAAACACTGCCTTTGTTGCCCTTTCATCTAGCTTACCTCTTATTTGTGATGGTACATGAACATAAGCTAAACAACCAAAAACCTTGCAATGTCCAAGACTAGGTTTTCTTCCATGCCATGCTTCATAAGGAGTCATACCTTGAAGTGATTTGGATGGTAGTCGATTGACAAGGTACACTGCAGTTGAAATAGCTTCTGCCCATAGATAATGTGGCAACTTCTTCTCTTCAAGCATTGTTCGGGCTGATCCAACCAATGTCTTGTTTCCCCTCTCTGCAATTCCATTTAGTTGAGGAGAGTACCTGGTAGTCACTTCCCTTTTGATACCTTTATCCTGCAAGAACTCATCAAAATCTTTGGAGAAGTATTCTCCCCCTCCATCAGATCTGAGCTTCTTTAGTGATCTACCTGTATGATTCTCCACATGTGCAAGATACTTCTTGAAGCAATCAAACACTTCATTCTTACTCTTGATAAAGTATAGAACAGTCCACCTACTATGGTCGTCAATAAATGAGACCTACTATGGTCGTCAATAAATGAGACATAATACCTTGATCCTGCCAATGAAGGTTCTTGACTTGGTCCCCATACATCTGTGTGTACTAAGTCCAATAAGTTGTTGTGGATGTAGCCTTTGTGGTTGAATGGTTGTCTTTGTGCCTTCCCAATCTGACATGCATCACACCTGTTGATCATGTGTTGCTTTGATATGTTCGGCAGTCCTAGAACACTTTGATCCCTGCATATATCCTTCAAGGTTCTTTCATTCACATGAGCAAGTCTCTTATGCCACACTTCAAGCTCACTTAGGGTTTGAGACCCAAAGTTGAATAGAGCTATGTTCCTGGTATCTCCTACTTCAAAAGTAAAGAGCCTACCATGCTTCTCACCTCGGGCTATCTTCTTGAAGCCTTGACATGGATCTTCCACAAAAGCTCCATGTTGGGTGAACCTAACTTGCAAGCCTTTTTCAACTATTTGGCCTACACTTATTAGGTTTTTAGTGATAGTGGGTACATAGAGAACGTTACTCAGAATGTTTGTCCTGCCATTGGAAGCTTTGACATTACCAATCTTCTCCACATTGTGCTTCGTGTCATCCCCTGTTTGCACTTCATGTCTATGCTTTGGACTTTCCAAGTCAGATAGAAGAGCAATGTTGCCTGCAACATGATTCGAGCATCCTGAATCTATGTAGAACAAATGATCATCTTCTTTACCTTCTTTGTGGCTTAGGTTCATAAGAAGTAATGAGTCTTCATGTGGTTGATCTTCTGAATAATTGTTGTAGTCCCTTCTATTATAGATTCTATTGTTGTTGTTGAAGTTGTGTCCACCTCTGCCTCTATTGCCGCCATATCCACCTCTTCCACTTCCTTTCTGGGTCTTCCCATTGAACCAGCAGTTCTGAGTGGTGTGGTTGGTCTTATCGCATATGGCACAAGGTTGAACATTCTGACCTTTGGCTTTGTCTTGCTTTGGTCCTTTCTTCTTCCCTTTCCACTTGCTCTTGCTTGCGAAGTTGGCTTGGGAAGTCTCTTCTTCATCTTCTTCCTTCTTCTTGCCTTTCTGCTTCTTATCCTTCTTATCTGCATATAGAGCACTCGTTGAATTACCATGATAAGAGTTACCTTCCTTTATGCTATTGTTGGCTTCTTGATTGAAGAGTTGTCCAAGAAAGATGTTGAAGTCTGGAGTTTGCACATCCATGATGAGATCGTAAGCCGTCGTGAAGGATTGCCATTGCTTATCACTTCGAATGCCGTTGAGAATTTGCCTCATGATGACCTCTTCTTCAATCAGCTCTCCAATGGATGCTAACTGATCCGCAACCTCCTTGACCTTGGTAACAAACTCTGTGATGGTTTGTTTAGGTGTCTTCTTCATTTGGTTGAACTCGTTCCAAAGATGATTCTTTCTTGCTTTGGTACTAGCAGAAAAGAAAGTCTCCAGGGCATCCCAAGTCTCTTGAGATGTCTTGCATCCTCTAATATGTGGTAATGAAAAGTCAGAGATAGAGTTTAGTATGTACGACCTTGCTTGAGCATCCCTTGCGCACCAAAGTGTGAGCTTATCTGTCTCCTCTTGTGTAGGTCCTCCTTTGGATCTTGGAATAGGCATAGCTTCATCACCTGCTACAATTCCATAAAGATTTCTACCTTGCAAGTAGGCCTCCATTCTGATTTGCCAAGCCGCGTAGTTGTGTCGATCAAGCTTCTCGATCATTGAGGGAAAGCCGTCACCCATCTTGAACTAGCTCTGATACCACTGAAAGAACTTGGAGAAGCTTGTCGAAGGTAGAAAAGTGCGTTTCGAAGCGATGAAGTTTGGTCAAGCCAACCGGCACAAGACCAGCCCTTGAGCTTTTGGAGACTCAAATAGACCTTATAGGCATGCTATAAGTGCAAAGAAACACACTATGTACCTTGGAGCATCAAGGAGAATGAGTCGATACAAAACAGATAGGTTCGCGGGTCGACTAGCTCAAAAAACTTACTATCTATGGAAGAGACAATGAACTTCAAATGCCCATAGCGACCAGCGTGATTACAATTAGAAAAAATCCTTTTATGGGAGTGATACACATAGGGTTGAGTGTATGAAATGCACAAAAGTATAAGGAATAAGCAAAATATGCTATAGGAATGAATGCGACATTCACCGGTGGTACCTCCTATTTTTCAGGAATACGCAGAGATTGACCCTGAGGCAGAAAAACTGAGATTTCTCCAAATCTGCTGAACCAAATGCTTTGAAAATTTACAGGCATAAACTAGACACTGATACCTTTCCAATGAGTCCTCTTGCACTCAAATTGGAGCTCTGAGGAGAGAGCAGCAGCCTCTGCAAGATTACTGTTGGCGAAGAAGATGATGCAGAAAATTGAAGGAGCAAGACAATGATGGTCACAAGTGTATGTATATTGCTTCCATGTAATGTACAAGTGATTTCAACTCCTTATATAGCCTCTAGGAGTGTTCCACGACTTTTACAACTTGAATTTGAATTCAAATGAAGGTGGGAATGGTTGTTGGAGGGAATCAATTCACTTCCCTACAATCTAGGAAAAGTGAAGATCTTGATTGTTCTACTTTTAGGTGATTGATTGCTTGATTGAATGCAACTTCAACCACCAAAATTTCGTGGGATTTTGGCCCTATATTTGTACCTTTACATGTGTACAACTCAAGGCTTTTACAACGGTAAATGAGCCATCAAAATATTCTCAAAAAATACAATAAATGAGCATATGAAAAAGAACTCTCCGACGGATATTCTTTCGACGCGATAGCCTTTGATGTAGATCAAATCCACCTCAAGCATAGTGTAAGCTTGATGTTCCAACAGCTCCCCCTCAAGCTAAAGTATGCTTGAGTCTTCATTCTCTGATAGGCTGAATACCTGCCATAGCTTTGAATCTACAAAGCTTTATTCCATCAAGTGCCTTTGTCATCATATCTGCTACTTGCTTTTCAGTTGGAACAAAAGAAATGTCAATCTCCTTTGCCATGAGCTTCTCCCTGATGAAGTGATAATGGACTTCTATATGCTTGGTTCTCGCATGAAAAATAGGATTTGCCGCTAGATGCATGGAACTTACATTATCTCCAAATATGTGAGGTTTGGAACTCACAAGTCCCAAATCTGTATACAATGCTTTTAACCATATTGCCTCTTGAGTTGCTATGGTCAAGCCTCTGTACTCTGCTTCAGTTGAGGATAAAGCAACTGTTGGTTGCTTCTTGGAACTCCATGACACTAGCTTCGAACCTGCAAATGCTAAGTAACCAGATGTACTTTTTCTATCATCCTTAGCTCCTGCCCAATCTGCATCTGAGTAGATTTTGATATCCAAATCGGAAGAGTAAGGATAGAATATACCTTCGTTGATTGTACCTTTGAGATACTTAAGTACTCTCTTAGCCGCATCCATGTGTGGTCTTCTCGGTGAGTGCATGAACTGACTAAGCACTCCCACACTATATGAGATGTCTGCTCTTGTATGAGTAGCATATATCAAGCTACCTACCAAACTTTGATACTCTTTAATGTCTTCAATTTTCTCACCTTCATAAACACTAAGTTTATGATTCATCTCCAAAGGTGTACCTGCAGGTTTAGTGTTCTCCATTTTGAACTTGAGAAGAAGATCCTGAATGTATCTTCTTTGAGTCAAATACATTCCTTCATCTGTATATATCACCTGCATACCTAGGAAATATGTGAGCTCACCTAGGTCACTGATTTTGAACTCCTCTTGCATGTGTCTCTTGATCCTTTGAATGCCATTTAGATCATCACCTGTCACAATAATATCATCTACATATACACATAGATAGATAACCTCATTGTGATCCCTTTTGATGAATAGAGAAGGATCGGAGCTGCTAGCTTTGAACCCTTGGTCTTGAAGATATGTAACCAACCTGTAATTCCAAGCTCTTGGAGCTTGTTTCAATCCATACAATGCTTTCTTAAGTCTGCAAACATAAGATGGATGATTAGGGTTTTCAAAACCTGGTGGTTGTGACATGTATACCTCTTCACTTATCCAACCATTTAAGAATGCATTTTTCACATCAAGTTGGAGGAGTCTCCAATTCCTTGCAGCAGCTACACTTATCAATGTCCTGATTGTAGTCATCTTTGCAACTGGTGAGAATGTTTCCTCATAGTCTATACCATGAGTTTGTGAGCATCCTTTGGCAATTAATCTTGCCTTGTACCTGCAAATTGATCCATCTGAATTTCTTTTAACTTTATATACCCATCGGCAACCAATTACCTTTTGATTCGGTGACATAGGAACCAAATCCCAAGTGTCCATTTCCTTCAATGCATCTATCTCTTCGTTCATGGCCTTTTCCCAATTAGGGTTTCCCTTTGCCTCTTCATAGGTTGAGGGTTCCTCTGAAATAGAGTCTTTTGCCAAGTAGATTGAATGCTTTGTAACAAATGTGGAATCATATCCATACCTTTCTGGTTGTTTCTTCTCTCTTGCTGATCTTCTAGGTGCTTGTTTGGAGCATTCTCCAACCTCTTGCATCTTTGCTTTGCCTCTTGACTTCCATAGCTTGTAATCCCTTTCTCTTTCATCTTGGTCATCGTCTGTATCACTTCTTGGATCCTGGACCTGTGTATCATGCTTCCTTCCTAATTGATGAGAGTCAGAATCAAGATCATATGGTAGTGTTACCTTTTGTTTGTCTTCATCATACCAAGACCTGTGTTCTTCAAACACAACATCTCTACTTGTAGTGAATTGCTTGGTTGAAGGATTGAAGAACCTGTAACCCATTTGAGTTGAATCATATCCAATAAACACTGCCTTTGTTGCCCTTTCATCTAGCTTACCTCTTATTTGTGATGGTACATGAACATAAGCTAAACAACCAAAAACCTTGCAATGTCCAAGACTAGGTTTTCTTCCATGCCATGCTTCATAAGGAGTCATACCTTGAAGTGATTTGGATGGTAGTCGATTGACAAGGTACACTGCAGTTGAAATAGCTTCTGCCCATAGATAATGTGGCAACTTCTTCTCTTCAAGCATTGTTCGGGCTGATCCAACCAATGTCTTGTTTCTCCTCTCTGCAATTCCATTTAGTTGAGGAGAGTACCTGGTAGTCACTTCCCTTTTGATACCTTTATCCTGCAAGAACTCATCAAAATCTTTGGAGAAGTATTCTCCCCCTCCATCAGATCTGAGCTTCTTTAGTGATCTACCTGTATGATTCTCCACATGTGCAAGATACTTCTTGAAGCAATCAAACACTTCATTCTTACTCTTGATAAAGTATAGAACAGTCCACCTACTATGGTCGTCAATAAATGAGACCTACTATGGTCGTCAATAAATGAGACATAATACCTTGATCCTGCCAATGAAGGTTCTTGACTTGGTCCCCATACATCTGTGTGTACTAAGTCCAATAAGTTGTTGTGGATGTAGCCTTTGTGGTTGAATGGTTGTCTTTGTGCCTTCCCAATCTGACATGCATCACACCTGTTGATCATGTGTTGCTTTGATATGTTCGGCAGTCCTAGAACACTTTGATCCCTGCATATATCCTTCAAGGTTCTTTCATTCACATGAGCAAGTCTCTTATGCCACACTTCAACCTCACTTAGGGTTTGAGACCCAAAGTTGAATAGAGCTATGTTCTTGGTATCTCCTACTTCAAAAGTAAAGAGCCTACCATGCTTCTCACCTCGGGCTATCTTCTTGAAGCCTTGACATGGATCTTCCACAAAAGCTCCATGTTGGGTGAACCTAACTTGCAAGCCTTTTTCAACTATTTGGCCTACACTTATTAGGTTTTTAGTGATAGTGGGTACATAGAGAACCTTACTCAGAATGTTTGTCCTGCCATTGGAAGCTTTGACATTACCAATCTTCTCCACATTGTGCTTCGTGTCATCCCCTGTTTGCACTTCATGTCTATGCTTTGGACTTTCCAAGTCAGATAGAAGAGCAATGTTGCCTGCAACATGATTCGAGCATCCTGAATCTATGTAGAACAAATGATCATCTTCTTTACCTTCTTTGTGGCTTAGGTTCATAAGAAGTAATGAGTCTTCATGTGGTTGATCTTCTGAATAATTGTTGTAGTCCCTTCTATTATAGATTCTATTGTTGTTGTTGAAGTTGTGTCCACCTCTGCCTCTATTGCCGCCATATCCACCTCTTCCACTTCCTTTCTGGGTCTTCCCATTGAACCAGCAGTTCTGAGTGGTGTGGTTGGTCTTATCGCATATGGCACAAGGTTGAACATTCTGACCTTTGGCTTTGTCTTGCTTTGGTCCTTTCTTCTTCCCTTTCCACTTGCTCTTGCTTGCGAAGTTGGCTTGGGAAGTCTCTTCTTCATCTTCTTCCTTCTTCTTGCCTTTCTGCTTCTTATCCTTCTTATCTGCATATAGAGCACTCGTTGAATTACCATGATAAGAGTTACCTTCCTTTATGCTATTGTTGGCTTCTTGATTGAAGAGTTGTCCAAGAAAGATGTTGAAGTCTGGAGTTTGCACATCCATGATGAGATCGTAAGCCGTCGTGAAGGATTGCCATTACTTATCACTTCGAATGCCGTTGAGAATTTGCCTCATGATGACCTCTTCTTCAATCAGCTCTCCAATGGATGCTAACTGATCCGCAACCTCCTTGACCTTGGTAACAAACTCTGTGATGGTTTGTTTAGGTGTCTTCTTCATTTGGTTGAACTCGTTCCAAAGATGATTCTTTCTTGCTTTGGTACTAGCAGAAAAGAAAGTCTCCAGGGCATCCCAAGTCTCTTGAGATGTCTTGCATCCTCTAATATGTGGTAATGAAAAGTCAGAGATAGAGTTTAGTATGTACGACCTTGCTTGAGCATCCCTTGCGCACCAAAGTGTGAGCTTATCTGTCTCCTCTTGTGTAGGTCCTCCTTTGGATCTTGGAATAGGCATAGCTTCATCACCTGCTACAATTCCATAAAGATTTCTACCTTGCAAGTAGGCCTCCATTCTGATTTGCCAAGCCGCGTAGTTGTGTCGAACAAGCTTCTCGATCATTGAGGGAAAGCCGTCACCCATCTTGAACTAGCTCTGATACCACTGAAAGAACTTGGAGAAGCTTGTCGAAGGTAGAAAAGTGCGTTTCGAAGCGATGAAGTTTGGTCAAGCCAACCGGCACAAGACCAGCCCTTGAGCTTTTGGAGACTCAAATAGACCTTATAGGCATGCTATAAGTGCAAAGAAACACACTATGTACCTTGGAGCATCAAGGAGAATGAGTCGATACAAAACAGATAGGTTCGCGGGTCGACTAGCTCAAAAAACTTACTATCTATGGAAGAGACAATGAACTTCAAATGCCCATAGCGACCAGCGTGATTACAATTAGAAAAAATCCTTTTATGGGAGTGATACACATAGGGTTGAGTGTATGAAATGCACAAAAGTATAAGGAATAAGCAAAATATGCTATAGGAATGAATGCGACATTCACCGGTGGTACCTCCTATTTTTCAGGAATACGCAGAGATTGACCCTGAGGCAGAAAAACTGAGATTTCTCCAAATCGGCTGAACCAAATGCTTGCAGCAGCTACACTTATCAATGTCCTGATTGTAGTCATCTTTGCAACTGGTGAGAATGTTTCCTCATAGTCTATACCATGAGTTTGTGAGCATCCTTTGGCAACTAATCTTGCCTTGTACCTGCAATATGATCCATCTGAATTTCTTTTAACTTTATATACCCATCGGCAACCAATTACCTTTTGATTCGGTGACATTGGAACCAAATCCCAAGTGTCCATTTCCTTCAATGCATCTATCTCTTCGTTCATGGCCTTTTCCCAATTAGGGTTTCCCTTTGCCTCTTCATAGGTTGAGGGTTCCTCTGAAATAGAGTCTTTTGCCAAGTAGATTGAATGCTTTGTAACAAATGTGGAATCATATCCATACCTTTCTGGTTGTTTCTTCTCTCTTGCTGATCTTCTAGGTGCTTGTTTGGAGCATTCTCCAACCTCTTGCATCTTTGCTTTGCCTCTTGACTTCCATAGCTTGTAATCCCTTTCTCTTTCATCTTGGTCATCGTCTGTATCACTTCTTGGATCCTGGACCTGTGTATCATGCTTCCTTCCTAATTGATGAGAGTCAGAATCAAGATCATATGGTAGTGTTACCTTTTGTTTGTCTTCATCATACCAAGACCTGTGTTCTTCAAACACAACATCTCTACTTGTAGTGAATTGCTTGGTTGAAGGATTGAAGAACCTGTAACCCATTTGAGTTGAATCATATCCAATAAACACTGCCTTTGTTGCCCTTTCATCTAGCTTACCTCTTATTTGTGATGGTACATGAACATAAGCTAAACAACCAAAAACCTTGCAATGTCCAAGACTAGGTTTTCTTCCATGCCATGCTTCATAAGGAGTCATACCTTGAAGTGATTTGGATGGTAGTCGATTGACAAGGTACACTGCAGTTGAAATAGCTTCTGCCCATAGATAATGTGGCAACTTCTTCTCTTCAAGCATTGTTCGGGCTGATCCAACCAATGTCTTGTTTCTCCTCTCTGCAATTCCATTTAGTTGAGGAGAGTACCTGGTAGTCACTTCCCTTTTGATACCTTTATCCTGCAAGAACTCATCAAAATCTTTGGAGAAGTATTCTCCCCCTCCATCAGATCTGAGCTTCTTTAGTGATCTACCTGTATGATTCTCCACATGTGCAAGATACTTCTTGAAGCAATCAAACACTTCATTCTTACTCTTGATAAAGTATAGAACAGTCCACCTACTATGGTCGTCAATAAATGAGACATAATACCTTGATCCTTCCAATGAAGGTTCTTGACTTGGTCCCCATACATCTGTGTGTACTAAGTCCAATAAGTTGTTGTGGATGTAGCCTTTGTGGTTGAATGGTTGTCTTTGTGCCTTCCCAATCTGACATGCATCACACCTGTTGATCATGTGTTGCTTTGATATGTTCGGCAGTCCTAGAACACTTTGATCCCTGCATATATCCTTCAAGGTTCTTTCATTCACATGAGCAAGTCTCTTATGCCACACTTCAAGCTCACTTAGGGTTTGAGACCCAAAGTTGAATAGAGCTATGTTCCTGGTATCTCCTACTTCAAAAGTAAAGAGCCTACCATGCTTCTCACCTCGGGCTATCTTCTTGAAGCCTTGACATGGATCTTCCACAAAAGCTCTATGTTGGGTGAACCTAACTTGCAAGCCTTTTTCAACTATTTGGCCTACACTTATTAGGTTTTTAGTGATAGTGGGTACATAGAGAACCTTACTCAGAATGTTTGTCCTGCCATTGGAAGCTTTGACATTACCAATCTTCTCCACATTGTGCTTCGTGTCATCCCCTATTTGCACTTCATGTCTATGCTTTGGACTTTCCAAGTCAGATAGAAGAGCAATGTTGCCTGCAACATGATTCGAGCATCCTGAATCTATGTAGAACAAATGATCATCTTCTTTACCTTCTTTGTGGCTTAGGTTCATAAGAAGTAATGAGTCTTCATGTGGTTGATCTTCTGAATAATTGTTGTAGTCCCTTCTATTATAGCTTCTATTATTGTTGTTGAAGTTGTGTCCACCTCTGCCTCTATTGCCGCCATATCCACCTCTTCCACTTCCTTTCTGGGTCTTCCCATTGAACCAGCAGTTCTGAGTGGTGTGGTTGGTCTTATCGCATATGGCACAAGGTTGAACATTCTGACCTTTGGCTTTGTCTTGCTTTGGTCCTTTCTTCTTCCCTTTCCACTTGCTCTTGCTTGCGAAGTTGGCTTGGGAAGTCTCTTCTTCATCTTCTTCCTTCTTCTTGCCTTTCTGCTTCTTATCCTTCTTATCTGCATATAGAGCACTCGTTGAATTACCATGATAAGAGTTACCTTCCTTTATGCTATTGTTGGCTTCTTGATTGAAGAGTTGTCCAAGAAAGATGTTGAAGTCTGGAGTTTGCACATCCATGATGAGATCGTAAGCCGTCGTGAAGGATTGCCATTGCTTATCACTTCGAATGCCGTTGAGAATTTGCCTCATGATGACCTCTTCTTCAATCAGCTCTCCAATGGATGCTAACTGATCCGCAACCTCCTTGACCTTGGTAACAAACTCTGTGATGGTTTGTTTAGGTGTCTTCTTCATTTGGTTGAACTCGTTCCAAAGATGATTCTTTCTTGCTTTGGTACTAGCAGAAAAGAAAGTCTCCAGGGCATCCCAAGTCTCTTGAGATGTCTTGCATCCTCTAATATGTGGTAATGAAAAGTCAGAGATAGAGTTTAGTATGTACGACCTTGCTTGAGCATCCCTTGCGCACCAAAGTGTGAGCTTATCTGTCTCCTCTTATGTAGGTCCTCCTTTGGATCTTGGAATAGGCATAGCTTCATCACCTGCTACAATTCCATAAAGATTTCTACCTTGCAAGTAGGCCTCCATTCTGATTTGCCAAGCCGCGTAGTTGTGTCGATCAAGCTTCTCGATCATTGAGGGAAAGCCGTCACCCATCTTGAACTAGCTCTGATACCACTGAAAGAACTTGGAGAAGCTTGTGGAAGGTAGAAAAGTGCGTTTTGAAGCGATGAAGTTTGGTCAAGCCAACCGGCACAAGACCAGCCCTTGAGCTTTTGGAGACTCAAATAGACCTTATAGGCATGCTATAAGTGCAAAGAAACACACTATGTACCTTGGAGCATCAAGGAGAATGAGTTGATACAAAACAGATAGGTTCGCGGGTCGACTAGCTCAAAAAACTTACTATCTATGGAAGAGACAATGAACTTCAAATGCCCATAGCGACCAACGTGATTACAATTAGAAAAAATCCTTTTATGGGAGTGATACACATAGGGTTGAGTGTATGAAATGCACAAAAGTATAAGGAATAAGCAAAATATGCTATAGGAATGAATGCGACATTCACCGGTGGTACCTCCTATTTTTCAGGAATACGCAGAGATTGACCCTGAGGCAGAAAAACTGAGATTTCTCCAAATCTGCTGAACCAAATGCTTTGAAAATTTACAGGCATAAACTAAACACTGATACCTTTCCAATGAGTCCTCTTGCACGCAATTTGGAGCTCTGAGGAGAGAGCAGCAGCCTCTGCAAGATTACTGTTGGCGAAGAAGATGATGCAGAAAATTGAAGGAGCAAGACAATGATGGTCACAAGTGTATGTATATTGCTTCCATGTAATGTACAAGTGATTTCAACTCCTTATATAGCCTCTAGGAGTGTTCCACGACTTTTACAACTTGAATTTGAATTCAAATGAAGGTGGGAATGGTTGTTGGAGGGAATCAATTCACTTCCCTACAATCTAGGAAAAGTGAAGATCTTGATTGATCTACTTTTAGGTGATTGATTGCTTGATTGAATGCAACTTCAACCACCAAAATTTCGTGGGATTTTGGCCCTATATTTGTACCTTTACATGTGTACAACTCAAGGCTTTTACAACGGTAAATGAGCCATCAAAATATTCTCAAAAAATACAATAAATGAGCATATGAAAAAGAACTCTCCAACGGATATTCTTTCGACGCGATAGCCTTTGATGTAGATCAAATCAACCTCAAGCATAGTGTAAGCTTGATGTTCCAACAGCTCCCCCTCAAGCTAAAGTATGCTTGAGTCTTCATTCTCTGATAGGCTGAATACCTGCCATAGCTTTGAATCTACAAAGCTTTATTCCATCAAGTGCCTTTGTCATCATATCTGCTACTTGCTTTTCAGTTGGAACAAAAGAAATGTCAATCTCCTTTGCCATGAGCTTCTCCCTGATGAAGTGATAATGGACTTCTATATGCTTGGTTCTCGCATGAAAAATAGGATTTGCCGCTAGATGCATGGAACTTACATTATCTCCAAATATGTGAGGTTTGGAACTCACAAGTCCCAAATCTGTATACAATGCTTTTAACCATATTGCCTCTTGAGTTGCTATGGTCAAGCCTCTGTACTCTGCTTCAGTTGAGGATAAAGCAATTGTTGGTTGCTTCTTGGAACTCCATGACACTAGCTTCGAACCTGCAAATGCTAAGTAACCAGATGTACTTTTTCTATCATCCTTAGCTCCTGCCCAATCTGCATCTGAGTAGATTTTGATATCCAAATCGGAAGAGTAAGGATAGAATATACCTTCGTTGATTGTACCTTTGAGATACTTAAGTACTCTCTTAGCCGCATCCATGTGTGGTCTTCTCGGTGAGTGCATGAACTGACTAAGCACTCCCACACTATATGAGATGTCTGCTCTTGTATGAGTAGCATATATCAAGCTACCTACCAAACTTTGATACTCTTTAATGTCTTCAATTTTCTCACCTTCATAAACACTAAGTTTATGATTCATCTCCAAAGGTGTACCTGCAGGTTTAGTGTTCTCCATTTTGAACTTGAGAAGAAGATCCTGAATGTATCTTCTTTGAGTCAAATACATTCCTTCATCTGTATATATCACCTGCATACTTAGGAAATATGTGAGCTCACCTAGGTCACTGATTTTGAACTCCTCTTGCATGTGTCTCTTGATCCTTTGAATGCCATTTAGATCATCACCTGTCACAATAATATCATCTACATATACACATAGATAGATAACCTCATTGTGATCCCTTTTGATGAATAGAGAAGGATCGGAGCTGCTAGCCAAGTAGATTGAATGCTTTGTAACAAATGTGGAATCATATCCATACCTTTCTGGTTGTTTCTTCTCTCTTGCTGATCTTCTAGGTGCTTGTTTGGAGCATTCTCCAACCTCTTGCATCTTTGCTTTGCCTCTTGACTTCCATAGCTTGTAATCCCTTTCTCTTTCATCTTGGTCATCGTCTGTATCACTTCTTGGATCCTGGACCTGTGTATAATGCTTCCTTCCTAATTGATGAGAGTCAGAATCAAGATCATATGGTAGTGTTACCTTTTGTTTGTCTTCATCATACCAAGACCTGTGTTCTTCAAACACAACATCTCTACTTATAGTGAATTGCTTGGTTGAAGGATTGAAGAACCTGTAACCCATTTGAGTTGAATCATATCCAATAAACACTGCCTTTGTTGCCCTTTCATCTAGCTTACCTCTTATTTGTGATGGTACATGAACATAAGCTAAACAACCAAAAACCTTGCAATGTCCAAGACTAGGTTTTCTTCCATGCCATGCTTCATAAGGAGTCATACCTTGAAGTGATTTGGATGGTAGTCGATTGACAAGGTACACTACAGTTGAAATAGCTTCTGCCCATAGATAATGTGGCAACTTCTTCTCTTCAAGCATTGTTCGGGCTGATCCAACCAATGTCTTGTTTCTCCTCTCTGCAATTCCATTTAGTTGAGGAGAGTACCTGGTAGTCACTTCCCTTTTGATACCTTTATCCTGCAAGAAATCATCAAAATCTTTGGAGAAGTATTCTCCCCCTCCATCAGATCTGAGCTTCTTTAGTGATCTACCTGTATGATTCTCCACATGTGCAAGATACTTCTTGAAGCAATCAAACACTTCATTCTTACTCTTGATAAAGTATAGAACAGTCCACCTACTATGGTCGTCAATAAATGAGACATAATACCTTGATCCTGCCAATGAAGGTTCTTGACTTGGTCCCCATACATCTGTGTGTACTAAGTCCAATAAGTTGTTGTGGATGTAGCCTTTGTGGTTGAATGGTTGTCTTTGTGCCTTCCCAATCTGACATGCATCACACCTGTTGATCATGTGTTGCTTTGATATGTTCGGCAGTCCTAGAACACTTTGATCCCTGCATATATCCTTCAAGGTTCTTTCATTCACATGAGCAAGTCTCTTATGCCACACTTCAAGCTCACTTAGGGTTTGAGACCCAAAGTTGAATAGAGCTATGTTCCTGGTATCTCCTACTTCAAAAGTAAAGAG
Organism: Ceratopteris richardii; assembly: GCA_020310875.1. Lineage (NCBI taxonomy): Eukaryota > Viridiplantae > Streptophyta > Polypodiopsida > Polypodiales > Pteridaceae > Ceratopteris > Ceratopteris richardii. The sequence continues at coordinate 36,269,636 of CM035412.1, read as the reverse complement.
CCTACCATGCTTCTCACCTCGGGCTATCTTCTTGAAGCCTTGACATGGATCTTTCACAAAAGCTCCATGTTGGGTGAACCTAACTTGCAAGCCTTTTTCAACTATTTGGCCTACACTTATTAGGTTTTTAGTGATAGTGGATACATAGAGAACCTTACTCAGAATGTTTGTCCTGCCATTGGAAGCTTTGACATTACCAATCTTCTCCACATTGTGCTTCGTGTCATCCCCTGTTTGCACTTCATGTCTATGCTTTGGACTTTCCAAGTCAGATAGAAGAGCAATGTTGCCTGCAACATGATTCGAGCATCCTGAATCTATGTAGAACAAATGATCATCTTCTTTACCTTCTTTGTGGCTTAGGTTCATAAGAAGTAATGAGTCTTCATGTGGTTGATCTTCTGAATAATTGTTGTAGTCCCTTCTATTATAGCTTCTATTGTTGTTGTTGAAGTTGTGTCCACCTCTGCCTCTATTGCCGCCATATCCACCTCTTCCACTTCCTTTCTGGGTCTTCCCATTGAACCACCAGTTCTGAGTGGTGTGGTTGGTCTTATCGCATATGGCACAAGGTTGAACATTCTGACCTTTGGCTTTGTCTTGCTTTGGTCCTTTCTTCTTCCCTTTCCACTTGCTCTTGCTTGCGAAGTTGGCTTGGGAAGTCTCTTCTTCATCTTCTTCCTTCTTCTTGCCTTTCTGCTTCTTATCCTTCTTATCTGCATATAGAGCACTCGTTGAATTACCATGATAAGAGTTACCTTCCTTTATGCTATTGTTGGCTTCTTGATTGAAGAGTTGTCCAAGAAAGATGTTGAAGTCTGGAGTTTGCACATCCATGATGAGATCGTAAGCCGTCGTGAAGGATTGCCATTGCTTATCACTTCGAATGCCGTTGAGAATTTGCCTCATGATGACCTCTTCTTCAATCAGCTCTCCAATGGATGCTAACTGATCCGCAACCTCCTTGACCTTGGTAACAAACTCTGTGATGGTTTGTTTAGGTGTCTTCTTCATTTGGTTGAACTCGTTCCAAAGATGATTCTTTCTTGCTTTGGTACTAGCAGAAAAGAAAGTCTCCAGGGCATCCCAAGTCTCTTGAGATGTCTTGCATCCTCTAATATGTGGTAATGAAAAGTCAGAGATAGAGTTTAGTATGTACGACCTTGCTTGAGCATCCCTTGCGCACCAAAGTGTGAGCTTATCTGTCTCCTCTTGTGTAGGTCCTCCTTTGGATCTTGGAATAGGCATAGCTTCATCACCTGCTACAATTCCATAAAGATTTCTACCTTGCAAGTAGGCCTCCATTCTGATTTGCCAAGCCGCATAGTTGTGTCGATCAAGCTTCTCGATCATTGAGGGAAAGCCGTCACCCATCTTGAACTAGCTCTGATACCACTGAAAGAACTTGGAGAAGCTTGTCGAAGGTAGAAAAGTGCGTTTCGAAGCGATGAAGTTTGGTCAAGCCAACCGGCACAAGACCAGCCCTTGAGCTTTTGGAGACTCAAATAGACCTTATAGGCATGCTATAAGTGCAAAGAAACACACTATGTACCTTGGAGCATCAAGGAGAATGAGTCGATACAAAACAGATAGGTTCGCGGGTCGACTAGCTCAAAAAACTTACTATCTATGGAAGAGACAATGAACTTCAAATGCCCATAGCGACCAGCGTGATTACAATTAGAAAAAATCCTTTTATGGGAGTGATACACATAGGGTTGAGTGTATGAAATGCACAAAAGTATAAGGAATAAGCAAAATATGCTATAGGAATGAATGCGACATTCACCGGTGGTACCTCCTATTTTTCAGGAATACGCAGAGATTGACCCCGAGGCAGAAAAACTGAGATTTCTCCAAATCTGCTGATTCAAAGGCTTTGAAAATTTACAGGCACAAACTAGACACTGCTACATTTCCAATGAGTCCTCTGGCACTCAATTTGGAGCTCTGAGGAGAGAGCAGCAGCCTCTGCAAGATTACTGTTGGCGAAGAAGATGATGCAGAAAATTGAAGGAGCAAGACAATGATGGTCACAAGTGTATGTATATTGCTTCCATGTAATGTACAAGTGATTTCAACTCCTTATATAGCCTCTAGGAGTGTTCCACAACTTTTACAACTTGAATTTGAATTCAAATGAAGGTGGGAATGGTTGTTGGAGGGAATCAATTCACTTCCCTACAATCTAGGAAAAGTGAAGATCTTGATTGATCTACTTTTAGGTGATTGATTGCTTGATTGAATGCAACTTCAACCACCAAAATTTCGTGGGATTTTGGCCCTATATTTGTACCTTTACATGTGTACAACTCAAGGCTTTTACAACGGTAAATGAGCCATCAAAATATTCTCAAAAAATACAATAAATGAGCATATGAAAAAGAACTCTCCAACGAATATTCTTTCGACGCGATAGCCTTTGATGTAGATCAAATCCACCTCAAGCATAGTGTAAGCTTGATGTTCCAACAGCTCCCCCTCAAGCTAAAGTATGCTTGAGTCTTCATTCTCTGATAGGCTGAATACCTGCCATAGCTTTGAATCTACAAAGCTTTATTCCATCAAGTGCCTTTGTCATCATATCTGCTACTTGCTTTTCAGTTGGAACAAAAGAAATGTCAATCTCCTTTGCCATGAGCTTCTCCCTGATGAAGTGATAATGGACTTCTATATGCTTGATTCTCGCATGAAAAATAGGATTTGCCGCTAGATGCATGGATGAGTTGCTATGGTCAAGCCTCTGTACTCTGCTTCAGTTGAGGATAAAGCAACTGTTGGTTGCTTCTTGGAACTCCATGACACTAGCTTCGAACCTGCAAATGCTAAGTAACCAGATGTACTTTTTCTATCATCCTTAGCTCCTGCCCAATCTGCATCTAAGTAGATTTTGATATCCAAATCGGAAGAGTAAGGATAGAATATACCTTCGTTGATTGTACCTTTGAGATACTTAAGTACTCTCTTAGCCGCATCCATGTGTGGTCTTCTCGGTGAGTGCATGAACTGACTAAGCACTCCCACACTATATGAGATGTCTGCTCTTGTATGAGTAGCATATATCAAGCTACCTACCAAACTTTGATACTCTTTAATGTCTTCAATTTTCTCACCTTCATAAACACTAAGTTTATGATTCATCTCCAAAGGTGTACCTGCAGGTTTAGTGTTCTCCATTTTGAACTTGAGAAGAAGATCCTGAATGTATCTTCTTTGAGTCAAATACATTCCTTCATCTGTATATATCACCTGCATACCTAGGAAATATGTGAGCTCACCTAGGTCACTGATTTTGAACTCCTCTTGCATGTGTCTCTTGATCCTTTGAATGCCATTTAGATCATCACCTGTCACAATAATATCATCTACATATACACATAGATAGATAACCTCATTGTGATCCCTTTTGATGAATAGAGAAGGATCGGAGCTGCTAGCTTTGAACCCTTGGTCTTGAAGATATGTAACCAACCTGTAATTCCAAGCTCTTGGAGCTTGTTTCAATCCATACAATGCTTTCTTAAGTCTGCAAACATAAGATGGATGATTAGGGTTTTCAAAACCTGGTGGTTGTGACATGTATACCTCTTCACTTATCCAACCATTTAAGAATGCATTTTTCACATCAAGTTGGAGGAGTCTCCAATTCCTTGCAGCAGCTACACTTATCAATGTCCTGATTGTAGTCATCTTTGCAACTGGTGAGAATGTTTCCTCATAGTCTATACCATGAGTTTGTGAGCATCCTTTGGCAACTAATCTTGCCTTGTACCTGCAAACTGATCCATCTGAATTTCTTTTAACTTTATATACCCATCGGCAACCAATTACCTTTTGATTCGGTGACATTGGAACCAAATCCCAAGTGTCCATTTCCTTCAATGCATCTATCTCTTCGTTCATGGCCTTTTCCCAATTAGGGTTTCCCTTTGCCTCTTCATAGGTTGAGGGTTCCTCTGAAATAGAGTCTTTTGCCAAGTAGATTGAATGCTTTGTAACAAATGTGGAATCATATCCATACCTTTCTGGTTGTTTCTTCTCTCTTGCTGATCTTCTAGGTGCTTGTTTGGAGCATTCTCCAACCTCTTGCATCTTTGCTTTGCCTCTTGACTTCCATAGCTTGTATCCCTTTCTCTTTCATCTTGGTCATCGTCTGTATCACTTCTTGGATCCTGGACCTGTGTATCATGCTTCCTTCCTAATTGATGAGAGTCAGAATCAAGATCATATGGTAGTGTTACCTTTTGTTTGTCTTCATCATACCAAGACCTGTGTTCTTCAAACACAACATCTCTACTTGTAGTGAATTGCTTGGTTGAAGGATTGAAGAACCTGTAACCCATTTGAGTTGAATCATATCCAATAAACACTGCCTTTGTTGCCCTTTCATCTAGCTTACCTCTTATTTGTGATGGTACATGAACATAAGCTAAACAACCAAAAACCTTGCAATGTCCAAGACTAGGTTTTCTTCCATGCCATGCTTCATAAGGAGTCATACCTTGAAGTGATTTGGATGGTAGTCGACTGACAAGGTACACTGCAGTTGAAATAGCTTCTGCCCATAGATAATGTGGCAACTTCTTCTCTTCAAGCATTGTTCGGGCTGATCCAACCAATGTCTTGTTTCTCCTCTCTGCAATTCCATTTAGTTGAGGAGAGTACCTGGTAGTCACTTCCCTTTTGATACCTTTATCCTGCAAGAAATCATCAAAATCTTTGGAGAAGTATTCTCCCCCTCCATCAGATCTGAGCTTCTTTAGTGATCTACCTGTATGATTCTCCACATGTGCAAGATACTTCTTGAAGCAATCAAACACTTCATTCTTACTCTTGATAAAGTATAGAACAGTCCACCTACTATGGTCGTCAATAAATGAGACATAATACCTTGATCCTGCCAATGAAGGTTCTTGACTTGGTCCCCATACATCTGTGTGTACTAAGTCCAATAAGTTGTTGTGGATGTAGCCTTTGTGGTTGAATGGTTGTCTTTGTGCCTTCCCAATCTGACATGCATCACACCTGTTGATCATGTGTTGCTTTGATATGTTCGGCAGTCCTAGAACACTTTGATCCCTGCATATATCCTTCAAGGTTCTTTCATTCACATGAGCAAGTCTCTTATGCCACACTTCAAGCTCACTTAGGGTTTGAGACCCAAAGTTGAATAGAGCTATGTTCCTGGTATCTCCTACTTCAAAAGTAAAGAGCCTACCATGCTTCTCACCTCGGGCTATCTTCTTGAAGCCTTGACATGGATCTTCCACAAAAGCTCCATGTTGGGTGAACCTAACTTGCAAGCCTTTTTCAACTATTTGGCCTACACTTATTAGGTTTTTAGTGATAGTGGGTACATAGAGAACCTTACTCAGAATGTTTGTCCTGCCATTGGAAGCTTTGACATTACCAATCTTCTCCACATTGTGCTTCGTGTCATCCCCTGTTTGCACTTCATGTCTATGCTTTGGACTTTCCAAGTCAGATAGAAGAGCAATGTTGCCTGCAACATGATTCGAGCATCCTGAATCTATGTAGAACAAATGATCATCTTCTTTACCTTCTTTGTGGCTTAGGTTCATAAGAAGTAATGAGTCTTCATGTGGTTGATCTTCTGAATAATTGTTGTAGTCCCTTCTATTATAGCTTCTATTGTTGTTGTTGAAGTTGTGTCCACCTCTGCCTCTATTGCCGCCATATCCACCTCTTCCACTTCCTTTCTGGGTCTTCCCATTGAACCAGCAGTTCTGAGTGGTGTGGTTGGTCTTATCGCATATGGCACAAGGTTGAACATTCTGACCTTTGGCTTTGTCTTGCTTTGGTCCTTTCTTCTTCCCTTTCCACTTGCTCTTGCTTGCGAAGTTGGCTTGGGAAGTCTCTTCTTCATCTTCTTCCTTCTTCTTGCCTTTCTGCTTCTTATCCTTCTTATCTGCATATAGAGCACTCGTTGAATTACCATGATAAGAGTTACCTTCCTTTATGCTATTGTTGGCTTTTTGATTGAAGAGTTGTCCAAGAAAGATGTTGAAGTCTGGAGTTTGCACATCCATGATGAGATCGTAAGCCGTCGTGAAGGATTGCCATTGCTTATCACTTCGAATGCCGTTGAGAATTTGCCTCATGATGACCTCTTCTTCAATCAGCTCTCCAATGGATGCTAACTGATCCGCAACCTCCTTGACCTTGGTAACAAACTCTGTGATGGTTTGTTTAGGTGTCTTCTTCATTTGGTTGAACTCGTTCCAAAGATGATTCTTTCTTGCTTTGGTACTAGCAGAAAAGAAAGTCTCCAGGGCATCCCAAGTCTCTTGAGATGTCTTGCATCCTCTAATATGTGGTAATGAAAAGTCAGAGATAGAGTTTAGTATGTACGACCTTGCTTGAGCATCCCTTGCGCACCAAAGTGTGAGCTTATCTGTCTCCTCTTGTGTAGGTCCTCCTTTGGATCTTGGAATAGGCATAGCTTCATCACCTGCTACAATTCCATAAAGATTTCTACCTTGCAAGTAGGCCTTCATTCTGATTTGCCAAGCCGCATAGTTGTGTCGATCAAGCTTCTCGATCATTGAGGGAAAGCCGTCACCCATCTTGAACTAGCTCTGATACCACTGAAAGAACTTGGAGAAGCTTGTCGAAGGTAGAAAAGTGCGTTTCGAAGCGATGAAGTTTGGTCAAGCCAACCGGCACAAGACCAGCCCTTGAGCTTTTGGAGACTCAAATAGACCTTATAGGCATGCTATAAGTGCAAAGAAACACACTATGTACCTTGGAGCATCAAGGAGAATGAGTCGATACAAAACAGATAGGTTCGCGGGTCGACTAGCTCAAAAAACTTACTATCTATGGAAGAGACAATGAACTTCAAATGCCCATAGCGACCAGCGTGATTACAATTAGAAAAAATCCTTTTATGGGAGTGATACACATAGGGTTGAGTGTATGAAATGCACAAAAGTATAAGGAATAAGCAAAATATGCTATAGGAATGAATGCGACATTCACCGGTGGTACCTCCTATTTTTTAGGAATACGCAGAGATTGACCCCGAGGCAGAAAAACTGAGATTTCTCCAAATCTGCTGAACCAAATGCTTTGAAAATTTACAGGCATAAACTAGACACAGATACCTTTCCAATGAGTCCTCTTGCACTCAATTTATAGCTCTGAGGAGAGAGCAGAAGCCTCTGCAAGATTACTGTTGGCGAAGAAGATGATGCAGAAAATTGAAGGAGCAAGACAATGATGGTCACAAGTGTATGTATATTGCTTCCATGTAATGTACAAGTGATTTCAACTCCTTATATAGCCTCTAGGAGTGCTCCACGACTTTTACAACTTGAATTTGAATTCAAATGAAGGTGGGAATGGTTGTTGGAGGGAATCAATTCACTTCCCTACAATCTAGGAAAAGTGAAGATCTTGATTGATCTACTTTTAGGTGATTGATTGCTTGATTGAATGCAACTTCAACCACCAAAATTTCGTGGGATTTTGGCCCTATATTTGTACCTTTACATGTGTACAACTCAAGGCTTTTACAACGGTAAATGAGCCATCAAAATATTCTCAAAAAATACAATAAATGAGCATATGAAAAAGAACTCTCCAACGGATATTCTTTCGACGCGATAGCCTTTGATGTAGATCAAATCCACCTCAAGCATAGTGTAAGCTTGATGTTCCAACAGTACACAGCCTTCTTATGTCATTTGTGCTTAAGTTTTAGTAGTTTTTATCCTTTTTTCATGCTTGTTTCTTGATTTTTTAGCAAATTCAACAACCATTTCATAACCTTTGCATAAACACAAGTTTTGGAATTTTTTTGGGAATTTTTCAAGCATTTTAGAATTTTTCTATTTTTCATCCTTTTCAAATGTCATTTTCTTGCCAAATTTGAGTAGTTAAGGGAGCTCTCTATGGCTTTGAGTGAGGAAATTGGCCTAGACCTGTAGGGAATTTTTTGAGAATTTTTTAAATTTTTTTTTGGATTTTTTCGGGATTCTTTCTCCAATTTTTGATATTTTCCAAAAAAAAAGAGACCCCCATGGATTTTATTTTTATTTTTTCCCAAAAAAAGGGAGGGGAAAAGAATTTGAAAAAAATCTCTCTCTCTCTCTCTCTCTCTCTCTCTCTGTCTCTCCCCCCCGTCCTCCCTCCCCGCAAACCCCTCCGATTTTTTTTTACTTTTAATTTTTATTTGTAATTTTTACTTTTATTTTCATATTTATTTATTTTATTATTTATTTTATTTTTTTATTATTTTTATTTAGTTATTTACTATTTTTTTTATTTATTTATTTTTAATTGATTTATTATTATTTTTTATTTCACTTTATTTTTATTTTTTATGCCCAGTAACGTGCGTTCTATAAAAAAAAAAGGAGATTCTTATTTATATTCTCAGTTTAATATATATATATATATATATATATATATATAGATATATATATATATATATATGTGTGTGTGTGTGTGTGTGTGTTTAAATTTTGATGGTTCAAACCTTTTGGTTCTGGATCGCGCCTCGGATGGCCATTTTTTCAAACTTGGGGTCATTTTCATGTATTTCGACACCTCTAGACTCATTTTTTGCCTTTAATTTTCCAAAATCCCACCTTTTCTCTGACGTTTGGTCAAAACCCACATGCTTTGAGCACATTTATCACATGTTTTTATTTAGCCACATGGTCCACATGGTCTATTCTCACTTTATTTTACCATATGTTTCATACTTTCCCATATGCACCCTCTATAGCTTTCAAGTTTTCTCATTTTGGCCCTCTCCAGAACCCAATTCCTACTCCCTCACCCTCCCTTTACCCTTCTGCCCAACCCCATCCTTACCCCTCCCTGCCCTACCCATCTCAGCCCCCTTAGCCCTCCCTTCCCACTCCTTTCTACCCTCCTATTGCCTTCCTTTGCTTTCCCGTGCATAAAATTCCACTTTTGGGTTCTTCTCTGGTGTTTGTTCTCTCCTGCTTCTGGTTGGTAGCTGCTCAGGTGTCCTTTTGAAGATTTTGAAGCAAAGAAATCATGCTGTCCACTTTTAAAGACAATCTTGGGACATCAAAGTGAGCACCAAGATACTCTTGCAGCTAGGAGCATAGAGGAATCGACACTCAAATCAATGCAAGGACTATTCTTGGAGGACTAAGCAAGAGTAAGCAAGGTGAGCATAGTCTAAGCTAGGAAGAGAGGGAAGTGCAAGAGACACACAGTGTGCGATGCAGAGAAGTGATGTGCAAGGTGCGCATGGAGAGTGACTAAGGAAGTGTGCAGAGGAGTGCTAAGCTTACAACCAAGGATCCCAAGGTCCCATTGAAGCTGTGTGTGTGCCGACATAAGGTGTCCATCCCTCCCCCTTATTGGAAGCTTGGTGCAAGGTGTGCACAAGTGCAGGCTTGGAGAAGGTGGAGGTTTGGTGCAGAGAAGGCCGACAGCAATAAGACCCTTGGGTATTTGGTATTTTTTTGGTTAAGCACTCTGTGGGATTTTGCACAGAAGCATTGGATTGTATTGTGCATCACCATTGTATTTGTCTTCTTATAATCAATCGACAGAGGCTTCCAATGTGTATCTTTCTTCTTGTCTTTCCCTTTTCTCCTACAAACACTCAAATCCCTTCTTGTCCAAGAATCCCCCAACAATATCCCTCTTCCTTGATTTACTTCTACTCTTATTATGTTGACTATTCTTTTGCTTATTCTTGCTCTTGCCATGTTGTTGATTCTTTCCTTGGTAAGAATCACGAACATTATATGCATCTCCACTTTGAGTGTCAACCATAGATTTTCTACAAATCTCCTCACTCATGAGTGCTCTGCATATGTCATCATAGACAAGTTTACCACTAGGTGCACTATTGCTAATAGCTGTGCAAAACATATCACATGATGATGGCAAGGTACATAACAACAATATTGCTTTCATTTCATTATCCATATCCATTTTCTGAGCCTGTAACTCGGAGAATATAACATCAAACTCATTTAGATGAGTAGCAACACTATTTGTGCCCTTCATGTGAAGGTCATACAATTTTCTCATCAGATACACTTTATTTGATGCCGTCTATTTTTCATATGTATTGCATAACTTCTTCCAAAGCTCCTCTGCACTTTCAGAGTCTAATACTATAAACTAAACATTATCTACCAGGTGCAAGCAAATGGTAGACCTTTCCATTTCATCTAACTCATCCCAATCATCTTCATCCATGTTAGCACGCTTCTTTGAAATCCCATTTACTAGCTTTCATTGCCTCCTTTGAATCAGCACATCTTTAATCTGATTCTTCCATAGAGAAAAGTTTGTGCCATGAAATTTTCGGATCTCAAAATGGTCTTTTCCCTGCAAGTTATAGCTCCTCGTCCGAACACTAGCACTAGACCCTGATCCACCAGATGTGCCTGAGACCTCTGATGCCATGATGGTAGAGAACTGAATAGAATGATAATGGAGCTAGAAGAGTCCGAATATCAACCAATAACTGTATTAAGGAGTAAATCGACCACTATATAGTTGATTAAACCAAAAATCAAGAAAACTTTTGCTAGAGTATCCTCTGCAAAATGAGCATATGAAAAGTGTCAAAATATCATAAAAGTGCAAGTACTGATATGTGTACCTGCATAGCAAATCAGTGACTCCATTGCATATAATTAGTTACCCAATAGAAGCCAACTAGGCTTATCGAGCAGGTATGAACAACTATCATACATCTCCTATGGCAAAGCTAGGTAAGTCTTCCACCTGCATCATCGAAGAGACCCGACATCTAGGTGTCTTTGAGTTAAAAAAACCTCACCATGACCCTCTTTATCAAATGTAAAAGGCTTTATGCAAAAACATAACCGCTATATCAATGACCACATGGATGTACATAAACGGTATCAACAAAAGCACAAATGTTGTGTATGTGCTCAATATATGCAGTATAATGACACTAAAAAAGCCTGAATGCATAGCCTAGAAACTAGGCAACAACACCTGCAAGTTTCTGTCAACTCTGATGTTTTTGACCCAAAAGCCTACATAAATTTGCAGTGGCTGCTCCCACAAAAACTGAAAACTTTTTGAGAAACTTGTAGTTTAATGAGTGTGGCTGAAAACACAGCCCCAAAGTTGATATTTATTGTCGAAGAAGTACAAAAAACACTCTTCTTGATGTTCTTAGACCTGTGTGAAGAGAACTATGTGTGAAACTACTCCAAAATGGCTCCAACAGACACCCCAAAAATGCTTCAAAAATAGGCTTTGAAAGCAAAGAATGAAGCTCTGAGGGACCAAAACCTGTTGAAGGTAATGTTAACTGTAGTCTTTCCCGTTCTTCAGACACGAAAAGGGTGTAGCTTAGTGGCAAGCGATTGCCATGGTTAAGCGAGCTCTAGGGGGAACAATAGTGGGATGGGTGACCTCTCGGGAAGTAATGGGAACCTCTATCTTTCTTGATCGTTGAGTCCTCCCTCGCATGCATCCAATGGTGACTTCGGTGACTCGGATGACAAGGTATGCCAAGGTCTATGCCTTTATTGCCACCTTAGTGGTAAGCCTTGGAGAAAGTCAAGGGGGGCAGGGGGGTGCTCGCTTCACTGGCACAAAAGGAACACAACTTTTGTGTCAAAGTGCTCTGATAGTAGTGAAGTATTTTGACGATGATGCAACACAATGCATTCTCCTTCTTGAGAGCTTCATGTCAATATCCTCGAAGTAGAAAACCGAGCTCCTAGGGCTGCACACGGTACTCCACACAGAGGCTTCTGAATACATAGAAAAACATAGTACATGTTGATATATTTAGGTAGTGATGTGTGTGAACACACTAGGACCGCCGGGGCACTTTTTTCCCTCTTTAGGAGGTTTTTTTCCCCGGCTTGTATATATGCCTATTGCCCTAATGGGCTACTTATCTTTGTACATTCTCTAGTAATACATTCAGTATTGTGTGTTTGTGCTCCAAGCTTCTTCTTCTTCCTTGTGCTGTTCGCGTGCTCTTGCAGACGTCTAACTCCAACAATTGGTATCAGAGCAGGTCGTCGCTTCATCTAGGGTGCCGTCGACACTCCTCCATCTGCAGTCTCAGAATCGCACCAATTTTGGTGAGCATACTCAGCGTGTTTCTGAGATCAAAACGGCTTCGCTCTGTCGTGCCAAAATCGCGATCTGAGCTCGTTTCGGCCTTCGAACGCACTATCACAGCGCTTGTGTAGGCTATTTCATCTTTTTGTGCCAAAGGTATATACCAGTTTCTGTTCGCCAATTTAAGCGTCTCGAAGTCTGCTACAGGTCTAGCAGAACTCGTTTGGGCAGTTCTGTTCAACTTTTTGAGATACAGTCAATTTTCTACATCAAGGTATTTTAGTCACCGGCCATGGCTGAAAGCAGTGATGTATTCCGTATGTTGGCTGTTGAGGATAAGTTGGATGGTACCAACTACCCATTATGGGCTTATATGATGCGACATTTTTTTTTTTTTTTTTTTTGAGGGTACAAGGAAATTGGAAAGCATACTGAAATTGAAATACACACTCACACACCCAACCTCTTAAGGTAGAGGCATCCTTCATGATTGACTCATGGATATGTCTGGCCAGGACTTGAACTCAGGACATCCCCCTGCAGCTTCAAGGCGTCAGCCATTAGGCTACGCGGCATGTTTTGGTTGCAAAAGGATTGTGGAACATTGTGCAGGGTGTTGAAAGACGTCCTGTTACACCTGTAATGACAAGTACTGCAAATATAGGTACTGGAGCTGATGAAGATGGTATCGAAGATGATATTCCGCAGATTCCTATTTGTGCTGCTATTTCTGTTGCACCTACTGCAGAGCAAATTCGTTGGGATGGCAGAGATGCCCAGGCACATGCATTGATAGCTTTGTCTGTCAAACGTGCCATTATTCCTCATATTCACTCTTGAAGAACAGCTAGGGATGCTTGGGATACACTTACCACATTGTACCAAGCTAGGAATGAGGCTCATGTTGCTTACCTCCGAAAACAGTTGGAAAGTGAGCACATGAATGAAGGTGAGTCTATGGACAATTTCCTAACGAAGATAAAAGATTTGAAGGAACAGTTGATTTCTGCTGATCAGGTTATACCAGATAGCTCACTTGGGCAGACCGTTCTGAATGGTCTTCCTGATTCATATCAGAGTTTTGCTTCTACTCTTCGGTTGATGATGAAAGGCAATCCAAATGCCTTATCGTTTGAGGAGTTAGTCTCTATTCTGTTGCAGGAAGATCAGTCCAGGCAGAACAGGTCCATTATGCGTGTTGCAGATCAAGCTTTCTTGGCTAGTTAGAAGGGCAAAGGAAAATGGAGCTCTTCTACTAGTAAGCAGAAATCTGCAAATGCTGCACATTTGAAGAACCAGGATAAAGATGAGAAGAAATCAGAAGCAGAAATTGTTTTGCAAGTACTGTAAAGGGAATGATCATATCATAAAGAACTATCCAAAACTGACTACAAAAGAGGCAAAGAAAAAGGAGGCTGGAATGGTTGTTGCAGAAGTCTCTACACCAAAAATAGAGTCTGCTAATCTTGTGCAGGAAGAAGAATGGGTGTTTACTACTGTTTGCAGTTTTGACCCATCTTCTCATGAGTAGTGCATGTCTGCAGTGGACTCAGATGTTTGGTACTTTGACAGTGGGGCAACCAAACATATTACCTCGCAGTGCAGTTTCTTTTCTTCACTCGAGCCTGCCCCTACAGGGAATACTGTCACATGCGCCAACAACTCCTCTTATCCTGTTATGGAAGTTGGTAAGATCATTCTGACTACTGTTGATGGTAGTTCTTTCACCTTGTCAGATGCCTTATTTGTGCTAGGGATCAAGAAGAATCTGTTATCAGTTTCTGCATTAGCCAAGATTGGCTTGGTTGTGAAATTTGTTGATGACAGGTGTACAGTTCATGATCTATCAAATGGCGATGTGATTATTGCTTCTGGCATTTTATGTCGTGGGCTGTATAAGCTCATAGACTATGAAAGATCTGTGAATGATTCGGCATGTGCAGTTCATGATTCTCAGGCTATGTCAGATGCAAAGCTTTGGCATGCACGCTTTGGTCATCTGAATTTTGCTAGTTTGCTATGCCTGCAGAAATCTGATATGGTGTCTTCTTTGCCCAAGCTTGAGGCACCTGGAAAACATGTATGTGAAGGCTGTATTTTGGGCAAAATGCAGCATTCCTCCTTTCCAAAAGATGGTTCAGTTCGGGCTATGCAAAAATTGCAGCTTGTACATAGTGATGTCTCTAGTCCTATGCAGACGCCCTCTTTTGGGAATTACCTTTACTTTGTGACTTTCATTGATGATTTTTCCAGGCATGCATGGGTATATCCACTCAAAGCAAAGTCCGAAGTGTTCATGTGCTTTAAACAATTTTTGGTTTTGGCTGAAAATTTGTCACCATGTAAAATGGGCACCCTTCGTTCTGATCGAGGAGGGGAATATATGTCCTCTGATTTTAATGCATTTCTGGCTAAACGTGGGATAAAACACCAGTGTACAGTGCCGTATACACCTCAACAGAATGGAGTTGCTGAACGAAAGAACATGTCACTCATGGAGATGGCGAGGTGCATGGTCAAGAGTCAGGCTTTACCACATAGTTTCTAGCTTGAGGCTGTCATGTGTGCAACATATGTATTGAACAGGTGTCCCACTAAAGCGTTGTAGTCTATCACTCCATATGAGGCTTGGCATGACCGCAAGGCATCTGTTGCTCATCTGCGTGTTTTTGGATGTTTGGCATATGCATTAGTGCTTGAACAACATCACAGAAAATTGGATGATAAGGCAGTAAAATGTATTTTTGTTGGGTACAGTTCTGAAAGTAAAGGCTATCGTCGGTATCATCCACAGACTAAACGCATTCTGGTTAGCGGTGATGTTGTCTTTGTGGAAGATGCTATTTAGCCATTGCTTTCATGTACTAAGGAGACATTTGTTAGCTCCAAAGACATGTATGATACATTGATGCCTCTTTTTACAGGTGGACAGTCCAGTGCTGGTCCTAATGAGGCAACTTCTCAGCCTTTGCAAGTTTCATATGATGATGCAGATCATTCTATTTCTGATGCAGATTTACATGATGCACTTGTTGATGAGAGAGCTGATATTGAACAGGCAAAAACTATGCCAAAATGGCTGGTGCAGACTTTGCGTGACAGCAAATTAGATGCACCTTTGTCATATCGTACTCGTTCAGGCTCTCATAGTGCCTCCTTTGCATCAGATTGCTATGCTATGGCTGCGTCTAGTCTCTGTGATGAGAATGAGCCTGTTTCTTTTGATGAAGCACAGAACTCAGAAAATTGGATGGCTGCCATGCAATCTGAATATGATGCTATAATGAAGAATGGTACATGGTCTTTCTCGCAAGAAGGCCATTGGCACTAAGTGGGTATACAAGCTGAAGCATAAACCTGATGGTACATTTGACATGTATAAGGCTAGGCTTGTTGCAAAGGGTTAGGCGCAGGAAAGAGGCACTGATTTTGATGAGACCTTTGCACCTACATGTCGTATGACTACTGTTCGGAGCATTTGTGCACTTGCAGCCCATCATGGTTGGAATGTACATCAGTTGGACGTGCACTTGCAGCCCATCATGGTTGGAATGTACATCAGTTGGACATTAAAACAACATTTTTGAATGGTGACTTGCATGAAGAAGTGTATGTTTTTCAGCCCCGTGGCTTTGTGCAGAAAGGGCATGAAAACCAGGTGTGCAGTTTTAAAGAAGGCATTATATGGTTTAAAGCAAGCACCACGTGCTTGGTATGAGAAGATACATGCCTATCTGGTTGCACATGGTTTTGTGAACAGTCCAACTAAAAGCACCTTATATGTTAAGTGTGCTAATGATGTGCTTCTGATCATTGTTGTCTATGTTGATGACATGCTGCTCACTGGTCCTATTGAGAAGCATATTGCTGATTTCAAGGCTGATTTGCATGCCTCATTTGAGATGTCTGATTTGGGGTATTTGCACCACTATTTGGGCATTCAGATGCAAGTTGATGGTGGAATGGCTTTGTGTCAAACAAAATATATTGACACATTATTGCAGCGTTTTGGCCTTGAAGACTGTAAGCCTATTGCCATTCCTATGGAGACAGGTTTACGATTGAGTCTTCATGATGCTGGAGATGCATTTGATGCTGTTCTCTATCAGCAGGCTGTTGGATGCTTGATTTACTTATGCATTACTCGGCCAGATATTCAGTTTGTTGTCTCACAGATGAGCAGGTTTATGCATTGCCTAGGAGCCACGCATTGGAAGGCGGTTAAGCGCATCTTTCGCTACTTGAGTGGTACTCGGCTGCTTGGGTTGTTTTATCCCAAGGGGGGATCACTACCGCTAGATTTGCATTCTTTTTCTGACTCAGATTGGGCTAGTTGCTATGACACTCGTGTGTCCACTAGTGGTTTTTGCTTCATGCTTGGTAGCTCATGTATATCTTGGTTGAGCAAGAAGCAGCCTACTGTGGCCACTTCTAGTTGTGAGGCTGAGTATAGGGCAGCTTTCACAGCGACCGTTGAGTGTGTGTGGCTCAGACGCCTTATGGCTGATTTGGGTGTTGGCCAGTCTTCTGCCACCACCATCTTCACTGACAGTCAGAGCGCATTAGCAGTTGCGAGGAACCCTATGTTCCATGCTCGCACTAAGCACATTGAGGTGCATTATCACTATGTCAGGGAGAGGTTCTCTGCTGGGGAGATCAGCTTGGCATATGTGCCCACGCAGGAGAACATTGCAGACCTTTTCACGAAGGCTCTGCCTAGGGAGAAGTTTGAAGCTTTCCCCAAAGCTTTGGGCTCACTTCCTTTTGTGCAGTGATTTCCACATAGCTTGGCACTTCCTTATACATGAGTGCCAGCCCCTTGTTCACCGCATCACTCCCAGGGGGGATTTGTTGGTATATTTAGGTAGTGATATGTGTGAACACACTAGGACCGTCGGGGCACTTTTTTCCCTCTTTAGGAGGTTTTTTTCCCCCTGATTGTATATACACCTATTGCCCTAATGGGCTACTTATCTTTGTACATTCTCTAGTAATACATTCAATATTGTGTGTTTGTGCTCCAAGCTTCTTCTTCTTCCATGTGCTGTTCGCGTGCTCCTGTAGACGTCTAACTCCAACAGTACACAGGGGGCATGACAAATGAGGTCGAACTTACAGTCTGTGACTGACTAGACCACTATATGTTTTACTAAATAACATATACAAAGAACTTTCATAGGTGTTACAAATGCAATCGAAAACTTACAATTTGTGACTGACCAAGCCATTATATGTTGTACTAAAGAAAATATACAAAGAAGTGTTCAGTGGCCATTTGACCTTTCACATGGAAACTAACGATAACATGTTTTATTAAAGAATATATACAAAGAAGTCTCCAGTGGCCATTTGGCCTTTCACATGGACACTAACGGTAATAGCAGGCTATTGGATGCTTGATTTACTTATGCATTACTTGGCTAGATATTCAGTTTGGTGTCTCACAGATGAGCAGGTATATGCATTGCCCAGGTGTCAAGCGTTGGCAAGCAGTTAAATGCATATTTTGCTACTTGAGTGGTAGCCGACTACTTGGATTGTTTTATCCCAAGGGGAGATCACTACCGCCTGATTTGCATGCTTTTTCTGACAGTGATTAGGTTGGTTGCTATGACACTCGTGTGTCCACTAGTGGCTTTTGCTTCATGCTTGGTAGCTCATGTATATCTTGGTTGAGCAAGAAGGAACCTACTGTGGCCACTTCCAATTGTGAGGCTGAGTATAGGGTAGCTTTCATAGCGACTATTGAGTGTGTGTGGCTCAGAAGCCTTATGGCTTATTTGAGTGTTGGTTAGTCTTCTGCCACCACCATCTTCATTGACAATCAGAGCGCATTGGCAGTTGTGAGGAACCCTATGTTCCATGCTCGCACTAAGCACATTGAGGTGCATTATTATTATGTCAGGGAGAGGTTCTTTGCTGGAGAGATCAGCTTGGCATATGTGCCCACGCAAGAGAACATTGCAGTCCTTTTCATGAAGGCTCTACCTAGGGAGAAGTTTGAAGCTTTCCACAAAGCTTTGGGGTTGCTTCCTTTTTAGGAGTGACTCCGCACAGCTTGGCACTTCCTTATACATGAATGCCAGCTCCTTGTTCACCGCATAACTCCCACAGGGGATTTGTTGATATATTTAGGTAGTGATATGTGTGAACACACTAGGACTACCGAGGCACTTTTTCCCCTCTTTAGGATGTTTTTTCCCACGGCTTGTATATACGCCTATTGCCCTAACGGGTGACTTATCTTTGTACATTCTAGTGGTAATACATTCAGTATTGTGTGTTGTGCTCCAAGCTTCTCCTTCTTACTTGTGCTGTTCGCGTGCTTTTCGTAGACGTCTAACTCCAACAATTGATAGTGGGGCAATGAAATGTATTACCTCCCGATGCAATTTCTTCACTTAACTTGAGCTTGCTCCTACATAGAATACTCACACGTGCTAAAAATGTCTCTTATCTTGTCATGGGAATTAGAAAGATCATTATTACTACTATTGATGGTAGTTTTTTCACATTTCTAGATACCTTACATTACCATGCATCAAGAAAAATCTATTATCAGCTTCAAAACTGGCCAAGATTGGCATGGGTTGTTAAATTTGTTGACGATAAATGAATATTTCATGATCTATCAAATGGTGATGTTGTCATTGCTTCTGGAATTTTATGTCGTGGGCTATATAAGGTCATAGATTATCCAAATTTAGGAATGATTCCAACATGTGCAATTCATGATTCTCAAGCTATTTCAGATGCACAACTTTTCCATGCATGCTTTGGTCATCTGAATTGTACTAGTTTGCTTCACCTAAAGAAATGTGAAATGGTGCTCTCTTTGTCCAAACTTGATGCGCATGTGTGTGAGGGATGTATTTTGATTAAAGTGAAATATTCTTCCCTTCATAAGCTTGTTCATAGTGATATTTATCATCCTATGAAGACAACTTCATTTGAGAATTTCCCATACTTTATTGGAGTTTTAGGTTTGCAAAAGCACGCGAACAACATAATGAAGAAGAAGAAGCTTGGAGCACAACCCATAATACTGAATGTATTACCACTAGAATGTACAAAGACAAGTGACTTGTTAGGATTACACGCATATATACAAGTTGGGGGAAAAAACCTCCTAAATAAGGAAAAAGTGCCCCAGTGGTCCTAGTGTGCTCATACACATCACTACCTAAATATATCAACAAATCTCCCCTCAGAGTGATGCAGTGAACAAGGAGATGGCACTCATGTATAAGGAAGTGCCAAGCTATGTGGAACCAATCCACAAAATGAAGTAAGCCGAAAGCTTTGGGGAAAGCTTCAAACTTCTCCCTAGGCAGAGCCTTTGTGAAAAGGTTTGCAACGTTCTCATGCATGGGCACATATACCAAGCTTATCTCTCCAGTAGAGAGCCTCTCCCTGACATAATGATAGTGCACCTCAATGTGCTTAGTGCCAACACGGAACACAAGGTTCCTCGGAACTGCCAATGCGCTCTGATTGTCAATAAATATGGTGGTGGTAGAAGACTGACCAACACCCAAACTAGCCATAAGGTGTGTGAGCCACACACACTCAATCAATGTGAAAGCTGCCCTATACTCAGCCCTACAACTAGAAGTTGCCATAGTAGGCTGCTTCTTGCTCAACCAAGATGTGCATGAGCTACCAAGCATGAAGCAAAAACCACTGGTGAACACATGAATGTCATAGCAACCAACTGAGTCAGAGCTAGAAAAAGCATGCAAACCTGGTGGTAGTGATCCCCCCTTGGGATAAAACAATCCAAGTATCTGGGTACCACTCAAGTAGCGAAAGATGTGCTTAATCACCTACCAATGCTTAACACCTGGGTAATGCATAAACCTACTCATCTATGAGATAGCAAATTGAATATCTGGTCGATTAATGCATAAGTAAATCAAGCATCCAATAGCCTGTTGGTAGAGAACAACATCAAATGCATCTCCAACAACATGAAAACTCAATTGTAATAGAAAGCTATTCCGCCATCAACGTGCATGAACTAAATGCCCAAGTAATGATGCAAATGCCCCAAATATGAAATCTCAAATGAGGCATGTAGATCAGCCTTAAAATCAGCAATATGCTTCTCATGAGGACTAGTAAGCAACATGTCATCAACATACACAACAATGATCAAAAGCACATCATTTGCATGCTTAACATATAAGGTGCTCTCAGTTGGACTATTCTCAAAACCATGTGCAATAAGGTAGGCATGTATTTTTTTTCATACCAAGCATGTGGTGCTTGCTTCAAACCATACAATGCCTTTTTCAACTTGCACACTTGGTTTCATTCCCTTTCTACACAAAGACATGGGGCTGAAAAACATACACTTCTTCATGGAAGTCACCATTCAAAAATGGAGTTTTAACGTCCAACTGATGTACTTTCCAACCATGATGAGCTGCAAGTGCACAGATGCTACGAACGGTGGTCATTAGACATGTAGCAGCAAAGGCCTCATCAAAATCAATGCCTCTTTCTTGACCATAACCATTTGCAACAAGCCTAGCCTTATACCTGTCATCTGTTCCATCGGGCTTACACTTCAGCTTGTATACCTACTTAGTGCCAATGGCCTTCTTGCCAAGAGGCAAGTCACGTAAAGTTCAGGTACCATTTTTCATGATAGCATCATATTCTGATTGCATAACAACCATCCAACTTTCTGCATTTTGTGCTTCATCAAACCAAATTAGCTCATTCTCATCACAAAGACTTGAGGAAGCCATAACAGAGCATTTTGATACAAAAGAAGTAGTTTGAGATCCTCAATGAGTACGATATGAGAGAGGTGCATCTAATTTGCTATCATGCAAAGTATATGCCAGCCATGTTGGCATAGCTTTTGCCTCCTCAATGTCAGCTCTCTCATCGACAAGTGCATTATGTAAATCTGCATCAACAATGGAATGATCTGCATCATCACATGAAACCTATAAAGGTTGAAAATTTGCCTCATTTGGACAAAAAATAGACTATCCACTTGTAAAGAGAGGAAGCAAAGTGTCATACATGTCTTTGGAGCTAATTGATGTCTCCTTAGTGCATAAAAGTAATGGCTAAATAGCATCTTCCACAAAAATATCACAGCTAACCAAAATGCGTTTTGTTTGTGGATGATACAGACGATAGCCTTTACTTTCAAAACTCTATCCAACAAAAATACTACTGATTTGTCATCCGAATTCTCGCATTGTTGTTGAGGCACTAATGCATATGCCAGACAATAAAAAACTTGCAGGTGAGCAACAGATGACTTGCAAGCATGCCAAGCCTCATATGGAGTGATAGAATGCAATGCTTTTGTGGGACACCTGTTAAGTACATATGATGCACACATAACAACCTCAAGCCAGGAACTATGTGGTAAAACCAGACTCTTGACCATACAACTCGCCATCTCCATGAGTGACCTGTTCTTCCGTTCAGCAACTCCATTCTATTGAGGTGTATATGGCACTGTATACTGATGTTTTATCCCATGATCAACCAGAAATGCATTAAGATCAAAAGACATATATTCCCCCCCTCGATGTGAACAGAGTTGATAAATTTTTAGCCAAAATGAGAAACTATTTGAAGCACATAAACACTTTTCACTTTACTTTCAATGGATATACCCATGCATGCATGGAAAAACTATCAATGAAAGTCACGAAGTAAAGATAGTTTCCAAAAGAGGGTGTCTGCATAAGACCATAGATATCACTGTGAACAAGCTGCAATTTTTGAGTAGCTCGAACTGAACCATCTTTTGGGAATGAGGAACATTGGATTTTGCCCAAAATATAGCCTTCAGAGACATGTTTACTATGTGCCTCAAGTTTGGACAGAGAGGACACCATTTTGGATTTCTATAGGCATAGCAAACTAGCAAAATTTAGATGACCAAAGCATGCATGCCAAAGCTTTGCATATGACATAGCTTGAGAATCATGTACTGTGTATGCTGAATCATTCACAAATTTTTCATAGTCTATGAACTTATACAACCCATGACATAAAATGCCAGAAGCAATAATGACATCACCATTTGATAGATCATGAACTGTACATCTATCATCAACAGATTTTACAACTAAGTCAGTCTTGTGTAATGCTGAAATTAATAATAGTTTTTCTTGATCCTTGGCATAAATAAAGCATCCGACCATCAATAGTAGTAAGAATGATCTTACTAACTCCCATGACAGGATAAGAGGAGTTGTTGGAGCATGCGATAGTATTTGCTATAGGAGTAGACTCGAGTGAAGTGAAGAAACTACGTTGCGAGGTAATATGTTTGGTTGCCCCACTATCAAAGTACCAAACATTTGAGTCTACTGTAGACATACATTGTTCATGAGAAGATGGGTCATACATGCAAACTTTAGTAAATGCCCATTCTTCATTTTGCATAAGACTAGCAGACTCTGTTTTGGGTGTAGAGGGCTCTACAAAAACCATTCCGGCCTCTTTCTTCTTTGCCTCTTTTGCAGCAAGTTTTGGACAACTCTTTATGACATGATAATTTCCTTTACAGTATTTGCAAAACAATTTCTACTTTTCTGTTTTCTTCTCATCCTTATCATCCTTCTTAGATTGTGCAAAATTAGCAAATTTTTGCTTACTATTAGATGAGCTCCATTTTCCTTTGCCGTTTGGCTAGCCAAGAAAGCTTGATTTGCAACATGCATAATGGACCTATTCTGCCTACACTGATATTCTTGCAATAGAATGGAGACTAACTCCTCAAGTGTTAAGGCATTTGGATTGCCTTTCATCATCAATCGAAGAGTAGAAGAAAAACTCTAATATGAATAGGGAAGACCATTTAGAACATTTTGCATAAGTGAACTGTGAGGTAAGACTTATGATCAGTAGAAATCTATTGCTCCTTCAAATCTTTGATCTTTTTCAGAAAACTGTCCATGGAATCTCTTTAATTCATTTGTTCACTCTCCAACTATTTTCAAAGGTAAGCAACACGAGCCTCATTCCTTGCCTGGCATAAAGTGATAAGTGTATCCCAAGGATCCTTAGCTGTTGTGCAAGAGCAAATGTGAGGAATAATGGCATGTTTGATAGGCTATCAATGCATGTGCATGAGCATCTCTGCCATCCCAACAAATTTGCTCTACAATAGGTGCAATAGGATTCACAACACGAACAAGAACATGAAGAATATCGCCATCTTCAATGCTATCTACAACACCTTCACTAACTATATTTGCAGGTGTAATAGGATGTTTTTCAACACGTTGCATAATATTCCAGAGTAATTTTTCAACCAATATATGACACATCATATAAGCCCATAATGGGTACTTGGTACCATCCAACTTATCCTCAATAGCCAACATACGGATTAGATCACTGCTTTTAGCCATGGATACTGACTAAAATGTAGAGGGTACACGCGTGGAAGCAAAATGAAAAGAAGAGTGTACTCACAAAACAAAGAGTGTGTGAGACCCAAAGTGAGTACACCATGAAATGGGTAAACTCATGTGGATTAGAAATGAGTTTGCCAAGAGCATGGAGTAGGCTCCTCAAGCTTCTAACCAAGTATAAATGGGGGGAGAGGCCCTCCTTATATAGATTTGAGAGGGGCTCTCCAAAGTACATCTCATGTGGGATAATTCCTGTGAAAGGAGAATGAATACAACTAGTAGAAGCACATGGCAAGGTACCCAAATATAAAGGAAATATAATATAGAATGTAAATAAATGGGAAATGGAGTGTCTCTTAGATACAAAATGGAGATGCACTCATGCGGATATAAATGTAGATGAATTAGGAGGTATCATGTTGTGAATACCCCCTTTATAACTCCATTCTGGAGTGGTTGAATGTTGTAGAGGTCCACCAAGTGCTGGAGCAGAATTGGAGGTAGAGCCTTCGTGAACATGTCTGCCAGGTTCTCCTGAGAGGTACACTGCTCTAGAGTAATCTCTTGAGACACAAGCTTCTTGCGGATGAAGTGGTATTGGATCTCGATGTGCTTCGTCCGAGCATGGAACATTGGATTCTTGGCGATGCTTGAGGCTGACTGGCTGTCCATGCGAATGCATGTCGGAGTAACCTATGGAACACGAATGTCAAATAATAAACCTCAAAGCCAAATGGCCTCACATGCTACAAAACTGGATGCTCGGTACTCAGCCTCAATGGATGGTAGAGCAACTATAGGCTGCTTCTTACTTGCCCAAGAGATAGGTCCTGAGCCAAGCAAGAATATATACCCAGAAGTAGATAATCAAAAATCAGGATCAACAACCCAATCCGAATCTGAATATTCAGGGAGTTCGATGCCCCCCTTGTACCAAAGACCATGATGTTGGGTGAGGGCAAGTCATCGAAGTAATCTTTGAGTAACATCCCAACGAGTCTGATGAGGCTGATGTGCAAACTGACTGAGTATACCAACTTATAGGCAATATTTGGTCTGGTGTTGGCAAGGTAGAGTAATGAGCCAACAAGCTGTCAATAAGTATGCACATCCACAAGTGATGATGAATCCTCCAGTGTAAGCTTGATGTTTGGATCAAGTGGTGTAGATACTGAATGACACTCATCCATGTTATATTTGGAAAGAAGATCAAAGCAGTACTTCTTCTATGATAGGAATATACCTTCTTTTGTTTGCCAAACTTCCATAGCTAAGAATTAGTGAAGTAATCCAAGATCTATCATAGAGCACTCAAGGTGACGCTATGTGATGATGAATTGGATGTGTTCGTCATCTGAACCTGGCAAGATCAAGTCGTCTACATAGAGGATGATGAGGGCAACTAAGGACTCCTGCTGATAGATGTATAAGTTTGCATCAGCATTGATTCTATGAAATCCTTTTTCTTCGAAGAACTTGTGAATCTTTCAATACCAGGCCCTAAGAGCTTGCTTGAGTGCATAAAGTGCTTTGTGAAGTTTGTATACTTGGTCTTCTTTTCCTTTGACCTTGAATCCTTTAGGTTGTTCAACATATACTTCTTCTTGAAGATCTCCATTGAGGAATGCACTTTTGATATCAAGATTGTAAATGGGCCACTAAAAGTGAGCACTTAGTGCTAAGATGATTTGTATGGTTGTGAATCTTGCAGTAGGAGCAAAGGTTTCTTCATAGTCAATTCCATGTTGTTGCTTGTATCCCTTAGCTACCAACCTTGCTTTGTACTTGTCTAATGTTCCATCTGAATTGTACTTAACTTTATAAAGCCACTTAACTCCTATGACATGATGATTTGTGGGCTTAGGTACAAGAGTCCAAGTCTTGTTCTTCTTGATTGTATTCATTTCTACTTGCATAGCTTCTTCCCATTCAGGTTTTCCTTGAGCTTCTTTGTAACTAGAAGGTTCTAGGATTTGTTGAATCTGATGCATCAAGGCGTAATTGACATAATGAATTTGTTCTCTTTGTCTCTTGTCAATAAGTCTTTGAGATCTTTGTGGATGACTTGAAGTAATTTCTTCTGACGTTTGCTTTGAAAAGATTGTGTCCCCCTCTGAAGTGGAGATGGGTGGACTGAGACTTGTGGTTGGATCCTTGTGGTAGGAAGCATATATAAACAGGATAATTAGAAAATTCTCGCTTGTTGTGTAGACGAATCAGAATACACGAATTGGTTGCAACTAGCACATGTAGGTGCACTAAAGCAACGTCATTCAAAACATCGTACATTGCAGGCTCTGCATAGACTAGGAGTATATTGGACTTCTATGGAAGCAGATGTCTATAAGGTGTGTAAAGAATATCTTCTCTGTTGTGGAAGGCCACCGGTAGAACATGCCACATTATATCATATGTCTCTCACACCAGAATGGAGCGAATCATTAGTGACATACTTGAGGACAAAAACATTCCCTCAAGCAATGATTTTAGCAAGACAACAAAGTCTAGAGCAGGAAGCTCAAGACTAATCACTTATTGATGAAAACCTATACAAACAAGGAAGAGATGGATACCTAAGACAATGTGTTCATGAGAGCAATTATTTGAGCGTACCAGAGACTGCACACCAAGGTGTTGCACGAGGTCATTTTGGCCCTGACAGGATAATCAAAGACATACTATTTGCTGGATTATGGTGGCCTACTCTTCAAATGGATGCACATACCTATGTTAAGAGACGTGGCGTGTGCCAAAGAACTCAGTTTCCTACTCACAGAGTTGAAATGCCACTAAAACCCATGATAGGAAGACGTGCATTTTCCAAGTGGGGTATAGGCTTTGTAGGACCCCTTAACCCCCCTGCAAAAGGTGCTCATGCTGAATACACCATTGTAGCAACATATTATTTTACCAAATGGGTAGAGGATAAGGCCACAAAAAAGAATGATGCACACACAACCACAAAAATCTTATTTGAAAATGTCTTTACAAGATATGGACTGCCTATAGAGCTAGTGAGGGATTGAGAAACTCACTTTCTAAACCAGGTCATTGAAAATTTGTTACAAGTTTTTATGGTGATTCACAAGAAATCCACACCATATCATCCTCAGGCCAATGGTCAAGCAAAAAGTACTAACAAGATCCTTTGTACTGTACTGACGAAACTCGTGAACAACAAACGCTCAGATTGGGACAAACAGTTACACCATGCTATTTGCGCATATCGAGTGGCCTACAATACCATACTCAATGCAACTCCCTTTCAGATGGTTTTTGGTCAAAACGCTATGCTTCCTTTGGACTTTTTGATTCCCACCCTTAAGGCTGCACAAGAACATCACTGGACTGGCCATGAGTTATCATCAAGGATAATGGACTTGGAACGATTAAGAGAAACCAGGCTGAAAGCAGCAACATGCAGCAAAGAAGCGAGAGAAAGCCTATTTCGATGTGAAAGACGAAGGCTTAAAAGAGGGTGATTTAGTCCTAGTGTATACACTGAAATAGCACGCATGAAAATCAGAAAAGTGAGGTTATGGACCTATGATCATTAACAGACTCTCGACAAGTGGAGCGATACAATTAGCCACCCTAGAAGGAGAGATAATGCCTAATTACATTAGTGGTTGTAGAGTCAAGCTATATCAGGAACCTCTTACTGAGGATATGCTTAGAAGACTCACGTTGGAAAAGAAGCATAAGGAGGAAGAAAAGAGAATACACATCGAAGCTCAAGCAGAAGCTCTAGAACGCATTAAGCGCATGAAGCTAAGAAGACAAGGACTAGGGAGAGAACATTATAACCATCTGGAAGAAACACCCAAATAACCCATGGCCATGTGTCAAGCAAAATCAACTGCTCATCCTAGCATAGTGGGTAGGAGACCATTCATCATAGTCACGTTAAAATGAGGCAATATTCACCATGAGCTTAGGGCTTTAATTGATTCAGGTGCTGTGACTAGTGCTATTAGAGGGTCCCACTATCAGGATTTTGGAATAGAAATGCGGCTGATTGCGGCATACCTCATAGGGCTAGGAGGCATGGAAACCCCTTGCATGGGTGAGGTGGACCTTCCTATCCTCATACACGAAGTGATCATGATAGTGAAGCTCCTAGTATGCCATGATGATGACCTGATAGAATCCCTAATCCTTGGCCAAGATTGGCTATACGATCACTCAGTGGACCTAAATCTTAGACAAGGCTCCTTGAAGATTAGGAGCTTAGACCAGCAGCGAGTGATATCGCTTGACTTCCCTAACAACACTCCGCCTGAGGTATGTTACCCAAGTCCAAATGAAATTATTGCGAGGGAGGACTGGAAGATCTTTGGTCAAATCCATCGGCTAAGCATGCTCCTTCCAAAGTCAACCCATGACAGCTTGGCGATGGATAGTTTCCAGACAGGAGGATGTCAGGAGATCTCCCTCGGTTCTTCATCAAAAGTCAGGAGGATTGCATCAGCGGACAAATGGGGACAACAGCGTCTTGTGTCCCTTCTTCCACACTTACTACGGACTAACCTAGATTTGTGGTATAGAATGCCTCACTTTCTAATCGGCAAGTTTCGCAAGTGTTGGACCTCCCTTCTTTTCCAAAGCAAAGTGTCAACCCAACCTCTCACCCCCAATCACAAAGGAGTCAACCATGCCTTAGGCACCCAAACTGACAATCATACCAGGCGACCCAAAGATGGCAACAACATCAGCAAACTAGGAATACCCACACAAAGCATGTATGGGTGCCAAAAGTACAGAAAGCACAAACAGTTTCCAACAATGCAGACAATGACAAGCAGAAGTTCAAGCAACATCAGCGTCAACATTCAACATCTCCTCGACCTCTTTCTACCTCGATGAAGATTCGAAAGATTTGGATCACCAAGAAATTACCTCACGAATCTAGCCACACCCATGCAAATCTTGAATAGCTCAAAAATTAAGCCATGTAATATATCCCCCTTTGAACTCCCTTCATCCATTGACACCACCACCCACAAAATCACCTTTTGTACCTCAGTAGAAGGATACCACCCACTCATCAACTCTTAGGAAATGGATGCCAAACGTATCCAAAAGCCACCTCATGATTCTATGTACAACATAACACCTACTCCGACTAACCCCTACCTTTGTAATGATTCACTCACAACTGAACTTTGTATAAATTCACCCACACCCACCCACCGTCACTTGTAATGCAAGATTCATCACAAGCAATGTATGCACCATCTAAAGTATGTAGGTGTCTAGTGACCTACACTAGTTTTTGACAAGTCATTCCATAAACCATCTCAAAACACTCAACTACACGGGTTACACATCGGTTATGGAAATGGATTCCGGTCTCACTTTAAAGGGATCATGATTAATTTCCATACTAATGTGTGAATCTTTTGTAGGAGATCACATCCGTATTCATCTCGCTCATCATGCAAGCAGAAGGACCCTCCACGGCTGCCCCAGTGGGCCAGTAGTCAATTTTGGCAATTTACTAGTTGAACCATATCCTACGGCACAACCCTCGGAGTTTCAGGATTTCCCAGGACCAATGCCCATAGACGATCCTCCTATGGGGCACATGAAAAAAGTTCATAGCAACTCTCATTGGTTCCAAGGTTTAGTGGGACCCTTAGCAGATGCAAACTTTATTTATGATTCCATGCTGTGTTTTGACAACATCAAGTGGGTAGATATCAATTTTTCTCCAGAGAATTTGAAGAGCTCTAGAATTCCAAAGATTTAAGGCATATTTGGGCTAGAGCTGGCTTTACAGAATATTTCAGTGATCCATTGCCCAAACTGGACTTCTATCAATGTTATTACTTGGTGACTATACTTACAACCTCCGAGAACAAGGACTTGCTAGGAACATTCATTCTTCCATCTTTGGTAAATGATACTCCATACAAGAATTTTGATCTTTCGAAAGATCTCATTCAAGCAGTGCTTAAGATTCATGGGACTCACATGCCGATAGAGTGCGAAAGGCTTATTCTAGAGCCTATGCAACATGACGATGTTTGAAGTGGGCTGATATTTCGGCCATTACACCTTAACACTCTAAGCTGTTGCACATATGTATGCAACATTTTGCATTTTTGGCCCAGGATCACTTTACCATCCCTTAGAAACATATCTGGTTTGGATTATATCTTGCATGCATCGGGCCCCAAACCATAGACCTTGCCAGTTGGATTATCAAGCAATTGTATTTAGCTCAACAAAGATGGGAACGAAAACACATCATCCACGACTGTTGTGCTCTTACTAGAATCATCTATATGTGTTTGGCATATGATTTGCCTATTGAACATGCCATGACCAGTGAAGAATTAAAAGCATTCAAGGGAACCACCAAAAAGGCCAAAAAAGCTAGCAAAGGATGGGCAAGCAAGTGCATGCGAGGCTCATCCCATGCTTGCAGGTTCGAGAGTCCCCATCCCCACAACCATCACCTCAACAGTCTCCAACGAAAACCCTCCGCACCCATAGGCCAATATGTATCCGCCTATCGTGACCCATTATCACAGAAGGCACTACCAGTGTGTTTATCCCTCAAGCAACCACGACTCAAGAAACTACTACTATAGTAGGAGAAATTCCCACCACAATAGGTGTAGAAGCCTTTATGTTTCCCATCCCGAACTTAGAAGCAGAACCCACTCACAACACCTTTGATTTCGAAATGCATGATGCATCCTCTACTGAATTCCAATTTTCAAAACGGAAATTTTTCTCACATGAGTATGAACATCCGAGCTATCCTACTACCCCACCTGATCAACCACAAGAGCAAGTAGCCTCAAGCTCAGGTGAAGATAGGATTGTGACCGATGATGATGATGGCGATGATGAAGCCAGTCAAGATAGCCATGTGCTCAACAACCACAACCAATTCTTGAAGTCACCCCTTTGGAGATTATAGAGGAACTCAATACTTTATGAGTGCAAGTACTTAATCTTCAAGCACAGATTGCTGCTCATTCTCAGCCCCCTAGGCCAGATTCCCCACTATAAATTTCGACTGATGAAGAAACTGTTTCTATTCCGATGGAGGAAACACATGAAGAGGCCTATGAACCACAACCCATCTGAGGCATTGATCTTGCACGAGGTATTTGCATCACGGAGCACTCCCTCGATCACGGCCTCCTACAAAACTATATCACGCAGACCCTGCAACAAGGATCTGTTAGGGACGAGAGACATGAGAGGGAGGGGGTTTTTGCAATGGTTAAAGGCACAGACGAAGAGGAAGCATGTGAAGGTGGAGTACAAAGAGTCATGGGGAGACAGAAAATCTATTTTTTCCAAACAAACATGTTTTATATTACTTTTTCAAAACCCCAAACAGTGATTTTCATCACTCCTGTACCATATATATCTTAGAAACACTCACTTTTGTATTTATAAGCTCCTTTTTGTGCAAGTTGAGGAGTCCTCGAGCTTGAGGAGCTTAGGTAGATTAAGCATACCAATTTCGGCTATTTTTAGATCTCGTTTAGACCTCCAAATAGTGCCTAGAACCTATTCTTTAACTATGTCGGACATCAGATGTGAAACTGGTCAAAGCTAGTCTAAAAACTATAAATAGAGCTAGAGAGCTCATTTTTGAGGTTAGCTAGTGTAGACTTGTATGAGTTAGTGTGAGCTTGAGCTTGTAAGAGTGATCTTGAGCAATAGAGTTTATTTTCAACCTTCCATTCTGTCTTGCTTGTCTCTTGTTTGTGTGTGTGTGTATGTGTGTGCATCTCCATGCTTCGCACCTTCACTCTCACTACATTTCACGTTCACGATCTTCATATCACTCCTATCTCTTCCGCGGATTGACATTAAGGAGGTGGAGCTTCTTAACATGGTGCTTACCATTGTGCTAGAGCAACACCTAGCATAGAGAAAATTCCAGGGCTTTGAGACCTTCTTAGGTAGTGAACACCATGAAGAATTACTTTGATGGCATAGAAGACTCATACAACCATGTGGCAGAGTTCAAACATGTTCTTAGAGTGAAGCAAGTAGAGGAATTTTTTACTGATTTTGAAGCCTTTGGATTGAACTTGAAGGTAAAACCCTTGCTTTGTTTCAACCATTGAATAGAAGGAACCATTGCGAGATAGCTTAGTTTTAAGAAGCCTTCATCATAGAGTTCTCTAAGAGTGGTGTTAGGCATAACAAAACATCTTTTATTCACAACTTCTAGTAGAACCCTCAAGATATAGTCAAGTTAGAAGGACACATATTCAAGCACTACATTGAACGATGCTCCATCCCTAAGCTACCTACCCAAGCAAGCAAGTGTCATTATTCTTAGATGTACGACTTAGCAGAAAACTTAGGTCATACATGTCCATGAAAAAGCCTTATATCTTATATCAGTGTGTCAAGATGTCCATTGATATAGAGGATGATGTAGGAGAGGAATTAGAGCTTTCCACGATATATAAAGGATTAAACTATTCGGTTAGTAGCATTTCTAAACCTTCTTCTTTAATGGAGGAGATTATAGAACTAGTAGCACATAAGCTAATAGGAAACTTCTAGAGTTGGCAAGCCCAATGAGTAACCATGGTAAAGCATTGCTAAACCTATGGGGGAGATCACATGAAAAATGCTTGCCCATGCAAGCACAAGCTATTGTAGGCCACACATCCTATTATTGCACCATTGAAAGGAAATATACCAACAATCTACCTCAAGACTGTCTTTACAACAAGTAGGTAGTTAGACAGCGATAGGAGCATCCCTATAGGTATCAAAACCACTATTCTCTAGTCTTTCAACAACGACTCTATCGGCTTCAACTGAATTATAAAAAATAGTACCGACCAAAAGAGAGACATCAACCTATCTTAGGTGAGCAACCGCCATCAACTTCCAATGTAGTTTGTATCAAAGACACATTGGTAGAGGGAAACCAAGATAGAGATTTAGTACCCATGTCCCCTTTTATAAGATACAAAAATCAAAATGTCGATAGTTTTGAATGAGGGCATATTGATGGTGTGCCCACCTCTTACAAAAAATCATAGCTTATTGGTATGAGGCCCCCAATCGAAACACACATGGAAGCTAGACTACAAATGTGATGTATTCTAATTGGAACCCTAGACCCCAAATGAGACAAGTAAGGCCATAGGCTACGAGAGACCCTTGTTGTAGATGCCAAAGAGATCACTTTATCTATAAGTGTCCTCATGCGCACATCAGGGCCAACCACAATCCATCATGATCCAACGATATTGTCCAAATTGTGGTAAACAACATCTCATTCAAGATTTTCCTAAAGCCCAGCAGAGATCACCCTAGTTCAGATAGTTACTCGAGCATAATCTCTTGAACAACCCAAAGACATGATGAAAGAGAGAGGCATCAAACATAGATCTACAAAACTACATCTCAATTGGATTACAACGTCCTCAAAGGCCACCTTGCCTACTATAACAAATATTGCTTTTTGAAAAGAAGGAATAGGATCCAAATTGTTTCTTTGTACATTGTCATCTTTGAATACTCTTCACAACCTCCTCTAACTACCTCTCTTTGAGTTTGAATACTGTATAGATTTGGCATGCATATATTCCATCTTTTGTCCTAATCTTTACTGACAATTCATGTTCGATAATTTTTGAGGTGCATCTTCTATATGATGTAATCTTCAAATCCTCCTCACAATCTCACTCTCTCTTGGTCTCTTGCATCCTATGCCAACTAATGCATTACTAGTTTGGAGGCTTCTCTCTATCCTCAAAGTTACAATATTCTTGAAACAATAAATTTGTGCACTATTGATTGTTGTTCTAGAAACTCGAGCTTCTTTATGCTCTTCAATTCTGACTTCTAAATTCATCACCCAAGTGTCTCATATCCTTTTTTCCTCTTCTTGCATCATGGAAAGCATGTAGCACTTAGCACAAAGACGTTAGAAGAAAACAAACTTTTGATTGAGGTGTGATTAGTTCAATTTTGTGTGGCAAAGTCCTATGATGCCCGTGCAAATTCATCAGCCCATGTATTTTGTATTCTATGTATCCTTGCTCTGCAGATCAAGCAAGTCACGACACCCAAAAGGAGGATTGTTGCGTAAGAGTCCCGTCACTTAGTCAAACAATAAGAAGTGTAATTGTCGTTTTCTTGGTTAAACTATAAGACGTGTTTAGTCCTTGTGCATTGGGTGCATGGATTTGCAATCTCTATTCCTTGTTCATATTTCATGTGTGATTGTTAATTATTCTCTATAGCGGTTGGCTGCCAAAAAGTATCGACCATAAAATGAAAAATATCACTTCCTCTCTATCAAGCTTGGATTCGCTGCCAAACATTATGAGCCAAAAAATGAAAAATTTTACTTCCTTTCTATCAAGCTTGAGCAGCGAAAGAGAACTTGTGCATGGACATGTATATGTGTGAACAATGTTTCGTAGCTAGCTCTCTCTCTCTCTCTCTCTCTCTCTCTCTCTCTCTCTCTCTCTCTCGTATGCACAGAGGAATCGACCTTCTTGGATACCAATGTTTGGCTTCCTTTTTCTTGCTGGGTGTGATTTGTTGAGATTCGTGTGCAGATGAAGACGATAAGAGGCACATACCAATGTTCCATTGCTCACCACTCGGCAACACCACAAGGAATTCATCTCGGCCCCTTTCTCTATACCTTGTATTTTTCCATGTGGTCCATGCCAGGAACCACACAACATCACTCAGTAGACTATTTAGGGACCATTGCCATTATCCAGGATCCTGAAGTCCTGACTATTATCATAATGGATATATCCATACATGTAGGTATGTATGTACATGGTCCCCAAGTCCTGATTGTCATCAGAATGGATGTATGAATGGATGTATGTGTGCAGGTATGTATGTATGTACGTATGCATGTGCGTACATGCGTAGATCCATATTTATGTAGGTAAGAAGACTCTTCAAAAGAGATCATTGAATGATTCAATTGCATTATACAGACGACTTGGGATCTAAACGTACAGAACCGAATTTCTGATTTGTGCGATGACTATTGCACATAATTTTCACTTATACAATTAAACGATATAATGCCCACATGACCTTCAGCCTATCCCACAAGGTATAAACAGGTTATGTATACAAGGAGAGCCGGGTGGGGATACAATCCATACTATGTCCACATCAACCAGTGCAGACTAGCCAATAAACCACATGCTGGAGAATCAAGTTATGCAAACATAGAATGAGAAATAAAGAGCATGCTACTAAGACAAAAAACTAGACCTGCTAGAAAAGATCAGGGTTGGTTAGGAATGTTTGGGGCACTTTTCCTATGGATCTCTGAAGTGCAGAATCACATTAACAACAATAAAGCTGTGTGTGAACTGATCAATTCACAACCTGTGAAACTCTGATGAACAGATAATGGAAGCCAAAGGCTTAATCACTCGCTTCTCCTTTCTGCTTGCAGTGACCTTTAATCAGCCACTGATACAACATGTGCAAGACAAATCTGGTTAATGTGTCTGACCTTGTCATTCCAAACTACTGGAACACTACCGTCTAGAGTTCCATTCAAGACTTTGTTTCTTCTCCATGTATTTCTATGATTTAAATTATCCATGACATGCAATCTTTACAGAAGAGTACAACAAAATCGATCATCAGGTGAATCAGCCTTCCTAGTTTCTCCTATCCTGGAAGTACAAACAAATGAAATGATTGGCTGTATAGACAGTCTATGAATGGAAAGCCACCGTCACTTAGACTTTTAAGTCTTTTGTTTGACAGACCTTAATAAACTGGAAAGAATCTGTTGAGCATGATGAAAGTATGCTTGCTCATATGCCTCCCCATTAATATGGCAACTCTGATTATTGCGTTCCATGTGGTCTAGTTTGTGCTAGGGCCTTGAATTGTCACAGGAAATCTTTGTTTGGTATCAATGGCATCTAGCTTTGGAATTGCACGTCTTTGCCACAGAGAAAGCTCCTGGCGGCAATCTGTAAAG
This sequence comes from Ceratopteris richardii, assembly GCA_020310875.1. Classification (NCBI taxonomy): domain Eukaryota; kingdom Viridiplantae; phylum Streptophyta; class Polypodiopsida; order Polypodiales; family Pteridaceae; genus Ceratopteris; species Ceratopteris richardii. Next base: position 36,234,179 of record CM035412.1, on the reverse strand, counting down.
CGATCCACATGGTCACTTTTCAGATTGGCCAGGGAATCACCCTTCACTAAAGATGAGGGCTCTATCTCAGACGAAGTGTTTTGCCCATTTATATTGGAAAGTCCCCAACCAGAAATTGGAGTTGCCTGTTTCGTTGAATCGTTTCTTGCTTTATGCATACTCTCAATAGATGTAATAGCACCCCTGTTCTTCATCTCTTCAGCTACAAAACCATTCTCCTGGGCAGTGCTGTTGATCCCTCGGAGAGACTGCTTATTGACATCCCTCGAGCCTCTCATCAATAACAGCGAGTTTGGTGGCGGTACTGCTGGCATGTAATCACTATTCTCTTGCTCCAGTCTGCGCAGATTCTCCATCACATCAGTTAAGGATCTTGCCAAAACTGCGGCTCTCTCCCTACGCGTCATTGTGGTTTCTGTACTTGAAACAGATTTCGAAGCTTCTTTCCGCTTCCTTCTTGCAAGGCAACCTGCCATTTGTGTAGCCCTGTTTCTGCCCCTTAGGTTGGAGGTCTGCTTCAGTTCATCAGAAGTATTTGCCCTGTCAGTGACCTGATTGGTTTGAATTGAAGGATTCTTGGCTTCTGACACGTACCTTACGTTGAAACTTTGTTCTACTTCATCAGAAGTATATATCCTGTCAATGGATAGATTCATTTGAATGGAGGGATTCTTGCCTTTCGGCACGTATCTGGTAGGAGGATTTGGTGCATCAGAGGGTTCTTTATTTTCTCCATGATTTCTTTTAACCCTAACTCGTCCCAGGCAGGATACCTCTGGAGAATAAGGCTCACTTGAACGGAAATGAACCTGTATGTCTGTTTCTGATGCTGGAATGATGGGTCGACTTTGATGGTTTCTCCCTGCATGCTTGACAGGACCTTGAAAAAGAGGAGTGTTCATCCAAACGGGTGCAGAAGTTTGATTTGAGGTGGTAGAGGTAGCACTTGAAGGGGCATTTTCCTTGGATTCCTTTATTGTTGGCATGGTCTTTCTAGAACGACAATGGGAGACCGCTCCGTAAACAGAAATTCGCAGACTATCACAATTCTTGTTGTTAGACCCTTGAAGGACTTTGTCAGGACCGTAGAAGGAAGCCTGGTACGCCTCCAGCATCTCGTCGAAGCGAGGCCGAGACATGTCCTCTTCGCCCTCACTGTAGGACTCGTATCTGCGAGGTTTATGCCAGTCGACGGCAGCAAGGGCTTCACTGGTGAGCGTTTTCCGGCGGAAGGAGGACGTCCTGAGACGAGGCAGTGGTGGGAGGGGCCATTCGTGGGAAGACATCAGGCCAGGCGGCTGTGAACTACAATGCAAGAGAAATGACAGATCGAGGAGACAGGGTTATAACAGAAGAGCGAAGAAGATCCTCGGGATCCAAGAAGCAAGAAGGGTACAGGGGGACGCAAAGTACCTCCATATCCATGTGCCATATACATCCTGTGCAGAGGAATCAGGATTGGCGGAGGTTTTCTCGGGAGGTCCCGTTCTTATCGTAAGGAACGGGTCAGCCACATGGGATGGATGGACACTCTCTCCATAGTTGTGCTGTCTAAAAATTTTCAAAGGATAACATGGGGGAGACGACTCAGACGAGGCCGTGCAGGCCCGCCGGGGATGGGAATTGGGAAGCCTCGTCGTCAAACACGCCTACGACACGGGCTGCCGTGTCTCAATGTCACACTAAACATGGCCAACAAAAAGATCAACGCCTCTATGATCTTTGCATATTGCAAAGGTGGTCCCATTAGACGACGCAATCAGCAGTAATCAGAGCTTGAGTCTCTACAGTGAAGATCCATATGTAGTCTCAAGCTGCTGTTCGGGCGGTTGGGCTTTTTGCCTCTTGAAGCGGAGGTCAGGGTTCAACCTCCGTTGGCAGCATTTGTGAGGGACATGTTAACTTGGAATGATGTATCATGTGGTTGATGTGCCACTGTCTATTTTGCTCCGCGGTAATTGTGATCATCATTTAACCCAACTATGTAAACCCTTGTTCTTGTGGGATAAGGGGGGTCCCATGGGTAGTATGTCCTTCCTTGTATAGTTGCAATTTCAAAGTTAAAAGCCTGGAGGAATAGGCCTCGGCCGAACCTCCATTAAAAAAAAAAAAGATGCATATGTAGCTAAAGCATGACCACCACATCCTTTACTTTTCAATCTACAGAGATGTGAAGAGGAAATGAGCAATTGAGGCGAGAAAATGTGAGTTACAAACACATACATGAACACACACATGCACAAAAGTGAAGATAACAAAGATAGAAACAATGGAAGCTTAATGATTCTTAATAACTCGATTACATTCTTCAAAAAGATCTTTCTTTAACTTGCTAACCTAAAAAATGAGCTCTCTAAATTTTAATAGGTTTTTGACTAGTTTTGACCCATTTCAGACCTAATAGCTGGTTTAGTTAAAAATTAAGTTCCTGATGCATTATACATCAAAATGAACACTTCACCTTATAGACCAAAATGAACAGCAAAGCTGCAGCATTCAAACCTTTTGTGTATTAAATCTACATGAACTTGAATGCAGGATAAAGGAACTGCACTTCAATGTGTGAAGTTGTTTCTTCAATGATGTGTATTAAATCTACATGAACTTGAATGCAGGATAAAGGAACTGCACTTCAATGTGTGAAGTTGTTTCTTCAATGATTTGTAACCTGTAAATAGTAAGATAGGACTCTGTTAGAAAAAGCAAGTATACTCATTCAAAATTGAACTCTTTTTCTAAAGATCATAATAATACAGAGGAAAGAATAAGATAGGATTGTATTAAAAAAAAACTGTACAGGTTCAAAATTGAACTCTCTTTCTGAAAATTATAATAATACGAAGGAAAAGAGCACCATCTTAATCTATTTCTCTCTTTGATAAGACTCTTCATTTAAAAATATATATATATATATATATATATATATGTGACAATATCCACTAGAAGAAATAGAGAACATTGACATAATGAAATTGCCTTGTTTTTTTATATATATTTGATCTTCTTAAATTTTGCATTTCTTTGCGTTGGCGAAGCTTACGATCATGACATAAAAAAATACCAGCAGTCTAGAAATTATAGGCATTAAAGGTTGTACATCGATACAGGTGTTCAAAAAGCTGAATTACATTGAAGGAGCAACAAAATGAGATTTCATAGTAGCATCATAGTACTGAAGGACACCTCAACCAAATCCATATTTTAGGTAATTAGCAACATGATTATAGATATGTATCTTAACTTTAAACTTTGTCCTTCATAACAACAATGATTATATTCCAAATGGATTCCATAATATTCAACGAGAGAAGTTTATCTAATGTTCTTACCTTTTCTTTTGTAGTAGTTTTCTTTTGGTCTGGATTCAAGTCAAAATTCTGTTAAATTTTTCATTCATTCAACTTCTATGATCCACTCTTAAGCTCATTTGATTTTTGAACAACAGATATCGAGTTGATTTTTGAAGTCATTTTACCAGTTTTTGGCTTACTTCATATCATGCATTACCCACATAAATTAAAGACCAGTGCACAACTATCTCCCTAATACCACACCTCTCATGTCCTATTCATGTAGGAATTTTCTCCAAGCCAAAGCCTCTACCTTGTATTCTTCTATCTACAATCGTCTAGGTCGCCATAGAAGCTTTAGTAGTTTGAATGCGAAAAAGTGAACAATGCCACCATCTATGCGCTTGCTACTAACAAGAAAATTTTATATTTTTGTATGTGGGAATTCTTTAATTTAAATCTAGACAGACATGAGCATTCTGATGAAAAATTATTTTTTAAATTAAAACCATTCTAATTCGAAGTTATTTTATAATTTGGATACTTGATGTAAGTGTACAAATCTGAACAAAAATACATTAAATTTAAGTTCTTTTTTAATCATTGTATCATCCTTCCTTCTTATAATTAATTTTGTAGTTCTGTCATATTTAAAACTATTTCAGCACTTACTTTTGGCTAGATTCACTTTTGTAATGTATCATGGCATCTTGTGCATCCACTCGTAAACGAGAGGTGCTTCTATAATGAAATTGTAAATTGAGGTGCTTCTATCTCTCTTGCTTATTTGGGATCCAAGAATATCACTTATAGTTCTTTGATTGATTTCATCTTTCAAAACTAGAAATATCTTTATTCTTTTTTAATGTTCTTCCATAGGCTAAGAGGGTGTGTGTTGTGCTTGATGTTCTAGACCCATCTTAATTTTGGAATCCACAACTATGCTTGTCCATTTTGTGCATCTCCAAGTGATTTTGGGACCCAAAATATTTTGAGCTTTGGTGGAGTCATAATCTCACTTTCTCTTGACCGATCAAGTAGGTTTTGTTGGTTGAGCACAAGTAGATGGAAGCTATTGCCCTTTCTATACCCAAATTATTTTGCTGTGCTATGAGAGTTCATTGTATGGTTATGAAAATTGAATGGTCCGTGGGCAAGGTGAAGCCAATTGCTTGATGAACTTGTTTCCTGCATCCTTTCTTCTTTTCCTCAATTGCATATCAATTGGTCCAAATATTTTTATGACCCTTTTTAAAAGGCTTTATATCCCATCATAGGTTTTAAAGGCATCCAATCTCTCTTGAATGGATATTTGGGTCTTTGAGAGATCGCACCTTTTGTTAAAAGGTCAACCGCAAATCATAGGCCATTTTAGGCTTGTAGATATTATCATTTCTACCATGTGGTGAGGATCAACTCTATCTTGCCATACTCACATGGCCCATTTCAAAGATGGAAAAATATTTTCTCTCATCAACACAAAGGTTTAGGAAGCTATCCTTGCCTCTATTATATAGTTGATTATATAGTTGATTTCATGTCAAGGCATAGTCTTGCTAGAGTTTGAGGTCTGTGAAAGCACACAAGCGACACAAGGCAGAAGCAGAAGCTTGGAGCGCAACAAAATGTAGAATGTATCCAAGTGTCGTACAAAAAATAAGTGATCCATTAGGGTTATAAGCATATATACAAGTCAAGGGGAAAAACCTCCTAAAGAGGGAAAGAAGTTCCTCTGTGTTCACACATGTCATTGTTGAAATATACCAACAAAGCCGCGCTAGGAGTGATGTGGTGAACAAGGAGGTGATGTAGTGAACAAGGAGCTCGCACTTATGTATGAGGAAGTTCCAAGCTATGGAAAGAGATAAATCCACAAATTGAAGTAAGCCCAAAGCTTTGCAAAAAGTTTCAAAATTCTTCCTAGGTGAAGAAAAAATGTCTACAACATTATCCTATGTGAGTGTGTTAGCCAACATAATCTCTCCAATAGAGAACCTCTCCCGTACATAAGGATAGTGCACCTCAATGTGCTTTGTGTGAGCATGGAACACATGGTTCCTCACAAGTACCAATGCACTATGATTGTCAATGAAGATGTTGTTGGTGGAGGACTGATCAACACCCAAATCAACCAAAAGGCATTTAATCCAAACACAGTCAACAGTCATTGTGAAAGCTGCCCTATACTTAACCACACAACTAGAGGTGGCCAAAATAGGATCCTACTTACTCAAGCAAGATATGCATGAGATACCAAGAATGAAGTAAAAGTCACTAATGGACACACGAGTGTCATAGCAACGAGCTAACTTTGAGTAAAAAAACATATAAATTTGGTAGTAATGACCCCCCCTTGGGATAAAACAATCCAAGTATTTGGGTACCACTCAAGTAGTGAAATATGCCCTTAACCACCTCCCAATGCTTAGCACCTAGTAAATGCATAAACATTTTCATTTGCGAGACAATAAACTGAATATCATGCGGAGTTATGCATAATTGAATCAAGCATCCAACAACTTGTTCATAGAGAACAACATCAAATGCTTCTATACCATAATGAAGACTCAACCATAAACCTGTTTCCATGGGAGTGGTGATAGGTTTGCAATCTTCAAGGCCAAAATGGTGCAATAATGTGTCAATGTATTTTGTTTGAGATAGGTATTCCCCCATGAACTTGCATAAATTGAACGCCCAATTAATGGTGCAAATTCCTAAATCTAACATCTCAAGAACGGCATGCAAATTAGGCTTAAATTCAGTGATATGCTTCTTATTAGGATGAGTGAGCAGCGTACCATCAACATATACAATAATGATAAGAAGAACATCATCTACACACTTAAGATATAAGGTGCTCTTAGTTGGACTCTTAATGATAAGGGGAACATCATCTACGTACTTAACATATAAGGTGCTCTCAGATACATGTGCTATCAAGTAGGCATGTATCTTTCTCATGCCAAGCATGTTGTGTTTTCATCAAATCATAGAATGTCTTTTTTAACATGCGTACACTTCGTTTTCATGCACTTTCTACACAAAACTATGGGGGTTCAATAAACAAAAACTTCTTCATGTAATTCACCATTAAGAAATGCATTTTTAGTGTTCAACTAATGTAGATTCCAACCATGATTAGCTACAAGTGAACAAATCCTATGAATAGTGATCATTTGGCATGTGGGAAACAAGGTGTCATTAATATCAATGGCTCTCTCTTGAGCATCACCTTTGGAAACAAGTGTAGCCTTATAACTGTCAAATGTTCCATTAGTCTTATGTTTCAGCTTGTTTACCCATTTAGTGCCAATGACCTTTTCTCTCGAGGAAAATGACATAAAGACCAAGTACCATTCTTCATAATAGCATCATATTTTGACTGCATGGTAGCCATCTAATTTTTTAAATATTGTGTTTCATCAAAAGACACCTATAAAATACATGTGCTTCACACATAAAAACCTCAAGTCAAAAGCTATTTGGTAAAGCCTAACATTTGACTATACATCTCACCATTTCCATGAGAGACCTATTCTTTCTTTCAACAACTACATTTTGTTGAGGTGTATACGGCATTGTACATTGTACAGTGATGTTTTATCCCACACCCAACCAGAAATGCATTAAAATCAAAAGACATGTATTCCCCCTTCAATCAAAATGGAGGGTGCCCAATTTACATGCTCACATATTTTTGACCATAACTAGGAACTATTTTAAACACATAAACACTTCAGACTTTGCTTTTAACGGATATAGTCATGGATGCATGCATAATTCAAAAATACAAGTAATGAAGTAAAGGTAGTTTCAAAATGAAGGTGTCTGAATAGGACCACAAACGTAACTATGGAAAAGCTTCAATTTATGAGTACCTCAAATAAAAGCATCTTTTGGAAAGGAGAGTAATCGCATTTTGTCCAAAATACAGCCTTCACATACATAATTACAAGGTGCCTCAAGTTTGGGTAGAGAGAACACCATTTCAGATTTTTGTAGGTGAAGAAAACTAGAAAAATTCACATGACCAAGTGTGCATGCCAAAGCTTTGCATTTGAGATAGCATGAGAGTCAAACCGCACATGCTGAATGATTCACAAATTTCACATAGTCTATAATCTTATACAGCCCATGATATAAAATTGTCACGAGGAAGGAGATAAGGAAGAGAGCTCACACACACACTCTCACAATCAAAGAGAAGCACACACTCAGATTGAGGCAAGGAAGTATGATATTCTTCTCCTCCTTCTATTACATAAAAGGGAATGTACAAGAATGACCTAAAAACAAGAATACAACTACTGCAATATATAAAGACCAGTACATAAGGAAAAACTTAATGTTCGCGAATGAGTGAGCTGGCAAGAAACAAATGTGCCATCACTCTTGGTAGATAAATCTAATAAAGCTCAATGAAGTGTCCATGACATATACCGGTGTGCCCACTATACATGTCAGAGAAATGAAATAGTGATACGTGTCATCCTGGATCATCACATGTTGAGCTTGATATCTCAACAAAAATGCTAGAAGCAATAATAACATAACCATTTGACAGATCATGAAGTGTACATCTATCATTAACAAATTTGACAACCAAACCAATCTTGGCTAATTATAAAACTCATAACATATTTTTCTTGATTCGTAGCACATGTAAAGCATCTCACAATGTGAAAGAATTTCCATCACCAATAATCAAAATGATCACACCAAATCCCATTACAAGATAAAAGGAGTTGCTAGCACATGTGACACTATTCCTATAGGGGCAAGCTCAAGTGAATTGAAGAGACTATGCTATGAGGTAATATGTTTGGTTGCCCCACTATCAAAGTACCAAACATCTCAGTCTATCGCATACATACATTGCTCAGATGGGTCATAGCTAGAAACACTAGTAAATGCCCATTGTTCATTCTGAACAAGATTAGGAGACTCTCTTTTAGGTATAGAGGCATGTGTACAACGTATCTACCTAATGCCACATATCCACCTAACGCCACACCTCATATGTCCTATTTATGTAGGACTTTTGTCCTATCTACAATTGTCTAGATTTCCGTAGAAGGTTTGCTAGTTCGAAGGAGCAATGCTACCACAAGGAAACTTCACATTTTTCTTATGTATGCTACTTGGGAATTCATTAATTTAAATCCACATGGACATTCTCATTGAGAATTAATTTTTGAATCACAACCGTTGTTGTTCAATCGAAAATTATACGATTAAAAAGAGTTTGGATACTTAACATAAGTGTCTAATTTTGAACAAAAGCCCGTTAGACTTAAGTTCTTTTCTTAATCATTGTATCGTCCTTCCTTCACATCATCTAAAAAAGATATTTCTTTTCAAATAACTATATTTATAGTCGTATCATGCTTAAGACTATCTCAGCACTTACTTCCTTATTCTTTATAAATGCACTTCATCATATTTTAATTGTCATCTTAAAGAAAACAGAAAAGACGCATAGGAAATTGCTTTGAAGCACTTTTATGGATGCATAGGAAGATTGATAATAAGATGACAATATATATATATATATATATATATATATATATATATATATATATATATATATATATATATATATATATATATATATATATATATATATATGACCTTCTTAAATGTTGCGTTTCTTTTGCATTAGCGAAGCTTAAGATCATAACATTAAAAAATACCAGCAATTTATAAGAAATTAGAGACATGAAAGGAGCAACAACATCAAAAAATGAGATTTCATAGTAGAAACATAGTACAGAAGGACACATTCAACCAAATCAACATTTTAGGTAATTGGCAACATGATTATAAATATTTACCTTAACTTTAAACTTTGTAATTCATAACAACAATGACTGTATTTCAAATGAATTCCATAATATTCAACGACATAAGTTTATTTAATTTTCTTACCTTTTCTTTTGTAGTAGTTTTCTTTTGGTCAGGGTCAAGTCAAGGTATTGTTAAATTTATCAATCATCCAACTTCTGTGAGCCATTCTTAAGCTCATTTGATTGGTGAACAGCAGAAATCGAATTGATTTTTGAAGCCATTTTACCAGTTTTGGGCTTACTTCATATCATGGATTATAAACACCAATGCACAACAATCTCCCTAATGCTACACCTCTCATGTCCTACTCATGTGGAACTCTTCTCCAAGCCAAAGCATCAAGTTGACATGAACATTCTGATGAGAAGTTAATTATTGAAAGCTATTTTATATTTAGATACTTGACGTAAGTGTAGAAATCATTTTTTAAAAAAGTTCTTTTTTTTCAAATCATTGTACAAATTTAAGTTCTTTTTTTAATCATTGTATCATCCTTCCTTCTTAAAATCAATTTGTATTTGTGTCATGCTTAAGACTATTTCAGCACTTACTTCCTTTCATGATCCTTTACTTGTCAGTTTTTCATTATTTAATACCTATATATATATATATATATATTTTAAATGGAGGCTCAGCCCATGCCTACTCCTCCAAGCTTTAACTGTGAAATTTCAATTGTACAAGGAAGGACATAGTACCCATGGGATCCCCTTATCCCACAAGAACAGGGGTTACATAGCTGGGTTAAACTGCGGTCACATCTATTGCGGGGCAGGACAAACGGTGGCACATGCAGACAAGCGGCGTGGGACATTTAATACTTATATTTCTTTTGGCATTTCTTTTGAACATTTATTTTGGCATGGCATTAGAAATTGTATGACACATGCATTTCATGATATCTTACTTGTCCGTTTTTCATTATTTAATACCTATATGAAGAAAAAGAAATATGGCTTTGAGCTTTTGAACATTTCTTTTGGAATGATATTGTAAACGGTGATGACTTGTCAAATACTTACTTGATGAGACTTTGATCAAAGAGGCTTACGAAATTGCTTTAAAGAACTTTTATGGATGCGCTTTTTAAGAAAAGCTTCTAGACATCTTTCTTCTTGTAGCGTTGAAAATTACAAAGGGTAGTGTGAGGTACGTAGGCAACTACATAGAAACATTTGCTCTCATGAAATATTTGAGTGGTGTTGTAGTAGGAATGTAAGAGGATGAGTGTTTGTTGGACCTCGTGAAGAGAGAAAAAGGTGCCCCTTAGTTCACACATCACTACCAAAATATATTAACAAATCCCCCCTAGGAGTGATGCAGTGAAGAACGAGTTGGCACTCATGTATAAGGAAGTACCTAGCTATGCCGAAAGAGATAAATCCACAAAATGAAGTAATCCCAAAGCTTTGCACAAAGTTTTAAACTTCTCCCTAGGCAAAGACTTTGTGAAAAGGTCTCCAACATTACCCTGTGTGGGTACATAAGCTAAACTGATCTCTCCAAGAGAGAAGCTCTCACTTACATAATGATAATGCACCTCAATGTGCTTTGTGGGAGCATGGACACATGGCTCCTTGCAACTACCAATGTGTGGTGGTGGAAGAGGACTGACCAACACCCAAATTATCCAAAAGGCATCGAAGCCACATACACTCAAGAATCATTGGTTAAGCTTCCCTATACTCAGCCTCACAACTAGAGGTGGCCACAAAAGACAACTTCTTGCTCAACCAAGATATGCATGGGCTACCAAATATGAAGAAAAAATCACTATTGGATACATGAGTGTCATAGCAACTAGCCTAGTATGACTCAAAAAAAGCATATAAATTTGACAGTAATGACCCCCCCTCAGGATAAAACAATCCAAGTATTTGGATAACACTCAAGTAGTGAAAGATGCCCTTAACCACCTGCCAATGCTTAACACCTAGGCAATGCATAAACTTGCTCATCTGCAAGACAACAAATTGAATATCAGGTCGAGTTATTCCTAAGTAAATCAAGCATCCAACAACTTTTTGATACGAACAACATCAAATTCATCTAATAATTTGTGAAAATTCTACCATAAACCTATTTCCATGGGAGTGGTAGAAGGTTTGCAATATGCAAGGAAAAAATCTACAATAATGTGTCAATATATTTTGTTTGACGGAAAGCTATTCCCCCATCAACTTGCATAAATTGAATGCCGAAGTAATGATAAATTCCTAAGTCTAATATCTCAAAAGAGGCATGCAAGTCAGGCTTAAATTTAGTGATATGTTTCTCATTAGGACCAATGAACAACATATCATCAACATATACAATAACAATTAGAAGTACATCATCTACACGCTTAATATATAAGGTGCTCTTAGTTGGACTGTTCTCAAATACATGTGCTAGCAAGTAGACATGTAACTTTCTCATCCGAAGTATGTGGTGCTTTCTTCAAACCATATAATGCTTTTTTTAACCTGCACACTTCATTTTCATGCCCTTTTTGCACAAGGCCATGGGGCTAGAAAAATCGTAAACTTCTCCATGTAATTCACTATTCAAAAATGCATTTTTTCTATCCAACTAATGTACATTCCAACCATGATGAGCTACAGGTGCACAAATGCTATGAATAGTGATCATTTTGTGTATGGTAGGAAATTTCTCATCAATATCAATGGCTCTCTCTTGAGCATAACCTTTGGCAACAAGCCTAGCCTTATACCGATCAGATGTTCCATTAGGCTTATGTTTCACCTTGTATACCCATTTAGTGCCAATGAGCTTTTTTCCTGGAGGCAAATGACATAAAGAAAGTATCCTTCTTCATTATAGCATCATATTCTGATTCCATAGTAGCCTCTTCTATGTTAGTCCTCTCATCAATAAGTGCATCGTGTAAATTTGCCTTAAAAATGGAATGATCTCCATCATTATTTGGAACCTATAAAGGCTCAAAAATTGCCTACTTTAGACCAACACGATTTCCCACCTATAAAAATATGTACCAATGTTCTATACACATCCTTCGAGCTAACTAATGTCTCCTTGGTGCATGAAAGAAATATTTGAATTGCATCTTCCACAAAAACAACATCATAACTATTCAAAATATGTTAAATGTATGGATGTTACAAATGATGGATTTTGCTTTCAAAATTATACCCAACAAAAATACATCTGATTGCTTTATCATTGAGCTTTTTGCATTGTTATTTAGACACTAATTCATATGCTGGAAAGCTAAAGGCACATACATGAGCAATAGATGGCTTATGATCATGTCAAGCCTCATATAAAGTGATCAATTTCAAAGCTTTGGTGGGACACCTATTAAGTACATATGCTTAAAACCTAACAACCTCAAGCCAATATCTATTTGGAAAAGCCTAAAATTTAATTATACATATCACAATTTCTATGATAGACCTATTCTTTCTTTCTACAACTCCATTTTGTTGAGGTGTATATGGCATTTTGCACTAATGTTTTATCCCATACCCACTGAGAAATGCATTTAAATCAAAAGACATGTATTCCCCCCTCAATCAGAATGGAGGGTGCCCAATCTACATGCTCACATATTTTCAACCATAATGAGGAACTGCTTTAAGCACAGACTTTGCATTCAATGGATACAGTCATGCATGTCTTCATAATTCATCAATAAATTTCATGAAGTAAAGGTATTTCCCAAATGAAGGTGTCTAAATAGGACCACATACATCACTACGGACAAGCTTCAATTCGTGATTATCTCGAATAGAAACATCTTAATTTGGAAAGGAGGATAACTGCATTTTGTTCAGAGTACAACCTTCACAGACATGTTTACAAGGTGCCTCAAGTTTGGGTAAAGAGGACACCATTTCAGATTTTTGCAGGTGGATCAAACTAGAAAACTTCGGATGACCAAGTGTGCATGCCAAAGATTTGCATATGAGATAGCATGAGACTCAAACTATACATGTTGAATGATTCACAAATTTAACATAGTCTGTGATCTTATAGAGACCATGACATTAAATGCTAGAAGAAATAATAACATCACCATTCGACATATCATGAATTGTACATCTTGTCCTCAACAAATTTGACAACCAAGCCAATCTTGGCTAATGCTAAAACTGGCAACATATTTTTCCTGATTCCTAGCACATATAAAGCATCTGATAATGTGAAAGAACTGTCATCAACAATAATCAAAATGATCTTACCGAATCCCATTACAAGATAAAAGGAGTTGCTAGCACATGTCACAATATTCCTATAAGGGCAAGCTCAAGTGAATTGAAGAAACTATGGTTTGAGGTAATATGTTTGGTCACCCCACTCTCAAATTACCAAAAATCTAAGTCTATCACATACATACATTGCTCATGAGAAGATGGGTCATAGCTACAAACACTAGTAAATGCCCATTCTTGAACAAGATTAGCACACTCTATTTTAGGTATAGAGGCATGTGTACAACAGATCCACCTAACACCACGTATCTACCTAACACCACACCTCACATGTCCTATTTATGTAGGACTTTTGTCCTATCTACAATTGTCTAGATTTTTGTAGAAGTTTTGCTAGTTTGAAAGTGCAATGCTACTACCACAAGGAAACTTTAGATTTTTCTTATGTATGTTACTTGGGAATTCTTTAATGTAAATCTACATGGACATGAACATTCTCATAGAAAATTAATCTTTGAATCACAACCATTATTCTTCAATTGAAAAGTATACGATTAAAAAAAGTTTGGAAACTTAACATAAGTGTCTAATTTTGAACAAAAACCCATTAGATTTAAGTTCTTTTCTTAATTATTGTATCGTACTTCCTTCATGTCATCTTACATTCTTTTCAAATAAATATATTTATAGTCGTGTCATGCTTAAGACTATCTCAGTACTTACTTATTCTTGAAGTAAGCTAAATCTCCAGAATTTCTTTATAAATGCATTCGATCATATTTTAATTGTCATCTTAAAGAGCACAAAAAAGGCGCTTTAAAGCACTTCTATGGATGCATAGGAAGGCTTCAAAAAATGGAAACATCTCTGGAAACAAGACACCTACCGCTGGATCAACCTTGAGGATATTGACCCTAGCATCAACATTTCGCATGAAGAATGGAACACTTTGCAAAGCAGATTTCTCGCCTGGGACCGACACAAAGTTCGTCTTCCCATGGGACACGACATGCCGAGCTCGCTTGGTCTCAAATGGCACAATGGGAATAGGCTATCAAAAATCCCAAACATCAAAGAAACGATCGACTATCAGGTTAACCTCAACAAAAAGTGGTGCCTGTCATGGACGCGGCTTCGGTGGGACATGAAGTTCATGGCAATCTGGCACCCCCTCATAGAAATCAAAAAGTCTGTCCTCTTATGGCAAATTCTTCATCACAGAATCTGGACCAACCTCAAGGCTAGCAAAATTTGTGGGATCCCTCCTTGGTGCAAACGCTGCCACCGGTCTATCGAAGATGTTTCACACATCTTCTTTACCTGCCCCAACTCCAACAGACTCTGGTAGGTGGTTGGAAAGAGAATTAGACTTCAAAAACGTCTCAGTTGGCAGCAAGCCCTGCTGGGAGAAGCGATCGGCTGCTCCGCGTCTCTCTGGAACGCCATCAGAGGGGAGGTTCTCTGGAAAATCTGGCGGGAAAGATGTGCTTTCAACTTCGGTGACTCCCCCAAGGAGTGGTCAATTGAGAAATCGCTGTTCCTCCTTGGCAAAAGGATTGTCAACTGTAAAAAATCCCCCCCTTTTAGGCATCATCAAGAACTCCTTTTGATCGATAACAAGCTTAAACCCAAGTGGGCCCCACATGAGGGTGATGAGAGGGTAATTAACCTTCTTTGTAATGTCATCTAAGCTCTGTAAAAGCTTCCCCTGCTTTGTGGGATTTGGAGGGTCCCGTGGGCACTAGTCCCCTTCTCTTGTTCTTTTCTTTATTTAATTCAAGTCCGGGAGAGTAGGCTATTGCCGAACTTCCTTTACATTAAAAAAAAAAGATAGATAATAAGATGAGAACACACACATACGTACATACACACACACAGACATACAAAAACACACACACACACACATACATACATACATACATACATACACACACACACACACACACACACACACATATATATATATATATATATATATATATATATATATATATATATATATATATATATATATATATATATATATATATATATATATATATATTAAGCACAATATTTATAGAAATAGAGAACATTGGCATAATGACATTGAAATAATGAAACTGGCATAATGACACACACACACACACACACATATATATATATATATATATATATATATATATATATATATATACATACATACATACATACATACATACATATACACATACACACACACACACATATATATATATATATATATATATATATATATATATATATATATATATATATATATATATATATATATATATATATATATATATATATGCGTGTGTGTATCTATTTATCTATATATATATGCGTGTGAGCATCTATCTATCTGTCTATCTATATATATTAAGGATGATCTCACTAGAACAAATGAGAACATTGGCATAATGACATTTCCTTCTTTCTGTATATATATTTGATCTTTTTACATTTGGCATTTCTTTTGCATTAGCGAAGCTTAAGATCATAACATAAAAAAATACCAGCAATTTATAAGAAATTAGAGCATGAAAGGTTATGCATCGAAGCCCAATCACATCGAAAAATGAGATTTCATCGTAGAAACATAGTACTGAATGACATTAGCAACATGATTATAAATATTTTAGGTCATTAGCAACATGATTATAAATATTTATCTTAACTTTGATCTTTGTATTCATAACAACAATGAATTTTTCTCAAATGAATTCCATCATATTCAACGACAGAAGTTTATCTAATTTTCTTATCTTTTCTTTTGTAGTAGTTTTCTTTTGGTCAGGTTCAAGTCAAAATATTGTTAAATTTATCATTCATTTAACTTCTATGAGCCACTCTTAAGCTCATTTGATTGCTGAACAGCACAAATCGAGTTGATTTTGGAAGTCATTTTAGCAGTTTTGGGCTTACTTCATATCATGGATTACTTCATATCATGTCCTTTTCTGCAAGCCAAAGCATCAAGCTGGAATACCTTTTCTCTAGATCGCCATAGAAGCTCTACTAGTTTTCTTCTAGACCTGGAATACCTCTACCTTGTTTTCTTCTATCTACAATTCTCTAGATCGCCATAGAAGCTGTACTAGTTTGAGAGTGAAAAAGTGACCAATGCTACCATCTATGCACTTGCTACTTACAAGGAAAATTTATGTTTTTTGTATGTATGTTATGTTGGAATTCGTTAATACATTTTTTGTATGTATGTTATGTGGGAATTCTTAATTTCATACCTCTATGAAGAAAAGAAATGTGGCTTTGAGCGTTTGAACATTTCTTTTGGCATAAATGAAAAAAAAATTAAACATGAATTTCATGATATTTTACTTCTCAGTTTTTCATTACTTAATACCTATATGAAGAAAAAGAAATATGTCTTTGAGCTTTTGAACATTTCTTTTGGAATGATATTGTAAACGGTGATGACTCGTTTTTACGGATGCGCTTTTTAAGAAGAGCTTCTAGATTTCTTTGTTCTTCTAGCGTTGAAAATTACAAAGGATAGTGTTAGCTGCAACTACATAAAAACATTTGCTCTCATATAATATTTGGTGGTTGTGGGACCTGGAATTCTAGCTAATGGAGATTCATGCATATTGTAAGTGAAAGATTCTTGAATGGTGAGCCATGGTTTGTGGTTCTTGAGATTTGAAGGTCACTCTTTGTGGCTCTTGAGATTTGAAGATCACTATTTTGTGATATATCATGGCGTCTTGTGCTTCTATCATGAAATTTGGAAATGAGAGGTGCTTCTATCATGAAATTGTAAAAACAAGAGGATTTCAACATGGTCTTGTATATATTTCTTGCTTATTTTGGGACCCAAGAGTATCACTCGTAGTTCTTTGATTGGTTTCCCCTTTTAAAACTATAAACATCTTTATTCTTTTTTAATGTTCTTCCATAGACTAAGAGGGGGTTTGTTGTGCTCGATGTTCTGTGTGACCCATCTTCATTTTGGAATCCACAACGATGCTTTCCACTTTTGTGCATCTCCAAGCCATTTTGGGACCCAAATAATTTTGAGCTTTCGGACCCACTTTTGTGCATCTCCAAGTCTCACTTTTGATTGGCTAAGCACAAGTAGATGGAAGCCATTGCCCTTTCTATACTTCAATTATTTTGGTTGGTCTTGACATTTGATTCTAGGCTTTGAAAATTGAATGGGCCTTGGGCAAGCTAGGGCCGAATGCTTGATGAACTTATTTCCCCCATCCTTGCTTCTTTTTCTCAATTGCATATAAATTGGTCTAATGATTTCTATCCCGCGTTTTAAAAAGGTTTTTATATCCCATCATATGTTTTAGAGGCAT
Organism: Ceratopteris richardii; assembly: GCA_020310875.1. Classification (NCBI taxonomy): domain Eukaryota; kingdom Viridiplantae; phylum Streptophyta; class Polypodiopsida; order Polypodiales; family Pteridaceae; genus Ceratopteris; species Ceratopteris richardii. The sequence continues at coordinate 36,216,536 of CM035412.1, read as the reverse complement.
ATGATCTCTCTTAAATGGAATTTTTTTCTTTGGTAAATATCACACCTTTTGGAGAACACATTGAACGTCAATTTGGAGGATCATAGGCCATGTTAGGCTTGTAAATATTATCATTTCTACCATGTGGTGAGGATCAAGACTCTATCTTGCATGGGCTATTTCAAAGGTGGATATATATTTTCTCGCATGAACACAAAGGTGTAGGAAGTTATCCTTGTAGGTATTATATAGTTGATTTCATGTAATAATATAGTCTTGCTAGAGTTTGAGGTTTTCAAAAGCACACAAACATCACAAGGAAGAAGAAGAAGCTTGGAGCACAACATAACACACAATATATTACCAAGTGAATGTACAAAAGATAAGTGACCCATTATGGTTATAGACATTTATACAAGCCGGAGGAAAAAACTCCTTAAGAGGGAAAAAAAGTGCTCCTGTGTTCACACACATCACTACCAAAACATATCAACAAATCCCCCTAGGAGTGATGCACTCATGTATAAGGAAGTGCCAAGCTATGTGGAAAGAGATAAACTCACAAAGTGAAGTAATCCCAAAGTCTTTGCAAAAAGTTCCAAACTTCTCCCTAGGTAGAGCCTTTGTGAAAAGGTCTCCAACATTATCCTATGTAGGTACATAATCTAAACTGATCTCTCTAGGAGAGAACCTCCCCCTTACATAATTATAGTGCATGTCAATGTGCTTGTGGGAGCATGGAACACATGGTTCCTCACGATTGGCAATGCCCTCTAATTGTCAGTGAAGATGGTGATGGTAGAGGATTGACTAACACCCAAATTAGCCAAAAGGGATCAAAAGCACACACACTCAAGAATCATTGGTTAAACTTCCTTATACTCAACCTCACAACTAGAGATGACCACAATAGGCTGCTTCTTGCTCAACCAAGATATGCATGAGCTACAAATCATGAAGAAAAAATCACTCGTGGACACACAAATGTCATAACAACTAGCTTGTTTGAGTCAAAAAAGCATATAAGCAAGTGCAAAGTTGTGGAAAGAGATAAATCCACAAAATGAAGTAAGCCCAAAGCTTTGCAAAAAGTTTCAAGCTTCTCCCTAGGTGAAGACATTGTGCAAAGGTCCACAACATTATCTTGTGTGAGGACATTAGCCAAATTGATCTCTCCAGTAGAGAACCTCTCCATTACATAAATATAGTGTACCTCAATGTGATTTGTGCAAGCATGGAACACATGGTTCCTTGCAACTACCAATGCATTGTGATTTTCAATGAAGATGTTGGTGGTGGAGGACTAATCAACACCCAAATCAGCCAAAAGGCATTTGATCCACACACACTCAACATTCATTGTGAAAGCTACCCTATACTTAACCTTAGAACTAGAGGTGGCCACAATAGGCTACTTCTTATTTAACCAAGATATGCATGAGTTATCAAGCATGAATCAAAATCGCTATGGACACGCGAGTATCATAGAAACCATTGAAGTTTGAGTCCAAAAAAACATATAAATCTGATAGTAATGATTGTTGGGTGTGTGTAGAAGTGCAAGACACATACAAGAAGCACACACAAGGAGCACAAATGCAGCAAGACACATGGAGAAGATCGATGGCTGGAATAGCTCTCTCTGTATTGATGACGAACTGAACTGAAGTAAGAGCCGAATAATATCCCTAAGTACAAAGTACCACCACATATGAGTGAATCATGTATGTCGTAACATGGGGAAAAAACCTCTAGCCAACACTAGAGTAAAAAGTGGCCATGTATAGGGAAAATGTTCACATCAAAGCTACTTGAGGAACACATAAGTGTAACAAACCCCCTTGAAGCAAATGATGTGAACACATAAAGGGAGTGACAGATCAGCCCCCACAAGGTAATAAGCCTAAAGCTTTGCGAAAAGCTTCAAACTTTCCCTATGGAAGAGCTTTGGTGAATATGTCTGCCACATTATCTTGTGCAAGCACATATACCAAATCAATATCTCCTGCATGAAGGTTCTCTCTCACATAGTGATAATGCACCTCAATATGTTTGGTCCATGCATGAAACACTAGGTTTTGTGCAACAACCAAAGCACTCTCACTATCAGTGAGAATATGCGTAGCACCATCAATCTCCATGCAAAGATCCATCAATAAACGTCTCAGCCATATACACTCCATTGTGGTTGTAAAAACTTCCATGTACTCAACTTAACGACTCGATGTCACTAGTGTAGGTTGCTTCTTACTCAACCAAAATATGCATGAGTCTCCAAGGAAAGAGCAATTACCACTAGTGGACACACGATATCATAACAACTAGCCCAATTACTATCTATAAAGCATGCAAGCATGGCTGAATATCTCCGCCATAAAAGAGAACTAAGCTCAAAGTGCCTCTGAGATATCTAAACACACGTTTCACTGCTTGCCAATGCTAAGTACTAGGGCTATGCATGAATCAACTCAATTGGAAAACTTCATACTGTATATCTGACCTTGTGTTGAATGCATATATAATAGATCCCACATCTTGATGATAAGAGAAGTATCAAATGCATCACTGGAATCCTCAATCGAGAACCTAAATCCTGTCTCAACTAGTGTGGAAATTGGCTTGCAATCCTCAAAGTTAAAATGCGGAAGTAGTTTTTTAACATAGTTTGCTTGATGCATGACAATTCGCCCCCTCAGCGAATACAAACTAGATGCCAATATAATAGCTCAAAAGACCAAGATAAGTGACATCAAAAGTATGCTGCAAATCAGCCATAAGAATGTCAAGTTTTGCATCACATGATCCAGTTAAGAATATGTCATCAACATAAAGAACAAGCACTGTAAGATCAGCCCCATCTTTGCATACATAGAGTTTGCTTTCAATTGGACTACATGTGAAGCGAAGAGCAATCAAGTGCTTATGGATTTTGTCATACCATGCACGTGGAGCTTGCTTGAAACCATACAAGGCTTTATGCAAGCGACAAACCATATGCTTTTTCCTTTTCATGGCAAATCCAAGAGGTTGCTTCACATAAACCTCTCCTTGCAAATCACCATTCAAGAAAGCTATTTTTATGTCCAATTGATGTACTTTCCAACCTCAGATGGGCAGTCAATGCAACCATAATAGGAATGGTAGTCATGTGTGAATTAGGTGCAAAATTTTCCTCATAGTTAATGCCATATTGTTGCGCATATCCTTTGGCAACCAATCTACCTTTGTAGCGATCAATGCTACCATCAGACTTTCTCTTAATCTTGTGAACCCACTTTGTAGCAATATCATTTTTTCCTTTTGGCAATCCACATAACTCCCAAGTATCATTCCTATGTGTGGAATCCATTTTTGATTGCATATCACTCATCCATTGTGGATCATCACACGCATCTTCAAAATTAAGTGGCTGTTCATTACATGCTATCGTAGTAAGAGAATAATCCACAAAATAACTTGATGCATGGTGAGAGCTGGATCTTGTTCTACCAAGTAAAGGTGCACTCAATTTGCTATCCTACAAAGTTTGTTTCAGCCACTTTGACATAGTTTATGCAATCTTGATCGACACGCATTCATTATGTAATACATCATCAACATGTATATCATGCATGGGCTGAATTTCATGCTTATTATCAGCCATATTTTGACGCAAATGTTTAGCCATATGTGGTTGGAAATTTCTAGTAGTTCCTATAATTTTTGGCTCAAACTTTTCAGCCATGTTTGGCTAGTAATTCTCTGCATTTTCAACTCTATTTTGTTGGAAATTTTCAGCCATTTGAGCCTCAGATGGTTGGTCTACATGGCCATAGTCAAGCGCATGATTTTGGAACAAAGGTATGAGTGTATTGAACACACTTTGTGAGCTAACTGTTGGATGTTTTTTGCATTCAAGTAGAGGGAAAACTAAATTTTTTAGAAAATACCACATCTCGACTCACAATAATTATGTTCATCAATGGATGGTACAAATGTTATCCCTTACTTTCAACACTATAACCAACAAATATATATTTCTTTGCCTTATTATCAAGTTTGTAATGTTGTTGTGATGACACAAGAGCATATGCCAAAAAAACAAACACGTGCATAAGACTAACCATAGGCTTATGTCCATTCCAAGCCTCATAAGGAGTGATGAATCTTAATGTTTTTGTAGGGCAGTGATTCAACACATAGTTTGCACACATGACTGCTTCCATCCAAAACTTGTCAGGAAGGTGCTTTCCTTTAACCATACATCATGCCATTTCAAGGAGTGTTCTATTTTAACTCTTGGCAACACTATTTTGATGAGGTGTATATGGCACCGTACATTGGTGTGAAATACCTATTTCACGAATAAAAGCATTAAACTCATGTGACATGTATTCACCACCATGATCTGTGTGTAGAGTCAAAAGCTTTTTTGAAGAAAAAATTTCAGCCATAGATAAAAATGCTTTGAAGCAAGAAAATACCTCATTCTTTGCTTTCATAGGATACACCCATGTATGGCGAGTAGCATCATCAATGAAGGTAACAAAATATACATGCTTCCCAAAAGATGGAGTTTTCACGAGACCACATACATCACTATGAACAAGCTGCAATTTTCTTGTAGTATATGTATGAATATCTTTTGGAAAAGAAGCACGATGCATTTTTCCAAGAATGCAACCTTCACATGCATGCTTTTCAATGACCAAAACGAGCATGCCAAAGATCCATTTCAACCATGGAAGAAGTATGAGCAACCAAGGCATTGGAGGCAACATTCTTATATGTATCCATGCAATACACGCGATTACATAATGTACCAGACATCACAATAGTATCACCTTTGCTGAAATCATGAACCATACACTTATCATCAACAAAGTGTACATGAAGTCCAACTTTGGCAATCAACCAAACTGAAATTAAGTTCTTCTTGATACCGGTCACATACAATGCATTTTTCAAGAGAATCACAGCTCCATTTGCAGCGTTAAGCTCAATTTCTCGTGCTCCAATGATAGGATAATAGGCATTGTTTGCACACACCACATGCCCTCCTTTGGCTACATCTTTCAAAGATGCAAAAAAACTTTTGCATGATGTTATGTGCTTTGAAGAACCACTATCAAAGAACTAATCCAAATCAACCTCACTCACAATCATACATTTAGAATGCAAAGATGCATCATAATGACATGTAACAACACATACCCAAAAATCTTGACCCATGTTAGCTTCATCATTCTTTGCATTTGCTGAAATTTTAGCAATAGAAATGCCAGATTCCTTCTTCTTTTCATTGTGCTTGGCAAGCTTCCTACAAACAAAATAGTATGACCAGCCTTTCGGCAATATTTGCATCTCTTCTTCTTTTGCAAATCAACATCATTAGAGGAATGAGTGGAAGAGGAAGGTTGGGGCTTTGGTTTTGATGAAGCCAAAGCTGAACCATACTTGCTTTTCCCCTTTTGTGAGATAGCAAGTGCTTGCATTCCCTCAATCAAAAACTCATATTCACTCTAGATTCTCTTCTTGCAAAAGAAGAGACACAAATTAATCAAATGCATAGATATTGGGATTCCCTTTTGCAACCAAAACCAAATGGAGTGTAGTAGCAAAGCTTTGAAAAGAATCTAGTAATCCTTTCAACAATGTAGAAATGAGTGATGCATCTGGAATAATCTCATATATATTTTCCAATTACTCTTTCAAGACCTTGATGTGTGTCACATACACATCCATAGCCTCATTTTCAACCATACATACATCCTCAAGTTGCTTCCTCAAGTATGCAATATGTACCTCATTACACACGACATACAAAGAAGCAAGAGTGTCCCATGCCTATCTTGATGTAGAACTTGTCTGAATGTGTGGAACTATATGACACTTCACAAAAGCGCAATCAATGCATGTGCTTGAGCATCTTTTCCATCCCATCTAAGTTGCTCCTTTGTAGGTGGAGAAGGAGAAACCATTGTACTTGAAGAAGAAGCTCCATCTGTGACAATAGACTGTGAAGTAGAAGAAACCTGCAGGTCTTTGATCTACATCTTCCACTATGTTCCAAAGTTTTTTTGCAACAAGAACATGTTTCATCATAGCTTATCTTCAGCTTGAAGCATGCCAAACAAGTCATTGCTACCCGCCATTTCACTAAAGAACAAGAATGTGACAAAATCTTTACTTCGACAAAAGCTGAAGTGAATGCTGAAATTTTAGCTCACAAACTATCACTGTGATGGTGATTTTGACTGCATGAATGGCTTTGAAATGGGGGTAAAATCTCAATGTAACTGGTGGGAATGTTTCTTGGCTACTAAAATTCACTGTTCTATGCTTTGAAGTCGATTTTCACAGTTAAAAGTACATGCGCACTGCGATGCAAAAAACCAAAACTTGAGAAGGAGCTAAACGTGCTCTGATACCACTGTGTGTGTAGAAGTGCGAGAGACACACGAGAAGCACACACAAGGAACACAAATGCATTAAGACACACGGAGAAGACGGATGACTGGAATAGCTCTCTCTATTGACGATGATTTGAACTGAAGTAAGAGTTGAATAATATCCCTAAGTACAACACATATGAGTGAATCATGTATGTGGTAACATGGGGAAAAAACCTCTAGCCAACACTAGACTAAAAAGTGTCCATGTATAGGGAAAAGGTTCACATCAAAGCTACTCGAAAAACACATAAGTGTAACAATAACTCCCCCCCATTAAATAATCCAAGTATTTGGGTACCACTCAAGAAGTGAAATATGCCCTTAACCACCTACCAATGCTTAACACAATGGTGATGCATAAACTTGCTCATTTGTGAGACAAAAAAGTGAGTATCATGCAGAGTTATGCATAATTGAATCAAGCATCCAACAACTTGTTCATAGAGAACAACATCAAATGCATCTATACCATCATGAAGGCTCAACCATAAACCTGTTTCCATGGAAAAGGAAATAGTTTTGTGATCTTCAAGGACAAAATGCTACAATAATGTGTCAATATACTTTGTTTGACACAAAGCTATTCCCCCATCAACTTGCATAAATTGAATGGCCAAGTAATGATGCAAATTCCTATATCTAATATCTCAAAAGAGGCATGCAAATCAGGCTTAAGTTTAGTGATATTCTTCTCATTAGGAACAGTGAGCATCATATCATTAACATATACAATAATGATAAGAAGTACATCATCTACACGCTTAACATATAAGGTGCTCTTAGTTGGACTCTTCTTAGATACATGTGCTAGTTAGTAGGCATGTATCTTTCTCATTCCAAGCATGTGGTGCTTTCTTCAAACCATATATTACCTTTTTTAAAATGCACACTTTGTTTTCAAAACCATGGGGCTAGAAAAACATAAACTTCTTCATGTAATTCACCATATAGAAATGCATTTTTAGTGTCCAAGTAATGTACATTCCAAGCATGATGAGCTACAAGTGCAAAAAATCTATGAATAGTGATCATTTGGCATGTGGGAGCAAATGTGTCATCAATATCAATGGTTCTCTAATGAGCATAACCTTCGGCAACAAGTGTAGCCTTATACATTTCATATATTGTTCCATTAGGCTTATGCTTAAGCTTGTATACCCATTTATTGCCAATGAACTTTTTTCGTGGAGACAAATGAAATAAAGAACAAGTACCATTCTTCAATATAACATCATCTTTGATTGCATGGTAGCCATATAATTTTTTGAATTTTGTGTTTCATCAAAAGAAACAGGCTCATTCTCATCACAAAGACTAGAGGCAGCCATTGCATAGCAATCTTATGCAAAGGAGTTACTATGAGAGCCCCAATAGGTAGGATATTACAAAGATGCATCTAATTTTCTATATCTCAATGTCTACACTAGCCATTTAGGCATAATTTTAGCCTCTTCTATGCTTGTTGTCTCATCAATAAGTGCATCATGTAGATCTATATCAGAAATGGAATGATGTGCATCATCATTCGGAACCTCTAAAGGGTGATAAATTTCATCATTTGGACTAACAACTTGATTTTCCTCCTATAAAAAGATTCAGCAAAGTTTCATACACATCCTTCGAGTTAACTAAAGTCTCATTGGTGCATGAAAGTAATGGCTGAATTGCATATTCCACAAAAACAACATCATGACTATCCGAAATGCATTTACCCTAAGGATGATACAAACAATAGCCTTTTCTTTTAAAGCCTTTTCTTTTAAAACTGTACCCAACAAAAATACATTTCATTGCTTTATCATCGAGCTTTTTGCATTTTTGTTTAGACACTAATTCATATTCTAGAAAACCAAAGGCACATAGATGAGCAACATATGACTTATGATCATGTCAAGCCTCATATAAAGTGATCATTTGCAAAGCTTTGGTGGGAAACCTATTAAGTACATATGCTTCAAACATAACAAACTCAAGCTAAAATCTATTTGGTAAAGCCTAACTTTTAAGTATACATCTCACCATTTCCATGAGAGACCTATTCTTTCTTTCAACAACTCCATTTTGTGGAGGCGTATATGGCATTGTACACTGATAATTTATCCCACATGAAACAAGAAATGCATTAAAATCAAAAGACATGTATTCCCTCCTCAATGAGAATGGAGGGTGCCCAATTTATATTCTCACATATTTTCATCCATAACTAGGAACTATTTTAAGCACATAAACACTTCAAACTTTGCTTTTAATGGATGTAGTCATGCATGCCTGCATAATTCATGAATAAAAGTCATGAAGTAAAGGTAGTTCCCAAATAAAGGTGTGTTAATAGGACCACAAACGTCACTATGGACAAGCTTCAATTTATGAGTATCTCGAATAGAAGCATCTTTTGGAAAGGAACATAATTGCATTCTACCCAAAATACAACCTCTACAGACATCTTAACAAGGTGCCTCAAGTTTTGATAGAGAGGACACCATTTTAGATTTTTGCCGGTGAAGCAAACTAGAAAAATTCAGATGACTAGGTGTGCATGCCAAAGCTTTGCATATGAGATAGCATGACACTCGAACTACACATGCTAAATTAGTCACAATTTTACATAGTCTATGATCTTATACAACCCATGACATAAAATGATATAATAAATAATAACATCACCATTCGAGAGATCGTAAAATGTACATCTATCACTAACAAATTTGAGAACCAAGACAATCTTGGCTAATGCTAAAACTAACAACATATTTCTCTTTAGTCCTAGCACACGACAAACATATGACAATGTGAAATTATAACTACCATCAATAATAATGAAAAAGATCTTACCAAATCCCATTACAAGATAAAGGGAACTGCTAGCACATGTGACAATATTCCTATAGGGGCAAGCTCAAGTGAATCGAAGAAGCTATGCTACGAGGTAATATGTTTGGTTGTGCCACTATCAAAGTACCAAACATCTGAGCCTATTGCATACATACATTGCTCATGAGAAGATGGGTCATAGCTACAAACGCTAGTAAATGCCCATTCTTCATTTTGAACAAGATTAGCAGACTGACAATCGTGGTTGGATGTCGATCGCGTCGGACAACAGGATCGATCGCGGTTGGTTGTCGATCGCGACCGATAGAAGGATCAATCGCGAAGGATAGAAGATTGTTGACGAACATCCGGCAGCCGCACACACACCACTTATCGTCGGCCGCTACTCCAAAGCTTCAAGGTGAACGCGACGGACAGAACGTCTGGCTTTCGTGCACCCAACATGGCGAGAAGTAATTCGAAGGCCACATTTTGCAGTTCCTTGTCGCAGTTCCTGTCCGTCATGGTCTCCTGGCCTTCGCGATTGTCTGCGAACCGGGTGTCCCTTGTTTCTGGTTTCTTCTGGTCAGGCGGGTACCCGGGTCTTCTCCTCGGGCGCTTCACCTCCCCACCTTCTCTTTTGAGCGTTGTCCGCTGAAAAGCGGGCTCATCTGAACCGACCTCGCCGCCCTCGCCTCAGTGCTCCCCAGCGCGCCGTCTCCACATGGCTTTAAGGGGGAGGCGCCCTCTTTAAGAGGGTCTTCGGAGTTCGGGAAACACTGTACCTCAAATAACTTCATAGCCGACTCAACGGAGATTGGACAAAAGAAAGAAGCTTCTCTCTCATCGCGCCTTCAAGTCCCAATCCTCGCGTAGGAGGATCGAAGAAGGTCATACTTCTCCTTCGCAACAGTCTCGACTCTCAGGAGTGTTGTCTTCTTCACTTGTTTCTGGAAAAAGAGAGAGAAAAAAAAAAAAAAAAAAAAGGGAAGAAAAACCAGACAGAAGTAAATAGAAAAAGAAAAAGATCCGAAAGAAAAAAGAGAGCTTCCTTTTATTGTGGGATTTTTGGGATTCTCATGATGCTTCTCCGCTCGGAGCTTTAGAAAATGATTTTCTTGGAAATACCCGCCGCGGCAAGATAATCTTCGGTTCCTTTTGGCCATGGATGTGGTTTCATCCTCTCTCGTCAAAAGCAATCGGGCCCCTCCCCCTAGGGAGACCGACATCCTGGCCGCGTTGCTGGAGGGGGGGTCGTGTGCCGCCCCTGGGGCATCCGAAAGTGTTGAATCCCCCACTGTTTCCCTCAGTAGACCCGCAGTTCTGTCGGCTCAGGAGGAGCTCAAGAAGGTTTGCCTCGTCGGCCAAGTGTTTGGCCCTAGGCCCCCGCTCGAAACTGTGCGTCAATGGCTTCGAAAAGAGTGGTTCCCTCGAGGACTAATTGTTAGCAAATGTCAGTTCTTACCAGCGAACCACATGCTGCTTGTCTTTGAAAATGAAGAGATGGCGTTCCAAGCCCTTAGCGTTGGCACCTGGCAGTTCGGTCGGGCGACCCTGTGCCTATTCAGATGGTCCCCGGACTTCACTCCCGACAAATCGAAGTCGCTTCGGTACCCTCTTTGGGTTGAGCTCCCTAACCTTCCTTACTTCTTGTACAACTTCGTGTGGGACATTGTCTCTCCTATCGGCAAGCCGCTGGCTTCACGTGAAGACGTTGGTGGTCTCATCTATGAAGGTGCAAGACACTCGTTCAATGCTAGGTGGCACCCCCAAATCTGTGTCGAGGCCGACCTCAGTTCGCCGCTTCCTTCAATGATCAAAGTGGACATGGGCGAAGGAGATGTATGGGAACAGGACATCACATACAAAAACCTTCCCAACGCGTGCTTTCGTTGTGGCCAGCAAGGTCACAGGATTAAAGATTGCCCTCTCAGGCAAAAAAACAAGCGCTTTCAAGAAGCCTCCAAAACCGCTCAAGATAACTTTGGCGATTTGACCCACTCGACCAAGGAGGGGGAATGCAAGGGCATCCTTAATCCGCAAGCTGATGCTGATGGCTTCATTGAAGTTAGAAGAAGAAGGAAAAGAAGCCCTAGGGCCAACGGTGAGAGAAACAACCTGTCGCTTACCCCCTACAGCAATTTGTATTGCAATCTAGAAAAGGAGATCAATGAGCTTGACTACCCAGGTGGGAAGCTACTTGAGATAGACACCTACGACAAAGCCCTAGAGATCCCTGACAATAAAGAAACCTCCCAGGAGGGTTACACTACAAGCAAAGAAGATGGTTTCACCACTAGTAACGAAGACAACATGGATAGTGAAAGTTCCATCATTGGATCGACGATCCCGGAAACGGTGCCGAGCACGGGGCCCAAGTCTCCCCAGCAAGGGGCATCCCGCAAAGGAAAACATCCTATGGAGTTACCCTGGAAAAGCCCCCACAAGAACCGACTTCTAAGTCGGGATCAGATCCCAGCAAAAAAGAAAGACGAAGCCAAGAGAAGAAAGGACAAAGCTCCCTCCCGCAAAGAGGGATAAATGCAAAAATGATTGTCATCTCGCTAAATGCTAGAGGGCTAACCGACCCCTCAAGAGCGACCATCATTGGTCAATGGCTTCGCGACATTAGCTTAAACCCAGACTTTATATGTATTCAAGAGATTAAAATTGACGGAGAAGATCTCCAGAAACGGCTCAGACAGATCTCCTTGGCCCATGTGTGGATCCCAACGAAGCACCAGCGGGGGTCTGGAGGAACGGCTATCGGTGTTAAACAACTCTGGTTTGAAAAGCTTGAGTGCTCCATTGAAGATGTAAGTCACCGTTGGATTGCTGTCTCTTTTGGTGCTCCTCTTTGTGTTACTATGGTTTCTTTGTACGCCCCTAACGGGGATTTGGAGAGACTGAACACTTGGGCTTCCTTAGACTCGCTTCCCCACAACGTGCTTATTTGTGGAGACTTCAACATGGTGGAAGACCCTATGGACAGATGGATGGGCAAGGGCAGGGTCATCGACAGTCGGGAGAAAGAAACGTGGGACATGACCAAACTCCACTTGGATTTGATTGAGTTCAAAGACTCGAGTGGCTTTTCTTGGTCGAATCTCCAAGCGGGCGAGGACCTGAGGAAAGCTAGACTCGATAGATGCTACATCTCTCAGAGTTTTACTCAACGGTGGGGCCTCCCTACCATCACGCAACGCACTGACCTCACTATCTCTGATCACTACCCGATCGTTATCACTTTTCAACCTTCCAACAAAATCCGCAAGGCTCCGTGGTTCCATGCCAACGCAACCACCTTCTCTCTCCCCTCCGTCCACCAGGAAATTGCCGATGTGTGGAAAGTGGCGTTCGCCTCTGGCTTGGCCCCTGCCAAGTGCTGGAGAAGTGCGGTCGACAAGTCTCGTAAGATCATGATCAGAACTAAGAAGATGCTCGAGACTGTGCGGCGGGCTCGTAGGGAAGCCCTTTACCACAGAATCTGGCGGCTCGAGGTGGAAGTGAACAAAGGAAAACCACAAGCCCAGAAAGGCCTCAGAAAAATCAGAGCAGTGTTGAGATACGAGGAAGAAATACAAAGGAAAAACTTGCAAATCTTCTTCAAGGAGTGGTGGGCTGGCAAAGCCGACAAACCCACCAAAGAGATGTGTCGTATCCTTAAAAGGAAACACAGCAGAGAGTCGATCCCCCTACTGCTAGACCCACATGGCAATGTATGCAATTCGGAAGAAGATAATTTTGGCATCATCGAGGGGCACTTCACAAGACTCCTGGGAACCTCGAACCCCCTTTCCCACCATAGAAGGGACTGTATGGCTGCCATTTCTAGGGTTTCCCCCCGGAGGATTCCACCCCACTTCCACTCCCTGCTTCATGCCCCTATCTCGGAATCAGAAATCATTGAGGTCATTGATGCCCTCCCTCTCGGTAAAAGCCCGGGACCCGACGGACTCACTAACGAGTTCTTTAAATCCTTCAAGCTGGTGGTTGCCACCCCTCTTCGGATGGTTTGGCAAGAAGCACTAAAGTTTGGTGCTCTTCCTTCTTGTCTAAATAATGGAATTATCAAGTTGATACACAAGAAGGGGGAAAAGAACAGAATCGAGAACTGGCGGCCTATTACGATGCTCCAAACAGGATACAAGATCATCGCCAAAGTCATTGCCAACAGACTCTCGTGCCACCTGAGATCTTGGCTTAGTGAGGACCAAAAAGGTTTCATCAAAGGCAGGTCTATCCTGGAAACCATTATGGATATTTGGGAAGGTATTCAATTTGCAAATGAGTCTAATCAAGATGTGGTTTTCCTCAAGATCGACTTTGACAAAGCCTACGACAGGCTAGAATGGGACTATATTCTGCAGTCGCTCCAAGATCTCGGACTTAGTCAGAAATTCACCAAGATGATCGCGACCCTTCTCGGAAACGCAACGACCCAAATTAACGTTAACGGCAAACTTTCGAAGGCGATCCATCTTAGAAGATCTATTAGACAAGGGTGCCCTCTGGCCCCTCTTCTTTTTGCCATCGCCACTGAGGGGCTGAGCAGACTTGTGGCTCATCATGTGGAGGCTGGCAATATCAAAGGCCTCCGGCTGCCTCACGACCACAGTCAAATCATCATGAGACTTTTTGCTGATGATATGAACGCGTTCGTCCACAATGATAATACCAGCCTGGAGACTTTCTGGAGGTGTCTTGATACCTTTTGTGATGCCTCCGGATCCAAAATCAACCACTCCAAGACCGCCTTTAGGGCTATTGTGGGTCAGCATCCTGGCCTTCTCACTGATCATGGCTGTCAAATCATTCCGCAGGGCCAAATCCTTCGACTTCTTGGAATCCCCTTGGGGTTTGGCGTCTCTATGGAGCAGCGATGGAACTGGGTGTTGGCTAAACTCGAAAACAAACTTAACTATTGGAGAGGTATGCAAATCAATCTCGCTGGGCGTGCGATGGTCATCAACACGTTCCTCCTCTCCTCTACCATCTATTTCCTTTCTTGTTGGAGACCGAATGAGCAAAGCCTGTCCAAACTGAATAGTATTTGTAGAAACTTTCTCTGGACGGGCGATCATAACAGAAGGGGGGTGCCTAAAATCAAATGGGCCATCTGCAATAGCCCTAGAGATAGCGGGGGGCTTGGTATCCTGGACATTGGGTGTATGGCTAACAAGCTGGCAGCCAAATGGATGATTAAGGCTTGGTGCAATAGGGAGGCCTGGGCCAAGCTGATCTTCAGAAACAAGAATGAGTTGGCCCTCACGGGGTTCCCGAACTGGAAGAATCTTGACATCATGACCCTGCTTTTCTCCCCGATCCCCGTCTTCCCGAAAGGCTCCAATCTCATGTGCTCCCTTTGGAAGGGCTGGAATAAAGTCAAAAGCTTCACAAGAATTAGTGAGGACTGGAAGTGGGCGGCCGGAATCAGACAAAACGACTCTATCTGGTTTCCGATACATGGCATCCGGAGTGTGGAGTCGTGGAACATTCAAAATGCCAAGAAGCTATGGAACAAAGGATTCAAAAAATGGAAACACCTCTGGAAACATGACACCAACAACTGGATCAACTTCGAGGATATTGACCCTCGCATAAACATCTCCTACGAAGAATGGAACACTTTGCAAAGCAGATGCCTCGCTTGGGATCGTCACAAGACTCGCCTTCTCATGGGACACGACACACCGAACTCGCTTGGTCTCAAATGGCACAATGGAAATAGCCTACTCAAAATCCCGAACATCAAAGAAACGGCTGACCTCCAGATCAGCCTCAACAAGAAGTGGTGCCTGTCTTGGACGCGGCTTCGGTGGGACATGAAATTCATGGGTATCTGGCACCCACTTATTGAGATTAAGAAGTCTGTCCTCTTATGGCAAATTCTTCATCGAGGAATTTGGACCAACCATAAGGCTAGCAAACTTTGTGGGATCCCTCCTTGGTGCAAACGCTGCCACCGTGCTATCGAAGATGTCCCACACATCTTCCTTACTTGCCCCAACTCCTACAGAATTTGGCAGACGGTTAGAATGAAAATCAGACTTCAAAAACAGCTTAGTTGGAAACAAGTCCTTTTGGGAGAAGCGATCGGCTGCTCTGCGACACTCTGGAACGCCATCAGAGGGGAAGTCCTGTGGAAAATCTGGCGGGAGAGGTGTGCTCTCAACTTCGGCGATCCCCCCAGGGAGTGGTCGATTGAGAAATCACTATTCCTCCTGGGCAAAAGGATCGTTAACAGTAAGAAGTCCCCCCCCTTCAGGCACCATCAAGTCCTCCTTTTGATCAACAACAAGCTCAAACCCAAGTGGGCCCCGCATGAGGGCGATGAGAGGGTGATTAACCTTCTCTGTAATGCAACCTAGGATTCAATCAAGCTTCCCCTGCTTTGTGGGATTTGGGGGGTCCCGTGGGCACTAGTCCCCTTCGCTTGTACCTTTGTTTCTTAATTTAATTCAAGTCCGGGAGAGTAGGCTATTGCCGAACTTCCTTTATATTAAAAAAAGATTAGCAGACTGTGTTTTAGGTATAGAGGCATGTGCACAAACCATTCCAATCACATTATAATATCGAAAAATGAAATTTCATATTAGTAAAACATACTAGTGCAGGCGTTCAACCAAGTCCATATTTTAGGTCAGTAGCAACTTGATTATAAACATTTATTTGAACGTTAAACTTTGTAGTTCATAAAACAATGTTTATGTTTCATATAAATTCCGTAAGATCCAAAGAGATAGGTTCATCTGATCTTTTTACCTTTTTTTATTTTTTGTAGTAGTGACCAAAAAACATGTCAAAAAACATGTTGATCTTTGAAGTCACTTTAGCATCATATCATGGATTACACAAGAATCTCCCATCTTCTCCAAGCGGAGGCATATTAGATAGAAAAGTTAATTTTTGAAAGCTATTTTATATTTGGATACTTGATGTAAGTGTACATATCATTTTTTTAAAGTTCTTTTTTTCAAATCATTGTATAACTTTAAGTTTTTTTTTAATCATTGTATCATCCTTCCTGCTTAAAATTAATCATTGTATCATCCTTCCTACTTGTGTCATGCTTAAGACTATTTCAGCACTTACTTTCTTTCATGATATCGAACATTTCTTTTGGAATGATATTGTAAACGGTGATGACTTGTCAAATACTTCGTTGATGAGAGTTTGATCATCTTAAAGAAAACAAAAAAGACGCTTACGAAATTGCTTTAAAGCACTTTTATGGATGCGCTTTTTAAGAAAAGCTTCTAGATTTTTTTCTTCTTTTTAAGAAAAGCTTCTAACTTTCTTTCTTCTTTTTATGAAAAGCTTCTTTCTTCTTGTAGGGTAGTGTGAGGTACGTATGCAACTACACAAAAAGATTTGCTCCGATGAAATATTTGAGTGGTGTTGTAGTAGGAATGTAAGAGGATGAGTGTTTGTGTCACCTCATGAAGAGAGAAAAAAGTGCCCCTAAGTTCACACACATCACTACCAATATATATCAACAAATCCCTGCTAGGAGTGATGCGGTGAACAAGGAGCTAGCACTCATGTATAAGGAAGTACCAAGCTATGTGGAAAGAGATAAATCCAAAAAATGAAGTAGTCCCAAAGCTTTGCAAAAAGTTTCAAACTTCTCCCTAGGCAGAGCCTTCGTGAAAAGGTCTCCAACATTATCCTGTGTGGGTACATAAGCTAAACTCATCTCACTAGAAGATAACCTCTCCCTTACATAATGATAGCACACCTCAATGTGCTTTGTGGGAGCATGGAACACATGGTTCCTCGGAATTGCCAATGTGTGGTGGTGGAAGAGGACTGACCAACACCCAAATTATCAAAAAGGCATCGAAGCCACATACACTGAAGAATCATTGGTTAAGCTTCCCTATACTCACCCTCACAACTAGAGGTGGCCGCAATAAGCTGCTTCTTGCTCGACCAAGATGTGCATGAGCTAGCAAGCATGAAGAAAACAATCACTGTTGGACATGTGAGTGTCATAGCCACTAGCCCAATCTGAGTCACAAAAAGCATATAAATCTAGCAGTAATGACCCCCCCCCCTAGGATAACATAATCCAAGTATTTGGGTAACACTCAAGTAGTGAAAGATGCCCTTTACCACTTGCCAATGCTTAACACTTAGGCAATGCATAAACTTGCTCATTTGCAAGACAACAAACTGAATATTAAGCCGCATTATTCATGAGTAAATCAAACATCCAACAATGTATTGATAGAGAACAACATTAAATGCATGTATTGCATCATGCAGACTCAACCATAAACCTATTTCCATGGGAGTGGTAGTAGTGTTGCAACCTTCAAGGTCAAAATACTGCAATAATGTGTCAATATATTTTGTTTGGCACAAAGCTATTCCACCATCAACTAGCATAAATTGAATGCCCAAGTAATGATGAAAATACCTACATCTAAAATCTCAAAAGAGGCATGCAAATCAGGCTTAAATTCAATGATATGCTTCTCATTAGGACCATTGAGCAGCATATCTTCAACATATAGAATAATGATAAGAAGTACATCATCTACACGCTTAACATATCAGGAGCTCTTAATTGGACTGTTATCAGATACATGTGCTAGCAAGTAGGCATGTATCTTTCTCATGCCAAGCATGTGGTGCTTTCTTCAAACCATATAATAACTTTTTTAATCCGTACACTTCATTTTCATGCCCTTTTTGCAGAAAAACATGGGGATAGAAAAACATAAACTTCTCCATGTAATACACTGTTCATAAATGCATTTTTTGTTTCCAACTAATGTACATTCCAACCATGATGAGCTACAGGTGCACAAATTCTATGAATAATGATCATTTGACATGTGAGAGCAAAGATGTCATCAATACCAATGGCTCTCTCTTGAGCATAACCTTTGGCAACAAGCATAGCCTTATACCTGTCAAATGTTCCATTAGGCTTATGTTTCAACTTGTATACCCATTTAGTGCCAATGAACTTTTTTTGGAGGCAAATGGCATAAAGACCAAGTGCCATCATTCATAATAGCATCATATTTTGATTGCATGGTAGCCATCTAGTTTTCTGAATTTTGTGTTTCATCAAACCAAACAGGCTCATTCTAATCACAAAGACTAGAAGGATGCATTGCATAGCAATCTGATGCAAAGGAGGCATTATGAGAGCCTCAATATGTAGGATATGACAAAGATGCATCTAATTTGCTATATATCAAAGTGTACACCAGCCATTTATGCATAGTTTTAGCCTCTTCTATGTCAATCCTCTCATCAATAAGTGCATCATGTAAATTTGCATCAGAAATGGAATGATCTACATCATCGTTTGAAACCACTAAAGACCCAAAAATTTCCTCATTTGGACCAACACTTGATTTCCCACCTATAAAACGATACACATCTTTTGAGTTAACTAATGTCTCCTTGGTGCATGAAAGTAATGTTTGAATTGCATTTTCCATAAAAACAACATCACGACTATCCAGAATGCGTTTAATCTATGGATGTTACAAATGGTAGCCTTTTCTTTTAAAATTGTACCCAATAAAAGATACATTTCATTGCTTTCTCATCAAGCTTTTTGCATTGTTATTTAGAAACTAATTCCTATGCTAGAATATTTGGCGAAAATATAGCCTTCACCATTGTAAGAGTCCCCACCTTTTAGGCATCATAAAGTATCTCTATTCCTCCTTGGCAAAAGAATCTCCAACTGTAAGAGGTCCCCACATTTTAGGCATCATAAAGTGTTTCTCACTGAGAACAACAAGCTTAAACCCAAGTGGGCCCCTCATGAGGGGGACGACAGGGTTGTTAACCTCCTTTGTAATACTCTCTAGACCTGCAAGCTCTACCCTTGCTTTGTGGGATTCGGGGGGTCCCAAGGGCACTAGTCCAATTAACTTGTAACTTGTTCTTTTTTCTTTAATTAAAGTCCGAAAGAATAGGCCAAGGCCGAACTTCCTTTAAAAAAAAAATACAGCCTTCATAGAAGTTTCCTCAAGTGTGGGTAGAGAGGACATCATTTCAGATTTTTGCAGGTGAACCAAACTAGAAAAATTCAGATGATTAAGTGTGCATGCCAAAGCTTTGCATCCGTGATAGTATGAGACTTGAACTACACATGCTGAATCATTCATAAATTTCACATAGTCTTATAGCCCATGACATAAAATGTCAAAAGAAATAATAACATAACCATTCCAGATATCATCAACTATACATATGTCATCAACAAATTTGACGACCAAGCCAATCTTGGCTAATGCTAAAACTTATTCTTATCACATGTAAAGCATTTGACAATGTGAAAGAACTTGCATCAACAGTAATCAAAACGATCTTACATAATTCCATTATAGGATAAAAGGAGTTGCTAGCACATGTGACAATATTCTTGTAAGAGCTAGCTCAAGTGAATTGAAGAAACTGTACTATGAGGTAATATGTTTGGTTTCCCCACTATCAAAGTACCAAACATCTGAGTCTATTGCATACATACATTGCCCATGAGAAGATGGGTAATAGCTAGAAACACTAGTAAATGCCCCTTCTTCCTTCTGAACAAGATTGATATACTCTATTTTAGGTATCGAGGCATGTGTACAATTCATCTATCTAACAGCACATATCTACCTAATGCCACAAGTCACATGTCCTATTTATGTAGGGCTTTTGTCCTATCTACAATTGTCTAGATTTCCATAGAAGGTTTGCTAGTTCGAAGGAGAAATGCTACCAGAAGGAAACTTAACATTTTTCTTATGTATGCTACTTGGGATTTCTTTGATTTAAATCTACATGGACATGAACATTCTCATAGAAAATTAATTTTTGAATCACAACCCTTATTCTTCAATTGAAAAGTTTGGATACTTAACATAAGTGTCTAATTTTGAACAAAAACCCATTAGATTTAAAGATATTTCTTTTCAAATAAATATATTTATAGTCCTGTCATGCTTAACACTATCTCAACACGTACTCACTTATTCTTGAAGCAAGCTAAATCTCAAGAATTTCTTTATAAATGCATTTTATCATATTTTTTGATTGTCATTTCTTCATTATTTAATCACCATATAAAGAGAAAAAACATGTCTTTGAGGCATTGACCATTTTCTTTTTTTTTTTGTTGCATGGTATTGTAAACGGTAATGATACATCAAATACCTCGTTGAGAAGAATTCGCTCATCTTAAAGAGAACAAAAAAGATGCATAGTTAGAAGATAGATAATATGATGACAAAACACACACACACACACACACACAAATATATCAAGGACAATCTCCACTAGAAGAAATGATGACATTGGCATAATGACATTGCCTTCTTTTTGTATATGTATTTGATCTTCTTATTTTTTGCATTAGCGAAGCTAATAACATAAAAAAATACCAGCAATTTATACGAAATTAGAGACATGAAAGGTTATGCATCAAGGCCCAATCACATTGAAGGAGCAACAACATCGAAAAATCAGATTTCATAGTAGAAGCATAGTACTGAAGGACACCTTCAACAAAATCTATATCTTAGGTCATTAGCAACATGAGTATACATATTCATCTTAACTTTAAACTTTGCAGTTCATAACAACGATGATTGTATTTCAAATGAATTCCATAATATTCAACAACAGTTCATCTAATTTTGTTATCTTTCTTATCTTTTCTTATCTAATTGTTAGGTCAAACTATTGTTAAATTTATCATTCATTTAACTTCTGTGAGCCACTCTTAAGCTCATTTGATTGCCGAACAGAAAAAATCGAGTTGATTTTGGAAGTCATTTTACCAGTTTTGGGCTTACTTCATATAATCATGGATTACACAAACTATCTCTCTAATGCCACACCTCTCATGTCCTTTTCTGCAAGCCAAAGCATCAAGCTGGAATACCTTTTCTCTAGATCGCCATAGAAGCTCTACTAGTTTTCTTCTAGACCTGGAGTAGCTCTACCTTGTTTTCTTCTATCTACAATCGTCTAGATTGCCATAGAAGCTCTTCTAGTTCGAAAGTGAAAAAGTGAACAATGCCACCATCTATGCACTTGCTACTTACAAGAAAAATTTAGATCCAGATAGACGATGAAAAGTTAATTTCTGAATCAGAACCATTCTAATTTAAAAACTATCTTATAATTGGATACTTGAAGTAAGTGTACAAATATGAACAAAAAGAAATTAAATTTAAGTTCTTTTTGTTTTAACCATTGTATCATCCTTCCTTTTTATAATTAATTTGTAGCTGTGTCATGACTTAAGACTATTTCAGAACTTACTTCCTTTCATGATATGCTTTACTTGTCAGTTTTTCATTATTTAATACCTGTATGAAGAAAAAGAAATATGGCTTTGAGCGTTTGAAAATTTCATGATATTCTTCTACTTGCCAGTTTTTCATTACTTAATACCTATATGGAGAAAAAGAAATATGTCTTTGAGATTTTGAACATTTCTTTTGGCATTATGTTGTAAACGGTGATGACTCGTCGAATAGTTTTTTTTTTTTTAATAAAGGAAGTTCGTCCTTAGCCTACTCTTCCAGACTTGAATTAATTAAAAGAAAAGTACAAGAGAAGGGGACTAGTGCCCACGGGATCCCCCGAATCCTACAAAGCAGGGGTAGCTTTTACAAAGTTTAGATGACTCGTCAAATAGTTAGTTGGTGAGAGTTTGACCATTTTAAAGAAAGTAACCAAAAAAGACGCATAGGAAATTGCTTTAAAGCACTTTTATGGATGTGCTTTTTAAGAAAAGCTTCTACATGTCTTTGTGGGATTTGGGGGGTCCCGTGGGCACTAGTCCCCTTCTCTTGTATTTTTCTTGTACTTTTCTTTATTTAATTCAAGTCCTGGAGAGCAGGCCAATGCCGAACTTCCTTTATATTAAAAAAAAAAGAAAAGCTTCTACATTTCTTTCTTTGTTCTTTTGCAAAGGGTATTGTGAGGTACGTATGCAACTACATAAAAAACATTTGGACTCATGAAATATTTGAGTGGTGTTGTAGTAGGAATGTAAGAGGATGAGTGTTTGTGAGACCTAGAATTCTAGCTAATGGAGATTCATGCATATTGTAAGTGAAAAATCCTTGAATGGTGAGGCATGGTTTGTGGCTCTTGAGATTTGAATATCACACTTTGTGGTTTAGGTTTTGTCTAGATACCTTGTGATACATCATGTGCATCCACTGGTAAAATGAGAGGTGCTTCTATCATGAAATTGTAAAAACAAGAATATTTTAACATGGCATACAATCGTCTTTCTGTCATGAAATTGTATTCTTCTACCTTGTATTCTTCTACCTTGTATTCTTCTAATGCTTACATGAATTTCATAGTATTTTACTTGTCAATTTTTCATTATTTAATGCTTATATGAAGAAAAAGAAATATGGCTTTGAGCTTTTGAACATTTCCTTTGGCATGGTATTGTAATGGTAACAAAAAAAAAGGCAATTGCTTTCAAGAAAACAAAAACGCAAATGCTTTAAAGCACTTTTATGAATGCGGTTTTTAAGGAAAGCTTCTAGATTTCTTTGTTCTTGAAGCGTTGAAAATTACAAAGGGTAGTGTGATGTACGTATGCAACTACATAAAAACATTTGCTCTCATGAAATATTTGAGTGGTGTGGCATGCATATTGTAAGTGAAAAATTCTTGAATGGTGAGGCTCTTGAGATTTGAACTTTGTGGTTTGTCTTGTGCTTCTGTCATTAAATTGTAGAACGAGAGGTGCTTCTATCATGAAATTGTAAAAACAAGAGGATTTCAACATGGCCTTATATATATTTCTTGCTTATTTTGGGACCCAAGAGTATCACTTGTAGTTCTTTGATGGTTTCCCCTTTTAAAACTAGAGACATCTTTATTCCTTTTTAATATTCTTCCATAGGTAAGAGGGGGGCTTGTTGTGCTCGATGTTCTATGTGACCCATCTTCAATATTTTGGAATCCACAACGATGCTTGCCCCTTTTGTGCATCTCCAAGTCATTTTGGGACCCAAATACTTTTGAGATTTTTTTGGAGTCATAATTAAGTAGGTTTTTCTCGTTTGAAAATTGAATGGGCCTTGGGCCTGGGCCAATTGCTCGATGAAATTGTTTCCGTCATCCTTGCTTCTTTTCCTCAATTGCATATCAAGTGGTCCAATGATTTGTATCCCCCATTTTAAAAAGGTTTTATTTCCCATCATAGGTTTTAGAAGCATATGATCTCTCTTAAATGAACATTTTGTTCCTTGATAGCTATCACACCTTTTGAGAAAACATTCAACGTCAATTTTGAGGATCATAGGCCAATTTAGGCTTGTAATTATTATCAGCTCTACCATGTGATGATCAAGACTCTATCTTGCCATACTCATATGGGCCATTTCATAGATGGATAAATATTCTTTTTCATGAACACAAAGGTGTAGGAAGATATCGTTGCATCTATTATATAGTTAATATAAAGGAAGTTCGGCAATAGCCTACTCTCCCGGACTTGAATTAAATTAAGAAACAAAGATACAATAGAAGGGGACTAGTGCCCACGGGACCCCCCAAATCCCACAAAGCAGGGGAAACTTGATTGAATCCTAGGTTGCATTACAGAGAAGGTTAATCACCCTCTCATCGCCCTCATGCGGGGCCCACTTGGGTTTGAGCTTGTTGTTGATCAAAAGGAGAACTTGATGGTGTCTGAAGGGGGGGGACTTCTTACTGTTAACGATCCTTTTGCCCAGGAGGAATAGTGATTTCTCAATCGACCACTCCCTGGGGGGATCGCCGAAGTTGAGAGCACACCTCTCCCGCCAAATTTTCCACAGGACTTCCCCTCTGATGGCGTTCCAGAGTGTCGCAGAGCAGCCGATCGCTTCTCCCAAAAGGACTTGTTTCCAACTAAGCTGTTTTTGAAGTCTGATTTTCATTCCAACCGTCTGCCAGATTCTGTAGGAGTTGGGGCAAGTAAGGAAGATGTGTGGGACATCTTCGATAGCACGGTGGCAGCGTTTGCACCAAGGAGGGATCCCACCAAGTTTGCTAGCCTTAAGGTTGGTCCAAATTCCTCGATGAAGAATTTGCCATAAGAGGACAGACTTCTTAATCTCAATAAGGGGGTGCCAGATACTCATGAATTTCATGTCCCACCGAAGCCGCGTCCAAGACAGGCACCACTTCTTGTTGAGGCTGATCTGGAGGTCAGCCGTTTCTTTGATGTTCGGGATTTTGAGTAGGCTATTTCCGTTGTGCCATTTGAGACCAAGCGAGTTCGGTGTGTCGTGTCCCATGAGAAGGCGCGTCTTGTGACGATCCCAAGCGAGGCATCTGCTTTGCAAAGTGTTCCATTCTTCGTATGAGATGTTTATGTGAGGGTCAATATCCTCGAAGTTGATCCAGTTGTTGGTGTCATGTTTCCAGAGGTGTTTCCATTTTTTGAATCCTTTGTTCCATAGCTTCTTGGCATTTTGAATGTTCCACGACTCCACACTCCGGATGCCATGTATCGGAAACCAGATAGAGTCGTTTTGTCTTATTCCGGCTGCCCACTTCCAGTCCTCACTAATTCTTGTGAAGCTTTTGACTTTATTCCAGCCCTTCCAAAGGGAGCACACGAGATTGGATCCTTTCGGGAAGACGGGGATCGGGGAGAAAAGCAGGGTCATGATGTCAAGATTCTTCTAGTTCGAGAACCCCGTGAGGGCCAACTCGTTCTTGTTTCTGAAGATCAGCTTGGCCCACGAGGCCTCCCTATTGCACCAAGCTCTAATCATCCATTTGGCCGCCAGTTTGTTAGCCATACACCCAATGTCCAGGATACCAAGCCCCCCGCTATCTCTCGGGCTAGTGCAGATGGCCCATTTGATTTGAGGCACCCCCCTTCTGTTATGATCGCCCGTCCAAAGAAAGTTTCTACAAATACTATTCAGTTTGGATAGGCCTTGCTCATTCGGTCTCCAGCATGAAAGGAAATAGATGGTAGAAGAGAGGAGGAACGTGTTGATAACCATCGCACGCCCAGCGAGATGGATTTGCATACCTCTCCAATAGTTAAGTTTGTTTTCGAGTTTAGCCAACACCCAGTTCCATCGCTGCTCCATAGAGATGCCAAACCCCAAGGGGATTCCAAGGAGTCGAAGGATTTGGCCCTGCGGAATGATTTGACAGCCATGATCAATGAGAAGGCCAGGATGCTGTCCCACAATAGCCCTGAAGGCGGTCTTGGAGTGGTTGATTTTGGATCCAGAGGCATCACAAAAGGTAGCAAGACACCTCCAGAAAGTCTCCAGGCTGGTACTATCATTGTGGACGAACGCGTTCATATCATCAGCAAAAAGTCTCATGATGATTTGACTGTGGTCGTGAGGCAGCCGGAGGCCTTTGATATTGCCAGCCTCCACATGATGAGCCACAAGTCTGCTCAGCCCCTCAGTGGCGATGGCAAAAAGAAGGGGGGCCAGAGGGCATCCTTGTCTAATCGATCTTCTAAGATGGATCGCCTTCGAAAGCTTGCCGTTAACGTTAATTTGGGTCGTTGCGTTTCCGAGAAGGGTCGCGATCATCTTGGTGAATTTCTGACTAAGTCCGAGATCTTGGAGCGACTGCAAAATATAGTCCCATTCTAGCCTGTCGTAGGCTTTGTCAAAGTCGATCTTGAGGAAAACCACATCTTGATTAGACTCATTTGCAAATTGAATACCTTCCCAAATATCCATAATGGTTTCCAGGATAGACCTGCCTTTGATGAAACCTTTTTGGTCCTCACTAAGCCAAGATCTCAGGTGGCACGAGAGTCTGTTGGCAATGACTTTGGCGATGATCTTGTATCCTGTTTGGAGCATCGTAATAGGCCGCCAGTTCTCGATTCTGTTCTTTTCCCCCTTCTTGTGTATCAACTTGATAATTCCATTATTTAGACAAGAGGGAAGAGCACCAAACTTTAGCGCTTCTTGCCAAACCATCCGAAGAGGGGTGGCAACCACCAGCTTGAAGGATTTAAAGAACTCGTTAGTGAGTCCGTCGGGTCCCGGGCTTTTACCGAGGGGGAGGGCATCAATGACCTCAATGATTTCTGACTCCGAGATAGGGGCATGAAGAAGGGAGTGGAGGTTGGGTGGTATCCTCCGGGGGGAAACCCTAGAAATGGCAGCCATACAGTCCCTTCTATGGTGGGAAAGAGGGTTCGAGGTTCCCAGGAGTCTCGTGAAGTGCCCCTCGATGATGCCAAAATTATCTTCTTCCGAATTGCAAACATTGCCATGTGGGTCTAGCAGTAGGGGGATCGACTCTCTGCTGTGTTTCCTTTTAAGGATACGACACATCTCTTTGGTGGGTTTGTCGGCTTTGCCAGCCCACCACTCCTTGAAGAAGATTTGCAAGTTTTTCCTTTGTAATTCTTCCTCGTATCTCAACACTGCTCTGATTTTCCTGAGGCCTTTCTGGGCTTGTTGTTTTCCTTTGTTCACTTCCTCCTCGAGCCGCCAGAGTCTGTGGTAAAGGGCTTCCCTACGAGCCCGCCGCACAGTCTCGAGCATCTTCTTAGTTCTGATCATGATCTTACGAGACTTGTCGACCGCACTTCTCCAGCACTTGGCAGGGGCCAAGCCAGAGGCGAACGCCACTTTCCACACATCGGCAATTTCTTGGTGGACAGAAGGGATAGAGAAGGTGGTTGCGTTGGCATGGAACCACGGAGCCTTGCGGATTTTGTTGGAAGGTTGAAAAGTGATAACGATCGGGTAGTGATCAGAGATAGTGAGGTCAGTGCGTTGCGTGATGGTAGGGTGGCCCCACTGTTGAGTAAAACTCTGGGAGATGTAGCATCTATCGAGTCTAGCTTTCCTCAGGTCCTCGCTCGCTTGGAGATTCGACCAAGAAAAGCCACTCGAGTCTTTGAACTCAATCAAATCCAAGTGGAGTTTGGTCATGTCCCACGTTTCTTTCTCCCGACTGTCGATGACCCTGCCCTTGCCCATCCATCTGTCCATAGGGTCTTCCACCATGTTGAAGTCTCCACAAATAAGCACGTTGAGGGGAAGTGAGTCTAAGGAAGCCCAAGTGTTCAGTCTCTCCAAATCCCCGTTAGGGGCATACAAAGAAACCATAGTAACACAAAGAGGAGCACCAAAGGAGACAGCAATCCAACGGTGACTAACATCTTCAATGGAGTTTTCAAGCTTTTCAAACCAGAGTTGTTTAACACCAATAACCGTTCCTCCAGACCCCCGCTGGTGCTTCGTTGGGATCCACACATGGGCCGAGGAGATCTGTCTGAGCCGCTTCTGGAGGTCTTCTCCGTCAATTTTAATCTCTTGAATACATATAAAGTCTGGGTTTAAGCTAATGTTGCGAAGCCATTGACCAATGATGGTCGCTCTTGAGGGGTCGGTTAGCCCTCGAGCATTTAGCGAGATGACAATCATTTTTGCATTGATCCCTCTTTGCGGGAGGGAGCTTTGTCCTTTCTTCTCTTGACTTCGTCTTTCTTTTTCGTTGGGATCTGTTCCCGACTTAGAAGTCGGTTCTTGTGGGGGCTTTTCCAGGGTAGCTCCATAGGCTGTTTTCCTTTGCGGGATGTCCCTTGCTGGGGAGACTTGGGCCCCGTGCTCGGCACCGTTTCCGGGATCGTCGATCCGATGATGGAACTTTCACTATCCATGTTGTCTTCGTTACTAGTGGTGAAACCATCTTCTTTGCTTGTAGTGTAACCCTCCTGGGGGGTTTCTTTGTTGTCATGGATCTCTAGGGCTTTGTCGTAGGTGTCTACCTCAAGTAGCTTCCCACCTGGGTAGTCAAGCTCATTGATCTCCTTTTCTAGATTGCAATACAAATTGCTGTAGGGGGTAGGCGGCAGGTTGTTTCTCTCCCCGTTGGCCCTAGGGCTTCTTTTCCTTCTTCTTCTAACTTCCATAAAGCCATCAGCATCAGCTTGTGGATTAAGGAGGCCCTTGCCTTCCCCCTCCTTGGTCGAGTGGGTCGAATCGCCAATGTTGTCTTGAGCGGTTTCGGGGGCTTCTTGAAAGCGCTTGTTTTTTTGCCTGAGAGGGCAATCTTTAATCCTGTGACCTTGCTGGCCACAACGGAAGCACGCGTTGGGAAGGTTTTTGTATGTGATGTCCTGTTCCCATATATCTCCTTTGCCCATGTCCACTTTGATCATTGAAGGAAGCGGCGAACTGAGGTCGGCCTCGGCACAGATTTGGGGGTGCCACCTAGCATTGAACGAGTGTCTTGCACCTTCATAGATGAGACCACCAACGTCTTCGCGTGAAGCCAGTGGCTTGCCGATAGGAGAGACAATGTCCCACACGAAGTTGTACAAGAAGTAAGGAAGGTTAGGGAGCTCAACCCAGAGAGGGTACCGTAGCGACTTCGATTTGTCGGGAGTAAAGTCCGGGGACCATCTGAATAGGCACAGGGTCGCCCGACCGAGCTGCCAGGTGCCAACGCTAAGGGCTTGGAACGCCATCTCTTCATTTTCAAAGACTAGCAGTATGTGGTTCGCTGGTAAGAACTGACATTTGCTAACAATTAGTCCTCGAGGGAACCACTCTTTTCGAAGCCATTGTCGCACAGTTTCGAGCGGGGGCCTAGGGCCAAACACTTGGCCGACGAGGCAAACTTTCTTAAGCTCCTCTTGAGCCGACAGAACTGCGGGTCTATTGAGGGAAACAATGGGGGATTCAAAACTTTCGGATGCCCCAGGGGCGGCACACGACCCCCCTTCCAGCAGAGCGGCCAGGATATCGGTCTCCCTAGGGGGAGGGGCCCGATTACTTTTGACGAGAGAGGATGAAGCCACATCCATGGCCAAAAGGAACCAGCACCCACCTTTGCTCCTTGAATTTACTTTTGCATTGAGAGACTTCAACCCACTAGCGGGAAGACCAGGTCACTCTTCTTTTTCGAAACTTTCCTCTTTTTCTTTTTCTTTTTCTTTTTCCCCCTTTTTTTTTTCTTTTCTTTTTTCTCCTTTTTTTTTTTCTTTTTTTTTTCTTTTTCGAAGGGCTACCCCTCTCTTTTTTCTTTTTTTAAAAGATTTACGCACGAAAATTTTAACCTCCCGACCCTTCACATCAAGAGCCCTGCCACGTTGCAGTCGGGTAGAGAGAGAGATTTCTTTCCACGAAGACAAACTGAGCAGCACGCCTGACCCTCAGTCGAGGTACCCAGTCAATCGTTAGTTAGTTCTCAGTCGATCGTTGGTTAGGTGCTTGGTTAGATGTCAATCGCGACGGACTCAATCAGTCGCGAACGACACTTTGCGATGGACACTCCAGCCCTTTGTGCGATGGACACTCAAATCCCCACAGGCCACCGGGAAGAGAGAGAGAGTACTGGCCACGAGGACCGTAGCATTGACTCAAGCGCGAACTTTCAGCTACGCGCTCAAGCCCGTCAGTCGCGTGATGAGAAGCCGTCAGTCGCGTGTCGAGCGCCTGCCCATCAATCGCGCGATGGTCTGCCCGTCAATCGCGCGATGGATAGCCGTCAATCGTGCGATGGTCTGCCCGTCAATCGCGCGTAGGCGCCTGCCCATCAGTCGTGGAAATCTTCAAGTCCCGTCAGTCGCACGTAGTCGCCTGCCCGTCAGTCGTGGAAATCGAACGCCTGCCCATCAATCGCGCGATGGTCTGCCCGCATTTCTCGTCAGTCGTGGAAATCGAACGCCTGCCCATCAATCGCGCGATGGTCTTCCCGTCAGTCGCGCCCTCAGAGTCAGTCGCGCCCTCGAGAATTCTACATCTATTATATAGTTGATATCATGTAAGAATATAGTCTTGATGGAGTTCAAGGTTTGCAAAAGCACACAAACATCACAAGGAAGAAGAACAATCTTGGAGCACAACACAATACACAATTTATTACCAACTCAATGTACAAAAGATAGGTGACCCATTATGGTTATAGGCATTTATACAAGCAGGGGAGAAAACCTCCTCAAGAGGGAAAAAAGTGCCCCTATGTTCGCACATATCAATACCAAAATATATCAATAAACCCTCCTTGGAGTGATGCGGTGAACACATAGCTGACACTCATATATAAGGAAGTGCCAAGCTATGTGGAAAGAGATAAGTCCACAAAATAATGTAACCCCAAAGCTTTGCAAAAAGTTTCAAACTTCTCCCAAATATTGATGGACACACAAATGTCACAACAACTCACTATTCTGAGTAATTTGACCTTCATCCAACATGCAAGTTGGTATTTCCATCAATTAGATAATTCACCATTCACTTCTTCTCATTATGGGTTTCTTACAAAATGTGCATTAGTGCACACAATCATGAGGGATAGACATTGTTTGTATACTAACACACCCTCTCAATCTTTACTTAATGATAAATCAAGTAGTTCTAGGTCGTATGCCCATGTGTTGAAAATGCTTGTTGAGTTGCTCTTTTCCAAGTGCTTTAGTAAATTTAACAACACAATTTTCCTCTGTTGGATATTGTTCCAGATCCACAATGTCATCTTATATTAGCTCAAAAATGTAATAGTAGTATACTTATATGTGTTTGGTACAAGCATGAAATACTAGGTTCTTTACAATGTCCATACAAATTTCTTTATGACATTTAAGTATAGTCGCCATTTGTGATGGAAAGCCTAGATCTGCAAGAATTCTCCTTAACAAGGCTCCCTTGCAAGAAGTGAAGAAAGCTAATTTGTACTTTGTTTCAGTGGACGAGAGTGTAAGATTTGGTTGTTTCCTACTTACCCAAGAAACGTTTCTTGACCCAGTGAGAAACAATATCTAGAAAAATTCTTTTCTAGAATCTCAATCTCTAGCCTAATTTGAATCACAATAACCTTGAACTATATCACCTCTGATATAAAGAATGCCAAAATCTAGAGTTCTTGCAATTTACCTTAGAATTCACATGCCTACATTCCGATGGCTCTCTTTTGGTTTGTTAAAGAGATTTCTCAATACTCCAACATCATAACAAATATCTAGTCTATTGTTTTTTTTAATATATAGGAAGTTTGGCCCTGTCCCCAAATCCCACAAAGCAGGGGAAGCTTTTACATAGCTTAGATGGCATTACAAAGAAGGTTAATCACCCTCTCATCGCCCTCATGTGGGGCCCACTTGGGTTTAAGCTTGTTATTGATCAAAAGGAGTACTTGATGATGCCTGAAGGGGGGAGGGGGATTTCTTACAGTTAACGATCCTTTTGCCAAGGAGGAACAATGATTTCTCAATTGACCTCTCTTTGGGGGAGTCCCCGAAGTTAAAAGCACATCTTTCCCTCCAGATTTTCCATAGAACCTCGCCTCGGATGGCATTCCAGAGAGTCGCGGAGTAGCCGATCGCTTCTCCCAGCAGGGCTTGCTTCCAATTCAGATGTTTCTGAAGTATAAGTTTCTTTCCAACCATCTGCCAGAGTCTGTTGGAGTTGGGGTAGGTAAAGAAGATGTGTGGAACATCTTCGATAGACCGGTAGCAGCGTTTGCACCAGGGAGGAATCCCACAAAATTTGCTAGCCTTAAGGTTGGTCCAGATTCCATGATGAAGAATTTTCCATAAGAGGACAAACTTTTTGATTTCTATGAGGGGGTGCCAGATAGCCATGAACCTCATGTCCCACCGAAGCGGCGTCCATGACAGGCACCACTTCTTGTTGAGTTTTACCTGAAAGTCAATCGTTTCTTTGATGTTTGGGATTTTTGATAGGCTATTCCCATTGTGCCATTTGAGACCAAGTGAGCTCAATGTGTCGTGTCCCATGAGAAGGCAAACTTTGTGGCGGTCCCAGGCGAGACATCTGCTTTGCAAAGTGTTCCATTCTTCATACAAAATGTTGACGCTAGGCTCAATATCCTCAAAGTTGATCCATCGGTTGGTGTGTTGTTTCCAGAGATGCTTCCTTTTTTTGAAGCCTTTGTTCCATAACTTCTTGGCATTTTGAATGTTCCAAGATTCCACACTCCGGATGCCATGGATCGGAAACCAGATAGAGTCGTTTTGTCTGATACCGGCTACTCACTTCCAGTCTTCACTAATTCTTGTGTAGCTTTTGACTTTATTCCAACTCTTCCATAGGGAGCACACAAGATTTGAGCCTTTTGGGAAGACGTGGATCGGGGAAAACAGCAAGGTCAAGATGTCAAGATTCTTCCAATTTGGGAAACCCATGAGAGCCAACTCATTCTTGTTTCTGAAGATCAATTTGGCCTATGAGGCCTCCCCATTGCACCAAGCCTTAATCATCCATTTGGCCGCCAGTTTGTTAGCCATGCACCCAATGTCCAGGATACCAAGACCCCCACTATTTCTATGGCTGGTGCAGATGCACCACTTGATTTTAGGCACCCCCCTCCTATTGTGGTCACCAGTCCAAAGGAAGTTTCTACAAATACTATCCAGTTTGGACAGATCTTGCTCTTTTGGTCTAACACGAAAGGAAATAAATGGTAGAAGATAAGAGGAATGTGTTGATAACCATAGCACGACCAGCGAGATTGATTTGCATACCTTTCCAATAGTTAAGATTGTTTTCGAGTTTGGCCAGCACCCAATTCCACCGTTGTTCCATAAAGACACCAAACCCCAAGGGAATCCCAAGAAGCCAAAAAATTTGGCCCTCTGGAATGATTTGACATTCATGATTGATGAGAAGGTCGGGCTGTGACCCAACAATAGCTCTGAAGGCGGTCTTAGAGTGGTTGATTGTGGATCCAAAGGCTTCACAAAAAGTATCTAGACACCTCCAGAACGTCTCCAGGCTAGTACTATCATTGTGAACAAACACATTCATATCATCGGCAAAAAGTCTCATGGTGATCTGGCCGTGGTCATGAGGCAAACGGAGACCTTTGATATTACCAGCTTCCACTTGATGCTTCACAAGCCTGCTAAGCCCTTCCGTTGCAATGGCAAAGAGAAGGGGAGCCAATGGGCACCCTTGTCTGATAGATCTTCTAAGTTTGATCACCCTTGAGAGTTTGCCATTAATGTTAATTTGGGTCGATGCATTTTCGAGAAGGGTCGTGATCATCTTGATGAATTTTTGACTACATCCAAGATCTTGAAGCGATTGTAGAATATAGTCCCATTCCAGCCTATCGTACTTTATCAAAGTCGATCTTAAGGAAGACCACATCTTGTTTGGACTCATTTGCAAAGTCAAGACCTTCCCAGATATCTGTAATGGTTTCCGAAATTGACCTGCTTTGATGAAACCTTTTTGGTCCTCGCTTAACCACGCTCTCAAATGGCTAGAGATTCTATTGGCAATGACTTTGGCAATGATCTTCTATCTCGTTTGGAGCATCGTGATAGGACGCCAGTTCTCTATTCTATTCTTTTCCCCTTTTTTGTGTATTAACTTGATAATGCCATTGTTGAGACAAAATGGGAGTGCGCCAAACTTGAGCGCCTCTTGCCAAACCAGACGAAGAGGGGTGGCAACCACCAACTTGAAGGAATTAAAGAACTCATTAGTGAGCCCGTTGGGTCCCGGGCTTTTACCAGGGAGCGCATCAATGACCTCAATGATTTCTGCTTCTGAGATAGGGGCATCAAGCAGGGAACGAAGGTTGAGTGGTATCCTGTGGGGGGAAACCCTAGATATGGCTGCCACGAAGTCCCTTCTATGGTGGGAGAGGGGGTTTGAGGTCCCCAGGAGTCTCGTGAAGTGCCCTTCAATGATCCCATTTGAGTCTAGCAATAAGGGGATCGATTCTCTGTTATGTTTCCTTTTAAGGATACGGCACATCTCTTTGATGGGTTTGTCGGCTTTGCCAGCCCACCACTCCTTGAAGAAAATTTGCAAATTTTTCTTTTGTATTTCTTCCTCGTATCTCAGCACCGCTCTGATTTTTTGAAGACCTTTGTGGGATTGAGAATTTCCTTTTTTCACTTCCTCCTCAAGCCTCCAGAGTCTATGATATATAGCTTCTCTACGAGCCCACCGCACAGTCTCGAGCATCTTCTTGGATCTAATCATGATCTCTCGTGACTTATCGACCGCACTTCTCCAGCACTTGGCTGGGGACAAGCCGGAGGCGAACACCTCCTTCCACACATCAGCAATTTCTTGATGGATGGAGGGGAGAGAGAAGGAGGGCGTGCTGGCGTGGAACCAAGGAGCCTTACGGATCTTGGTGAAAGGTTGGAAAGTGATAACGATCGGGTAGTGATCAGAGATGGTGAGGTCGGTGCATTGCGAGAGGGAAGGGTGGCCCCATTGATGAGTAAAACTTTGAGAAAGGTAGCATCTATCAAGTCTAGCTTTCCTCAGGTACTCGCCCTCTTGGAGATTTGACCAAGAAAAGCTATTTGAATCTTTGAATTCGACCAAATCCAAGTGTAGTTTGGTTTTGTCCCACGTTTCTTTCTCCCGACTATCGATGACCTTGCCCTTGCCCATCCATCTGTCCATAGGGTCCTCCACCATGTTGAAGTCACCACAAATAAGCACGTTGTGGGGGAGCGAGTCCAAGGAGGCCCAAGTATTCAGTCTCTCTAATTCCCCACTAGGAGCATACAAGGAAACTAAAGTAAAACAAAAAGGAGCACCAAAAGAAAGAGCAATCCATCGATGTCAATCATCTTCAATGGAGTTCTCAAGCTTTTCAAACCAGAATTGATTTATACCGATTACCGTTCCACCGGATCCCCGTTGGTGTGCCGTTGAAATCCAAACATGGGTCGAGGAGACATGTCTAAGCCGTTTCTGGAGGTCTTCTCCATCAATTTTAATCTCTTGAATACATATAAATTCTGGGTTTAGGCTAATGTCGCGAAGCCATTGACCAATGATGGTCGCTCTTAAGGGGTCTGTTATCTAGTCTATTGTTGCACAGAAAGATAAGACACCCAATAATCTTTTTGTACTTCTTAACATCCACTTTGATGTGTTGTCCTCTACTAAACGTTTAAGATTTACCTCCATAATGGTGCTAGTTTCTTTGGAGTCCATCATCCCAAAAACTTTAAATATTTTTGTAGCATATTCCTATTGTGATATGAGAATCCCATCATCCTTTTTCCATACTTTAGTTCCAAGGCAATAATGGATTGGCCCTCGATATGTCTTCTCAAATGCATTGCTCAAGCATCTAAGGTACTGTAAGTGAAGGGGTTACCAAGGTCCCGAATTGTTTGGTCCATGGTAGAAGTGAGTAGCTCTGGTTGGGGTGTCCTAGAGGGCTAGCGATTCTTTTGGTGGGGTTCTAGGGTCAACACCCCTAGCATGATAGTAAAGGGAATATTTCATGGAATATTCCATATCCCACTCCAGAATAATTTATATTTTTTAGGTGAGATGAAATCACCTAAGGCACATATGGGGATTATGAGGGTAGTGGTTGCCCATGTTTTATCACCCTTGTCTATCCCTCCATGAAAGGTCACAAATCTCTATTAGCCTATATATACATGAAATCTACACTACCCTAGGCATGGTATTGAGTGAGCATACCTCTACCTTGTAAATTCCTATCTAGAGTTGTCCAGATCACCATTGAAGCTCTACCTTCATAGTACACAAGTGGATATGAGCTATCACAACAATAAAGCTTCAACATGTGTGATGCTTGTCAAATTGAAAAGGCACAAAGACAACCTTTCAACCATGATGGCTACACCCACACCAACCTTTTGGACCTTGTACACATTGATGTGTGGGGAGCAAGTCAAGAACCATCATTAGCAAGCTCTAGGTATTATGTTTCTTATGTTGATGATCAGAGTAGATAGAAAATTCTGTACTTTATCAAGAATAAAAGTGAAATTTTTATAATTCTTCAAAAAGTATCTAGCAAATGTGGAAAATCATACATGTAGATCATTAAAGAAACTCAGATATGATGGAGGGGGAGAATAATTCTCCAAAGATTTTGATGAGTACTTGAAAGTTAAAGGCATCAAAAGGAGAGCCACTAAAAGGTAATATCCTCAACTAAATGGCATTATAGAAAGAAGGAACAAAAGCCTAGCTGGATCAACAAGAACTATGCGTGAAGAGGTACCACACTATCTTTGGGAAGAAACCATATTTAGTGTAGTGTATCTTGTGAATAGACTTTCGTCAAAATCTCTTCAAGCTATGAGTCCTTATGAAGCTTGGAATGGTAGGGAACCAATTCTAGGTCATTGCAAAGTTTTTGGTTGTTCAACATATGTACTTGTACCTTCATAAATAAGAGGAAAATTGGATGAAAGGGAAACAAAGGCTGTGCTCGTAGACTATAATTCAACTCAAATGGGATACAAATTCTATAATCCATCAATAAAGCAATTTTCCAGATGCACAGACATAGACAAACTTGGAGACTTAGTGGCCAAGAAACTAGGTGTCCAAGGACATAAGAACTACCAAAATCCTCCCTTGAGGGTACCCATGTTACAGAAATGCATACATTGCAGAGGGGACCATGTTGGAGTTTATTGACCTCCAAAATATAGCAAGAAATAGGTGGAACCCCCTAGGAACAAGTTGACCTTCTCACAAACTTCATCACAAAAAACTAGTCATGCTTGCAGAGCTTACTATTCTCTAATGAATTAGAATTTTCTAAACATGTTTTAACCACATATACTAGACACCAAGAGCTTTCCAATGAGCCAAAGAAAACTCAATTTGGATAAATACACAAGGAGATATGACCTCTACAAGTTAGAGGTTTAATGGAGACCTTCAGCAGAGGTGAAACTAGAGAACACACACTACTTGCAGAGAGTACTGCTCTCAGCTCACAAATCTAATGATAATGAAAATTTACAGGAAGAAAGTAGACAGTAAGATCTTTCAAATGAGCTATCAAATATGTAATTTGGATATATAAGGAGGGAGATACAAGCTCTGCAATCTCTGCATACAAAACTACAGCAGCATAGAGATACACATATGCCTCTCTTGGACTTCCCACAAGATCATGACTTTTCTCCTCTTTTTATAGCATGAGAAACTAATCTAAAACCTTCCTAATACATCTAAATTCGTGGTAGACACTTGGGTGGAGGTATTACATGACTCAAGTGCTCAAATAAGCAAAGTATTGATGAACTTTGAGAACTAGCCACATCGACCTTCCACTAGGACACCACTGCAGGTCCCTAGTGACTCACTAATTTGACTCACCATGTTCTAGAACTCACGTGGCATTTTTGCTATCTTTTATGAATAATATGAGCCTTCTTGAAGTATTTGAAGACTTCCCAAAGGTATTTAGATAATTTAAAACTTGTACCCTACATAAAACAAATGTTCGCAACATTCTCCCCCTCAAGTTTCAAAAGGTATTTCCTTCATGCCAAGAATATAGTTGAATCTTTGAAGCTTCGGTCCATCCAAGGATTTGGAGAAGATATCTGCAACTTGATCCTTTGTTCCCACAAAAGAAACTTGTACTTCATTGTTTATGGCCTTCTCTCGAACATAATGATAGTGAACCTCTATATGCTTTGTTCTAGCATGAAAAATAGGATTTGAGGTCATGTGAATGCTACTAAAGTTATCCCCATATATCAGTGGTACATCAACTTGCACATTCAAGTCATGAAACAACTTTTTAAACCACATAACCTCAGTAGTAGCCAATGCTAAACCTCTATACTCAGCCTCTGTAGAAGATAAAGCAACTGTAGGCTGTTTCTTTGAACTCCATGTTAATGTCTTGTCTCCTGCTATTACCACATATCCACTTGTGGATCTTCTGTCATCTTTGCTTCTGGCCCAATCTCCATCACCAAGCACTCTTTTTGCTGCATGCATATGAGGTACTCTAGGTTCATGCATAAACTGTGACAATACTCCCACTGCATAGCATATATCAGGTCTAGTTTTTGTTGCATAAATCAAAGATCCTACCATGGATCTATACACATTCATATCATGCAACTCATCACCTTCCTTTGCACTCAACTTTACATTACAATTCATTGGAGTAGAAACAAATTTACATTCCTGCATACCAAACCTTTTCAACATATCACATATATACTTTCTCTGTATCAACCACATACCTTCATCGCCATACACAATTTCAATCCCAAGAAAGTATCTAAGCAAACCAAGACCTGAAATTTTAAATTCCTTTCCCAAATTAACTTTTATCTCATCAATTGCTTTTGCATCATTCCCTATAATCAACAAGTCATCCACATAAATGCATACATAGACACACATGCCATCTACATGTTTTACATAAAGTGAAGGATCAGCATGACTCGCTGTGTATCCTTGCAGCATAAGATACTTTACCAACCTTGCATTCCATGCCCTTGGTGCCTGCTTAAGACCATACAATGCCTTCTTTAACCTGCATACATGATTAGGACATTTTGCATCCACATAACCATCTGGTTGTGACATATACACTTCTTCATTTAACTCACCATTAAGAAAGGCATTCTTTATATCGAGTTGATATATATTCCACCTTTTACTTGCAGCTAAAGCCAACAAAGTTCTCAATGTTGCCATGTTTGCTACTGGACTAAATGTTTCCTCATAGTCCAATCCTTGAGTTTGATTATATCCTTTTGCTACAAGTCTAGCCTTATATCTTGACACACTACCGTCACTATTTCTTTTAATCTTAAAAACCCACTTGCAACCAATTACCTTTTGTTTTGGTGTCTTTGGAACTAAATTCCAAGTCTTGTTATTCTGTAGAGCTTCCATTTCTTCTCTCATTGCTTTCTCCCACTTTTCATCTCCTTTTGCCTCATCATAACATGTGGGTTCATTTTCCTGCTCAATTTTTGTCATAAAAGCATAATGAGTATTCATGAAAGATTCACAAGTATACCTTTGAGGTTGCTTACTCACTCTTGATGTTCTTCTTACCTCCAATGTAGATGCTCTTCCTTTCTTATTAGGAACCTTTGATGATTCTCCATACTCGCATACATCACTAATTTCCTCTCCTTTATCATTAACTTCATCAAGTTTGAGTTTACCTTTACTTTTAACACTTGGAGGTGACTCTTGCCTTAATCTTCCATTGAAAGGTAGCTCTCTTTCTTCATCCAAACCACTTTTCTCATCACTTAAACTTCTTGTGGGCTGAGCTATTACTCATCTCCTTCACCTGTATCTTCTTCATCTCCATTTATGACCTGCAAACTTTTCTTATCTACATACCATGAAAGTGATTCATCAAAATTTACATCTCTTGAAACAACCACCTTATTGGTATGAGGATTATAACATCTATATCCTCTTTGAGTATCTTCATAACCAATAAATATACACTTTTCTGATTTCACATCAATTTTTGATCTCACTTCACTAGGTACATGTACATAACATACACAACCAAATACTTTCAAATGACTTACACTTGGTTTCCTTCCATGCCATACCTCATATGGTGTCAAATGATGAACTCCAGCAGTAGGTACTCTATTCATAATGTACACACTTGTGCTAACAGCTTCAGCCCAAAACGAATTAGGCAAACACATATCATTTAGCATGCTTCTAGATGCTTCTGCTATGATTCTGTTTCTTCTTTCTGCGACTCCATTTTGTTGTGGAGTATACCTGCATGTAACTTCTCTTTTGATACCTTCATCATACAAAAAATCAGTAAAAGCTTGAGAGAAATACTCTCCCCCTCCATCGGATCTTAGCTTCTTAACATATCTTCCTGTTTGCTTCTCGACAAATGATTTAAAATTTTTGAAACAATCAAAGACTTCACTCTTATGTTTAATGAAATACACAAATGTCATTCTACTATGATCATCAATGAATGATACATGGTACTTATTACCAGCCAAGGATGCCTCTTTAGTAGGACCCCATACGTCCGTGTGTATAAGGTCTAGCAATCCAGTGCTTACATAGCTTGAATGCTTGAAAGGTTGTCTACTCTGCTTACCCATTTGACATGCTTCACAAAGATGCACCATATGTTGCTTACTAAGATCAGGTAATCCTTCAACAATCCTCTTCTTTGATAGCTCCTTTAACCTGTGTACATTCATGTGTCCAATCCTTTTGTGCCATAGATCAAGCTTTGCTATTCGATGCATACCATAAGAGAAATAGTTTGTATGATTTGGGTTTACCTTGAATGTAAACAATCTACCTTGTTTTTGACCTCTAGCAATTAACCTCCTTTGCTTTGGATCCTCAATGAAGCAACCTCCATGATTAAATCTTATTTGCAAACCTTTTTCTACCATTTGACCAATTGACATCAAATTCTTAGTGATCGTTGGCACATAAAGTACATCCTTCAAGCAATTTGTCTTGCTCTTATCCTGCATAACAACATCTCCAACCTACATAATCTTATGTGTTGTATCATCTCCTGTTTCAACATGACCTTTACATGAAGGATTATGCATATTAGAAAACCATGAAGCATCATGTGACATATGATTAGAGCAACCACTATCTACATACCATACATCACTATTGCAATTCATCTTAGTTTCTACATTCATCATAAGAACAGAATCATAATCATCACTTTTACCTTCAACTGCATAATATTTCCTTGTTGTTTACCTCTTCTTGAATAGCCTCCTCTTCGATTACCACCTTGATTATTTTCATTTTGATAACAATCTTTGGCATAGTGTCCATACCTTCCACATATATAGCAATTGTTGTTATCTTCACTCCTTTGTTATTGATTGTAGTTGTAGTAGCCTCTCATACCTCTAACACTTGATCTTCCTCTTCCTCTTGTGTTGAAGAAGCCACTTGAAGTCCCTTGATCATCACTCCTTCTTCCTCGACCTCTATTTGAACCTCTTCTTCCTCTGTTTCCACCTCTTGATGATCCTACATAAAGAGCTTGTCCTTGAGATCCTTTTTGATTTGAAGTAGAGCCATTTAGATTCATCTCCTTCGTGACCATAAGAGCAACAAGCTGATCAAATTCTGGTAATTCTCCTCTAACATGAACTGAAGTAATGAATGGTTTCCATCTCTCATCATCCTTGAGTCCGTTGAGAGTATGTGCAACCAAGTCGTCGTCTTCCACATGAGCTTGAATTGATCCTAGTTGATCTGCAATCTCTATAACCTTCAACAAGTAACCATTGACCGATGTCCTTGTATCTTTCTTTATGTTATTCAACTCATTTTTGAGTTGAATCTTCCTTGCTCTTGTGCCTGTAGCATACAACCTTTCCAATGCAAGCCAAACATCTCTACTTGTGTCTAGATCTTGTATGTGTCCTACCATTGAATCTTGAATATTTTGTGATAAAATGAATATAACCCTTTTGTCTCTAACATTCCAAAGTCTAAACTCCCTCAATTGTTGTTGATTTGGATCCTCTGATAATATAGGTTTGATATCCGTTCCATCAATCAAACCATACAAGCCTCTACCTTGCAAGTATGCTATGATTCTAAATCGCCATGCTTGATAGTTGTTCTTATCAAGCTTCTCTATTTGTGCATGTTGATCGCCCATTGTGTAAATAATAAACTTCCTCCTTTAACCCTCCTTTTGCATATGTGTGATAAGAATAAGTATGAGATTTACCTTTGTTATAAAGTTTATGCACCTTTCTTTGCTTGGATGTAGCTTGAGATGCTTCCTTGCTATCTCCTTCTACCTTTGTGTAGTGTCGATGATGAACCTCTTCTCCAATAGCTTCAAATTCTTCATCAAGGTATTATAACCTTTTCCAAGCTTCAATTATTTGCTATGATACCAATTTTGGAGTTTATTGACCTCCAAAATATAGTAAGAAGTAGGTGGAACCCCTTAGGAACAAGTTGACCTTCTCACAAACTTCATCACAAAAAACTAGTCATGCTTGCAGAGCTTACTATTCTCTAATGAATTAGAATTTTCTAAACATGTTTTAACCACATATACTAGACACCAAGAGCTTTCGAATGAGCCAAAGAACACTCAATTTGGATAAATACACAAGGAGATATGACCTCTGCAAGTTAGAGGTTTAATGGAGACCTTCAGCAGAGGTGAAACCAGAGAACACACACTGCTTGCAGAGAGTACTGCTCTCAGCTCACAAATCCAATGATTATGCAAATTTACAAGAAGAAATTTGATAGTAAGAGCTTTCAAATGAGCTATCAAACATGTAATTTGGATATATAAGGAGGGAGATACAAGCTTTGCAATCTCTGCATACAAAACTACAGTAGCATAGAGATACACATATGCCTCTCTTGGACTTCCCACCAGATCACGACTTTTCTCCTATTTTTATAGCATGATAAACTAATATAAAACCTTCTTAATACATCTAAATTCGTGGTAGACACTTGGGTGGAGGTATTACATGACTCAAGTGCTCAAATAAGCAAAGTATTGATGGACTTTGAGAACTAGCCACATCGACCTTCCACAAGGACACCACTGCAGCTCCCTTGTGACTCACTAATTTGACTCACCATGTTCTAGAACTCACGTGGTATGTTTGCTATCTTTTATGAATAATATGAGCCTTCTTGAAGTATTTGAAGACTTCCCAAAGGTATTTAGATAATTTGAAACTTGTACCCTACATAAAACAAATGTTCGCAACAGACCATCCCTCTCATACTTTTGTAAGAGGAGGACTAGTTCCTCCACAACCTTATCAATACAAATGACAATAGGGCCCTAGAACCAATTTGTATTGTTACATTGAACAAAAATACACTAATCATATCATGAAAAATTGTCTCTTCAATAGACAACCTAGAACCTCTGCACCACCTCTGTATAATCCATATGGACATCCCCCTAGAGATCAAAGTAGAGAGGTCCCTACATATGGCACGTACCAAGGAACACCCATGGAACCAAGACCTTATGAATAAACATGATACAATCAACCTCGATTGATACTAGGGCAACAACCCGCACATCCTCAAAATCTAGTGCCCGTGAAGTATGCCCAAATA
Source organism: Ceratopteris richardii (assembly GCA_020310875.1). Lineage (NCBI taxonomy): Eukaryota > Viridiplantae > Streptophyta > Polypodiopsida > Polypodiales > Pteridaceae > Ceratopteris > Ceratopteris richardii. The sequence continues at coordinate 36,173,473 of CM035412.1, read as the reverse complement.
GAAGAAAATATTGAGACACCTATCGTACTTGCGACCTCGTTGCAAACACAGATAACCTTAGTCAAGGATTTGATCAAACCCAAGGAGATTAATATTCATATGAAACTAGTCTTGTGGAATATGACCAAGCCTATGAGTAACATTATTATGGATATAAAGGTTATGAGAGCTAATACGGACCTGAATGTGCTAGTCTATAAGTACACAACTCCAAGGGCCCCAATTCCAAGCAGACCCGTTGCAAGATCCCTGACACCGAGAGGACCATGTTATGTATGTGGTAGAGACCATTTCATTAGGGAGTGTCCACTGCCATACAACCCACCACCCCCACATATCTAGGAAGGATACTGTAATGATTGTCACAAAGAACATTTGTTTATAGATTTCCCTAAGAACCCTAAGAAAGTCTCACCCATTACACAAATGAATGTAATCGAAGTGATCCAATCCTCTAAAATCAACAAAGAATACACTATAACATTAGAAGCCATTACTGGGGTCAAAGCCAAGGAAATTAGAGAAAATATAAAAACAGAGAACCCCAAGAGTGAGGATGAAGCAGAAACCCTACCTGAATTAGTGGAAGATTCCGAGGAACCTATAAACACATCAAAAACGAAGAAAAATCAAAGATGGAAAGCTAGGTGAGAAAAAATAAAGAACAAATGGATAAAAAAAGGGAGAATAGAAGGAGAGATCTATGAGGGACCCAAAGGTTAAAACAAGTAGATCAACCAATGGAAACATGGAAGTAGTGACTAGAAACCAAAAAAGAAGTAGGCGGGATCAATAATAGCATATCCTATGCCTGAACACTTGAACATGTGGTTAGAAGCATATCAATCTAGGATAGAGATAATACCTAGTCTAGAGAAACATGAAAATGTTTACCCAAGAGAAGATCTTGAAAAAGAAAGAATTGAAATATGCAAGAAACTAATTGAGATCGCTCACACCATGCTAGAAAACCCTCCGTGAGACCATAATATTTGAAGACAAATTCCAGGGATGTGTAGAAACTTTCAATCCACTGCCAAAGAAGACTAATAAAGACAAGGAGTTGAAAGAAGATTTGAGTTATGAAGATGAATAGAGAAACTCTTTAATTTCTGAAGTAGAGGCTAATTGGCCACATGACCTTTGGGCCATAGTTCAAGAAGACAAATGGAAGAAGAATGAAAACAAAATCCCTCCCTTTGAAGGGTTAGATGCCTCTAAGAATCAACCCACAATGGAACCAGAAGTGAACTATGAGGAACTATCTAACCTTGATCACATTAGAGAGGAAGCAATGAGCTTGAGGGCGCTTCCCAACTACACGTGAGGATACGAAAAAAGATCCAAATTTTTCCATGCACCCACAATAAAGGGAAAAGAAAAGAAATCCTAAGATGAAACATCGAACACTTTGTTTGAGTTAAAAAGAACCAAAGTTCCACATTCCTTAATGTTGGAGGACTTTCCACAAGTTAAACCCCAATTGTGGAACAAATTAGCTACTTATATTATATCACAATTAGAATTATCGATTGGGATCACCAATTCCTACTAATGTTGCAAGACTTCAAAGTACTACATGAATAACCATGAACATAGATACATGGACAAAAGCGGGTATTGAAGGATACTTACAACTTCCAATTTACAAACTAGACTTTGAAAGGTGCATTCAAATAACGAATACCCTGCACCTTGCTCTCGATATACCATCTATACCAGAGGCCAAGGTCATGAATCTACAAGGAGACTCGATAACAATTCAATTTACACAAGAATTCATAAAAGATGCTTTTAGATGGACAAAGGATGGCCTTACAGACTTAAAGGGTGAAATCCATGTAGCAAAAAGCATATATTCTTCGATCCCAACATAATAGATATAGAAGAATAATTAATACTCGTACATGAACACTTCTGCTTCCCAAAATATGCATAGATATACAACACCCCAAAATATAGTGGTATGGTTACTCTCGTATGCAGTGAGCCAAGTCAACAATCAGATAAATCTAACATCATATGCACAAGAATGAGTGTTTGAAGCTAAGAAACAATGGGGAAATAAGAAATTCTAGAATGGGAGTACAATATTGACCATTGTAATCTATCACACATTAAATATTTTGGATCACTTGAGAGAAATGCCTTCAATAGTTGAAATGGCCAAATATATCGTTTGCTACAGTTCCAAAGAAGAAATACGGTGTACTGATTGTAGAAGAAGCTGGCACCAGCTCAAAGCGTATAATGAGAGGCTCAAAGGAAATGAGAGAAGAGACTGTGATGGATACCACTCCATCATCCAAAAGAATGCACATAAATCTGAGATCAACTTTGGTGCAACCACCACCCATCATAGAGGAAGATTTACAAGAAGCCCCCCAAACGACTCACACATATATGGAAGGCCAAGTGAAGCTCATAGTACAAGGTCACCATTATTACCAAACAAGTGCAGTAAATAAGAATCAAATGGGTAAAAGACTCTCCCAAATGGAAGGATATAAGGAGCTGGGATTAACTAACTCAAGATCATCTTTAGAATCCCATGCAAACAAAGAACAATATACCATGAATGTGGATTTTAACATAGAAGTCAACAATGATGGAAGGTGGGATGAGCTAGATCAATTATTTGACCAAGCTGATGAAGAAGAAAAGTATGTCTCTCTAATCAAAGCAAGCTTAAAGAAATCTAAATTAAAATATACGTGGACAAAGAAGACATGCTATGTAGCAAGAAATAAATAATTGGTGACTTCAATTTTTTTGAATCAATCTATGGAAGCACCAACAACAGCTGAAGACATTCTGAAGCTACGAGCACAATAAGAAAGGTATGCTGATCAGCTCAAGCAAGAGCAAACATTATGTATTCAATGGGAATCCAAATATCTATAGGATACAATTGAGCTCTGCAATAAGTGGAAAGAGGTAGTGTCTAAGTACATAGAGCAGTGCAAGCAAGATGATGATCAGCTAGCCATTATCTGTGAGAGCAAAGTCAAAAGTGAAGAAGAGATCAAAGTAGAAAAAGAACAAAATAGAGAAAAAGAACAAAATATGGAAAAAGATAAAATCATTGTAGAGTTACAAGTTCAATTAGAGAAACAAATAAACATGGGGACACCCGTAGTTCCAAGCACTTATGTGGCTACTAAGGAGTTTGAGGTACACCTTCTTTCTCCCCCAATCATTCATTCACCAATACAAGATCATCATGAGCTGAAGATTGATGAACACCCCATGTCATACACTGTAGAAATAAGTCAGAGAGAGCGGGCACTACTGGTGTCTCATTTGACACACAACTTTGAAGATGCAATAGTAGGAGTTGTGAAAGAGGAAAAAATCAAAAGTAAAGAGTTAGATACCATTATGAAGCCATTTCATGTACCATACAAGATCATGAAGGAAGTTGGCGCTCATGGGTCTCCCAAATTGGAAGAATCTTGACATCTTGACCTTGCTATTTTCCCCGATCCCCGTCTTCCCAAAAGGCTCTAATCTGGTGCGCTCCCTTTGGAAGAGTTGGAATAAAGTCAAAAGCTTCACAAGAATAAGTGAAGACTGGAAGTGGGCTGCCGGTATCAGACAAAACGACTCTATCTGGTTTCCGATCCATGGCATCCGGAGTGTGGAATCTTGGAACATTCAAAATGCCAAGAAGCTATGGAACAAAGGCTTCAAACAATGGAAACATCTCTGGAAACAAGACACCAACCGCTGGATCAACTTTGACGATATTGACCCTAGCATCAACATTTCGCATGAAGAATGGAACACTTTGCAAAGCAGATGTCTCGCCTGGGACCGACACAAAGTTCGCCTTCTCATGGGACACGACATGTCGAGCTCGCTCGGGCTCAAATGGCACAATGGGAATAGCCTATCAAAATCCCGAACATCAAAGAAACGATCGACTATCAGGTTAACCTCAACAAAAAGTGGTGCCTATCATGGACGCGGCTTCCGTGGGACATGAAGTTCATGGCAATCTGGCACCCCCTCATAGAAATCAAAAAGTCTGTCCTCTTATGGCAAATTCTTCATCAAGGAATCTGGACCAACCTTAAGGCTAGCAAAATTTGTGGGATCCCTCCCTGGTGCAAACGCTGCTACCGGTCTATCGAAGATGTTTCACACATCTTCTTTACCTGCCCCAATTCCAACAGACTCTGGCAGGTGGTTGGAAAGAGAATTAGACTTCAAAAACGTCTCAGTTGGCAGCAAGCCCTTCTGGGAGAAGCGATCTGCTGCTCCGCGACTCTCTGGAACGCCATCAGAGGGGAGGTCCTATGGAGAATATGGCGGGAAAGATGTGCTTTCAACTTCGGTGACTCCCCCAAGGAGTGGTCAATTGAGAAATCGCTGTTCCTCCTTGGCAAAAGGATTGTCAACTGTAAAAAATCCCCCCCCTTTAGGCATCATCAAGTACTCCTTTTGATTGATAACAAGCTTAAACCCAAGTGGGCCCCACATGAGGGTGATGAGAGGGTAATTAACCTTCTTTGCAACGTCATCTAAGCTCTGTAAAAGCTTCCCCTGCTTTGTGGGATTTGGGGGGTCCCGTGGGCACTAGTCCCCTTCTCTTGTACTTTTCTTTATTTAATTCAATTCCGGGAGAGTAGGCTAATGCCGAACTTCCTTTATATTAAAAAAAAAAGATCATGAAGGTACATCATGAAAACGACCTAGAGGGATCCGGACAAAGATCTAAAGTTCATGGCTACCACATTCTCTTACACTCAAGAGGAATTCCAAAAAGTTGATCCTATCTGGAGGTGAAAATTTTTGGAAAAGAATCCAACCTTGCAAGTGCACTCGCAAGAGGCACCTTACTTATTACAAATTAATCCATCATTTCGCCATGTACCCAAACATCACATATGGCCTTATTTTTGGGAAGAACAAAGTAGTGGCAAGCTAAATAGTGGCTCAATTTTCCCCTGCTATCGAGCCCGCCTTGTAACTATCTACTGATAGAAGAGTATATGGTCAGAAGCATCAAGTTTTGGTTATCAAGATACACCTTCATACCAGATTTAGCAATAAAGATATAAAGTAGTGAGTTTTCTTTTAAGAGTGTTGAAGGTATTCAAACATGCTGCGTACACATTTGAACTTCATTGTCATTAATCAAGGCATGTATGCCTTAATTTTTTATCTTTTTATCATGCCAAGCAGACTTACCATGTTGGCTATTGATTCGAGATTAATGTTTTTGCCAAGCCCTTATATACAAACATGCAAACCTAGGTTTTTGCTCATCTGATAGAATACAATCAACAAGTGGAAGGAGATAATGATTCGTGAAGTTAATCTAGTAAATCAGACAGAAAGCACGGTATACCAAAGCTACTCACATCTCCAATAAAAGCCCATCGGGGATGAAAGAGTTTAGAAGGAGGGACATGTGGAGGGAGAAACAAGCAGAAGAAGAAGGAAAAAAATCCAAAAAGTAAATAGTCCAATAAAGAAGATTACCCTTTGGCCAAATCCCTAGAGGGGCATGAATCAGGCTAAAGAAAGAGAAAAGACACATGCTGGAAGAATGCATCAAGATCCCAAAGAGTGTGAACAAAGAAGTAAAAACTAGGACCTTTTAAGCAACAATCAGAGGCTGAAAAGCAGAAAAG
>CM035412.1:36132831-36162831 GCA_020310875.1 Ceratopteris richardii | reverse complement strand
ATATATATATATATATATATATATATATATATATATATATATATATATGTGTGTGTGTGTGTGTGTGTGTGTGTGTACACACACACACACACACACACACACACACATATATATATATATATATATATATATATATATATATATATATATATATATATATATATATATATATATATATATATATATAAGAAAAATAAAAAGAAAACTCCTAGTCCCTTATTTTTTAATAACTTGAACGCACATTGGGCCAAAAATTTAAAAATGAAGTAAAATAAGAAATAAAAAATAAAAATAAAAAATAATAAATAAATTAAAAAAGAAAAAGAAAAGATAATAATAATAAAACATATAAAAAATAAATGAAAAAGAAAAATAAAAAAGAAACCAAAAAATAAATAAAAATAATAAAAAATAAAATAAAACAAATCGGGGGGCACAGGGGAGGGGGGCCGGGGGGGGGGGGGATGTGTCAGAGCGGGGGAGGGGGGTGGGGGGGGGGGAGGAGGGGGGGCTGGGGTGGGAAAGGGGGATAGAGAGAGAGAGAGAGAGAGAGAGAGAGAGAGAGAGAGAGAGAGAGAGAGAGAGAGAGAGAGAGAGAGAGAGAGAGAGAGAGAGAGAGAGAGAGAGAGAGAGAGAGAGAGAGAGAGAGAGAGAGAGAGAGAGAGAGAGAGAGAGAGAGAGAGAGAGAGAGAGAGAGAGAGAGAGAGAGAGAGAGAGAGAGAGAGAGAGAGAGAGAGAGGATTTTTTTTGTTTTTTTTGAAAAATCCCTTCTTTTTGTTTGAAAAAAACTCCCTGGGGGGGGGGCGGGGTTTTGTGAAAAATATCCAAAATTAAAGAAAAATCGAGAAAATATTTTTTAAAAATTCAAAAAAAATCCAGAAAAATTCTGAAAAAATTCTAAATAATTATCCTACAAGTGTATGCCAATTTCCTCCCTCAAAACCACATAGAGCTTCCTCTATTCCTCTAATTTCGTAAGAAAATGACCTTTGAAATGATGAAAAATGCTGGAAAAATTCTAAAAATGCTTGAAAAATTCCTAGAAAAATTTCAAACATTGTACTTACGTCAAGGACTATGAAAGGGTTGCTAAATTTGCTAAGAACTTAAAGAACAAGCATGAAAAGCATAAAAACGACTAAAAGTTGAGCAAAAAACGAAATGAGAGGGCTATGTACAACCTGGACAAATTTTGCAGTTTCCAAGTGATCCATAATTCTTCAAGTGTGTTGATGGTAGGCCTTGAGCCTTGATATGTTGACGAGTGGCAAGGACTCTCCTTTTAGCGTCTCTAACTCCACAGTGCCCCAATTCAACATTGTTTTAACTCGATAAGGTCCTTCCGAGTGTGGAAGCCATTTTCCTCTCACTTGTGTTTGAAGATGAGGTCTATGGAGAAGAACTAACATGCCTGGCTCTATGTTGTTGTTCCACAGATTTCGATCATGTGCCTCCTTCCTCTTCATCTGAGTCTCTATCAATTGTTTTGTTGCTAGTAGACGTATCTTCTCCACTTTATGCAGTGCTCCAAGCCTCTGAGAGACACCACAATCTTTCTTTCCTTGCATGAATGCTACTTTAGGTGATCCATGTAAAAATTCAAAGGGTTCAATTGGCAATATCCCATAAACCAGTTGGAATGGAGAATATCCAGTGGCCTCTTTGTAAGCTAACATGTATGCCCATAGGGTACCTTGATAAGTGTTGGTGTAAATCACAAGCCTAAACACTTGGCTTGAAAGACATCTTGAAGACCCTACATATGTGAAGAAGCATAGGAACTAGTACTAGTGGCTAATTACCACTTTATCTCATTGTAAAAGTCAAATTGACTTGGAATCTTTTGTAATCACCTACCAAAAGGATCGTGGAAAAAGGTAGAGCTTTGATTGAAGGAATATCTCCTAGGATATAGGAGCTTGATCATAGGGAGCCGTAAGTTTGAATTTGAATTCAAATTCTTACTCATTCTTTATAAAAATGGACATGGAAAAGTTGTGGGTAGAACTCATCACTCCCGAGCTTCTCATTACTGATTCTGAGTGTGTGTGAGGCCTACAATATAGCCCACACCTATCTACACCATTAGGCAATGATTTTCATGCCAATGGATTTGTATACAAGTGTTCATTGATACATACACTCACATTGTTCATTTCTGAGTTCTCTGTCATACTACTCAAAAGTCTACCAACTTGTGGAGTGCATATCGCAGTCATTTCTCCATCAAATTCAGTGATTCAAAGCTTATTGGATTCAACTAGAGGTTTGCTACATACTATCAAAGTTTGAAGAGATTCTATTCAGCCATTTCAGAGAAATACGTGTCGAGGTGATCATTGGTCAATATCTACTACAGTCCTTAAAATCGGGGGTATAGCTTAGATTGCTAAATTGATTTCTCTTAGCATAGTTTTTCTTTTTACATCATTCCACTTGGAATAGTTAGCTTACTAAGCTAATTAGATAGCTCTAAAAGGAAATTTTCCAATTCCTATTGTGCTGCTCATACTGAGCAAAATACCCAACACGTGTCAATACATAAATAGAAGGTTTTTTTGAGTTTGTGAGTTTCAAAGTTATCTGTTTTGATTCAATCATTGCACACATCACTTCCAAAGTACATAGGCCATTTTATGGTCTCATTGGAAAGCTAAGGAGGTCTACTTATCAAGCCTAAAGCAAAAGAGGGCTGGTACAAAGCAGGTTTTAGCAGTACCTACTCTGTCTCTTGGAGCATCCATCCATCTTTCCCAACAGTGGTATCAGAGCAAACTAAGGTAAAATGGGAGATGGTTTTCCTTCATTTATTGATAAATTGTACAGAAACAACTATCAAGCATGGTCTCTAAGGATGAAGACCTACTTACAAGGAAGGATTCTCTATGGATACATCTCAGGAGATGAGGAATTTCCCTCATTCAAAACAAGAGGATTACCAACCAAGGAAGAACATGAAAAGCTCAACACGTGATGTGCTAAGGATGCATTGGCAAGGTCTTATTTACTCAACTCCATCTTTGATTTTCTTTTGCCACATATTAGAAATTGTAAGACATCCCAAGAGAGTTGGGAAACCTTGTCATCATATTTTTCCTCCAACACAACGGCTAGGAAAAATCAGTTGTGGATTGAATTCACAACATTAAGGAAGCAAGCTAAGCAAGCTGTTCCACAATTTGTGACCAAGATTAAAGATGTGGCAGATCATTTAGCAAGCATAGGAGAAGAGATTGAAGAAGAGCAGATTGTAAGGCAAGTGATCAATGGGATCAAGGCTGATGACAAATGGGAAAGCTTCACCACTGCCATGGACCTCTACATGGACATGCAAATTCCAGATCTTACAACTCTCATGGGACAATTGTTTACTCATGAAGCAAAACTCAACAAGAATGGAGATACATCCAAAGGTAATAACTCTTCTGCCCTATACACTGATAAGAAGTCTAAGGATAAAGGCAAGAGCAAAAAGGTGGAAGATGAAGGCTCTACCTCCCAAGCCAACTATGCAGGGAGAGGTAGATCATCAAGAGGAAGGGGCAGAGGAGGTAAGCAAGGTAGGGGGAGATCCTATAACTCCTCACCATGTAACATTTGTGGTCTATCAAATCATACTACAGATGAGTGTTTTAGGAATTACAAGAATTAGAGAGGAAGAGGATACCAAAGAGGTGGATACTCACAGTCAAGAGGTAGATTTAATCATCACCAAGGCTACAACAACAACTAAAACAACAATTACAACAATAATTACAATGGCAACCACCAAGGAGGATTAAAATCCAAGAAGGACTACAACAACTACACAGAGGAGCAGCATGACTCTCTTCTGATCATGAACATGACTTCAAAATCAGGTACAAATGATGATCACCTATTCTACATTGACTCAGGATGCTCAAATCATGTAGCTGGCAATGTAACACTACTCTTTGATCTTGAGGAACCAAAAGGTAAGCATCAAGTCCAAACAGGTGATGACACCAAGCACTCAGTAGTTAAAGTTGGAAATGTTAAAACGTGTGATGGAAATCAAAATTTGTTGAGCAGGGTACTCTATGTACCAACCATTACCAAAAATTTGATGAGTGTTGGACAGATTGTGGAGAAAGGTTTGTAGGTTAGATTCAACCAATATGGAGCATTTGTGGAGGATCCAAGACATGGGTTCAAGAGGATTGCTAAAGGAGAAAAATCAGGTAGACTTTTCACTTTTGAGTTAGAAGACACAAAGAATATTGCACTATACAATTACAAGGATCAAACACTTTCAGAGCTTGAGATTTGGCACAAAAGATTAGGGCATATAGGAGAAAGAACTTTGAAGCAAATATGCAGGGACCAATGTGTGCTTGGAATACCAAATGTATCCATGCAACATATGATTTATAAGTGTGGTGCTTGTCAATTTGGGAAGTCTCACAGGTTACCCTACTCAAGGAAAGGTTACATACATGAAGACTACCTAGAGCTTGTCCATATAGATGTATGGGGACCAAGCAAAGACCCCTCAGTCTCAGGTTCAAGGTACTATGTATCTTTTATTGATGATTATAGCAGATGGACTATATTGTACTTCATGAAGCACAAAGATGAGGTGTTTAATTGCTTTAAAAAATATCTTGCACTTGTTGAGAATCAGACAGGAAAGAATTTGAAGAGACTAAGATCAGGTGGAGGAGGTGAGTACTTCTCCAATGAATTTGAAAACTTCTTGCAGGACAGAGGCATCAAAAGAGAAATCACCACAAGGTATTCTCCTGAATAGAATGGGGTAGCTGAGAGAAGAAATAGGTTGATTGTTGAGACAACTAGGTCTTTGTTGAATGAGAAAAAGTTACCTAATTATCTATGGGCAGAGAGTGTTTCTACTGCCACTTATCTCATAAACAGGTTACCATCTAAATCCCTTGATGGGATGACACCCTATGAAGCATGGCATGGTAAGAGACCCTCACTAGACCATTACAGGATATTTGGATGTGTAGCATATGTACACATTCCTTCTCAGACAAGAGGTAAACTAGACCCAAAGGCTGAAAAGTGCATCTTTATTGGGTATGATCTAAATAAAAAAGGTTACAGGTTTTATAACCCTTCCAATAAGGGATTCATGGTAAGCAGAGATGTTGTTTTTGTTGGTGCAAACAAGCCTTCACACTTGGCTTTAATTTGTACCTTGAAGACTCAACATAAGGCTTGGACAATTGGAACCTTGGAAGGCTAAAGCTTGAACCCTTGGAGGATGTATTTACATGAACCTTGAACCATAGGAACCAATGCTTAATTGGTTATTACTTTTTATCCAATGTAAAAAGTCTATATGACTTTATCAATCATGTAATCACACCTACTAGACTAGAGTCGTGGAAAAGTAGATGGATGATTGAGAGAATATCTCATTCACTTTTTAGGTACATGATTCAAGGAGATTGACATGGATTTGAAATTCAAAATTTTACTCAATCTCTATAAAAGCTACAAGTCAAAAGTCGCGGGTGTTCTTCACTCCTCCCGAGGCAATTCTGAGTCAATCATTGAGTGTGTGTGAGCTACACCATAGCCTACACCTCTGAGTACCATTGAGCATCACATTACATGCCAATGGGAATGTACAATCATTAGATTTAATCAATATACATACATTCACAATCTCTGTTTTCTCTGAGTGACTACCTTCAAATCTGTCAACTTCAACAGGGCATATCTCAAGATCTACTGAACCAAATTGGATGATTCAAAGCTCATTGGAACCAGCTCAAAATATTCTACAACACTACAAAGTTTCAAGTTATTCCATTCAGCCAATTGGGAGAAATCACAGTCGAAGCAGTCTCTGGTATTTTTCTGTGTAGATCCTAAAAAGTCGGGGGTGTCTCTGATTTTGCTAAAGATCATTCTCAGTGTATAGTTTATCAATTGGAGTGATTTAACTTGCTAATGGTAGCTTGTTAAGTTAATTTAATACTCCCAGAAGGAATTAATCCAATTGTAAGTGTACTGGTCACTCGGAGCTTAAGACTGAGCAGGTATCAAGACAAAAATAGAAAGTTTTTAAGGCTTGTGATTTTTCAAAGTAGTCTGTTTTGATCAAGTCATTACTCAAATCTTTTCCAAAGTACATATAGCATATTTTGGTATCATTTAAAAGCTCAAGGAGTCTCCTAAGCATATCTGAAGAGAAAGGAGGGCAGGTGTGAAGCAGGTCTAGCAGCACCAACTTGATCTCCTGAGTGCATCCAACCATCACTTCCAACGGTGGTATCAGAGCAAATAAGGTAATCATGGGTGATGGTTTCCCTTCCTTTATTGAAAAATTGGATAGAAATAATTACCAGGCTTGGTCATTGAGAATGAAGACTTATCTACAAGGGAGAAGCTTGTATGGATACATATCAGGAGATGAGGAGTTGCCCTCATTCAAGACCAGAGGCCTACCTACAAAGGATGAACATGAGAGGCTCAACCAATGGTGTGCTAAAGATGCTTTGGCAAGGTCATATCTCCTAAACTCTATCTCTGATTTCCTTCTACCTCATGTGAGGAACTGTAAGACTTCCCAAGAGACTTGGGAAACCTTGTCAACATATTTTTCATCAAGCACAAGGGCCAGAAAGAATCAGCTATGGATTGAGTTTACAACTCTTAGGAAGCAATCAAAACAATGTGTCTCAGATTTTGTCACCAAAGTCAAAGACATTGCAGATCAACTTGCAAGTGTTGGAGAAGAGATTGAGGAAGAGCAGATAGTCAGACAAGTGATCAATGGACTAAAGGCAGATGACAAGTGGGAGAGCTTTACCACAACAATGGACTTATACATGGACATCCAAGCACCTGATCTAACAACTCTGATTGGACAACTCTTTACACATGAAGCAAAGATCACAAAGAATGGAGAGCAATCAAAAGGTAACAATCCCTCTGCCCTATATACTGATAAGAAGTCTAAAGACAAGGGTAAAAGCAAGAAGGTTGATGAAGAAGGCTCTACCTCCCAAGCAAACTATGCAGGGAGAGGTAGATCATCTAGAGGTAGGGGCAGAGGAGGTAAGTCAGGTAGGGGGAGACCCTACAATCAATCTCCATGCAAAATTTGTGGCTTGTCTAACCATACTACAGATGAATGCTACAAAAACTACAAGAACCAAAGAGGAAGAGGTCACCAAAGAGGAGGATACTCTCAAGGCAGAGGCAGATTCAATCAATCTCAAAGCTACCATGGCTACAACAATAATTACAACAATAGCTACAATCACAATGGCAATTATCAAGGTGGATACAGGAATAGGAAGGATTACAACAATTATGCAGAGGATCAAGATGATTCCTTGTTGATCATGAACATGACATCTAAATCAGGTATCAATGATGATCATTTGTTCTATATTGATTCAGGTTGCTCTAACCATGTAGCTGGAAATATTGCCTTACTCTCTGATTTGGAAGAACCCAAAGGCAAGCACCAAGTGCAGACAGGTGATGACACTAAACATTCAGTTGTTAAAGTAGGCAATGTCAAAACAAGTGATGGTAATCAGAATTTACTAAGCATAGTGTTGTATGTTCCAACAATCACCAAGAATCTGATGAGTGTAGGTCAGATTGTTGAAAAAGGTCTACAGGTCAGGTTCACTCGACATGGTGCATATGTGGAGGATCCAAGACATGGATTCAGAAGGATAGCCAAGGGAGAGAAATCAGGTAGATTGTTTACCTTTGAACTTGAGGATACTAAGAATATTGCATTGTACAACTATAAAGACCAAACCCTATCAGAATTGGAAATTTGGCATAAAAGATTAGGTCACATTGGAGAGAGGACCTTAAAGCAGATGAGTAGGGATCAATGTGTGCTTGGGATACCTAATGTATCCAAGCAACACATGATATACAAGTGTGGGGCTTGTCAGTTTGGTAAGTCACACAGATTACCCTATACCAAGAAAGGTTTTATGCATGAAGATTATTTGGAATTGGTGCATACAAATGTTTGGGGACCTAGCAAGGAGCCATCCATATCTGGATCAAGGTACTATGTGTCCTTTATTGATGACTATAGCAGATGGACTGTCTTGTACTTCATGAAACATAAAGATGAAGTATTTAATTGTTTCAAAAGGTATCTTGCATTAGTTGAGAATCAAACAGGTAGACATTTGAAGAGGCTAAGGTCAGATGGTGGTGGAGAATACTTCTCCAATGACTTTGAAGATTTCTTGCAGGAAAGAGGCATCAAGAGGGAGATTACCACAAGGTACTCACCTGAACAAAATGGGGTAGCTGAAAGAAGGAATAGACTCATTGTAGAGACAGCTAGGTCTATGCTCAATGAGAAAAAATTACCAAATTATCTTTGGGCAGAGAGTGTATCTACTGCCACATACTTAATCAACAGGTTTCCATCAAAGACACTTGATGGAATGACACCCTATGAGGCTTGGCATGGTAAGAGACCATCTCTGGATCATTGCAAAATCTTTGGGTGTGTTGCATATGTGCATATTCCCTCACAGGTAAGGGGAAAGCTAGACCCTAAGGCTGAAAAGTGTATCTTCATTGGTTATGATTTGAATCAGAAAGGATACAGGTTCTATAACCCCTCAAACAAAGGCTTCAAGGTAAGCAGAGATGTTATATTTGATGAAAATGATTCATGGTATGAAAATGAGTGCAGGAAAGTTAGCCTACCTTATGATATGGAAGAAGACTTTCCAAAGCTTATCAGACAAGAACCAACTCAGAAGGAGGACACAAGCTCAGATGATGAAGACACCATCAACATTGAAGAGTTCAAGGCTTGGAAATCCAAAGGGAAGATGAAGATGAAGCAATTAGAAGACAATCCAGAATCCTCAACTCAAGCTATGAGGAGATCTCAAAGAGAAAAGAAGAAACCTATTAGGTATGGGTATGATACTTCACTTGTAACCAAGCACTCTGTATATCTTGCAAAGGATCTCTTGAATGAAGAACCAGGTACATTTGAAGAAGCAATTACTAAACCAGAATGGAAGGAAGCAATGGATGAAGAAATGGAGGCTCTCAAGGAGAGTGATACTTGGGACTTGGTACCCAAGAAAGACTCCATGAAGGTGATAGGATCCAGATGGATCTACAAACTCAAGAGGAACTCAGATGATACAATAAACAGGTATAAAGCTAGGTTGGTAGCCAAGGGTTTTGCACAAACCCAAGGCATTGATTATGAGGAGACATTTTCTCCTGTGGCCAAGATGCCAACTATCAGAATTATGGTGAGTGTAGCTGCATCCAAGAATTGGAACATGTACCAATTGGATGTGAAGAATGCATTCTTGAATGGATGGATATCTGAAGAAGTCTACATGTCACAACCACCTGGCTATGAAGATCCCAATAAGGTAAATCATGTTTGTAAATTGAAGAAGGCTCTGTATGGATTGAAGCAAGCACCTAGAGCATGGAATTACAGGTTGACAACCTATCTCCTAGATCAAGGATTTGTGATGAGTAAAGCAGACACTTCATTGTTTATAAAGAAGAACAATTCAGAGGTAATATACTTGTGTGTCTATGTTGATGACATCATAATTACAGGAAATGATGTTCAGGGAATAAGACACATCAAAGGACAAATGATGAAGGAATTCAAGATCAATGATCTTGGATTATTGAAGTACTTCCTAGGACTTGAATTAGTCTACACAAATTCAGGTATCTTTATTACTCAGAAGAAGTACATTCAGGACATGGTCAAGAAGTTCAATTTGCAGGAAGCTAAAGTCTCAAACATTCCTATGGAGGTCAACCACAAACTCAGTGCACATGAAGGAGAAGAACTCAAGGATATTACAGGTTACCAAAGTTTGGTAGGTAGTCTTAATTATGCTACCTTAACCACGATTGATATATCATATGGTGTTAGTGTACTTAGCCAATTTATGCATAAACCAAGAGTACCACATTTGGAGGCAGCCAAGAAGATAGTAAAGTACCTAAAGGGAACACAAAATCATGGTTTGTACTTTCCATATTCATCAGACATTGATATCAAGGTATACTCAGATGCAGATTGGGCAGGTTGCAAGGATGACAGGAGGAGTACATCTGGTTACATATGCTTTGCAGGTGATAAACCAATTTCTTGGTCATCCAAGAAACAACCCACAGTAGCTCTATCATCTACTGAGGCAGAGTACAGAGGGCTAGCCAATGCCACTCAAGAAGCCATATGGTTGAAACTATTATATTCAGAATTGGGCCTATACACAAGGCCACCAATCATATTTGGTGATAACACAAGTTCACTTCACCTAGCAGCTAATCCAGTTTATCATGCTAGGACAAAACACATAGAGGTTCATTACCACTATGTGAGGGAGCAGTTACTTAGCAAAGAAATTCAATTATCATATGTGTCTACTAATATACAATGTGCAGACTTGCTTACTAAAGCTCTGGATGGGAGCAAGCTATGCAGGTTTAAATCCATGATTGGATTACAGGATATCATTGAAGACTAAAGATGAAGACATGAGCCAAAGTGTTTGGCTTGAGGGGGAGCTGTTGGTGCAAACAAGCCTTCACACTTGGCTTTAATTTGTACCTTGAAGACTCAACATAAGGCTTGGACAATTGGAACCTTGGAAGGCTAAAGCTTGAACCCTTGGAGGATGTATTTACATGAACCTTGAACCATAGGAACCAATGCTTAATTGGTTATTACTTTTTATCCAATGTAAAAAGTCTATATGACTTTATCAATCATGTAATCACACCTACTAGACTAGAGTCGTGGAAAAGTAGATGGATGATTGAGAGAATATCTCATTCACTTTTTAGGTACATGATTCAAGGAGATTGACATGGATTTGAAATTCAAAATTTTACTCAATCTCTATAAAAGCTACAAGTCAAAAGTCGCGGGTGTTCTTCACTCCTCCCGAGGCAATTATGAGTCAATCATTGAGTGTGTGTGAGCTACACCATAGCCTACACCTCTGAGTACCATTGAGCATCACATTACATGCCAATGGGAATGTACAATCATTAGATTTAATCAATATACATACATTCACAATCTCTGTTTTCTCTGAGTGACTACCTTCAAATCTGTCAACGTCAATAGGGCATATCTCAAGATCTACTGAACCAAATTGGATGATTCAAAGCTCATTGGAACCAGCTCAAAATATTCTACAACACTACAAAGTTTCAAGTTATTCCATTCAGCCAATTGGGAGAAATCACAGTCGAAGCAGTCTCTGGTATTTTTCTGTGTAGATCCTAAAAAGTCGGGGGTGTCTCTGATTTTGCTAAAGATCATTCTCAGTGTATAGTTTATCAATTGGAGTGATTTAACTTGCTAATGGTAGCTTGTTAAGTTAATTTAATACTCCCAGAAGGAATTTATCCAATTGTAAGTGTACTGGTCACACTGAGCTTAAGACTGAGCAGGTATCAAGACAAAAATAGAAAGTTTTTAAGGCTTGTGATTTTTCAAAGTAGTCTGTTTTGATCAAGTCATTACTCAAATCTTTTCCGAAGTACATATAGCATATTTTGGTATCATTTGAAAGCTCAAGGAGTCTCCTAAGCACATCTGAAGAGAAAGGAGGGCAGGTGTGAAGCAGGTCTAGCAGCACCAACTTGATCTCCTGAGTGCATCCAGCCATCACTTCCAACAGTTTTTGATGAAAATGATTCTTGGTATGAGAATGAATGCAGGAAGGTTAAATTACCCTATGATTTGGAAGAGTTTCCAAGTCTTGCTAAGGAGGAACCAACTCAGAATGAAGACACAAGTTCAGATGATGAAGACACTATCAATCTTGAAGAGTTCAAGGCATGGAAGTCCAAGGGCAAAATGAAGATGAAGAAGCTTGAAGATATACCTGAATCTTCAACTCAATCAATCAGAAGATCACAAAGAGAAAGCAAAAAACCTATCAGATATGGGTATGATACATCTCTTATTACTAAATATTCTATTTATCTTGCCAAAGATTTGTCAAATGAAGAACCAGGATCGTATGAGGAAGCCATAACCAAATCAGAATGGAAAGAAGCTATGGATGAGGAGATTGAAGCACTCAAAGGAAGTTAGTACCCAAAAAGGACTCCATGAAGGTAATAGGATCCAGATGGATCTATAAACTTAAAAGAAATTCTAATGGCACAATTAATAGGTACAAAGCCAGACTGGTAGCCAAGGGTTTTGCACAAACCCAAGGCATTGACTATGAGGAGACATTCTCACCTATGGCCAAGATGCCAACTATCAGAGTGTTGGTTAGTGTGGCTGCATCAAAAAATTGGAATATGTACCAATTGGATGTCAAGAATGCTTTCTTGAATGGATGGATTTCAGAGGAGGTATATATGTCACAACCTCCTGGATATGAGGACCCTAAGAAGGTAACATATGTTTGCAAATTAAAAAAGGCTTTATATGGATTGAAGCAGGCACCTAGGGCATGGAATTACAGGTTAACTACATACCTCCAAGATCAAGGTTTTGTTATGAGCAAGGCAGATACTTCTCTATTCATCAAGAGAAGTAATTCAGAGGTAATATACCTTTGTGTTTATGTTGATGACATCATAATTACAGGTAATGATGTCAATGGAACTAGACAAATCAAGAGCCAGAGGATGAAGGAGTTCAAGATGAATGATCTTGGTCTATTGAAGTATTTTCTTGGGCTTGAGTTAGTTTATACTAACTCATGAATATACATTATTCAGAAAAAATACATACATGATATGTTGAAGAAGTTTCACTTGCAGGATGCCAAAGTAGCAAGCACTCCAATGGAGGTAAACTTAAAATTAAGTGCCCATGAAGGTGATGAAGTCAATGACATTACAGGTTATCAAAGTATGGTGGGTAGTTTGAACTATGCTACCTTAACAAGGATAGATATTGCATATGGAGTTAGTGTGCTAAGTCAATTTATGCACAAGCCAAGGATACCTCACTTAGAGGCTGCCAAGAGAATCTTGAAGTATCTCAAGGGTACACAGAATCATGGTTTGTATTTCCCTCACACTTCAGATATTGTCAAAATTTATTCAGATATAGATTGGGCAGGATGCAAGGATGATAGGAGGAGCACTTCTCGATATATTTCTTTTGCAGGTGATAAGCCAATATCTTGGTCTGCAAAGAAGCAATCAACTGTTGCATTGTCTTCTACAGAGGCAAAGTATAGAGGGTTGGCTAATGCCACACAAGAAGCTATTTGGATTAAGCTTTTGTATATAGAATTCAATTTATATACTAGGTCTCCAATAATCTTTGGAGATAATACAAGCTCTCTTCACCTTGCAGCTAATCCTATATATCATGCTAGGACCAAACATATAGAGGTCCATTACCATTATGTAAGAGAGAAGTTGATAAGCAAAGATATTCAACTCACCTATGTATCAACCAACATGAAATGTGCAGATTTGTTGACTAAAGCTTTGGATGGAACCAAACTTTGCAGGTTCAAAGCAATGATTGGATTGCAGGATATACATGAAGATTGAAGATGAAGACCAAGCCAAAATGTTTGGCTTGAGGGGGAGCTATTGGTGTAAATCACAAGCCTAAACACTTGGCTTGAAAGACATCTTGAAGACCCTACATATGTGAAGAAGCATAGGAACTAGTACTAGTGGTTAATTACCACTTTATCTCATTGTAAAAGTCAAATTGACTTGGAATATTTTGTAATCACCTACCAAAAGGATGGGTGGAAAAAGCTAGAGCTTTGGTTGAAGGAATGTCTCCTAGGATATAAGAGCTTGATCATAGGGAGCCAAAAGTTTGAATCTGAATTCAAATTCTTACTCAGTCTCTATAAAAATGGACATGGAAAAGTCATGGGTAGAACTCATCACTCCTGAGCTTCTCATCACTGATCCTGAGTGTGTGTGAGGCCTACACTATAGCCCACACCTATCTACACCATTAGGCAATGATTTTCATGCCAATGGATTTGTATACAAGTGTTCATTAATACATACATTCACATTGTTCATTTCTGAGTTCTCTGTCATACTACTCAAAAGTCTCTCAACTTGTGGAGTGCATATCTCAGTCATTTCTCCATAAAATTCAGTGATTCAAAGCTTGTTGGATTCAACTCAAAGTTTTATACATATTGTCAGAAGTTTGAAGAGATTCTATTCAGCCATTTGAGAGAAATACACATCGAGGTGATCACTGGTCAATATCTACTACAATCCTAAAAAATCGGGGGTATAGCTTAACTTGCTAAATTGATTTCTCTTAGCATAGTTTATCTTTTTACATCATTCCACTTGGAATAGTTAGCTTAATAAGCTAATTAGATACTTCTAAAAGGAAGTTTTCCAATTCCTACTGTGCTGGTCATATTGAGCAAAATACTTAGCAGGTGTTAAGACATAAATAGAAGGTTTTCTTGAGTTTGTGAGTTTCAAAGTTATGTGTTTTGATTCAATCATTGCACACATCACTTCTGAAGTACATAGGCCATTTTATGATGTCATTGGAAAGATAAGGAGGTCTACTTATCAAGCCTAAAGCAAAAGAGGGCTGGTACAAAGCAGGTTTTAGCAGTACCTACTCAATCTCTTGGAGCATCCATCCATCTTTCCCAACAATAAGCAATGCCCCAGGAAGTGGGTCATACATTCCTTTCTTAACATGGAAATTAATACCTTAATAGTTGATTCAACCTGTCTATTAGATCTTGGATAGTAGGCGCAAGAGGTCCTATGTAGAATTCTATACTTGTTGAAAATTTTCTGTAGGACCTTATTCACAAAATGAGTACCCTGGTCTGTACAAATTTCAAGTGAACATCCAAACCTGCAAATGATGCTACTGTAGATGAAATCAGCCACAGTTTGGGCGGTGCAGTCAGGTGATGCAATAGCTTCAGCCCATTTTGTCGCATAGTTTGTGGCGATCAATAGATACTTCTCTCGTTTTGGAGTCGATGGAAGGTAGATGGGCCCTACAAAATCTAGGCCTCACTTCTCAAATGGTTGCCAAGAAGTGGAAATAATCAAGGGGTTGTGCCTCTGCTTTGTTGGCTTAGGTCCACACCTCTGGCAAACGTCATATGCCTTTCCCCATTCATCTGCATCTTTGATTAATGTAGGCCACCATAAACCAGCATCAAGTATCCTCTGACTCATAATATGTCCTAGAAGGTGCTTAGCACCTGTTCCTTCATGTGTAGATTGCAGGACTTCCTTCATGTGTAGATTGCAGGACTTCCCTCACTTCTTCTTCTTCCATACACTTCCTAAACCTATTTTCCTTTCCCTGTTTCAATGAAAGTATAAGGTCTGCTCTTGATTAGTAGTCTCTTTCTTTGCACAACACTTGCCTTCTCCGGATACACTCCAGTTTTAATGAAATCCTTGATATCATAATACCAACCTTGAGCTTGTACAATGAACAGATTAGCATCTGGAAAATCATCATTGACTCCACTGGCTTGATCCATCATATTGATCCTGGATAGGTGATCCACCATGACATTTTCTTTACCTAGTCTATGGACCACAGAAAAATCAAACTCCTGGAACGAAAGTAGCCACCTCCATATCCTCCTAGTTGCTTGTGGATTGTTCAATAAATACCTGAGTGGTTGATGATCAGTGATGACGACAAACTTCACACCTAGCAAATAATGACAAAAGTTTTGTACTACGAAAACCATTGCTAGAGCTTCCGTTTCTGTTGTGCTATAATTCTTTTCAGCTTTAGTCAAAATTCTACTAGCATATTGAATAGGCCTGTCAAGTTTGAATTCTTCACTATGTTGAGCCAATACTGCACCCACTGCATATGCACTGGCATCTACATGCACATGAAAAAGTTTTGACCAATCTGGGGTGATAAGAATTGGTGCAGCCACCAATTTGGACCTTAATGTCTGATAAGCCTTCTCTTCTTCCTCTTCCCATTGAAAGGGCACTTCTTTACCTGTAAGTCTAGCCAGTGGTCTGGCTATCTCTGCATACATATTTATAAACCTTCTGTGGCATCTAGTATGCCACAAGAAACTCTAAATCTCTTTAGGATATTTAGGTTTCGAGAACTTTAATATAGAAATATTTTTATCAGGATTTGGGGCCATACCTTTAGCCGGCACCACATGTCCCAAGAGAGTTCCTTCTGTCACAAGGAAATGACATTTGTTTGGGTTGAGCTTTAGCTTAGTCTCCCTACATCTCTTAAAAACATTCTGCAGCTGTCGCAAGTGATGGTCCAAGCAATCTAAAGGGGTCTCATTGTGAGAACCTGAAAATGAAGAGAAGTCATCCATGAAAATTCTAAGTGTTTCCAGCAATAAGGGACCAAAAATGAGGTTGACAGTTTTGTTAAAGGTGGCTGGAGCATTTCTGAGTCCAAATGACATTTTTACATACACATATGTTCCCCAAGGTGTGATAAAAGCAGTCTTTCCACGATCCTCTAGGTGTATTGATATTTGATTATAGCAACTAAAGCCATCCATAAAGCTATATAATGCATGTCCAGCCACTTCTTCAATGACCTGCTTTGCAAATGGCATTGGGAATCCATCTGGAATGGTCACCTTGTTGAGTGCTCTAAATTCAACTCAAATTCTGATTTTATTGGTATTCTTCTTTGGTACTATAACCATAAGGGTTGAGTGCCTAATTGTATTTCTTTGACATGGTTTCTATCTACCATATTATCTTCGTGCTCATCTCCATCCTTGTTTTCTTCCACTAGCTTTCGTGCATTGTTTCATAAGCAGGGGTATTTTGGATCTCAATGCATTCCTCCTTATCCTACATCCATCCTGTAGGGATTTCTTGAATTGGGAAAAAGCATTCTTCACTAGTATGTTTTACCTTGTCTTTAGCTTTAGAAACTTCCTTCTCTATTGTTGTTACCTCCTCCTCCAAGTTGTATTTGAGGGGTGTCTTCCTGCCCCTTCTGTGGTCTGTGATGGGCTCTCCCAATCCATCAACATGATCTTTCTCCTGATTTTCATCATAACCTTCAGCTATGCAAGAGTTATTAAGAAAAATTCCAAAACAAGAGGAAGAGCTGCCTACTTGGAGCCAATTTAGAATATCCTCTTCTTCCTTGAAATCTATTTGGGGTTGGTCCTATGTTTCTTGTTCCATGCAAATGCCATCTGTTTGCATCATGCTGGTGTTCGCTTGATTATCTGGGCCTTCTTCTAAATGTATCTGTGTCAGCTCTTGCCCTTTCTTTTGTACCCACATAGTGTCTTTACCCCAATCATGGATGACACTTGCATGCCTCAGCCATGGCCTTCCAATTAAGAGGGGAAATCCTCCTTCAACTTGGGGCAGTCTTAAAACCACAAAATCCAGAATGAAGAGATTACCTTGTACTTCAAGTGGAACTTTTGGGATCACTCCCAATGGCCTTACTTTGCTTTGATCTACCAAAGTAACAGTGAAATTTGCAGGCATTGAAGGGTGTAGTCCAATCTTTTCCATTGTATGTTCAGGCATCAAGTTAATGCTAGAACCACAATCCACAATAACTCCTTGAAACTCATGACCTTTGATAGATACTGTCAGTGGAGGACTCTTATAATATGTAAGGGGTGCTTCCCCTACAATTTTACCTTTATGCATAACAACAGTCTTTGCCACCAAACTTGTAGTGGAAGCCTCATCAATTATCTACAAGAGTTCTGACCTGAATTTCCCATCCATCTTTATTAAATAAAAAATACTAACCTCCTTTTCATGCACTTGAGTAGTTTTGAAGCCTCTGATTCCTTAAGAGCATGGGCGCCAATTGACTTATCAAAATCCTCATGAGCCTTATTGAATGCATGCCCAATGGCATCACTAGTATATATGAAATCTCCTTTTTGCCTTGTATCTGCACATGTAGTGGCCTTGTCTTCAGATGTCTCTTTGTCTTTGTTCAATCCATTAATTCTTGATTCTTGAACTATATCTACTTGAGACTTTCCCTTGTTTCTTGTCTGCACTGTAAAAGATTCAATTTCTTCTAACTGCACCACCTTGGTAGATGGTGATGGCTCATTGACTTGATCTAACATTTCTTCTTTGTGCACAAAAATCATTTGAATGTGGGTCCCAAATAGAGAGGCTTGATTCTTAGGACAACAATTTGTATAGTGGTCTCTGGCCTCTAGGCAGTTCCTGCAAGGAGGGGCATTTTCTGGTAGAGTGCATCTACTTTGATAGTGCCCACATTCTCCACATCTGAAACAAATGATTGGCCTCCTAGGCCCATTTCCAAAGTTATTCCTCTGTCTAGGGTTGTAATTGTTACCTTGATTGGGTGCAGCCGCCATCACATTTGCTAGTGGTAAGGGTCCTCCTTGTGTCCAATATGTTGTTGCAGGTATTCCCCTTGATTGGCATTCCTGGGCCTCATGACCAGCTTTCTTGCATAATTGGCAAGTCACACAGTACATTCACTTACTATATGACCTTGCTTGCTGCACATGGTACACCAAAGTCCACTCTTGATGCCACCTCTTTTGAGTTCCTACAACTCCTGTCACAACTGAGCCAATTCCTCTGCTTGGGCCTCCTCCTCCTTTTGGAGCTTTAATGCCTCAATCTCCCTCCTCAACTGGGTAATAGCATTCTCCTCCTCTTTGTGGGGCTTATTCCTTTTTAAGCCCTCCCACTCCTTCCTTAGCTGGATTACTGGATCCTCCATTTCTGTAGAATATGGTAGTTGAGAAGAAGTTGCTCCATACTATTGCCTTATCTGCTCCAGTCGTGTAGCTGTGTTGCTGAATTACTCTATGGAGGCTGTAGGCAACACTAATTCCTTGATTTTACATTGGGTGGTCACTAGAAGTGGCTTAGCTAACCATTTCTTGACAAGAAAATCATGTGGTGGATATGGTAACTTAGCCATTAGTGCCTTAGCCCTAGTTACAAACTCTAGAAAATTTTCACCTGGACCCAATCTCGAATTTTCTAATTCCTCCCTCAAGACAACAAAAGCATAGAATTGTTCTTAAATAGAGAAACGGAGGAAGCCTTTTGGAGATTCAAGCCAGATCAACCTAGCCAATTGGGCATAGTCATCATCTACGAGTTCAAGGATCCAGATATACTAGGCAAAGTTGTCTACTTGGATAACACATCGGAGAGAATGTTCTTGGTATCAAATCATGGAAAGCATGCATACACTTGGTGAGGTGAATTGATTTTTCTTCCACCAAGAGCTAGTGTTTCCCATGGCTTCCACGGAGTAGGATCATCCCAGGCTCATGAAAACCAGAGGGAAAGAACTAGAGAGAGACATGAGGTAAGATTTACACACAACGTGGGTAGAGATAGATCAAGATGGGAAGGTGAAAGACCTGAAAGAGAAAGACATCAAGCACATAGGCATCAAAGAGATTCTTGGGGGATTCTTGGACAAGAAGGGATTTGAGTGTTTGTAGGAGAAAAGGGAAAGACAAGAAGAAAGATACACACTGGAAGCCTCTGTCGATTGATTATAATAAGATAAATACAATGTTGAAGCACAATACAATCCAATGTTTCTGTGCAAAATCCCACAGAGTGCTCAATTAAAAAAGATCAAATACCCAAGGGACTTGTTGCTGCCGGCCTCCTCTGCACCAAACCTCCACCTTCTCCAAGCCTGCACTTGTGCACAACTTGCACCAAGCTTCCACTAAGGGGGAGGGATGGATACCTTATGTCGGCATGCACACACTTCAATAAGACCTTGGGATCCTTGGGGGACTAGCTTAGCACTTCTCTGCACACTTCCTTGGTCACTCTTCATGCACACCTTGCACTTCACTTCTCTGCGTCGCACGTTGTGTGTCTCTTGCACTTCTCTCTCTTGCCTAACTTAGACTATGCTCACCTTGCATAGTCTTAGAATAGTCCAAGAATAGTCCTTGCCTTGATTTGAGTGTCGATTCACGTACGCTCCTAACTGCAAGAGTATCTTGGTGCTCACTTTGATGTCCCAAGATTGTCTCCACAAGTGGCAGCCAACGAATCCCTGTTTTGTCCTGTAGTGACTTTAGACTAAAACAAAAATTTTAATTGGGGGACCATACTTTCACTTCTGTGTACGCTGCTGCTTCACATACCTTCACATTTTTCCTTTTAAGTCTTCACTTGTGCACATAAGTGAGGGTTCATCTGAACCTTCCAAAACACTTTAAAAAACACTTTGAACCTTAGGGAAATTAGAGAAATACCTCTGCAACCTGCAACCAACTTTCTCCAATTTATCCTTTGTGGATAATTAATTGTGCACTACCTCTGCACTTTGACACTTGCACTTCGAACACTTTGACTTTGCCCCTGTTGACTTTGACCTTGACCTTGACCTTGATGACTTTGATTGGTTTGACTTTGACCTTTTGACTTTGACTATGGTTGACTTTGACTATAGTTGACTTTGACCAATATGACTTTTATGGGCTCAACAGAGATGAACAGGATTTTCCATTGCCTAGACCTCCAGAATACCAAAGAACCCTTAGACCCACGCAAGTGATCAAGGCAATGAAGAATTATTTTGATGGGACAAGAGATCCTTATGATCATGTGGCAGAGTTCAAACAAGTGTTAAGAGCTCAAAAGGTTGAGGATTTGTTCACCCAATTCGAGGCATTTGGTTTGACTCTCAAGGGCACTACCTTAGCTTCGTTTCAACCCCTAAACAATCACAATTATCATGATTTAGGTCAACTACTAGACGAATTCATTGTAGAATTTTCCAAGAGTGTCATCACGCATAATACATCATCCTTGATCCACAACTTCAAGTAGACATCCCAAGAAATAATGCGACTTGCAAGAAGACATTTCAGGTAGTACTTAGAAAGATGCCATGTTCCAGAGTTACCCACACCTACCAAACAAGTGACCTTGTTCTTAGATTGCTTACTGAGCACCAAGTTACAATCATACGTGTACTTGAAAGAGCCTAGATCCATAGAAGAGTGTGTGTGCATGCTTGTGCACTTTCACTCATGCACTTGTGCCTTCACTCGCTCATGGTCTTCATACCAGTCCTCACATCTCTGCAGACTGGCAAGTAAAGGAGGTGGTGCTTATGCTTGAGCTACACCAAATTTTGGCACCGTTGTCGGGGAGCGACAAGGTAAAATCTTAGGTCATATTGTTTCTAAGAACGGAAAATCAACAGATGAGGACAAAGTCAGAGCTATAGCGGAGCTGCCCATGCCATGGAACGTTAAAGAGGTACAAGCCTTTATGGGCCATTGTGGATATTACCGCAGGTTTATTCACATGTATGCAATCATAGCTAAACCTCTTTATGGTTTGCTGACAAACTTTGAGTGGAATGACGAATGTGAAAATTCCTTCAATGAACTAAAGTGACATTTGTGCACAACACCAATACTGACGACTCCTGATTGGAGTAGACCATTCCATGTCCATGTGGATGCATCCAATCATGCCATAGGGTGTGTGCTAGCACAACCCACAGGTGAAGGAAATTTAGATTTACCTATAGCATACGCTAGTAGATAGCTAACTGTAGCTGAATGAAACTATACCACCACTAAGCGAGAGGGCTTAGACATGGTATATGCCGTGAAGAAGTTTAGGCACTATTTATTGGCCAACAAGTTCAAGTCTTTCACTGATCATCAAACTCTATTATATTTGGTCAATAAACCTTGCAATACAGGATGCTTAGTAAGATGGTTCCTCGTGCTAATGGAATATGATTTTGAAGTTGTTGTCAGCAAAGGTAGAACCCACCTTAGGGCAGATCACCTTTCTTGCATCACTTCAGGAGAGTCATTGCAAGGAGTGTCTGATGACCTACCGGAGGCTTATCTATTCAATTTAGAAGTTGTTCCTAAATGGGCAAAAAAGTTGGTACCTGTCCTAACCTTTGGACCCGCAAACAAGAACGTGAAAACAAATAAAGAAGAAATTGTAAAATCACAAACCTATCAAATATTGGCAGGAAGCATGTATAAACAAGATACAGAGGGTGTATTAGCTTGTTGTGTCAAGAACGATGAACATAGAAGTTGGTTGCAACAAGTCCATGAAGGATTGCTAGGAAATCACTATTCTAGACAACGAACATTGTAGAATCTGAAATGTTTAGGAGTGTATTGGCCTAGCATGGTCGAAGAAATACATGAGTAGATTAAGAATTGTCCAATGTGCGAGGAAAAACCGGAGTGGAGCATGCTACCCTTTATCATGTGTCATTAATTCTAGATTGGAGTGCTCCATTGGTAGAATTTATGCGATCAGGAACATTACCCAAAGAGGCTAGTCTAGCAAGAAGGTGAAGCATGGAGCAAGAGGCCCAAGACTATGCATTAGTTGGACACAACTTATATCGAAGAGGCAAAGATGGTTACCTAAGATTGTGCGTTCATGAATCAGACTATTTGAAAGTCTTAGAAATTGCACACAGTGTTGTTGCAGGTGGACATTTTGGTCCTGACCGAGTAATCAAGACCATTCTATTCTCAGGACTTTGGTGGTCCTCTCTTCATATGGATGCACATACCTATGTGAAGAAATGTGATACGTGCCAATGTGCACAATATCCAATCAGAAAGGATGAGATGCCTTTGAGACCAATGATGGGAGGATGTGCATTCTCGAAGTGGGGTATAGACTTTGTTGGTCCCATTAACCCCCCAGCTAGAAACTCCCATGCTGAGTACATTATTGTCACCACAGATTACCTCACAAAATGGATAGAAGTCAAAGCCACTACAAAGAATGATGCTCAAACGACGGCCAAGTTCTTATTTGAAAATGTATTCACTAGATATGGACTACCAATAGAGTTAGTGAGCGATAGAGGTCCGCACTTCTTGAATGAAGTCATTGAAAACCTTCTCCAATACATAAGAAGTCTGCCCCTATCACCCACAAGCTAACGGACAAGCCAAGAGCACGAATAAGATCCTATGTAATGTATTGACAAAACTGGTCAATAATAAATGCTCTAATTGGGACAAACAACTTCATCATGCTGTTTGGGCTTACCGAGTTGCCTATAAAACGGTACTCAATGCCACCCCATTTCAGATGGTCTTCCGACAGAATGCAGTGCTACCATTAGATTTCCTAATTCATGCTTTAAAAGTAGCACAAGAGAACGAGTGGATTGGACATGATTTGTCCTCTAGTATCTTTGATCTAGAATGCTTAGGTGAGACACGGCTAGGAGCAACAGCAGGCATCTATGCTGCAAAGAAAAGACAAAAGGCTTATTTTGATGCACACCTTAAGGATAAAGGATTGAAAGAGGGAGACCTAGTGTTCATTTATACACTAAAATAACATGCTCGTAAATTGGAAAAAAGAGGATATGGACCCATGATCATTAATAGAATCTCCACTAGTGGTGCGGTTCAATTGGCCACTCTAGAAGGAGATATCTTGCCAAACTATATTAGTGGATGTAGATTCAAGCTGTATCAAGAACCTCTTAGAGAGGATATGCTAATGAGACTCAACATTGCTAAGAAGGGAAAAGAAGAAGAGATAAGGGTTAGAGAAGAAGCATAGGCAGAGGCTCGAGAGTTTATTAGGCAAAATAAGTTAAGATGACTAGGCCTAGACGTCAACTCAAAAGCCCCAAAATATCAAAGGGACATTTGCCAAAAATCAGGCATAATCACTTCCCAAATAATTGACCAACGTCCCTTTGTGACCATAGAGATAGGACAAGGAAAGAGTGCGAGGACTGTGAAAGCATTGATTGACTAAGGTGCAACAACTAGTGCAGTTAGACTTTCCTATTGCCAAGACTTGCAGTTGAACATCAATCCCATAGAAGCCTATCTCATGTGGATTGGGAGGTGTGGAAAATCCTTATCTGGGTGAGGTAGCGCTTCCCATCTATCTTCAAGATGTTCCAATGAGAGTCAAAATGCTAGTGTGTCAAGATGAGGACCTTACTGAACCACTTGTCTTGGGTCAAGATTGGATATATGACCATGTAGTTGACTTGAACCTAAGAAGTCAACTTCTTCAAGTTTGGGTACATGAACAATGCATTACATTAGAATTAGATAATTGCATGCTCACAAATCTAGGTGTCACACATTCTCTTAGTTCTTCTAATACTAATCTTATAGAGGAAGATGTTGTATGTGTCAAAAGATCTATGATGCAGAGAGGCTCAATCCTAGAAGAACACACTCACGGGCATGTGGATCTCTCTTCTGCTTCAAGGACTCATGTAGTCACAGTTGTTCTAGCACAAAGGCAAACACAACCGTTCAAGACAACTGCTATATCAAATAGAAAGACACCATTCAACAAGAAAGCAGTTCCGGGCATGAAGCAGATCTCGGTACAAAAAGGAGGACAACCACTAACCTTGCCCCCACAATTCCCATCCAGGCACTCCAACCAGGCTAGAAGACGAATGAAGAATCTAGGACAAACTCAACAACAAGATATCTGACAAGTTTGGGTGCCTATGAAATTAGCTGCAACTCAAGAAGGACAATCGCAAATATGGGTACCCAAGAAGCTCTTACATACACAACAACCTATGCTCTCCCACATGAGAAAAGTCACAACAAAGAAGCCAAGGCGGGGCAAGGGTCATAACCAAACACCAAGACTAAAACTAGACCAACTCGCCTCTTCAACAAGAGTCAGAAGACCAGCAATAATGGTATGGGTGTGGAAGCCAAAAGCACTAGTAGCCCCCGCAAAACCAAAGAACCAACCACGTGGGATACAAAATTTAAGAAATCATCCAAGGATGAATAGGCCAGGGGTGATCACTACAGAGTCAAAGACCGTTCTCAAATGGATACCCATAAAGAGGAAGGATCAGTTGTCATTCAACAATCAAGTGCTTACATCATTTCAAGATCCAAGGAATACCTCCAACAAAGATGACCTCAACATCCGCAAGTAACAGTGATAACCTCAATGAGCAAAAACCATGTGCTCCTTTCACAACCCTATCTTTTGCACCATTCAGGTCATGCATTTCCAAAGTATGCATTAATATAAGCCACATTACATGGTCGTGCATAGACACATTTGAGAGTCCCATGCACACGAGCACATTGACATATGTCAACTATTTTGACTGATACTAGCATCTATCTTCTTGTTTTGTGACATTGTTTCGCATAAAAAAAAGAGAGCGAGAAAAAAAAAGAAAAAAAAACAGAGAGAAGAAAAAGAGAGAGAGGGAGAGAGAGCTTGTTCCCAGGTTTGGCTCATGGAACATGAATGAGTCATGCCTAGTTGAAGGTGGAACTGTTGATGAGTGGGCATATATCAATTTTGATAGAAGTGTGTCTTGGCTAGTAGATGATATTATTGCCTCCTTATCCAGTAGATGTCAAGAACTTGGCAGGAACATGGCATCCACAACTATTGTTTCCCCTTACCATGGTAGGAGGGAAGATCTCGAAGGTTTGCAACTTGAGAGATGCTTAACTACTGTACGTCCGAGAGCATCCAAGGTGGTATCTGCAAGGGGTAGTTTTGGTACCCTGCAAATCCTTGTATGTATACTAAATGTGAAGACTCCTGCTTATGGTGAGCTAAAGAGAATATGTGAAACTAAGCTTGGTGTAGTTACCCAATGTTGTTTGTCAAGGAATATAAAGAAATTCAATTCTCAATATTTGACAAATGTTGCTTTGAAGAGAGGAGACAGGACGAGGCACTCAAAGAATTTCATTAGTGAACCATCGACACGGACATTCATCGACAATGAAAGACTAGCTGATGGTCCATCACAATGCCGGGTGTACAACACGAAGAGATCAACCATCGATCGACCATTCACCATTGTAAGCATCCTTACTTTGGCAACACCATAACCATGATAGTTAGGAAACCTCTTTGTCAGCATACCCTTGAGCACTTTGCTTAAGACCTCCAATTCTTGCACCATATTTCTTGCAATGCATTTTCCAAGTATGCATGCATAGGGCCACACTACAAGGCCATGCACAAGGCTCATGCTTTCTTCAACCCATGCACTAACACACTTACCCATCATTCACTATGGGTTACTAGTACTTGGCATGACTACTATCAACATCATCTTTGAAAGATCTAGAGGACATCAATGGAGGCTCACAACGACCCGTTCATGCTGAAATCCAAGGAAGCAGACTACGACTTTTAAAAGCTTGCACTGACAAATAAAGAACCAGACATACAACCTTGCCACATTTGGAAGATAGACGGCTCTTGTTCATACAGAATGGACACTACCTCTCATAGCACTACATGGAACAACCATTACAACAGGGGTCTATCAGTGAAAACAGACTCGAGAGTGGGGGGGAGTGTTGGAACTCAAGGTCAAGCACAACACAGAGGAATGCTTCAAAGAAGTGGAGACACAAAGATGAGGAGCAAGTAGGAAGCTCCAAGAAGTGTATGTCAAATTTTCAGAAGATTCCCCTACAAAAACAATGATTTTCATCACTAAAAACCATTGTTATACCATTTTCCATTTTTGTAACTCCATTTTGTTCAAGCCGAAGAGTCCTCGAGCTTGAGGAGTATTAGAAGTATCATCCTATCAATTTGCATAATTTTTAGACTTTTTTTGAGCCCTCAAATAAGCCATGGAGCCTAATTTTTAACTAGGCCGGACACTAGGTCTGGACAGTGCCAAAACTAGTCAAAAAACTATAAAAAGAGCTAGAGAGCTCATTTTTGGGGTTAGCTTGTTAGAGAATAGAGCTTTTGTAAGAGTTTTATTTTGCAATAGAAAGCTTTCCATTGTTCCTTTCTCTGATCTTTCCGTGTGCGCATGTGTGTATGTGTGTGCATGCTTGTGTGCTTTCACTCACGCACTTGTGCCTTCACTCGCTCATGGTCTTCATACCAGTCCTCACGTCTCCGTGGATTGACAAGTGGAGGAGGTGGTGCTTATGCTTGAGCTACACCAATATACCTGCTCATCTGTGAGAAAGCAAACTGAATATGTGGTCGTGTACTGCATAAGTAAATCAAGCATCCAATAGCTTGCTAATAGAGAACAACATCAAATGCATCTCCAGCATCATGAAGACTTAGTCGTAAACCTGTCTCCATAGGAGTGGCAATAGGTTTATAGTCTTCAAGGCCAAAACGTGGCAATAATGTGTCAATATATTTCATTTTACACAACGCCATTCCACCATCAACGTGCATAAACTGAATGTGCAAATGCTAATGCAAATGCCCAAAATCAAACATCTCAAATGAGGCATGTAAATCAGCCTTGAAATCAGCAATATGCTTTTCATGAGGACTAGTGAGCAGCATGTCATCAACATACACCACAATGATCAGAAGTACATCATTAGAACACTTGACATATAAGGTGCTTTTAGTTGGACAGTTCTCAAAACCATGTGCAATTAGATAGGCATGTATCTTTTTATACCAAGCACGTGGTGCTTGCTTTAAACCATATGTGCCTTCTTTAACCTGCACACCTGGTTTTCATGCCCTTTCTGCACAAAGCCACGAGGCTGAAAAACATACACTTCTTCATGCAAGTCACCATTCAGAAATGTTTTTTTAATGTCCAACTGATGTACATTCCAACCACAGTGAGCTACAAGTGCACATATGCTACAAACCATAGTCATTCGGAAAGTAGGAGCAAAGGTTTCATCAAAATCAATACCTCTTTCCTGCGCATAACCCTTTGCAACAAGCGTAGCCTTATACCTCTCAACTGTACAATGAGGTTTATGCTTCAGCTTGTATCCCCACTTAGTTCCAATGGCCTTCTTGCCAGGAGGCAAGTCACCTAAAGACCAAGTACCATTCTTCAGTATAGCATCATATTCAGATTGCATAGTATCCATCCAATTTTTTGAATTTTGTGCTTTATCAAACGAAACAGGCTCCACCTCATCACATAGACTAAATGCAACCATAGCATAGCAATCTGATGCAAAAGAGGCACTATGAGAGCCTGATCGAGTACGATATGAGAGAGGTGCATCTAATTTGCTATCATGCAAAGTCTGCACTAGCCACTTTGGCATAGTTTTTGCCTCCTCAATATTAGCTCTCTCATCAACAAGTGCATCATGATGATTTGCATTAGAAATGGGATGATCTGCATTGTCACATAAACCTACAAAGGTTGAAAGTTTCCTCATTAGGACCAGCACTAGACTGTCCACCTATAAAAAGAGGTAGCAGAGTATCATACATGTCTTTTGAGCTAATAGATGTCTCCTTAGTACATGAAAGCAATGGATGAATAGAATCTTCCACAAAAAAAACATCACTGCTAGCCAAAATGTGTTTAGTCTGTGGATGATACAGATGATAGCCTTTAATTTCAGAACTGTACCCAACAAAAATACATTTTACTACTTTATCATCCAATTTTCTGGGATGTTGTTCAGGCACTAATGCATATGCTAAACAACCAAAAACATGCAGATGAGCAACAGATGGCTTGCAATCATGCCAAGCTTCATATGGAGTGATAGACTACAACGCTCTTGTGGGACACCTATTAAGTACATATGTTGCACACATGACAACCTCAAGCCAGAAACTATGCGGTAAAGCCAGACTCTTGACCATACACCTCGCCATCTCCATGAGTGAACTATTCTTTTTTTCAACAACTCCATTTTGTTGAGGTGTATACGACACTCTACACTGGTGTTTTATCCCACATTCAACTAGAAATGCATTAAAATCAGAATACATATATTCCCCCCCTCTCGATCAGAACAAAGGGTGCCCATTTTACATGCTGACAGATTTTCAGCCAAAACCAAAAACTGTTTGAAACACATGAACACTTCGGACTTTGCCTTCAATGGATATACCCATGCATGCCTGGAAAAATCATCAATGAAAGTCATGAAGTAAAGATAATTTCCAAAAGAAGGTGTTCGCATAGGACCACAGACATCACTATGTACAAGCTGCAATTTCTGAGTAGCCCAAACTGAACCATCTTTTGGAAAGGAGGAACACTACATTTTGCCCAAAATACAACCTTCACAAAGATGGTTTCGAGGTACCTTAAGTTTGGGCAAAGAGGGCACCATTTCAGATTTCTATAGGCATAGCAAACTAGCAAAATTCAAATGACCAAATCATGCATGCCAAAGCTTTGCATCTGACATAACCTGAGAATCATTTACTCCACATGCCAAATCATTTATAGATCTTTCATAGTCTATGAGCTTATACAACCCACGACATAAAATGTCAGAAGCAATAATCACGTTGCCATTTGATAGATCATGAACTATACATCTGTCATGAACAAATTTCACAACCAAGACAATCTTGGCTAATGCAAAAACTATAATAGACTTTTCTTCATCCCTGGCACAAACAAAGCATCTGACAAAGTGAAAGAACTACCATCAGCAATAGTCAAAATGATTTTACCAACTCGCATAAGAGGATAAGAGGAGTTGTTGGCGCATGTAACAATATTCCCTGTAGGGGCAGGTTCCAGTGAAGAAAACAAACTGTGCTGCTATGTTTGGTCGCCTTGCTATCAAAGTACCAAACATCTGAGTCTACTGCAGACATGCACTGCACATGAGAAGATGGATCAAAATTGCAAAAAATAGTAAATGCCCATTCTTCTTCCAGCAGAAGATTAGCAGACTCTATTTTTGGTGTAGAGGCCTCTACAACAACCATTCCAGCCTCTTTCTTCTTTGCCTCTTTAGCAACCAGTTTTGGAGAGTTCTTTATGATATGATCATTTCCTTTACAATACTTGCAAAACAATTTTTGCTTTTCTGATTTCTTTTCATATTTGTCTTCCCTCTTCGATTGTGAAGAATTAGCAGATTTTTGCTTACTAGTTGAAGAGCGCCATTTTCCTTTGCCCTACTGACAAGCCAGGAAAGCTTGATCTACAACACACATAATGGACTTGTTCTACTTGGAAGAATCTTCCTGCAGCAGAACAGAGACTACCTGCTCAAATGACAAGGCATTTGGATTGCCCTTCATCATCAACCGAAGAGTAGAAGCAAAACTTTGATATGAATCAGAAAG
>CM035412.1:35950331-36130331 GCA_020310875.1 Ceratopteris richardii | reverse complement strand
ATATATGGTTTCAAAAGATTTAATTATTAGGTTGATAGAGAAATAAGAATGTACAGTGCTCATTAAAGTATAGAGTGCTCATTAAAGTATACATTGTGATTTTGAGTTACCGAGAGTGAGAACACTTAGTTTTGAATCGGAATATTTTTATTTCAAATATGAAAGTTGATTTAGATATTAAACCATAATTTGATGGAAATAAGGTGATTGGATTTAAAATAGATGTACAAGATGAAAAGCAAAGAAGAACTAGGCTATTGACATTAGATAGCACGACTAGATTTGGATCCCAATCCTTTGTATCACAAGAGCAGATAACGATTGCTTCCAAAGAGCCAAGAGATTGTGGAGAAACAATTTTCACAAGTGGAAACATCTATGGAATCAAGATAGAAGACATTGGATCCCATTTGAGGATATTGAAGCAGATCTTAGAGTGGAATTTGAAGACTTGTGCCTCATAAGGCAAAGAATCTACCCATGGGACATCTCTTGAACCCACCTCCTCCTTGGCCAAGAAGTCCCCCCACCTCAAAGGCTTGAAGTGGCAGAATGTAAACAAAATGGAGGATATCCCTAGAGTAAAAAAGAATCTATTTTTCTGTCACTCTTCAAATAAGAAGTGATGTTTGAATTGGAATCGGATTAGATGGGAATTGAAGCTCTTATGCTTAGTGACACTTGGTTCTTAAAAACACAAGAAATTGGCCCTTATGTGGCAGATTCTTCACTAGGGGATTTGGAGCAACATTAACCAAAAAAAACCAATGAGGTGCCACTATGGTGTAAGTGATGTTTGAACAATAGGGAAGAATTAAGTCACATTTTCTTCTCTTTCCGGAGGAGCAATGACACTTGGAAGTACCCCAGTAAGCTCCTAGTGTTTCCTCTTCATATCAATTGGAAACCAAATTTACTCAAGTAAAGCAACTTGTGGATGATATAGACAATAGCCTTTGCTTTCATGATTGTACCCAAAAAAAATTCACTGTCTTATCATCCAATTCTTTGCATTATTGTTTTAAGAAATAAAGCATATGCCAGACAACCAAAAAGATGAAAATGTGCAACATATGGGTTGCAACCATTCCAAGACCTATATGGAGTGATAGATTGCAATGCTTTGGTGGGACACCTATTAAGTACATATGCTATATACATGAGGGACTCAAGCTAGAAGCTATGTGGTAAAAAGCAAATTTGACGATATATTGTACATTGATGTTTTATCCCGCACTCAATGAGAAATACATTAAACTCAAAATACATTATCCCGCACTCAAACCATAGGGTGGATATTTTAAATGCTGAAACCTTTTCAGCCATAAGCAATAATATTTTGAAGAAAGTACTTCAAATATTGCTTGCAATTGGATAAACGCATGCATGTCGGGAAGAGCCATCAATGAAAGTCGATAAGTATAGCTAAATCGCAAATGAAGGTGTCTACATAGAACGACACACACCACTATGAAGAACTACAATTTATGTGCAGCTCTTACAAAATCGTCTTTTGGGAAGGAATAATGTCTCATTTTACCCATAGTTTAGCCTTCATAGACATGTTTAGATGGTACCTCAAGTTTGACCAGAGAGTAGCGAGGTCCTGGCGTTGTAGCTGCTGCTGCTGTGGATGGGCGACACTGTCGTTGCTACGGCTGAAGAACTTTTGTCTGTCGTGGCTTTTTCTCGGCGGCCTGGCCTGCTCGTGGCGTCTTCGTGACCGACTCCCTCTCCCCTATGGGTTGAGAGGTGAGTCGTCGACACGATCGGACGCCCGGTCGCGAGTATCGCGACCTCTCCCTGTGTATCGCGTGTTTCTGCCCGGTTCCGCGATCGCTTGAGTTGCGTATCGCATATCGCTGTTGGCGTATCGCGATCGCTGGAGCTACTTCCGCGTGTATCGCGTATCGCCCAGCGGGCGGAGCGATCGGCGATCGTTTTGCTAACCGGCGTGCGGAGCGATCGGCGTTTCGAGCGGCTCAATATCGCCGGGATTCTAGCTACTCCACCGGGTATCGTCGGGAGCCAGGCGATCGGCCGTTCCCGAGCTTGCAGTCAGCGACACGTGGCTTTGGCGCGGGGCTCGAGGGAATCGCCATCTTGGCAAATAAAATAAAAGTGCGGGCTCCGTATAGTTCAAAAAAAGAAAAAAGAAGAGACGATACCGATTCCTGGCGGCGGGCCTCACGATACCAGAAAAGGGGAGATCCTTGGCGGCGCGCGTCTCCATCGGGCCTCACGACTTCCAATACATTTGATTTAAGCGATACTTGGTGTCCGGGCGGTCGCGATACTTGGCGTCTGGGCGATCGCGATACTTGGAGTCTGGGCGGTCGCAGCGATCGGTAGAGGGCGATACTTGTTGGCGGATTTTTCGGGTATCGTCGGCTGGGTGTCGCCGGGCGCCCGAAAGCCGTCCGTCCTCGCGTGTGGGGGCGATCGCGATCGCCGGGTACCCCTAAGCTAGAGAAAAGAAAGACCTTTTGAAAAAAAAAAAGAAAGAAAAGAAAAGAAAAGAAAAAGAAGAAAAAGAAAAAAGAAAAAAGAAAAGAGAGGAAAAAAGAAAAAAAAAAAAAAGAAGAAGAGAAAAAAAAAAAAAAAGAAAAAAAAAAAGAAAAGAAAAGAGGGAAAAAAGAAAAGGAAAAGGAAGATAGAAAAGACTCATAAAGAAGAAGTGTGCGTCCATTTATCGCCGGTAAAGCAAAGTGGGGAGAGTCTTCCGCGTTAGTTTTTTCTGTTCATGTTGGAGGGTTTTGCCGCTGGGTTTTGAAAAGTAAAAGTGGCACCAGTTCGTTTGACCATGGATGTGGCTTCACCCTCTCTCGTGAAAAGCAATCGGGCCCCTCCCCCTGGGGAGTTCGGTACACTGGCCGCGCTGCTGGAGGGGGGGTCGTGTGCCGTCCCTGGGGCATCCGAAAGTGCTGAATCCCCCATCGTGTCCCTCAGTAGACCCGCAGTTCTATCTGCTCAGGAGGAGCTCAAGAAAGTTTGCCTCGTCGGCCAAGTGTTTGGCCCTAGGCCCCCGCTCGAAATCGTACGACAATGGCTCCGAAAAGAGTGGTTCCCTCGAGGACTAATTGTCAGCAAATGTCAGTTCTTACCAGCAAACCACTTGCTGCTAATCTTCGAAAATGAAGAGATGGCGTTCCAAGCCCTAAGCGTTGGCACCTGGCAGCTCGGTCGGGCGACCCTGTGCCTTTTCAGATGGTCCCCGGACTTTACTCCCGACAAATCGAAATCACTTCGATACCCCCTTTGGGTTGAGCTCCCTAACCTCCCATACTTTCTGTACAACTTCATGTGGGAAATTGTCTCTCCTATCGGTAAGCCGTTGGCTTCACGCGAAGACATTGGTGGCCTCATCGATGAAGGTGCAAGACACTCGTTCAATGCTAGGTGGCACCCGCAAATCTGCGTCGAGGCCGACCTCAGCTCGCCTCTTCCATCAACGATCAAAGTGGACATGGGCGAAGGAGAGGTTTGGGAGCAGGATATCACCTACAAAAACCTTCCCAACGCGTGCTTTCGCTGTGGTCAGCAAGGTCACAGGATTAAAGACTGCCCTCTCAGACAAAAAAACAAGAGATCCCAAGAAGCCTCCAAAACTGCTCAAGACAACCTTGGCGAATTGACCCACTCGACCAAGGAAGGGGAAGGCAAGTGCCTCCTCAATCCACAAGCTGATGCTGATGGCTTTACTGAAGTTAGAAGAAGAAGGAAAAGAAGTCCGAGGGCCAACGGCGAGAGAAACAACCTGCCACTTACCCCCAACAGCAATTTGTACTGCAATCTAGGAAAGGAGATCAACGAGCTTGACTATCCAGGCGGGAAGCCACTCGAGGTAGATACCGACGACAATGCCCTAGAGATCCCTGACAACAAAGAAACTCCCCAGGAAGGCTATACTACAAGCAAAGAAGACGGTTTCACCACTAGTAACGAAGACAACATGGATAGTGAAAGTTCCATCATTGGATCGACGATCCCGGAAACGGTGCCGAGCACGGGGCCCAATTCTCCCCAGCAAGGTGTATCCCGCAAAGGAAAACAGCCTATGGAGCTACCCTGGAAAAGCCCCTACAAGAACCGACTTCTAAGTCGGGATCAGATACCAGCGAAAAAGAAAGATGAAGCCAAGAGAAGAAAGGACAAGGCTCCCTCCCGCAAAGAGGGATCAATACAAAAATGATTGTCATCTCGCTTAATGCTAGGGGGCTAACTGACCCCTCAAGAGCGGCCATCATTGGTCAATGGCTCCGCGACACTAGCTTAAAACCAGACATTATATGCATTCAAGAGATTAAAATTGACGGAGAAGACCTTCTGAAACGGCTCAGACAGGTTTCCTCGGCCCATGTGTGGATCCCAACAAAGCACCAGCGGGGGTCCGGTGGAACGGCCATCGGTGTTAAACAACCCTGGCTTGAAAAGCTCGAGAACTCCATTGAAGATGTAAATCACCGCTGGATTGCGGTTTCTTTTGGTGCTCCCCTCTGTGTTACTATGGTTTCTTTGTACGCCCCTAACGGGGATTTGGAGAGGCTGAACACTTGGACTTCTCTTGACTCGCTTCCCCACAACGTGCTTATATGTGGCGACTTCAACATGGTGGAGGACCCTATGGACAGATGGATGGGCAAGGGCAGGGTCATTGACAGTCGGGAGAAAGAAACGTGGGACTTGACCAAACTCCACTTGGATCTGGTCGAATTCAAAGACTCGAATGGCTTTTCCTGGTCGAATCTCCAAGCGGGCGAGGATCTGAGGAAAGCTAGACTTGATAGATGCTACATCTCTCAGAACTTTA
This sequence comes from Ceratopteris richardii, assembly GCA_020310875.1. Classification (NCBI taxonomy): domain Eukaryota; kingdom Viridiplantae; phylum Streptophyta; class Polypodiopsida; order Polypodiales; family Pteridaceae; genus Ceratopteris; species Ceratopteris richardii. The sequence goes on along the minus strand of CM035412.1, from coordinate 36,125,521 downwards.
CTCATCTGTGGGGCCACCCTTCCATCACGCAACGTACTGACCTCACCATCTCTGATCACTACCCGATCGTTATCACTTTCCAACCTTCCTACGGGACCCACAAGGCCCCATGGTTCCATGCCAACGCTTCCACCTTCTCTCTCCCCTCCGTCCATCAAGAGATAGCCGATGTGTGGAAGGTGGCGTTCGCCTCTGGCTTGGCCCCAGCCAAGTGCTGGAGAAGTGCGGTCGACAAGTCTCGCAAGATCATGATCAGAACTAAGAAGATGCTCGAGACAGTGCGGCGGGCTCGTAGGGAAGCGCTGTACCATAGACTCTGGCGACTCGAGGAGGAAGTGAACAAAGGAAAACACCAAGCCCAGAAAGGTCTCCGAAGAATCAGAGCAGCGTTGAGATACGAGGAAGAAATTCAAAGGAAAAACTTGCAAATCTTCTTCAAGGAGTGGTGGGCTGGAAAAGCCGACAAACCCACCAAAGAGATGTGCAGTATCCTTAAAAGGAAACACAACAGAGAGAAGATTCCCCTACTGCTAGACCCACATGGCAATGTATGCAACTCGGAAGAAGATAACTTTGGCATCATCGAAGGGCACTTTACGAGACTCCTGGGAACCTCGAACCCCCTCTCCCACCATAGAAGGGACTGCATGGCTGCCATTTCTAGGGTTTCCCCCCGGAGAATACCACCCAACCTCCACTCCCTGCTCCATGCCCCGATCTCTGAATCAGAAATCATTGAGGTCATTGATGCCCTCCCTCTCGGTAAAAGCCCGGGACCCGACGGACTCACTAACGAGTTTTTTAAATCCTTCAAGCTGGTGGTCGCCACCCCTCTTCGGTTGGTCTGGCAAGAAGCGCTAAATTTTGGTGCTCTTCCTTCTTGTATAAATAATGGAATTATCAAGCTAGTTCACAAGAAGGGGGAAAAAAATAGAATCGAGAACTGGCGGCCAATTACGATGCTACAAACAAGATACAAGATCGTCGCCAAAGTCATTGCCAACAGACTTGCGTGCCACCTGAGATCTTGGCTTAGTGAGGACCAAAAAGGTTTCATCAAAGGCAGGTCCATCCTGGAAACCATTATGGATATTTGGGAAGGTATTCAATTGGCAAACGAGTCTAATCAAGATGTGGTCTTCCTCAAGATCGAATTCGACAAAGCCTACGATAGGCTAGAATGGGACTATATTCTGCAGTCGCTCCAAGACCTCGGATGTAGTCAGAAATTCACCAAGATGATCGCGACCCTTCTCGGCAACGCAACGACCCAAATTAACGTTAACGGCAAACTATCGAAGGCGATCCATCTTAAAAGATCTATTAGACAAGGGTGCCCTCTTGCCCCCCTTCTCTTTGCCATCGCCACTGAGGGGCTGAGCAGACTTGTGGCTCACCATGTGGAGGCTGGCAATATCAAAGGCCTCCAACTACCTCACGACCACAGTCAAATCATCATGAGACTTTTTGCTGATGATATGAACGCGTTCGTTCACAATGATAATACCAGCCTGGAGACTTTCTGGAGGTGTCTTGATACCTTTTGTGAGGCCTCTGGATCCAAAATCAACCACAATAAGACCGCCTTTAGGGCCATCGTGGGACATCAACCTGGCCTTCTCATTGATCATGGCTGTCAAATCATTCCGCAGGGCCAAATCTTTCGGCTGCTTGGAATCCCCTTGGGATTTGGCGTCTCTATGGAGCAGCGATGGAACTGGGTGCTGGCCAAACTTGAAAACAAGCTCAATTACTGGAGAGGCATGCAAATCAATCTCGCTGGACGGGCGATGGTTATCAACACGTTCCTCCTCTCGTCTACCATCTATTTCATTTCTTGCTGGAGACCGAATGAGCAAGGCCTGTCCAAATTGAATGGCATCTGCAGAAACTTTCTTTGGACGGGTGATCATAACAGAAGGGGGGTGCCTAAAATCAAATGGGCCATCTGCACCAGCCCTAGAGATAGCGGGGGGCTTGGCATCCTGGACATTGGGTGTATGGCTAACAAACTGGCAGCCAAATGGATGATTAAAGCTTGGTGCAATAGGGAGGCCTCGTGGGCCAAGCTGATCTTCAGAAACAAAAATGAGTTGGCCTTCACGGGGTCCCCGAACTGGAAGAACCTCGACATCATGACCTTGCTATTCTCCCCGATACCTGTCTTCCCGAAAGGCTCCAATCTCGTATGCTCTCTTTGGAAGGGCTGGAATAAAGTCAAAAGCTTCACAAGAATTAGTGAGGACTGGAAGTGGGCGGCCGGAATCAGACAAAACGACTCTATCTGGTTTCCGATACATGGCATCCGGAGTGTGGAATCGTGGAACATTCAAAATGCCAAGAAGTTATGGAACAAAGGATTCAAAAAATGGAAACACCTCTGGAAACATGACACCAACAGTTGGATCAACTTCGAGGATATCGACCCTCGCATAAACATCTCCTACGAAGAATGGAACACCTTGCAAAGCAGATGCCTCGCTTGGGATCGTCACAAAACTCGCCTTCTCATGGGACATGATGCTCCGAACGCGCGTGGTCTCAAATGGCACAATGGAAATAGTCTACTCAAAATCCCGTACATCAAAGAAACGACTGACCTCCAGATCAGCCTCAACAAGAAGTGGTGCCTGTCTTGGTCGCGGCTTCGGTGGGACATGAAATTCATGGGTATCTGGCACCCACTTATAGAGATTAAGAAGTCTGTCCTATTATGGCAAATTCTTCATCGGGGAATTTGGACTAACCAGAAGGCAAGCAAAATTTGTGGGATCCCTCCGTGGTGCAAACGCTGCCACCGTGCAATCGACGATGTCCCACACATCTTCTTTACTTGCCCCAACTCCTACAGAAGTTGGCAGATGGTTGGACTGAAAATCAGAGCTCAGAAACAGCTTAGTTGGAAACAAGTCCTTTTGGGAGAAGCGATTGGTTGCTCTGCGGCTCTCTGGAACGCAATCAGAGGGGAAGTCCTGTGGAAAATTTGGCGAGAGCGGTGTGCTCTCAACTTCGGCGACCCCCCTAGGGAGTGGTCGATTGAAAAATCTCTATTCCTCCTTGGCAAAAGGATTGTCAACAGTAAGAAATCCCCCCCCTTCAGGCACCATCAAGTCCTCCTTTTGATCAACAACAAGCTCAAACCCAAGTGGGTCCCACATGAGGGCGACGAGAGGGTGATCAACCTTCTTTGTAATGCTACCTAGGAATCAACCAAGCTTCCCCTGCTTTGTGGGATTTGGAGGGTCCCGTGGGCACTAGTCCCCTTCTATTGTACCTTTGTTTCTTAATTTAATTCAAGTCCGGGAGAGTAGGCTATTGCCGAACTTCCTTTATATTAAAAAAAAAAGTTTGACCAGAGAGTACACCATTTTAGATTTTTGTAGACAAAGAAAAATAAAAAAATTCAGATGGCCAAAGCACACATGCCAAAGCTTTATGATTGAAATAGCCTGAGAATCATGAACTACAAGTGCTAAATCATTTCAGATTTTGCATAATCTATGAGCTTTTACAGAAAACAATGTAAACTGCCACAAGCAATGATAATATCAGCATTTGAGAGATCATGAATTGTACATCTGTCGTCAGTAAATTTGACAACCATGCCAATCTTGGTTAGTGGTAAAATTGAGAACAAGTTCTCCTTGATCCTTAGCACATATGAGAGATCTAACAATGTGAAACAACTACCATCAGCAATAGTCAAAATGATCTTTCCAAGTCCCATGAAAGGGTAAGAGGAGTTGTTAGCACATGTGAGAGTATTCTCTATGGAAGTAGGCTCAAGTGAAGTGAAGGAAGCATGCTATGATGTAATATGTTTGGTTACACCACTATCAAAGTACCAAACATTTGGGTCTATTATAGACATAGACTGATCACCAAAAGATGGATAATAGCTATCATGAGTAGTAAATGAACATTCTTCATTTTGAACAGGATAAACAAACTTTGTTTTAGGCGTAGTGGCCCTTGTAATAACCATTATAACATCTTTCTTCTTTGCCTCCTTTGCAACCAATTTAGGATAAACCTTTTTGACATGATCCTTTCCCTTATAGTACATGCAGAATTGTTTATGCTTGACTATTTTCTTGTCATCTTTGTCTTCATTCTTTGATTGTGCCTCATTAGAAAAATTTTCTTACTAGTGGATGAGCTCCATTTAGCTCTGCCCTTCTAAATACCTAAAAGAGCTTGATGTATAACACATAACTAACATGTTCTACCTAGAGTAATCTTCATGCAATAAAAAAAGACTAACTCCTCAAACCTTAAGACATTTGGATTGACTTTCATCGTCAACCAAAAAGTAGAAGCAAAACTCTAATATGAATTTGACAGAATGTTAAGAAGAGTTTTCATAAGTGAACTCCTTGGCAAGATTTCACCAATAGAAATTTATTGCTCTTTGAAATCTTTGATCTTTGCGAAAAAATTGTCCATTGAACCTTCTTCATTCATATGCTTACTTTTGAATGCTATTCAGAGGTAAGCAACAAAAGCTTCATTTCTTGCTTGGTATAATGTTATAAGATTATCCCAAGCATCTTTTCCTTAGTTGCATGAGTGAATGTGAGGCATGTTTTTTTTATATAAAGGAAGTTCGGCATTAGCCTACTCTCCCGGACTTGAATTAAATAAAGAGAGAAAAGTACAAGAGAAGGGGACTAGTGCCCATAGGACCCCCCAAATCCCACAAAGCAGGGGAAGCTTTTACAGAGCTTAGATGGCATTACAAAGAAGGTTAATCACCCTCTCATAACCCTCATGAGGGGCCCACTTGGGTTTAAGCTTGTTATTGATCAAAAGGAGAACTTGATGGTGCCTGAAGGGGGGGGATTTCTTGCAGTTAACAATCCTTTTGCCAAGGAGGACCAATGATTTCTCGATTGACCACTCCTTGGGGGATTCTCCGAAGTTGAGAGCACATCTTTCTCACCAGATTTTCCAAAGGACCTCCCCTCTGATGGCAATGTGAGGCATGTTGGTACGTTTTTCAAACAAACCCATCAATGCACATGTATGTGAATCTTTGCCATCCCAACAAAGTTTCTCTACACTAGGTGCAACAAGAACCACAAAACGACCAAGAAAATTGAAGATCCTCATCTTCAAGACAATTGGTATATTTTCAGCAAAGCATAGTGCTTGATTAATCATTAGTATGAAGACATTGTTTGTACTCTCAATGAGAGGAGCCATAGAAACTATCTCATGTAATAGTTGAAATGTAACTACAACAAAAGTAAAAGATCCTTGTAGATCAAAGCATCAAAGTCTTTTATATGCATTCTTAGCAAGCACAAGGTTTCTACTTACCATTCTTGAAGCTGTCTTGGCAAGTGTAGAGCAAGCTTTGGTAGGATCAGGCACATTCTTGGAGTGTATCCACCAACTTTTCTCACAGTGGTATCAGAGCATAGCTAAATCAACATGGGAAATGGTTTTCCTTCCACAATTAACAAATTGGATAGAAACAACTAATCAGCTTGGTCTCTAAGGATGGAGGCTTACCTTCAAGGAAGAAATTTATTTGGATACATATCTGAGGATGAGGTCATGCCAACAACCACAAGCAAAGGACAAGCATAATATGAAGAGCAAGAAAGACTTACAATTGTAAGACCTCAAGAGAGACATGGAAAGCTCTTGATTCCTTCTTCTCTTTAAATACTAGAGTAAGGAAAAATTAGCTATGGATGGAGTTCTCTACCTTGAAAAAAAGTTCCAAGCAAAATGTGACTGATTATGTCACTAAAATGAAGGAGATTTCTGATCAGTTGGGAAGAATTGGAGAAGTGATTGAATAAGAACAAATCATAAGGAAAATCATCAATGGGATCAAAGCAAATGAAGGAGATTTCTGATCAGTTGGGAAGAATTGGAGAAGTGATTGAATAAGAACAAATCATAAGGAAAATCATCAATGGGATCAAAGCAAATGACAAGTGGGAATCATTCACAACTGCCATGGATCTATACATGGACATGTAAGTGCCTGACCTCAACACTCTGATGGGCCAACTCTTCACACATGAAACAAAGATAAGCAAGAATGGTGAATCCTCAAGAGGCAATCAATCTTCTGCCTTATAATTGATAAAGCCAAAGCTAAGGATAAGTCAAAGTATAAGAAGAATGAAGATGCAAGTAACTCTTTCCAACCCAACTTCACAAGTAGAGGAAGAGGTAGAGGAGGAAAGCAAGGTAGGGGGAGACCCCAAGCATCTCAACCTTGCAATATATCTGATTATTCTAATCATACCACTAAGAAATGTTATATGAACCTAAGGAATTCCCGAGGAAGTGGATTAAATAGAGGTGGGTATGGATCAAATAGAGGCAGATACAATGGAGGATACAATAACTACTACAAGAACAATAACAACCATCAAAATGGATATAGAGGAAGCAAGGATTGCAACAACTATACTGAAGACCAAAGTCAAGGGGAATCACTAGTTCTCATGAACCTATCATTGAAGCAGAGTAAGGATGATGAACATGTTTTTTGTATTGACTCAAGGTGCTCAAATCATGTATCGGGAAATATAGCATTGCTCTCTGATTTAGAAGATCCCAAGAACAAACATGAAGTGCAGACATGTGATGATACAAGAGACCCAGTGGAGAAAGTAGGTAATGTTAGAACATGAGATGGCAATATGAATCTTCTAAGAAGATTTCTATATGTACCTATAATAACCAAAATCTTGATAAGTGTTGGGAAAATTGTGGAGAAAGGATTGCCGGTTAGGTTTACAAGACATGAGGCATATGTGGAGGACCCCAAGTAAGGATTTAGAAGGATTGCAAAAGGAGAAAAGACAAGAAGACTCTTCACCTTTGAAGTGGAGGACACCAAGAACATAGCATTGTTTAGCTATGGATCTCAAACACTTCTTAATTGGAGGTATGGCATAAAAGGTTTGCTCATATTGGTGAGAGACCTTGAAACAAATTTGCATGGATCAAAGTGTACTTGGATTGCCCAACATCAAAAAACAATATATTATATACAAGTGTGGAGCTTGTCAACTTGGCAAGGCACATAGTCAACCTTTCAAACAAGAAAGGCTATATCCATCAGAAGCTATTGGATCTTGTTCACATAGATGTGTGGGGTCCAAGCAAAGAACGTTCTATTTCAGGTTCAAAATATTATTTATCTTTTATTGATGATCACAATAGGTGGACAATTCTATACTTTATGAAGCATAAGGATGAAGTCTTCAATTGTTTCAAATGGTATCTTGCTCTTGTAGAGAATCAAAGAGGTAGATGTCTCAAGAGACTGAGATCAGATGGTGGTGGAGAATATTTCTCAATTGAATTTGATACTTTCCTTCAACAAAGAGGCATCAAAAGGGAAGTAACAACCAAATACACACCTGAACTCAATGGAGTAGCTGAAAGAAGGAATAGAACTATAGTTGAAGTAGCCAGATCTATGCTAAATGAAAAGGGTCTACCAAATTACCTTTGTCAAGAGGTTGTACCCACAACCACATACCTCATAAATAGAATTCCATCAAAGTCTTTAGATGGTATGACTCCCTATGAAGTGTGGAATGGAAGAAGACCAAGCCTATAGCATTGCAAAATCATTGGATGTTTAGCTTATGCTCACATACCTTCCCAAGTAAGAGGGAAGTTGGAACCCAAAGCAGAAAAGTTTATCTTTATTGGTTATGATCAAAATAAGAAAGGATACATATTATATAATCCCACTAACAAGGGTTTCATAGCTAGTAGGGATGTATTCTTTGATCAAAATAAATCTTAGTTTGATGATGATAGGAATGTTACACTTATGTGTTCCTCGTGTAGCTTTGATGTGAACCTTTTCCCTATACATGAGCACTTTTTACTCTAGTGCTGGCTAGAGGTTTTTTCCCCATGTTACCACATACTTGATACTCTCATATGTGGTGGTACTTTGTACTTAGGGATATTATTCAGCTCTTACTTCAGTTCAGTTCATCGATCAATAGAGAGAGCTATTCCAGCCATCGTCTTCTCCGTGTGTCTTGTTGCGTTTGTGCTCTTTTGTGTGTGCTTCTTGTGTATCTCTCGCACTTCTACACACACCCAACAGTGGTATCAGAGCAGGTTCAGCTTCTTCTCAAGTTTTGGTTTTTCGCGTCACGGCGCGCGTGCACTTTAACAGTGCAAATCGACTTCGGAGCATAGAAGTGTGAATTTCAGCAGCCCGGAAACATTTCCACCAGGTGCGCTGGGGTTTTACCCCCATTTCGAAGCCATTCATGCAGTCAGAATCGCCATCAGAGTGACGGTTTGTGAGCTGAAATTTCAGCACTCATTTCAATTTTCGTCGAAGTGAAGATTTTGTCACATTCTTGTTCCTTAGTCAAATGGCGGGCAGCAATGACTTGTTTGGCATGCTTCAAGCTGAAGATAAGCTTGATGGGACCAACTATCCGATGTGGTCTTACATGATGAAGCACGTTCTTGTTGCAAAACAACTTTGGAACATAGTGGCAGATGTAGATCGAAGACCGGTAGGTGCTTCTACTTCACAGTCTACTGTCACAGATGGAGCTTCTTCTTCGAGTACAGTGGTTTCTCCTTCTCCATCTACACAGGAGCAGCTTAGATGGGATGGAAAAGATGCTCAAGGTCATGCTTTGATTGCGCTTTCAGTGAAGCGTCATATAGTTCCACACATTCGGTCATGTTCTACATCACGACAGGCATGGGACACTCTTGCTTCTTTGTATGCCGTGCGTAATGAAGCACGTGTTGCATACTTGAGGAAGCAACTTGAGGATGTATGTATGGCTGAAAATGAGTCGGTGGATGTGTATGTGACACGCATCAAGGACTTGAAAGAGCAATTGGCAAACATAGATGAGATCATTCCGGATGCATCACTCATTTCTACATTGTTGAAAGGATTACCGGAATCTTTTCAAAGCTTTGCTACTACACTCTGTTTGGTTGCAAAAGGAAATCTTAATATGTATGCATTTGATGAGGTTGTGTCTCTTCTTTTGCAAGAAGAGCAATCTAGAGTGAATAGGAGTGGTTTGATTGAGGGAACGCAAGCACTTGCTATCTCACAAAAGGGGAAAAGCAAGTATGGTTCAGCTTTGGGTTCATCAAAACCAAAGCCTCAAGCTTCCTCTTCCACTCATTCCTCTAATGATGGTGATTTGCAAAAGAAGAAGAGATGCAAATATTGCCAGAAGGCTGGTCATACTATTGATGAGTGTAGAAAGCTTGCTAAACGCAATGAAAAGAAGAAGGAATCAGGCATGTCTATTGCTGAAAATTCAGCAAATGCAAAGAATGATGAAGCTAACATGGCTCAAGATTTTTGGGCATGTGTTGTTACATGTCATTATGATGCTTCTTTACATTCTAAATGTATGGTTGTGAGTGAGGCTGATTCGGATTGGTTCTTTGATAGTGGTGCTTCAAAGCACATAACATCATGCAAAGATTTTTTGCCTCTTTGAAAGATGCACCTAAAGGAGGACATGTGGTGTGTGCAAACAATGCCTCTTATCCTATCATTGGAGTAGGAGAAATTGAGCTTACGGCTGCAAATGGAGGTGTGATTCTCTTGAAAAATGCATTGTATGTGCCCGGTATCAAGAAGAACTTAATTTCAGTTCCGTTGATTGCCAAAGCTGGACTTCATGTACACTTTGTTGATGATAAGTGTATGGTTCATGATTTCAGCAATGGCGATGTTATCGTGATGTCCGGTACATTATGTGATGGTTTGTATCGCATGGATACATACAAGAGGGCTGCCTCGAATGCCTTGGTTGCTCATACTTCTTCCATGGCTGAAATGGAGCTTTGGCATGCTCGTTTTGGTCATTTAAACTTCAATAGTTTGCTCTACTTGCAAAAGAAGGACATGGTTATTGGCTTGCGTACACTTGAGTCCATTGAAAAGCATGCATGTGAAGGTTGCATTCTTGGAAAAATGCATCCTCCTTCTTTTCCAAAAGATAGTCACACACACACTACAAGAAAATTGCAACTTGTTCATAGTGATGTATGTGGTCCGGTCAAGACTCCATCTTTTGGGAAGCATGTATATTTTGTTACCTTCATTGATGATGCTACTCGCCATACATGGGTGTATCCTATGAAAGCAAAGAATGAGGTATTTTCTTGCTTCAAAGCATTTTTAGCTATGGCTAAAAATTTTTCTTCACAAAAGCTTTTGACTCTACGCACAGATCGTGGTGGTGAGTACATGTCACATGAGTTTAATGCTTTTCTTCGTGAAAGAGGTATTTCACACCAATGTACGGTGCCATATACACCTCAACAAAATGGTGTTTCCGAGTGTAAAAATAGAACTTTACTTGAAATGGCACGATGTATGGTTAAAGGAAAGCATCTTCCTCATAAGTTTTGGATGGAAGCGGTCATGTGTGCAAATTATGTGTTGAATCGCTGCCCTACAAAAGCATTGAGAGTCATCACTCCTTATGAGGCTTGGAATGGTCATAAGCCTATGGTTAGTCATATGTGTGTGTTTGGTTGTTTGGCATATGCTCTTGTGCCATCACAACAACGTCACAAACTTGATGACAAGGCAAAGAAATGTATATTTGTTGGTTATAGTGCTGAAAGTAAGGGATATGGGTTGTACCATCCATTGACGAACACAACTATTGTGAGTTGAGATGTGGTATTTGCTGAAAATTCAGTTTTCCCTCTACTTGAATGCAAAAAACTGCCAACAGTTAGCTCACAAGATGTGTTCGATACACTCATGCCTTTGTTCCAAAATGGTGCGCTTGACTATGGCCATGTAGAGCAGCCAACTGAGGTTCAAAGGGCTGAAAATTCCAGCCAAATAGGGCTGAAAATGTGGATAATTTTCAGCCAAACATGGCTGAAAAAATTCAGCCAAAAAATGTCAAAACTGTTGGAAATTTCCAGCCACATATGGCTGAACATATGCGACAAAATATGGCTCAAACTGAGCATGAAATTCAGCCCACGCATGATGTACATATTGAAGATGTTTTACATAATGAACAAATGTCTATCAAGAGTGCACAATCTATGCCAAAGTGGCTGAAACAAACTTTGCAGGACAGCAAATTGAGTGCACCTTTACTTGGTAGAACAAGGTCAAACTCTCACCATGCATCAAGTAATTTTGTGGATTATTCTCTTATTGCTACAGCATGTAATGAAGAGCCACTTTCTTTTGAAGATGCATGTGACGATCCACAATGGATGAGTGCTATGCAATCAGAAATGGATTCCATACATAGGAATGGTACTTGGGAGTTATGTGAATTGCCAAAAGGAAAGAATGCCATTGGTACAAAGTGGGTTTACAAGATTAAGAGAAAATCTGATGGTAGCATTGATCGCTACAAATCTAGATTGGTTGCCAAAGGATATGCGCAACAATATGGCATTGACTATGAGGAAACTTTTGCACCTACTTCACGCATGACTACCATTCATACCGTGGTTGCATTGGCTACCCATCGAGGTTGGAAAGTGCATCAATTGGACATAAAAACAACCTTCTTGAATGGAGATTTGCAAGAAGAGGTCTATGTGAAGCAACCTCCTGGATTTGCTATGAAAGGGAAAGAGCATATGGTTTGTCGCTTGCATAACGCTTTGTATGGTCTCAAGGAAGCTCCACGTGCATGGTATGACAAAATACATAAGCACTTGATTGCTCTTGGCTTCACATGTAGTCCGATTGAAAGCACACTCTATGTACGCAAAAATGGGGCTGATCTTATAGTGCTTGTTCTTTATGTTGATGACATACTCTTGACTGGGTCATGTGATGCAAAACTTGACATTCTTATGGCTGATTTGCAGCATACTTTTGATGTCACTTATCTTGGTCTTTTGAGCTACTATCTTGGCATCCAGTTTGTATCCGTTGAGGGGGGAATTGTTATGCATCAAGCAAAGTATGTTGAAAAACTACTTCAGCGTTTTGACTTTGAGGATTGCAAGCCAATTTCCACACCAGTTGAGACAGGATTTAGATTCTCAGTTGAGGATTCCAGTGATGCATTTGACACTTCTCTTTATCAGCAGGCTGTGGAATGTCTTATATATGCATGCAACACAAGGCCGGATATACAGTATGCAGTTTCCCAGTTGAGTCGATTCATGCATAGCCCTGGCACTAAGCATTGGCAAGCGGTGAAACATGTGTTTAGATATCTTCGAGGCACTTTGAGCTTAGGCCTCTTTTATGGCAGAGATGTTCAGCCATGCTTGCACGCTTTTACAAATAGTGATTGGGCTGGTTGTTATGATACTCGCGTGTCCACTAGTAGTAATTGCTTTTTCCTTGCAGACTCATGCATATCTTGGTTGAGTAAGAAGCAACCTACAGTGGCGACATCGAGTTGTGAAGCTGAGTACAGGGCAGTTTTCACAGCTACAGTGGAGTGTATATGGCTGAGACGCCTATTGATGGATCTTTGCATGGAGATTGATGCTGCTATGCATATTCTCACAGATAGTCAGAGTGCTTTGGATGTTGCACGAAACCGAGTGTTTCATGCACGGACCAAACATATTGAGGTGCATTATCACTATGTGAGAGAGCGCCTTCATGCAGGAGATATTGATTTGGTATATGTGCCTACACAAGATAATGTGGCAGACATATTCACCAAAGCTCTTCCACGGGAAAAGTTTGAAGCTTTTCGCAAAGCTTTAGGCTTATTACCTTGTGGGGGCTGATCTGTCACTCCCTGTATGTGTTCACATCATTCGCTCCAGGGGGGTTTGTTACACTTATGTGTTCCTTGTGTAGCTTTGATGTGAACCTTTTCCCTATACATGGGCACTTTTTACTCTAGTGCTGGCTAGAGGTTTTTTCCCCATGTTACCACATACTTGATACTCTCATATGTGGTGGTACTTTGTACTTAGGGATATTATTCAGCTCTTACTTCAGTTCAGTTCATCGATCAATAGAGAGAGCTATTCCAGCCATCGTCTTCTCCGTGTGTCTTGCTGCGTTTGTGCTCCTTTGTGTGTGCTTCTTGTGTGTCTCTCGCACTTCTACACACACCCAACAAGGAAAGTGAAGCTACCCTATGACTTGGAAGAAGACTTTCCATGTCTTCAAGCAAAGAAACCAAAGCATCTTGAAGATAGTGATTCTGAAGATGACTTGACAAATTTGGAGAAATTGAAGCTATGCAAGAACAAAGGGAAAGATAAGGTGCAAGACCTAGCTCAAGGCTCAGAAAGTTCTCTTCAACCAATTAGAAGGTCAATAAGAGAGAAGAAGAAACTAGAGAGATATGGAGTTGATACCTTTTTGGTATCAAAGCACTCAATCTATATGGATAAGGACTCCAACAATGAAGAACCAACATCTTATGGAAGAAGCTCAAAGCAAGAAGGAATGGAGAGAAGCAATGGATGAAGAAATGGAAGCTCTCATGGATAATGATACTTGGGAACTTGTTCCTAGCAAACCATTAATGAAGGTAATTGGGTCAAGGTGGATTTATAAGTTAAAAAAGAATCCAGATGGTAGTTTTAATAGATAGAAGGCAAGGCTAGTAGCCAAAGGGATAGACTATGAAGAGACCTTCTCACCTGTTGCCAAAATGCCTACCATTAGAATATCTATTAGCATTGCTGCATCTAGGAATCAGAAGCTATATGAACTAGATGTAAAAAATGGATTTCTCAATGGATGGATTTCAGAAGAAGTTTATATGGAAAAACTACTTGGTTATGAAAATGCACATCATCCCAATTATGTGTGCAAATTGAAGAAGGCTCTATATGGTTTGAAGCAAGCTCCAAGAGCTTGGAATCACATGTTAGTGACCTACATCCAGGATCAAGGTTTCAAAGCTAGTAAAGCAGATACATCATTATTTATCAACAAGAATGGATTAGAGGTTATATATCTCTGTGTATATGTTGAAGACATTATAATTATAGGGCACGATATCAATGGAATTAAACATGTACAGGCCAGAATGAAGGATGAATTCAAGATCAGTGATCTTGGAACTCTCACTTACCTTCTTGGACATGAACTTGTCTATACAGATTCTAGTATCTATATCACTCAAAGGAAGTATGTACACATGTACATGCTTTCTAAATTTAAAATGGAGAATGCTAAGTGTGTAGGTACACCCATGGAGTTGAATCATAAGCTAAGTGATTATGAAAGAGAACCTATTGAAGATATCACAAGCTATCAAAGCTTTGTAGGAAGTTTGAACTATGCACTTCTCACAAGAGTGGACATATGCTATAGTATTAGCATTCTGAGTCAATTCATGTACAAGACAAGGAAGCCACACATGGATCAGCCAAGAGAGTGATCAAACACTCGAAAGGCACCATCAAAGAAGGGATTTTCTAACCCTTCACATCAAAAATTGATCTCAAACTTTACTCGGCTTCAGATTGGGCTATATCAAAGGATGATAGGAAAAGTACATCAGGATATTTGTCTTTTGCAAGATCAAAGCTAATTTCTTAGTCTTCAAAGAAGCAAAAAACTATTGCTCTATCATCTTCTAAGGCTGAATATAGAGTTTTGGCTAATGCAACACAAGAAGCAATGTGGTGAAAGTGTCTTTACTCAGATTGGCAGTTACATACCTTAACTCCTCACATCTTTGGTGATAATACTAGCTCACTTCACTTAGGAACAAAGCATATTGAATTCCACTATCACTATGTAAGAGAGAAGTTGATGAGCAAGGACATTCAATTGTCCTATGTATCTACTAATTTTCAATGTGTGGATATGTTGACAAAGCCATTGGATGGTATCAAGTTAAGCAGATTCAAAGGCATAATTGGATTTCTAGAAATCAATGAAGAATAAAGACTCAAGCATGCTAGGCTTGAGGGGCAGCTATTGGTGCATTTTCATCCAAGCCTAGTACTTAATTTATCATTAGTATAAAGACATTGTTTGTACTGTCAATGAGAGGAGCCATAGAAACTATCTCTCATAATAGTTGAAATGTAACTACATTGAATGTAAAAGCTCCTTGAAGATCTCACGAATTAGTTTGGCACAAATTCGGAGCCTACATAGGAGATATTGATTTTCCAAAGATTCCCTAAATTGAGGGAAGATTTAGCTAGCATGCCCCCAAAGTTTTGAATTCAAAATCTTCTATATATACACACAAAAATAGTCACAAGAAGAGCAGATCACTTTTGAGCTACACTTTGATGAGATTTTGATCAAGCATCATATCATTTTTGAAGCACGCCTTGTGCTCCTCCTTCCCAAGGTTCATGCTCATTCAATTCATGTATCACATGTGCAATATAAATTGACATTTCAAGCTACAACTTGGAGTTCTCTTCATCTATTGCTACAAGTCTACATTCATTTTTTAGTCAACTTCAATTGCTGATTTCTCTCTGTATACTTAGTCTTTTTATGAGATTTAAATTATTATAGATAGTTAAGAACGTTTATCTACATCATCTCAAGTTTCATCATTTTTGGGTCATTAATGTATGAGCTACATCTATTTGAAGTTGCCTATGTATTCTAGTAGATGATTCCTAAAAAGTCAAGATGGAACCCCTACCTTGCTAAACTTATTTCTCTCAATATGGTTCATCAAAATTCTTCAAATTTGTTGCTTTAGATTCATCATGTAGGTAATTAGAGATATGCAAAATATCTCTGGTCAATTCTCAGCAGGCTATAAGCTCTGAGTGAAATTTGAGAGTGCATCTCATCCCAAAATAGCAAGTTTTGTTACATGTGTTTTACCTCAAGTAGTCTATCTTGATGAATCAACTTGAGATTGATGCTTCAAAGCACTAAGGTGGTTTATATGCATCCTTAGCAAGTACAAGATGTCTATTTATCATTCCTAAAGCTATCTTGGCAGGTGTAGAGTAGGTTTTTGTAGCACTAGGCACATTCTTGGAGTGCATCCACCATCTCTTCTCACAAACACCACTTGAATCACCTTCAATCACTATATTTGCAAGTATAGAAGGACATTTATCAACATGTTGCAAAATATTCCACAACCCTTTTGTTGCCAATACATGATACATCATGTATGCCCATAATGGATAATTAATACCATCCAACTTATCCTCATGATACATGATACATCATGTATGCCCATAATGGATAATTAATACCATCCAACTTATCCTCAACAACCAACATATGTAATAGATCAATGCTTTCAGCCATCATTGATGACTAAATACCCTGATCTCAAAAATGTGAAAAGAGATACCTAGATGATGTCTACTAGAATTGAAGCAGACTTCAAGGTGCTTATATTGGTGTCACAAAAGCTGTATATATGTTTGGCACAAAAGGAAAAATTTGCCTATAGATTCACTATGACAGTGTGTTTTGAGGCGAAAATGAGCTGAAATAGGATTTTTTTACCTACGAGTATGCTCACCAATTTGCCTAAAATTCTAAGACTATGACCTGAGGGGTGTCGACAATGCCCTAGAGAAAATGGTGACCTACTTTGATACCAACTTTTGGAGTTGAAGGTCTATGAAAGCACACAAAAAGGAGAAGAAACTTAGAGAACAACACAATGCTCAATGTATTACCAAGTGAATGTACAAAGATAAGTGAACCACTAGGGTTATAAGAATAAGTACAATCTAGGGGAAGAAAACCTCCCAATGAGGGAAAAAAGTGCCAGAGTCTTAAGCGTGGTCATACACATCACTACCAAAATATATCAACATTAGAGTCCTTTGCAAGTCATGAAAAAGTGGGTAACAAAGAAATAACCCATGCGAAGAGAGGCGTAAGTCTCATATCATGTTCTTTTTCTTGCTTACAAGGTAGAAAAAGATAGATCTAGGTGAGAGGCAACTAGAATATGTGATTAGGAGGTGAGAGGGAAAAAATGAAGCTCAAATAGGAAAATTGAAAAAAAAAACATAGATCAATTATCGTCGGGAAAGGAGGTATTTTTGACTTTGAAGTTTGTTATAGACTTCTAGGATCTAGATCTACAAATTCCAAGAGACATTTGTAAGAAAAATTAACATTCGAGCTATTTTTCATGCCCATGATCTCTCCAGAAGGAAGGTGAAGTGTAGAGCAATTGTCCCTAAGAAAAGTGCTCAAAATCGAACATCAAGGGTAGCATTGGGTGGTAGAAGTCGTAAGATATACATGTTTCAAATTTGGTGCAAAAATACCAAGGGAAGTCCATGATATAGACCACAACTACTATAGGCTGGCAAGACAATCATCTAAGAGAAATTCATGTTCTTGGCAAGTTTTTGGTGCAAGTTTTTTACTGTAGGCTGGCAAGACAATCATCTAAAAAAACATTAAGGAAGAGTGCAAAGCCAAAAAGGATCAAGAAATTCACAAGAATAGTAAAGATCCCACCCATGATTGTGTTGGATTTTGAGGTCTATGGAAGCACCCAAACAACACGAGGAAGAAGAAGAAGAAGCTTGGAACAAAGCACAATATTCAATTTATTACCAAGTGATGTAGAAAGATATGTGATCTGTTAGGTTATAGGTGTATATACAAGCAAGGGGAAAAAGCCTCCGAAGGGGGGGGAAACATGTCTTGATAGTCTTAAGTGTGTTCATACACATCATTACCAAAATATATTAACAAATCCCCCCTAGGAGTGATGCATTGGGCTAGGATCTAGCATTCATGTACAAGGAAGTGCCAAGCTATGTGGAAAGAAATCAATCCACAAAAGGAAGTAAACCGAAAGCTTTGTACAAACCTTCAAACTTCTCCTTACGTAGAGCCTTTGTGAAAAGGTTTGCAACATTATCATGTGTGGGAACATAAGCCAAACTGATCTCTATAAGAGAGAGCCTCTCCATGATATGTTGATAGCTCACCTCAATATGCTTTGTGGAAGCATGGAACACACAGTTCCTCACAACGGCCAATGTGCTCTGGCTATCAATAAAGATGATGATGGAAGAAGATTGATCAACATTCAAATCAACCAAATGGCATATAAGCCACACACTATCAACAAGTGTTATCAAAGATTCCCTATACTTAGCCTCACAACTAGAAGTAGCCACAATAGACTGCTTCTTTCTCAACCAAGATATGCATGAGCTATCTAGCATGAAGAAAAGACCACTAGTGGACACACGAGTGTCATAGCAGCTAGCCCAATCTATTTCAAGAAAGGCATGTAAATCTAATGGTAATTATCCCCCCTTGGGATAAAACGATCCAAGTAGTCCGGTAATCAAGTAGCAAAAGATGCGCTTAAGTGATTGCCAATGCTTGACACTTGGAGAATGCATAAACCAACTCATATGAGAGACAAAAAATTGAATATCGAGCTCAACTATGCACAAGTAAATCAAGCATCCAACAACCTATTGATAGAGAAAAATATCAAATGCATCTCTAGGATCATGAAGACTATACCATAAATCTTGTTTCTTGGGAGTGGTGATTCGGTTTGAAATCTTCAAGGGCAAAACAATGCAATAATGTGTCAAAATATCTTGCTTGACACAAAGCTATTCCTCCATCAACTTGCATAGATTGAATGCCCAAATAATGGTGTGAATGCACCAAATCTGAAATCTCAAAAGAGGGATACTAGTAAGACTTAAATTCAGTAGTATGGTTCTCATTATGACCACCAAGCAAAATATCATCAACACATAAAACAATGATCAAAAGTAAATCATGTCCATGCTTAGCATATAAGGTGCTCTCAGTTGGACTGTTCTTAGAACCATGTGCTAGCAAGTAGGCATGTATCTTCTCATATCAAGCACATGGTGCTTACTATAAGCAATACAATGCCTTTTCAACCAACACACTTTGTTTTCATGCCCGTTTTGTACAAAACCATGGGGTCGAAATACATACACTTCTTCATGTAAATCACCATTCAAAAATGCAGTTTTAATGTCCAACTGATGTACATAAATGAATCTAGAACAATAGGTTCAAAAGCAAATGGCTCCCCTATGAAGGGGATCAAAACATCATCAATCTTCTTAGCTCACCCCCAAGTATTTTTTGTTGCCTTTCCGACTCCTCTATGGTACGGAGGATAGGCGCTGAGGCCTCCATTGTATATCCCTTTATTTTCTTGTATCTCGTCTTTTGTTAATATATTTGAAGTTAGTAAAAAAAAAGAATGTAGTTGTAGGTAGGAAAGATTACGGTCAACAACTACATTACAACATATCTAGTTCTAGAAATGCATGTGGCAAAAGACAAAACTTTTATCAAAACTTGGGTCCAAAATTTTTCTAGAAGATCCCTATATTCAGTTCCACCAAGAGTTCGGTTGCATACGCTAATAATGCTTGGACGTATGAGTATGATTGTAAGAAGCAAGAGGCAAAGATGAAAGCAACCATGGCAAATATGGTGCACTTGACCTATGTGGAGCTGGTATAAGTTTTAACGTGTGATTTTATGCTGAGGTTGATAATTTTCCATAGATTATGCTCTTTGTCAAGAAATCATAAACCATATTTGAGACATATTTACCACCAACAAATGATCCCTAAGACATAGGACATCTGAAAACTTAATTCTCGATAACAATATTAGTGATCAAGACTTTTGTTGTTATGTTTGAAGAAGTAAATCTGTTTTGTATTCGATTGAGGCTTTGAGAGAGGTTTTCTCGTAGCTTGAGTAGCGATATCATCGTCCGGCCTCATCTCAAGCGGTATATTATTTACGCATTTCTTGTTGGAAATCATAGTCTTTGCTGATATTATAATGAACAAGCTTCACAAGATCTATCATAATTAATTTAACTAAGTCTACGATTAATACAAAAGTATATCCTTCTACAGACAGACTCAAATTCCCATGTAAAATATCACAAGCCTACCATTTTTCCTTTTTCTCAAGAGGAGGTTTCTTGTCCGTGCTTCATGTCATGGAAATTAAAATAATAAAATTTGTATAGGTGTGCGATTCATTTGATCCAAACAAACAATACTTTCTGTTATGGTTGAAACATGAAACATAGTGTCGTGTGTAGTTTTCACATCATTTTCTTGCATAGCTGGGAACACTATTAGTATCCTTGTTTAAGAAATCAGGGAATAGTTGAAGAAGATTCATCAATAAAAATAGTAAGCGAACCACTACCAATATTTGATAAAGTTTCAACAACTAGAAATATGCTCCTCTCTTTCCTGTTCATATTGATAATGAACACTTTCCATGGCTGATCATGTTAGTTTGATAGCTTATCTTAATACATCATATTTCGGAACATATATTCTTGAGACACCATATTGATCATGTTCCTTCTTTCTCGGAAAGGATGATCTATCCTTGATTCTACCTCTAAGACCCCCCTTTCAATTTGCTATCCAGATCCTGAAGAAGTGGAATTTTGTTTTAATCTATAAAAGGAAGTTGGGCTATAGCCTACTCTCCCAAGATAATTAATAGAAAGAAAAATTACTTGCTAGAACTAGAGAACATTACAAAAAAGGTTAATAATCTTTTCGTCCCCCTCATGGGGGGCCCACTTGAATTTAATCTTCTTGCTGTTGAGGAAGAACACTCCATGATGTCTAAATGGTGGAGATTTCTTACATGGAAATTCTTTTGCCTAAAATGAAAGAGATTATTCGATGGGCCATTCTTCAAGAGGGTTGTCAAAGTTGATAGCACACCTATCTTTCTAGATCTTTGAGAGTGTCTTACCTCCTATGGCATTCCAATGTTGAAGAACAATCGATTGCTTCACCCAATAATGCTTGCTTCCAATTGGTTTTCTCCTACAACAACAAGATTCTCATAAAGGCTTTCTAGATCGAGACTAACTTGGGGCACAAAAAGAAGAGGTGTCCTAGGTCCTCTTTTCCATGTAGGCAACATCTACACCAAGGAGAAACACCACAATTTTTTTAGCTTTTACATTGGTCCAAATTCTATGATGGAGGATTTGCCACATAAGAACCACTTGTTTTTTCTCATTGAGGGGATGCCCAAAGGGATTGGAACTTGAAATCACACCTTAAACTCAACTAATTCAGATAAAACCTCCTATTGAGGGTGATATGAAAGTCCACATTCTTCTTGAATCTTTGAATATTATTAATTCTGTTGTTGTTGTACCAACTTAGCTCTTCTAGACAAGGGGAGTTATGCCCAATCAGGAGGTGAGTCTTTGAGCAATCCCAAGACCTGAATCTACTCTACAATAGGATCCAATCTTCATAGTCCACTCTTGTAGCCAAGTCAATGTCCTAAAATCTAATCCATTAGTTTGTTTCTTGATTCTAAATGTGCTTCCATGAATGAAACCGTTGTTCAAATGCTTTGTAGCTTTTTGGAGATTGCAAGAATCAACCCCTCTCATGCATTTTTATAGGGAGCAAGATGGAACCATTTTGTCTAATACTTATTGTTGGAGATAGACGTCTGCGGAAGCACGCGAACAACACAAGGAAGAAGAAGAAGCTTGGAGCACAAACAGACAATACTAAATGTATTACTAGAGAATGTACAAAGATAAGTAGCCCATTAGGGCAATAGGCGTATATACAAGCCGGGGGAAAAAAACCTCCTAAAGAGGGAAAAAAGTGCCCCGACGGTCCTAGAGTGTTCACACACATCACTACCGAAATATATCAACAAATCCCCTCTAGGAGTGATGCGGTGAACAAGGACCTGGCACTCATGTATAAGGAAGTGCCAAGCTATGTGGAAATCACTCCACAAAAGGAAGTAAGCCCAAAGCTTTGCGGAAAGCTCCAAACTTCTCCCTAGGTAGAGCCTTCGTGAAAAGGTCTACAATGTTCTCCTGCGTGGGCACATATGCCAAGCTGATCTCCCCAGCAGAGAACCTCTCCCTGACATAGTGATAATGCACCTCAATGTGCTTAGCGCGAGCATGGAACACAGGGTTCCTCGCAACTGCCAAAGCGCTCTGACTGTCAGTGAAGATGGTGGTGGCAGAAGACTGGCCAACACCCAAATCAGCCATAAGGCGTCTGAGCCACACACACTCAACAGTCGCTGTGAAAGCTGCCCTATACTCAGCCTCACAACTGGAAGTGGCCACACTAGGCTGCTTCTTGCTCAACCAAGATATACATGAGCTACCAAGCATGAAGCAAAAACCACTGGTGGACACATGAGTGTCATAGCAACCAGCCCAATCTGAGTCAGAAAAAGCATGCAAATCTGGCGGTAGTGATCCCCCCTTGGGATAAAACAACCCAAGTAGCCGAGTACCACTCAAGTAGCGAAAGATGCGCTTAACTGCTTTCCAATGCGTGACTCCTGGGCAATGCATAAACCTGCTCATCTGTGAGACAACAAACTGAATATCTGGCCGAGTAATGCATAAGTAAATCAAGCATCCAACAGCCTGCTGATAGAGAACAGCATCAAATGCATCTCCAGCATCATGAAGACTCAATCGTAAACCTGTCTCCAAAGGAGTGGCAATAGGCTTACAGTCTTCAAGGCCAAAACGCTGCAATAATGTGTCAATATATTTCCTTTGACACAAAGCCATTCCACCGTCAACGTGCATAAACTGAATGCCCAAATAGTGATGCAAATGCCCCAAATCAGACATGTCAAATGAGGCATGCAAATCAGCCTTAAAATCAGCAATATGTGTCTCAATAGGACCAGTGAGCAGCATGTCATCAACATAGACAACAATGATCAGAAGCACATCATTAGCACGTTTAACATATAAGGTGCTTTCAGTTGGATTGTTCTCAAAACCATGTGCAATCAGATAGGCATGTATCTTCTCATACCAAGCACGTGGTGCTTGCTTTAAACCATATAATGCCTTCTTTAACCTGCAAACCTGGTTTTCATGCCCTTTCTGCACAAAGCCACGGGGCTGAAAAACATACACTTCTTCATGCAAGTCACCATTCAGAAATGCTGTTTTAATGTCCAACTGATGTACATTCCAACCATGATGGGCTCCAAGTGCACAAATGCTCCGAACAGTAGTCATACGGCATGTAGGTGCAAAGGTCTCATCAAAATCAATGCCTCTTTCCTGTGCATAACCCTTTGCAACAAGCCTAGCCTTATACCTGTCAACTGTACCATCAGGTTTACGCTTCAGCTTGTATACCCACTTAGTGCCAATGGCCTTCTTGCCAGGAGGCAAGTCACAAAAAGACCATGTACCATTCTTCATTATAGCATCATATTCAGATTGCATAACAGCCATCCAATTTTCTGAATTTTGTGCTTCATCAAAAGAAACAGGCTCATTCTCATCACAGAGACTAGATGCAGCCATAGCATAGCAATCTGATGCAAAGGAGGCACTATGAGAGCCTGAACGAGTACGATATGACAAAGGTGCATCTAATTTGCTGTCACACAAAGTCTACACCAGCCATTTTGGCATAGTTTTTGCCTGCTCAATATCAGCTCTCTCATCAACAAGTGCATCATGTAAATCTGCATCAGAAATGGAATGATCTGCATCATCATATGAAACCTGCAAAGGCTGAGAAGTTGCCTCATTAGGACCAGCACTAGCCTATCCACCTGTAAAAAGAGGCATCAAAGTATCATACATGTCTTTGGAGCTAATAGATGTCTCCTTAGTACATGAAAGCAATGGATGAATAGCATCTTCCACAAAGACAACATCACGGCTAACCAGAATGCGTTTAGTCTGTGGATGATACAGACGATAGCCTTTACTTTCAGAACTGTACCCAACAAAAATACATTTTACTGCCTTATCATCCAATTTTCTGCGATGTTGTTCAGGCACTAATGCATATGCCAAACAACCAAAAACACGCAGATGAGCAATAGATGGCTTGCGGTCATGCCAAGCCTCATATGGAGTGATAGACTGCAATGCTTTAGTGGGACACCTGTTCAGTACATATGCTGCACACATGACAGCCTCAAGCCAGAAACTATGTGGTAAAGCCTGACTTTTGACCATGCACCTCGTCATCTCCATGAGTGACCTGTTCTTTAGTTCAGCAACTCCATTCTGTTGAGGTGTATACGGCACTGTACACTGGTGTTTTATCCCACGTTCCCCTCGATCAGAACGGAGGGTGCCCATTTTACATGCTGACAGATTTTCAGCCAAAACCGAAAACTGTTTGAAGCACATGAACACTTCGGACTTTGCTTTGAGTGGATATACCCATGCATGCCTGGAAAAATCATCAATGAAAGTCACGAAGTAAAGGTAATTTCCAAAAGAGGGTGTCTGCATAGGACCACAGACATCACTATGTACAAGCTGCAATTTTTGCGTATCCCGAACTGAACCATCTTATGGAAAGGAAGAACGCTGCATTTTGCCCAAAATACAGCCTTCACAAACATGTTTTCCAGGTGCCTCAAGTTTGGGCAAAGAGGACACCATTTCGGATTTCTGCAGGCGTAACAAACTAGCAAAAAATTCAGATGAACAAAGCGTGCATGCCAAAGCTTTGCATCTGACATAGCCTGAGAATCATGAACTGCACATGCCGAATCATTCACAGATCTTTCATAGTCTATGAGCTTATACAGCCCACGACATAAAATGCCAGAAGCAATAATCACATCGCCATTTGAGAGATCATGGACTGTACACCTGTCATCAACGAATTTCACAACCAAGCCAATCTTGGCTAATGCAGAAACTGATAACAGGTTCTTTTTGATCCCTGGCACAAATAAAGCATCTGACAAAGTGAAAGAACTACCATCAACAGTAGTCAGAATGATCTTACCAACTCCCATAACAGGATAAGAGGAGTTATTGGCGCATGTGACAGTATTCCCTGTAGGGGCAGGCTCGAGTGAAGAGAAGAAACTGCGCTGCGAGGTAATATGTTTGGTCGCCCCACTGTCAAAGTACCAAACATCTGAGTCTACTGCAGACATGCACTGATCATGACAAGATGGGTCAAAACTGCAGACAGTAGTAAACGCCCATTCTTCTTCCTACACAAGATTTGCAGACTCTGTTTTTGGTGTAGAGGCCTGTGCAATAACCATTCCAGCCTCTTTCTTCTTTGCCTCTTTAGCAGCCAGTTTTGGACAGTTCTTTATAATATGATCAATTCCTTTACAGTACTTGCAGAACAATTTCTGCTTTTCTGATTTCTTCTCATCTTTATCCTGGTTCTTCGATTGTGCAGCATTTGCAGATTTCTGCTTACTAGTAGAAGAGCTCCATTTTCCTTTGCCCTTCTGACTAGCCAGGAAAGCTTGATCTGCAACATGCATAATGGACCTGTTCTGCCTGGACTGATCTTCCTGCAACAGAACAGAGACTAATTCCTCAAATGACAAGGCATTCGGATTGCCTTTCATCATCAACCGAAGAGTAGAGGCAAAACTCTGATATGAATCAGGAAGACCATTGAGAACGGTCTGCACAAGTGAGCTATCTCGTATAACATCATCAGCAAAAATCAATTGTTCCTTCAGGTCTTTGATCTTTGTAAGAAAACTGTCCATAGAATCACCTTCATTCATGTGCTCACTCTCCAACTGTTTTCGGAGGTAAGCAACATGAGCCTCATTCCTAGCCTCGGCATCTCTGCCATCCCAACGAATCTGCTCTGCAGTAGGTGCAACAGAAACAGCAGCACGAACAGGAATCTGCGGAATATCATCTTCCACACCATCTTCATCAGCTCCAACACCTGTATTTGCAGTACCTGTCGTTACAGGTGTAACAGGACGTCTTTCAACACCCTGCACAATGTTCCACAATCCTTTTGCAACCAGTACATGTCGCATCATATAAGCCCATAATGGGTAGTTGGTACCATCCAACTTATCCTCAACAGCCAACATACGAAATACATCACTGCTTTCAGCCATGGCCAGTAACTAAAATACCTTGATGCAGAAAATTGACTGTATCTCAAAGAGTTGAACAGAACTGCCCAGACGAGTTCTACTAGACCTGTAGCAGACTTCCAGACGCTTAAACTGGCGAACAGAAACTGGTATATACCTTTGGCACAAAAGGATGAAATAGCTTGCACAAGCGCTACAATAGTGCGTTCGGAGGCCGAAACGAGCTAAGATCGTGATTTCGGCACCACAAAGCGAAACTGTTTTGATCTCGGAAACACCCTGAGTATGCTCACCAAATTTCATGCGAATCTGAGACTGCAAACGGAGGAGTGTCGACGGCGCCCTAGAAGAAGCGACGACCTGCTCTGATACCAATTGTTGGAGATAGACGTCTGCGGAAGCACGCGAATAGCACAAGGAAGAAGAAGAAGCTTGGAGCACAAACACACAATACTGAATGTATTACTAGAGAATGTACAAAGATAAGTAGCCCATTAGGGCAAAAAGGCGTATATACAAGCCGGGGGAAAAAAACCTCCTAAAGAGGGAAAAAAGTGCCCCAGCGGTCCTAGAGTGTTCACACACATCACTACCTAAATATATCAACACTTATTGCCCATTTCCAATCTTCATTGATCATGACATAGTGTTTCATCTTGTTCCAACTCTTTCATAGAAAGCAAACTAAGTTGGAGCCTTTGGAATTCATTGGATAGGGGGAGAACAAAAGAGTGATAAGATCAAGTCCCTTCCACCCCTGAGGGCCCATCAGCCTAAGAGAGCTCTTGTTTCTAAAGAATAGTTTGGCCCAAGAGGCTTCCATGTTGCTCTATGCTTTAATTAACCGTTTAGTTGCCAGTTTATTGGCCATTCCTTCAATGTCAAGAATGCCCAAACCACCTTGATCTTGTTGGCTTATGCAAGAAATCTACTTAATTTGGGCACAACCCTCCTATTGAGGTCTCTTGTCGAGAGAAAGTTTCTGCAAAATCTTTCCAATTTGGCAATCTCTTGATCCTTTAGTCTCCAACACGATATAAACTAAATAATCAAAGAAAGAAGGAACATACTGACCACCATAGATCACCCAAGGAAGTTTATGTGCGTACCTTTTTAGTATGCCAACTTGTTATCAACAAATGATCCATAAGACATAGGACATCTGAGAACTTAATGATTAAGACTTTTCTTGTTATGTTTGAAGAAGTAAATTTGTTTTATGTATTCAATTGGGACTTTGAAAGACACTTTTTCGTAGCTTGAATAGCGATATTATCGTCCGGCCCATCTCAAGCGGTATATTATTTAAGTGTCTCTTGTTGGAAATCATATTCTTTGCTGATATTCGAATGAACAAGATTCACAAGATCTATGATAATTAATGTAACTAACTTTATGCTATTCTTTCATTCTTTTTAAATAAAAGAAAGTTCGGCCATAACCTACTCTCCCAAACTTTAATTAAAAAGGAAGACAATGATACAAGTGAATGAGACTAGTTCCCTTAGTACCCCCCGAATCCCACAAATCTAGAGAGTGTCGCAAAGGAGTTTAATAACCATCTCGTCCCCCTCATGTGGGGCCCACTTGGATATAAGCTTGTTGTTCTGGATGAAACACACTTTATGATGCCTAAAGGGTAGAGACCTCTTGCAGTTGAAGATTCTTTTGCCAAGGAAGGACAGAGACTTCTCGATTGACCATTCTTTAGGAGGGTGTCCAAAATTGTAGGCACACCGCTCCTTCCGAATCTTCTAGAGGTTTTCCCCTCTTATCGTGTTCCAGAGAGCCGCTGAGAAGCCAATCACAAAAGCGCTTGCTTCTAGGTGTTTTGCTCCTGCAAATGCAAAATATTCTCTAGGGTCAACTAGAGCCAAAGAGACTTGGATCAAGCAAAGAAGATGTGACTCAAATCTCAATGCTATGATGGCAACACCGCAATTCTTTCATTATTCCATCATGTCATATGCACGATTAATATAAAATTATATTCTTCTACAGACATGCTAAAATTCCCATGTAAAATATGACAAGCCTACCATTTTTCAAGAGGAGCTTTCTTGTCCATGCTTCATGTCATGGAAATTAAAATAATAAAATTTGTATAGCTGTGCGATTCATTTGATCCAAACAAACAATGCTTTCTGTTATGTATCGTGTGTAGTTTTCACATCATTTTCTTGCATAGCTGGGAACACTATCAGTATCCTTGTTTAAGAAATCAGGGAATATTTGAAGAAGATTCATCAATTAAAATAGTAAGCGGGCCACTACCAATATTTGATAAAGTTTCAACAACTAGAAATATGCTCCTCTCTTCCCTGTTCATATTGATAATGAACACTTTCCATGGCTGATCATGTAAGTTTGATAGCTTATCTTAATACATCATATTTCGGAGCATATATTCTTGAGACACCATATTGATCATGTTCCTTCTTTCTCGGAAAGGATGATCTATCTTGATTCTACCAGCTCTAAGACCCACCTTTCATTTTTCTATCCAGATCTTGAAGAAGTGGATTTTTTTCCTTTAATATCCATAAAAGGAAGTTCGGCTACAGCCTACTCTCCTAAGTGCTAATCAATATAATAGAATGAACAACTTTACAAATGAATGGGTCTAGTACCCATGGGACCCCCCAAATCCCACAAAGCAGGGGTTGCTTAAGAAAAAATTGCTAGAACTAGAGAACATTACAAAGAAGGTATTATAATAACCCTTTTGCCCCCCTCATGGGGGGCCCACTTAAATTTAATCTTCTTGCTCTCAAGGAAGAACACTCTATGATGTCTAACTGGCAAGGATTTCTTACATGGAAACTCTTTTGTCTAAAAGGAAAAGATATTTTTGGATCAACCATTCTTTAGAAGTCTTGTTAAAGTTGGCAGCATGCCTCTCTTTCTAGATCTTCCAGATGGCCTCACCTCTTAGAGCATTCCACTATGCTCAAGAGCAACTCATAGCTTCACCCAGTAATGCTTGCTTCCAGTTGATTTGCTCCTACAACAACATGATTCTCATAAGGCCTCACCTCTTAGAGCATTCCACTATGCTCAAGAGGAACTCATAGCTTGACCCAGTAATGCTTGCTTCCAGTTGATTTGCTCCTACAACAACATGATTCTCATAAGGGCCTAGTAGATCGAAATTGATTTGGGGCATGAAAAAAGAGGTATCCCAAGTCCTCATTTCCATGGAGGCAACATTTATACCAAGGAGGAGCATAACAACGTTTTTTAGCTTTTACATTGGTCCAAAACTCCCTGGTGGAGGATTCCCACATAAGAACCAACTTTTTTATCTCAATCAGGGATGCCAAATGGATTGCAACTTAAAATGCCATCTTAAACTTGACCAATTCAGACAGTACCTTCTATTGAACATGACATGAAAGTCCACATTCTTATTGAATCTTGCAACAGGCACCAATCTTCATAGTCCACTCTCTTAGCCGAGTCAATGTACTCAAATCTAATCCATTCATTTGTGTCTTGATTCAAGAGGTGCTTCCATGAATGGAACACTTTCTTCCAAAGCTTTCTAGCTTTCTAGAGGTTCCAAGAATCAACCCCTATGATACCTTTTACAAGAACAAGATTGAATCATTTTGTCTAATACCTAAAACCCATTTCTAATCTTCATTGATCTTGGCATACTATTTCTTGTTTCAACTCTTCCATAGAAAGAAAACTAAGCTTGAGCCTTTGGGAGTCATTAGATAGGGAGAGAATAAAAGAGTGATAAGATCAAGTCCCTTTCACCATTGAAGGCCCACAAGCCTAAGAGAGCTCTTGTTTCTAAAGATCAATTTGGCCCATGAGTCTTCCTTGTTGCTTTGCACTTTAATTAGCCATTTGTCTGCCAACTTATTTGACATTCCTTCAATGTCAAGAATGCCCAAACGACCTTGATCTTTTTGGCTTAGCCGACTCTTTAGCAAAAGCTAAGCCTTTCCAAACATCAATGATAACCTCAAGGATGGAAGTTTCCATGGTTTTTTCTTAGTCAAAGGCATAAAAACAACCATATTTTTGTGGTTTTCTGGCGTGATTGGTTAAGGAGAGCTTGCAAAATCATATGAGCCCTTGGATCGCCTCAAGAATCCAACGGTCTATGTCTTGTTGCAAAAGTCAAGGCGACACACATTCCAAACCCTTGGATTTTCCCTTGATCGTGCGATGGAGATGGAGATCCATGTGGAAAAGGCGCTTTTGATCATGGGCCATTGGATGAAGGGCCTTATCTAATGGCCTACATTCATTTGGAAGCATTAAGGCGCCTTTGTACATGCACCATTGGATCGCGAGTCAATCGGACGGCCAGAATTGAATCCCACACTTTCTCCCACGAAAATCAATCATATCCCTTCAATTCAAGCTCCATCCAACGAATCTCATGCCATCCGGATGATGATCAATGCCAAATGCGCTTAGCCTTTAGATTTGAGCTACATCCAATGGTCTAAAAGATTTCACAAGGTCTGCACAGTGCAGTCATCATTGCAACTTTTTCGCCCATCTATTCAAATGCTAGCCGTTGATCTTAAGCATCCAATGGTCTAAATTTACTACGTTTGACATATATTAATTTACTGAGGAAAACCACTAGTGGTTTAGCATGTCCCTTTAATACCCAAGAAGATTAATTTTAATCCCTAAAAATTAGGGATCCTTACAAGGCCCATCCAGGGCTCACTTTTTCCCCTAATGGGTGACCAGCAATAAGGCCTTCATTGAGGTAGTGAGATATGAACCAAACGATATGGCCTCTTGCCACACCAAATGTAATGGAATATTCACTACGTACTTGAAGTCTTAAAAAATGCATTGATAAGGCCATCCAATCCCTCGATCTTGCCATTAGGAAGCCCATCAATAGCTTTAAGAATTTGATTATCCAAAATGGGAGCTTCAAGAAGAGGAATCATATTTCACAAAATTCTTTTGGTTCTGACTTTAGAGGTGACCACCATGCTATCACATCTATGAAGAGAAACAGATGAGAAAACCCCCAAAAGTTGGGCAAAGTGATTGGCAATCAACATATTATTTTCTTCATCAGTCTTGCACTCCACACCATTGATATCTATCATAAAAGGGAATGCTTCTTCACTACTTCTTAAAGAGCCCACACATTAGTAGGTTCGTACGATTTTCCTACCCACCAATCTTCCAAGTATATATGTAGATTCTTTCTTTGAATTTCCTCTTCGTATCAGAGCATGTGTTTGATTTTTTGGAGCCCTATCTAGTATTGAGAGTGGACTTTGTTGACATCTTCCTCAAGACACCTAAGCCTTTGATAAATGTTTTTCCTTCTAGCATGATAAGTTTATTGAGGATTCCTTTGAGTTCCAACTAAGATGTGATGCGTCTTCTTGACTATCATTCTCCAATACTTTTCTGGAGAGGAGTGGGTGCGAAAGGCCCAATTGGAGGCAGCGGTAATCTCTTGCTCGCTTGAGGGGAATGAGAAGGTTGTGAGATTGACATGAAGCCAAGTGGCTTTCTTGAGATTAACGTACGGCTTGAAGGTCAGCATAATTGGGTAGTGATGAGAGATAAAAAGATCCATAGATTGGGAGAGCAAAGGGGGGCCCCACTTATTGATGATATTATGTGTAATATAGCTCCTCTCAAGTCTAGCTTTCCTTAGGTTAACTCCAGACTGGAGGATTGACCGAGAGAAACTAACTTGGTCTTTGATCTCTAGTAGATCAAGGTGGAGCTTGCCTTGGTCCCCCCACATCTTTCTCATGACCCTCAACAACATGCCCTCTTTTCCCCCATCTCTTAGAAAGAACCTCCACCATATTAAAGTCCCCACAAAGAAAAATGTTGAGGGGCAAAGAGTATAGGGATTGCCAAGTGGCAAGTCTTTTAGAATAGATATTGGGAGCATACAGAGAGACTATACTGAACTTTGTGAGAAGCCCAAAGGAAGCCCCAATCCATGAGTGGTTCGCATCCACAAGAGTATTCACAATTCTAGAGTGCCAAATTCTTTTAATGTTGATAGCAGAGGCACAGTTTCTGCTTGGGTGCACGGTGGAGAGCAAGAAATGGGATGAAGAAATACATTTCCGTCTCTTTTGAAGGTCTGAAGTCTAGTTTAAAGCTTTTATCATGGCCATTGGCCAATAATGGCCATTCTTGAGGGGTCAGACAACCCTCTAACATTGAAAAAAATGATCATCATTATCAAAGGTTATGTTCTTTGTGAGGAGGGACCTTGACACTCTTTTTCTTGTTTTTCTTGTTTTTCTTATCATCTTTTTTCCCTCGAGGTTAAGGGTTCTTGGAAAAGAAGTTTAGCCTTGAAGGGGCTCTTCCACGGGATCTCACCTCTTTTCTTCCTTTATGAGAAGACATCTCCCAACAAAAATCCAGTATCCTATGGGGGATTGTGGATCCAATGATCGAGCTTTTGTTGTCTTTCTAATCATCATTGTAGGTGGTGAATCCATCCTGTTTGCGAGTGGTGTATCCTTCTTGGTTATGTTCCTTACAAGTGGAATCCTCTAGAGTTTTTCTCCCATTGCAAGACTTATAGATATTCATTCCCCCTGTGTAATCCAAGTCATTGATCTTCTTCTCCAAATTACAAACAATGTTTGTTTTCGGAGTCGTGCGAGAAGGACACTTCTCAAAATTACCCTTAGGAATTCTTCTCCTTTTTCATCTTACTTTTGTGAAGCCTTCTAGATTTGTCTCCATGACTTGTGTTTCCTTCACTTTTTTAGCATCTAGAGGATGATCTTCTAACATGCATGAGCCATCCTTTTGAGTCACTACATCTCCTTTGATCCTCATCACATTAGGCTTTTCCATATTTTGTTTGTTCTTAATGGATTTCTTTCTCAAAGGACAATCTTTAATTATGTGGCCCTACAAACAATAGTAAAATGAAGCATTTGGAAAGTTCTTGTATAAAATCTCATTCTCAACCGTTTTCTCTTCTCCAAAGTCTATGGAAATATTTCATGGGAGATCTTTTCTTAGATCTTCTTTGACACAAATCTACGAGTTTCATCTTGCATTGAATGACTATTTTGTACCATCATAAATGAAACCCCCAACATCTTCTCTAGAGCCGTGAGGCTAGCACATGGGTGACACAATTTCCCTAATGAAACCATACAACAAAAAGGTCATATTTGGGAGTTCTGTCCAAAGTGGATAGCACAGAGGAGTTGACCTATTTGGAACAAACTTAGGGAACCACTTAAAAAGGCACAAGGTTGTTTTGCGTACCTTCCAAGTGTCAATTTGCGAAGCCTGCAAGACCATATTGTCATTTTCAAAAATCAAGAGCACATGATTAGCTTGCAAGAACTCACACTTATTGACAATCAAGCCATGAAGGAACCATTCCTCATGGAACCATTGACGTGAGGACTCTAGAGATAGTTTGACACCAAACAATTGACCAATATGAGAGGTTCTCTTAAGCTCTTTCCACTTTGCCAAAATATCCTCCCATTGGAGGGAAGGGAGAAATGGATTTGTATTATGGGGACTTGACGGCAATCAATCTCTCACTCATTCCTCACAAAACGCTACTTTGGGTACTTTGTACGCACTTTATTCTTTGTCCAAACGATAGAAAATTTTATTTGAATTGATCACATAGTTTGGGTACTTTGTATATTCTTTACTTTTTCCATAAACACTTTTTCTTACATATATGTGTAGTTGTTCATCAGTTGGGACCGAATGAGTCAGCTTTAGTGGACTACGTTGTACCATTGATGATCCTTTCGTATATCACTTCTCTTGCCAGTTTGTTAGAAAATAGGATAGGCATTGTAATTTATCGTACGTAATTACGATGTAAAAGCCTTTATTTTATATGAAGAGTTGAAAGGATGCTGCC
This sequence comes from Ceratopteris richardii, assembly GCA_020310875.1. Lineage (NCBI taxonomy): Eukaryota > Viridiplantae > Streptophyta > Polypodiopsida > Polypodiales > Pteridaceae > Ceratopteris > Ceratopteris richardii. The sequence continues at coordinate 36,091,847 of CM035412.1, read as the reverse complement.
TTAGATCCCAAAATCTATGTAAGGCCGCATCCTTTCATTATGAATCATGAGAATGGTTGATCAATGGAGAGCGCAGCCAGCTGGGTTGACAAATAAAATCTGAATACAAGTTCCATGACCTTTGGAGTTGTTGAACTCCTGGGTACAAAAGATGAGTACAACCTACTGTTTGGCAGACGCTTGTTGAAGAAGATCAAAGCTACTCAAGAGTCGACCTCCAAGACTCCAGTTTCACAAAAATGCCATGAAAATTTTATGGTCTAGCTCGATAATAATTTATAGTTACCTTTCGTGTCAGATACTAGAAATAGGCGAGCGTGTACATATGGTGGAAGGCTTACATGATGATGATGAAGCCTGTGCTTTGGAGTCTAACAAGGACCTATGGTGTACTATGGTTGCTAACATAATTATTTGTCAATATTTGAGATTGTCCTATAAGTCGTGCTGTGAATAAGAGGAGCTGTTAGCCACTGTAAAAATAGGAATTGTTAGCCAAGCTATAATAAGAAGAGTTTTTGCAAGGAATTCATTCCATAAAGGATCATTTTTAGAATTATAATTTGGAAGCCTAAGAAAATCCAGAACAAAATTAAACTTTGTAGAAGAATTCATTCCATAGAGGATCATTTTTAGACTTATAATCTGGAGGCCTAAGAGAAGGCAGAAAAAAATTTAACTTTTTAGTTATCACAGATTCTGACAGAGGTCTCGATTTTGCTACATCAATTCTAAGGGCATGTCCACTTGGGACTACAAAGATATGCATGAGTTAGACCTCGGTTGTACCAACATTAGATCCATCTAGAGCTAGAGGCATTCCCTTTGTGTATCAATGTCATAGGATGAACCCCAATTATGTGACACAAGTTAAAGAAGAAACCAACCTAATACTGATAGTTGGTTTCATTCTGTCAATATACTGCCCAAAGAGGGTTTCATCAATTGTGATTGTTCCAAAAAACAATAAGAAACTATTGATTTGACTTGATTTGGAGCTTGAATTCCATGAGATTATCGGATCCATTGCCATGACCCTTCTTAGATACAATGTTGGGTGACATCATGGATAGAGAGAAGTATTCTTTTTTTTTTATGGTTTTAGCAATTACAACTAAATGCAAATGGCATAGTAAGATATCCCTAGGACTAATTATATCACATATTAAGGTGTATACATATGCAATCATGTGGTTTCAGCTTAAAAATGCATTGAGCACCTTCCAATGATGTAAGCAGGATATATTTTCCCCCTACTTGATATATTTCATGTGAGTTTTCTTTGATGACTTGTCAATCTTTGGAGCTATGAAAAATGCAAGGAATTTCCACTCTTCTTGAGTCTGGTTAAATAGATTTTTTTCATCAAGTGGTTGACATAATTTCCAAAGAGGGAAATGTGGTTAACGATGACAAGGTTAAAGTGGTTTGGTATGAATTTGACCCAAAATTCCTAAAATATGTCTTAGACAAGGTCCCGGTTCATGCATTTTACCCTAATCCATTGGCTTATAAATTAAAAATTGGCTATTGCTAACATTGATAAAACAAAAAATCTTCCTTATATTGGGTAAACATATAGCATCTAACAATGTGAATGTGTTGCCATTAGTATTAGTAAGTACAATATTTCCGACTCCCACAATAGGATTGAAGGAACTATTTTCACATATGAAAATAATTTAGATAAAGGTAGGCTCAACTGAAGTGAAGAAGTTTTGTTGAGATAGGAAATATGTGCTTGCACTTCTATCAAATTAATAAAATATCTAAGTTCGTAAGAGGCATGAAATGATCATAAGGTGATAGACCATAACTAAAATGTTTAGTAAATGAATAGGCTCAGCTTTAGAAGTGAAAGTGTCTACAATAACCATTGTATCCTGTTTCTTCTTTTCCTCCTTAGCAAAAGAAAAAGGGACATTTGTCTATAGGATGATTATTGTCTTCATAGAACCCTAGAACCTATTTTATTTTCTCTGATTCTTTCTCATCAATGTCGTTTTTCTCTAAGTGTGAAATGTTTACAAACTTGAATTACTAGAGAATGGTCAAATTTCAACTTTCTTGCCCCAGGTAGCACCAAATATGCACACAAGACCTATCTTACCTAGGTTGATCTCCTTGGAACCAAAATGCAAAAAATTGAAATTATAAGGCAATTGGACTTCCCTTCATCATAAATCAAACACTACAAGAAAAAAATTGATAAAATAATTTCCTCCTTATATTGGGAAAACATAAAGCATCTAACAATGTGAATGTGTTGCCATTAGTATTAGTAAGTACAATATTTCCAAGTCCCACAATAGGATTGAAGGAACTATTTTCACATATGAAAATATTTTAGATAAGGGTAGGCTCAAGTGAAGTGAAGAAATTTTGTTGAGATAGAAAATATGTGCTTGCACTTCTATCAAAGTAAAAATAAAAATCCAAGTTCATACGAGGCATAAAATGATAATCAAGCGATAGACCATAACTAAAATGTTTAGTAAATGAATATTCTTCATTTTACACAAGGGTATTAGGCTCAACTTTAGAAGTGAAGGTGTCTAAAATAACCATTGTATCCTGTTTCTTCTTTCCCCCTTAGCAAAAATTTTAAGACATTTGCCTATAGGATGATTAATTTCTTCATAGTCTAATTTATTTCTCTAATTCTTTCTCATCAATGTCAAGTGTGAAATGTTTAGAAACCTCCACTTACTAGAGAAAGGTCCGATTTCAACTTTCTTACCCGAACTAGGACCAAAGAGGTGATTAATAATATGCACACAAGACCTATTTTACCTAGATTGATCTCCTTGGAACAAAAAGCAAAACACTTGAAATTATAAGGAAATCGGACTTCCCTCCATCATCAATCAAACACTAGAAGAGAAATATTCAATAGTAGCTTGCACAAGTGATCTTTCATTATACAATTCATACACCACAACAGAGTGCTTCTTTAAATCTTCAATATTAAAAAAAATAATTATCATAGATTTACATTCATGCATGTGCGCACTCTCCAATTGATTTTGGAAGTAACTAATATGCACCTCATTTCTTGCTTAAGTGAACATGAAAAAGTATTCCAAGGCCAAAGCATGTGAATGTGAATACTTTTTTCTACCCAGGACATTTCTAATTAGCGTTATCTAAGTTTTTATAAATTAGGGCAAGAGGATAAATTTTTAGAATTGAAGTATGGGCTACACTTGATGATGGCTTACAAGTTCTAAAATATTTATACATGCAGTAAAGTAAGATTTACATAAGTTTATAGCATATGTAATTAGTTTTAGTAAAAATAAACACCTAAAACTCCCTATTGAGCTCAAATTGTGATGCTTTTACCTTCCAAGAATCCTTAATTGCTTTTAATTAAGGAATATGAGAGATAATATCATGGTTGATAGACGAAGCAATTAAGTATTTTACTTGTGGATCTCTACCATCCCATTTGAATTCTTTGTAGCGGATACAAAACCCCAGTTTCATTAGCCATATTTAGAGATTGTGTAGCAACATCAAGATGTATTTCAGACCCATTCTCAATATTCCAAGTTCCCTCTATAGATAACATATGGTGCATTATGTATGCTGATAATGGGTAAATGGAACCATTCAACTTGTCCTCAATAACGACAAAATGCAATACATTAGTTATCGCATCCTTGAATATGATTCTATCTTGATGCTAAAATAAAGAACTAATTTTTAAGGAAGGAAAGAAGTCCCCTGATAAGGTTAACTGTATTATCAATATCATTACCAAAATATGGTACCATGCACTCAACCTTCGCTCCCTGCTACATGTTCATATCTCTGAAGCAGAAATCATTGAGGTCATTGATGCTCTCCCTTCTGGTAAAAGCCCGGGACCTGACGGGCTCACTAATGAGTTCATTAAATCCTTCAAGTTGGTGGTTGCCACCCCTCTTCGTCTGGTTTGGCAAGAGGTGCTCAAGTTTGGTGCGCTTCCATCTTGTCTCAACAATGGCATTATCAAGTTAATACACAAAAAAGGGGAAAAGAACATAATAAAGAACTGGAATCCTATTACGATGCTCCAAACAGGATACAAGATCATTGCCAAAGTCATTGCCAATAGAATCTCTTGCCACTTGAGAGCATGGTTAAGCGAGGACCAAAAAGGTTTCATCAAAGGTAGGTCAATTTTGGAAACCATTATAGATATCTCGGAAGGTCTTGAATTTGCAAATGAGTCTAAACAAGACGTGTTCTTCCTCAAGATCGACTTTGCTAAAGCCTACGACAGACTGGAATGGGACTATATTCTGCAGTCACTCCAAGGTCTTGGATGTAGTCAGAAATTCACCAAGATGATCGCGACCCTTCTCGGAAACGCATCGACCCAAATTAACATTAATGGCAAACTTTCCAAGGTGATCAAGCTTAGAAGATCTATTAGACAAGGGTGCCCATTGGCTTCCCTTCTCTTTGCCATTGCCACGGAAGGGCTTAGCAGGCTGGTGGAGCATCAGGTGGAAGCTGGTAATATCAAAGGCCTTCGTTTGCCTCATGACCATAGCCAGATCAACATGAGACTTTTTGCCGATGATATGAACACGTTTGTTCACAATGATAGTACTAGCCTGGAGACGTTCTGGAGGTGTCTGGCTACTTTTTGTGAAGCCTCTGGATCCACAATCAACCACTCTAAGACCACCTTTAGAGCTATTGTAGGGTCACAACCCGACCTTCTCATTGATCATGGCTATCAAATCATTCTGCAGGGCCAAATTTTTCGGCTTCTTGGGATTCCCTTGGGGTTTGGCGTCTCTATGGAACAACGGTGGAACTGGGTGCTGGCCAAACTTGAAAACAAGCTTAACTTTTGGAGAGGTATGCAAATCAATCTTGTTGGTCATGCTATGGTTATCAACACGTTCCTCTTATCATCTACCATTTATTTCCTTTCTTGCTGGAGACCGAAAGAGCAAGATCTATCCAAACTGGATAGTATTTGTAGAGACTTCCTTTGGACGGGCGACCACAATAGGAGGGGGGTGCCTAAAATCGAATGGTCCATTCGCACCAACCATAGAGATAGTGGGGGACTTGGTATCCTTGACATTGGGTGCATGGCTAACAAACTGGCGGCCAAATGGATGATTAAGGCATGGTGCAATGGGGAGGCCTCTTGGGCCAAGTTGATCTTCAGAAACAAGAATGAGTTGGCTCTCATGGGTTTCCCCAATTGGAAGAATCTTGATATCTTGACCTTGCTGTTTTCCCCGATCCCCGTCTTCCCGAAAGGCTCTAATCTCGTGTGCTCCCTATGGAAGAGTTGGAATAAAGTCAAAAGCTACACAAGAATTAGTGAAGACTAGAAGTGGGCAGCCGGTATCAGACAAAACAACTCTATCTGGTTTCGGATCAATGGCATCCAGAGTGTGGAATCTTGGAACATTCAAAATGCCAAGAAGTTATGGAACAAAGGCTTCAAAAAATGGAAACATCTCTGGAACAGACACCAACCGCTGGATCAACTTCGAGGATATTGACCCTTGCGTCAACATTTCGTATGAAGAATGGAACACTTTGCAAAGCAGATGTCTTGCATGGGACCAACACAAAGTTCGCCTTCTCATGGGACACGACACGCTTGCCTGGTCTCAAATGGCACAATGGGAATAGCCTATCAAAAATCCCGAACATCAAAGAAATGATTGACTATCAGGTTAACCTCAACAAGAAGTGGTGCCTGTCATGGACGCGGCTTCGGTGGGACATGAAGTTCATGGCTATCTGGCACCCCCTCATAGAAATCAAAAAGTGTGTCCTCTTATGGCAAATTCTTCATCATGGAATATGGACCAACCTTAAGGCTAGCAAATTTTGTGGGATTCCTCCCTGGTGCAAACGCTGCTACCGGTCTATCGAAGATGTTTCACACATCTTCTTTACGTGCCCCAACTCCAATAGACTCTGGCAGACGGTTGGAAAGAGACTTCAGAAACGTGTCAGTTGGCAGCAAGCCCTACTGGGAGAAGCGATCGGCTGCTCTGCGACTCTCTGGAATGCCATCAAAGGGGAGGTGCTATGGAAAATCTGGTGGGAAAGATGTACTTTCAACTTCGGTGACTCCCCCAAAGAGTGGTCAATTGAGAAATCGTTGTTCCTCCTTGGCAAAAGGATTGTTAACTGTAAGAAATCCCCTCCCCCCCCCCCTTCAGGCATCATCAAGTACTCCTTTTGATCAATAACAAGCTTAAACCCAAGTGGGCCCCACATGAGGCTGATGAGAGGGTGATTAACCTTCTTTGTAATGTCATCTAAGCTTTGTAAAAGCTTCCCCTGCTTTGTGGGATTTGGGGGGTCCCGTGGGCACTAGTCCCCTTGTCTTGTACTTTTCTTTATTTAATTCAAGTCCGGGAGAGTAGGCTAATGCCGAACTTCCTTTATATTAACACTCCTTGATTTTTGTAATCCAAGAAGATAAAAATACAAGCAAATGAATCCCCCACAAAGAGGTGATAAATTTTATTAGAAATTTTGTTAATCTCATGTAATCGAGTGGTTTTCCTCTTTTAGGACCCACCCTCCATCCCTTGGGGTTTGGTTTGTGATTCCAACTTGAGATACTTATGTTTTCCCTGGCCTCTTATTGTATTGTTTGTGTTTTTGATCAGTTGATTTGAATCGCTTCTTGTAAAGTGAACAAACTGAAAGATTATAGAGAATACATTAAAGAACTGTAATGTGTAGATAGATCGTTGGATGTTTTACTTGAAGAACCATAAAATGACATACTTGCATTTTTCAATTCACACGGTTAGTCCAATTGTAGATAAGCCATGTGCGGAACATCTTTATGTAGCTAGAAAAGCTCTTAAATTTCATCAGGTCTGTAGAAAATCTGATGAGCGCTTTCACAAAAGCTCTTCTCAAATAATAGTACATGGTGTCCTCTCTTCATGGCAACACCTCGGACCACATTAATATAAATGGTAGTCTTCCAGGTCCCATTTAAGCTCAAAAGGTCGATCAAAAAAGGTCACCCTCTCGCTCCTCTTCTTTTCTCTATTGCCATGGATAGCCTCAGCTTTCTTGTTGAAAATTAGGTTAAGTCCAAAAGTATCAAAGGCCTTTTACTTCTTTGGAGCAAGGACCAAATGGTGTGAAGAATGTTTGCTAGCAATGCACATGCCTTTAATTATAATGAGGCAAGTTGTATCTCAAAGTTTTGACCATGCTTTAATATCTTCTACTTTGTCTATGACTCCAAAATTAACCACTCCATGACCGCCTTTTGATGACCAAGAAGCTTGCTTCCAAATGGACGATGAAAACTTGGATTAACAAAACAAATGTTTGTTGGAGTTGATTTTCAGAAATGTTTCTTCCCTTATCCATTTGGGTGTTCTTAGGTGGCATGGCCTTCACCTCCTTACGCTTCTATTTTCCCGAATCCAAGCAACCCCAAAGGGATTTCGTTTGGTGTTCTCCCTCTAGCTAGATTGGAATAAGATGAAAGAGCACTACATAGCTGGCAATGATTGGAAGTGGGTGGCTAAATCTGACAAAATGACTCGATTTGGTTTTTTATCTCAATCATGCAAAGAACTAAAAACCTGAGCCTCCAAAGAGCTAAAAAACTTTGATCCAAAAGATTTCAACAATAGAAGCACCTATGGAACCAACCGAAAAGAAATTGGACTAGATTTGAGGACATGTATGAGATTCCTAGATTTGACTATGAGGACGGGTGCCTTTTTAGACAAAGGATGAATGCTTGGCATAATACAAAGAGTCACCTCCTTATTGGTCAAGATGTTCCTAACACAAAAGTTATTGAATGGAAAAATGGTAATAGGATAAAAAATGGGACATCCACGAGCTTTCTTCCAAGTTTTGAAATATGAAGTGGTGCTTGAATTGTTCTTGGATCAGATCGAATCTCAAAATTCAATGATCTTTGGCACCCTTTAGTGAAACCCAAGAAAGAGAGTTCCCTTTGGAAAATCATCCATATCGAAATCTGTACCAATGCAAATGCTACCAAAAACTATAGCGCCATGTCTTGGTGTAAAAGGTGCAATCAATGGCACTAAGATCTTGCACACTTGTTCATTTCATGACCAAGAAGTGACTTTATCTATAGAAAATTCAGAAAGGAACTTAAGTTTGTTCAGCCAATCCATTGGAAGCAAGCCCTACATGGAAAGGCCATTGGCTACTTTGCTTCCCTGTAGAAGGCTATTAGAAGTGAGGTCCTCCAAAAGATTTGGAGAGAACTCTACTCTACAAAGTTTGATAACCCACATCAAGAATGTTGTATTAAGTCCTCCCTAGAATTTCTAGCTAGAAAGATTAGAAGCACTAAGAGGCCCCCCCCCCCCCCCCCCCCCCCCCCCCCCCCCACTTAAGCGCCACTAAGTCTTTGTAATGAGTGAATAACAAGCTTATAAGCAAATGGCTCCGACATGAAGAGGATCAAGCCATAATAATGCTCCTTAGCCTTTCCTAGTAGTTATTCCCTTTTATTGGGTGGCAAGGTCTCTCATCTCCTTTGTATGTCCTTCTTTACTCTTTACTCTTGATTTTTCTTTTTTGTTAATATAGTTGTAATTGGTTTTAAAACTAAAATGTTCTCTAACAAACCAAGTCAGGATCACTGGAACAAAGTCAGGATCACTAGAACATGCATACTAATTCGAAGGAACGTTAGAAGAACCTTAGACTTTGATATTTTGTATACTTAAAGTGATAGTCTTCAAGGGTATTTTGATTGAAGCTGCATAGGATTTGGTTCAAAAAATTAGCTATTGGATATTTTTTCTCATTCGTGTTAGATTTATTTCCTCAAGTACTGAGGAAACAACAAATAGTGACAGAAGACTAGGAAGGAGCGAAGACGACGATCGAGCTGAGAGCTTCGCCCAGGACGAAGACGACGATCGAGCTGGGTGACGAAGACGACGATCGAGCTGAGAGCGTCGCCCAGGATCGAGCTCCTGTAGCGCTTCATAAAGATGTCGGAGTTGCTGCTGAATCAAGTGCAGAGGAATGGCGAAACTACGTTCGAATGATTGTTTCAGTTTTACCAAAAATACAGTTTGCAGATACTGTCCGTCGCGAGTGCTGAAGCTGTCCGTCGCGATCAACAGCTCAACAACTCTTGTGCAAAAGGCAGAACGTAGCATCAAACTTCACGCTGTCCGTCGCGAGTGCCGAAGTTGTCCGTCGCGATAAACAACTCAGCAACTCATGTGCAAAAGGCAGAACGTAGCGGTAAAGTAGAGACGCAGACATTGATACCTCTCTTGGCGACTCACTCATGGCTCCTGCGCGACGGATACATGGCGTCCGTCGCGATTGATACAAGGCACGATTGATAGGGGGTCTGACCGCGATGGATACACGGCGTCCGTCGCGACGATTGACATGCTGAGCTGGCAGAAGGCGCGCGATTGACAGAACGGCTCTTTATCCCCGCGACTGACGGGAGGTGTGGCCTGAGTGTCCATCGTGGGAGCGTCCATCGCGGGCGGGCCAGGGTGTCCATCGATCTCGGCCACTGATTGGGGCTCTTTCTCACGGGCCACGGCATCTACATTTTTCTCTCAGAACGTGTACTTGCAGGAGGTTCTGTCGATCGGGTCCTTTTCCCACGACTGATTGAAGGGCCATCCATCGCGATGGATGGATGGCGTGCAAGCGATAGACTGCTAAAGAGAAAAAAAAATTAAATTAAAAAAATTAAAAAAAAAAGAAAAAGAAGAAAAAAAAAGAGAAAAGAAAAAGAGAAAAGAAAAAGAGAAAAGAAAAAAATGCAGTAGAAGAGAGAAAAGAAGCGAAGAAAAAGAAGAGAAAAAAGTAAAAAGGAAAAAAGAGCTTTGTAGTTAAGGGTGCTTGCCATTATTGCTAGACGCTCGTGGGCCCCATGGATGTGGCTTCATCCTCTCTCGTGAAAAGTAATCGGGCCCCTCCCCCTAGGGAGACCGATATCCTGGCCGCTCTGCCGGAAGGGGGGTGGTGTGCCGCCCCTGGGGCATCCGAAAGTGTTGAATCTCCCATCGTGTCCCTCAGTAGACCCGCAGTTCTGTCTGCTCAGGAGGAGCTCAAGAAAGTTTGCCTCGTCGGCCAAGTGTTTGGCCCTAGGCCCCCGCTCGAAACTGTGCGACAATGGCTTCGAAAAGAGTGGTTCCCTCGAGGACTAATTGTTAGCAAATGTCAGTTCTTACCAGCGAACCACATGCTGCTAGTCTTTGAAAATGAGGAGATGGCGTTCCAAGCCCTTAGCGTTGGCACCTGGCAGTTCGGTCGGGCGACCCTGTGCCTATTCAGATGGTCCCCGGACTTTACTCCCGACAAATCGAAATCGCTTCGGTACCCTCTTTGGGTTGAGCTCCCTAACCTTCCTTACTTCTTGTACAACTTCGTGTGGGACATTGTCTCTCCTATCGGCAAGCCGCTGGCTTCACGCGAAGACATTGGTGGTCTCATCTATGAAGGTGCAAGACACTCGTTCAATGCTAGGTGGCACCCCCAAATCTGTGTCGAGGCCGACCTCAGTTCGCCGCTTCCATCAATGATCAAAGTGGACATGGGCGAAGGAGATGTATGGGAGCAGGACGTCACCTACAAAAACCTTCCCAACGCGTGCTTTCGTTGTGGCCAACAAGGTCACAGGATTAAAGATTGCCCTTCCAGGCAAAAAAACAAGCGATTTCAAGAAGCCTCCAAAACTGCTCAAGACAACTTTGGCGATTTGACCCACTCAACCAAGGATGGGGAAGGCAAGGGCCTCCTTAATCCACAAGCTGATGCTGATGGCTTTATTGAAGTTAGAAGAAGAAGGAAAAGAAGCTCTAGGGCCAACGGTGAGAGAAACAACCTGCCACTTACCCCCTACAGCAATTTGTATTGCAATCTAGGAAAGGAGATCAATGAGCTTGACTACCCAGATGGGAAGCTACTTGAGGTAGACACCTACGACAAAGCCCTAGAGATCCCTGACAATAAAGAAACCCCCCAGGAGGGTTACACTACAAGCAAAGAAGATGGTTTCACCACTAGTAACGAAGACAACATGGATAGTGAAAGTTCCATCATTGGATCGACGATCCCGGAAACGGTACCGAGCACGGGGCCCAAGTCTCCCCAGCAAGGGGCATCCCGAAAAGGAAAACAGCCAATGGAGCTACCCTGGAAAAGCCCCCACAAGAACCGACTTCTAAGTCGGGATCAGATCCCAACGAAAAAGAAAGACGAAGCCAAGAGAAGAAAGGACAAAGCTCCCTCCCGCAAAGAGGGATCAATACAAAAATGATTGTCATCTCGCTAAATGCTAGAGGGCTAACCGACCCCTCAAGAGCGACCATCATTGGTCAATGGCTTCGCGACATTAGCTTAAACCCAGACTTTATATGTATTCAAGAGATTAAAATTGACGGAGAAGACCTCCAGAAACGGCTCAGACAGGTCTCCTCGGCCCATGTGTGGATCCCAACGAAGCACCAGCGGGGGTCTGGAGGAACGGTTATCGGTGTTAAACAACTCTGGTTTGAAAAGCTTGAGAACTCCATTGAAGATGTAAGTCACCGTTGGATTGCTGTTTCTTTCGGTGCTCCTCTTTGTGTTACTATGGTTTCTTTGTATGCCCCTAACGGGGATTTGGAGAGACTGAACACTTGGGCTTCCTTAGACTCGCTTCCCCACAACGTGCTTATATGTGGAGACTTCAACATGGTGGAGGACCCTATGGACAGATGGATGGGCAAGGGCAGGGTCATCGACAGTCGGGAGAAAGAAACGTGGGCTATGACCAAACTCCACTTGGATTTGGTTGAATTCAAAGACTCGAGTGGCTTCTCTTGGTCGAATCTCCAAACGGGCGAGGACCTGAGGAAAGCTAGACTCGATAGATGCTACATCTCTCAGAGTTTTACTCATCAGTGGGGCCAACCTACCATCACGCAACGCACTGACCTCACTATCTCTGATCACTACCCGATCGTTATCACTTTTCAACCTTCCAACAAGATCCGCAAGGCTCCGTGGTTCCATGCCAATGCAACCGCCTTCTCTCTCCCCTCCGTCCATCAAGAGATTGCCGATGTGTGGAAGGTGGCGTTCGCCTCTGGCTTGGCCCCAGCCAAGTGCTGGAGAAGTGCGGTCGACAAGTCTCGTAAGATCATGATCAGAACTAAGAAGATGCTCGAGACTGTACGGCGGGCTCGTAGAGAAGCTCTTTACCACAGACTCTGGCGGCTCGAGGAGGAAGTGAACAAAGGTAAACACCAAGCCCAGAAAGGTCTCCGAAAAATCAGAGCAGTGTTGAGATACGAGGAAGAAATACAAAGGAAAAACTTGCAAATCTTCTTCAAGGAGTGGTGGGCTGGCAAAGCCGACAAACCCACCAAAGAGATGTGCCGCATCCTTAAAAGGAAACACAACAGGGAATCGATCCCCCTACTGCTAGATCCACATGGCAATGTATGCAATTCGGAAGAAGATAATTTTGGCATCATCGAAGGGCACTTTACGAGACTCCTGGGAACCTCGAACCCCCTCTCCCACCATAGAAGGGACTGTATGGCTGCCATTTCTAGGGTTTCCCCCCGGAGAATACCACCCAACCTCCACTCCCTGCTTCATGCCCCTATCTCTGAATCAAAAATCATTGAGGTCATTGATGCCCTCCCCCTCGGTAAAAGCCCGGGACCCGACGGACTCACTAACGAGTTCTTTAAATCCTACAAGCTGGTGGTTGCCACCCCTCTTCGGATGGTTTGGCAAGAAGCGCTAAAGTTTGGTGCTCTTCCTTCTTGTCTAAATTATGGAATTATCAAGTTGATACACAAGAAGGGGGAAAAGAACAGAATCGAGAACTGGCGGCCTATTACGATGCTCCAAACAGGATACAAGATCATCGCCAAAGTCATCGCCAACAGACTCTCGTGCCACTTGAGATCTTGGCTTAGTGAGGACCAAAAAGGTTTCATCAAAGGCAGGTCTATCCTGGAAACCATTATGGATATTTGGGAAGGTATTCAATTTGCACATGAGTCTAATCAAGATGTGGTTTTCCTCAAGATCGACTTTGACAAAGCCTACGACAGGCTAGAGTGGGACTATATTCTGCAGTCGCTCCAAGATCTCGGATGTAGTCAGAAATTCACCAAGATGATCGCGACACTTCTCGGAAACGCAACGACCCAAATTAACGTTAACGGCAAACTTTCGAAGGCGATCCATCTTAAAAGATCTATTAGACAAGGGTGCCCTCTCGCCCCCCTTCTATTTGCCATCGCCACTGAGGGGCTGAGCAGACTTGTGGCACATCATGTGGAGGCTGGCAATATCAAAGGCCTCCGGCTGCCTCACGACCACAGTCAAATCATCATGAGACTTTTTGCCGATGATATGAACGCGTTCGTTCACAATGATAATACCAGCCTGGAGACTTTCTGGAGGTGTCTTGCTACCTTTTGTGATGCCTCTGGATCCAAAATCAACCACTCTAAGACCGCCTTTAGGGCTATTGTGGGACATCATCCTGGCCTTCTCATTGATCATGGCTGTCAAATCATCCCGCAGGGCCAAATCTTTCGACTTCTTGGAATCCCCTTGGGGTTTGGCGTCTCTATGGAGCAGCGATGGAACTGGGTGCTGGCCAAACTCGAAAACAAGCTTAACTATTGGAGAGGTATGCAAATCAATCTCGCTGGACGTGCGATGGTTATCAACACGTTCCTCCTCTCTTCTACCATCTATTTCCTTTCTTGTTGGAGACCGAATGAGCAAGGCCTGTCCAAACTGAATAGTATTTGTAGAAACTTTCTTTGGACGGGCGATCATAACAGAAGGGGGGTGCCTAAAATCAAATGGGCCATATGCACTAGCCCTAGAGATAGCGGGGGGCTTGGTATCCTGGACATTGGATGTATGGCTAACAAACTGGCAGCCAAATGGATGATTAAGGCTTGGTGCAATAGGGAGGCCTCGTGGGCCAAGCTGATCTTCAGAAACAAGAATGAGTTGACCCTCATGGGGTTCCCGAACTGGAAGAATCTTGACATCATGACCCTTCTATTCTCCCCGATCCCCGTCTTCCCGAAAGGCTCCAATCTCGTGTGCTCCCTCTGGAAGGGCTGGAATAAAGTCAAAAGCTTCACAAGAATTAGTGAGGACTGGAAGTGGGCGGCCGGAATCAGACAAAACGACTCTATCTGGTTTCCGATACATGGCATCCGGAGTGTGGAGTCGTGGAACATTCAAAATGCCAAGAAGTTATGGAACAAAGGATTCAAAAAATGGAAACACCTCTGGAAACATGACACCAACAGCTGGATCAACTTCGAGGATATTGACCCTCGCATAAACATCTCCTACGAAGAGTGGAACACTTTGCAAAGCAGATGCCTCGCTTGGGATCGTCACAAGACTCGCCTTCTCATGGGACACGACACACTGAACTCGCTTGGTCTCAAATGGCACAATGGTAATAGCCTACTCAAAATCCCGAACATCAAAGAAACGGCTGACCTCCAGATCAGCCTCAACAAGAAGTGGTGCCTGTCTTGGATGCGGCTTCGGTGGGACATGAAATTCATGGGTATCTGGCACCCCCTTATAGAGATTAAGAAGTCTGTCCTCTTATGGCAAATTCTTCATCGAGGAATTTGGACCAACCATAAGGCTAGCAAACTTTGTGGGATCCCTTGGTGCAAACGCTGCCACCGTGATATCGAAGATGTCCCTCACATCTTCCTTACTTGCCCCAACTCCTACAGAATCTGGCAGACGGTTGGAATGAAAATCAGACTTCAAAAACAGCTTAGTTGGAAACAAGTCCTTTTGGGAGAAGCGATCGGCTGCTCTGCGACACTCTGGAACGCCATCAGAGGGGTAGTCCTGTGGAAAATTTGGCGGGAGAGGTGTGCTCTCAACTTCGGCAATCCCCCCAGGGAGTGGTCGATTGAGAAATCACTATTCCTCCTTGGCAAAAGGATTGTTAACAGTAAAAAATCCCCCCCCTTCAGGCACCATCAAGTCCTCCTTTTGATCAACAACAAGCTCAAACCCAAGTGGGCCCCGCATGAGGGCGATGAGAGGGTGATTAACCTTCTCTGTAATGCAACCTAGGATTCAATCAAGCTTCCCCTGCTTTGTGGGATTTGGGGGGTCCCGTGGGCACTAGTCCCCTTCTATTGTACCTTTGTTTCTTAATTTAATTCAAGTCCGGGAGAGTAGGCTATTGCCGAACTTCCTTTACATTAAACAAATAGTGACATTTTCTTCCATTTAAATAGAGCACAAATCAACCATAATTGAATCTTATGAGGCACTCTATGGCCAAGTTGAATTATTGAATATATGGGGTTTTCACTACAAGTTACACGTACATTTAAATGTGATGATCAAATTTGCATGGAGATGGAAAAAATTGAGTATTTTATGCTCTCAAAAACAAGAAGATCTACATTTTCACTATATCTTTGAGCTCATAAAGGATGAGATTGTGGAGTTGGAATATCTAAATGTAGAAGACAATTGTTCTGACATATTCACTAAAACACTTGGAAATGAGAGACTTAATGGACATCTTCAATAGATGGGCATATGGTCTAGAAGTACTTGATTCACAATGAGGTAAACATTGACATGTGTTAGTATATAATAAATGTCTATCATTCATGATTGTATGCTGTGTTGGACATTTGTAAGGTTGCCATCATGAGGAGAAGCCAATCGTGTGTTACCGCACTCATGAGAACCCCAACTTACATGCTAGTTGTCGTAATGGAAAATGTATGGCTATTCGATGGATTTAGTAGACTTGGATGTAACTCAAGTTAAAGCTAGTGGGGTCTAATTAAAGTTAAATTGCATGTAACTCAAGTTAAAGGTAGTGGGGTTGAAATTGCAAGCTCATTTTGAGGTTCGGATGATTATAGATTGCAAATCCAAGCTTAGTTTTTAAAATCCTTGTAATGGGAGGCTCTAGGAACCTTCTGAAGTAGATGTCTAATCTTTATTCAAATTCATACTTACACATGATCGTAAAAGAAAATGATGAGTTGATGATAAAGGAATTGGATTTGTTTTTCTATTTAATTTACTAACAATCAAAATTTTAAAATAAGTCAAAAATCCATCGTTAAGGTAGTTAAAATGTGTTACCAGAGGCACACGAGAAGCTTAAAAACACACTATTCTCATATCGTTCTTCTGTACCTGACCAGTACAGAAAAAGTTGTAAGACATTATTCTCATATGTCAT
The DNA here is from genome assembly GCA_020310875.1 of Ceratopteris richardii. NCBI lineage: Eukaryota > Viridiplantae > Streptophyta > Polypodiopsida > Polypodiales > Pteridaceae > Ceratopteris > Ceratopteris richardii. Next base: position 36,075,601 of record CM035412.1, on the reverse strand, counting down.
TCTTGTGTAGCTGAGCAGTACAACAAGAGAAGAAGTGTCACACGATTTGATGAACCATAAAAAAAAAAACAAGTCAATGTGGTACATCCACACTACCTATCTCAGTAAAATTAATCCGAAGCATCCATTAAGTAGTTTGTAATTGGACTACTAGTTTAAGAGACATTCTCTCTCTCTCTCTCGCTGTTTCTCTATGTCTCTCTCTGTGTCTGTTTTTTTCCTCTCTTTTTTCTTTTCTTCACTCGGTGTTCCTTTGGATGACAAAGAAATATCGGCACTTGCCTTTAAACAGTGGCCAACAGACCATGCGATATGCAATGGAAGGAATAGAGTAAGAGAGGGAGGCTGCTCTCTTAAGGTAGCATGGGACTCTTTGACGCATTATGCATAATGCCAAGGAATCATGAAATTATCTGCATGCAAGATGGCAACCATGAGCCGGTGATCATTTCTCATAACATATATCTCTTCACCATATTTACTTTATTTACTTCTCTCAAAGAAGTAAATAAAGACCTAGTTTATGAGATGCATAGACCTCTTCTTGAGGTATCCATTTAAAAGCGTTGATTTTGCATCCATCTATACTATTTTATATCTTTGCATCTCCATAATTGCAACCTTTGTATGTGCCATAATTGCAATAATTCTGCACATTGTGGACATTTGATCACTCCAAATGCCTGTTTAACATAAAATCCTTCCGCATATGAGAATGGTTGTGCCAAAAGCTAGCATTTACTTCTCTAGAGTACCATATGATCTACATTTGGCATTGGATATCCACTTCATACGAGTAACTTTTTCCTTTCTTTACAAATAGAACAACTACATTACAACTTTCTACTTTGCTTCTTTGAGTGCTTTAATTTTTAGTGTTTTAATTATAGCTCTGGTTTCTTTTATTGATCCTAAATTTTCAATTGTATGAGGCATAATAACAATGCTCCTCAAACATGTTTGATCTTCCAAACTATTCGATGATGACTTTGGAATAGCTGTTTGAGGATTCTGATCATGTCGTGTGAAAATGATAAGTTGTCTTTTCTATGGAGGTGTGTCAATATGTGTTATCTCCTCCTCTTCTTTGAGCCATACTTATCTATCAAACGGTCAAGGTGAGACACATACTTCAATTGAATAAATAATGGATTTAGGTTTGTTCTTCACTAGTGTGTTCTCTTATCAAATAAAACATCACCAATTATAGTAGTCTTCTTTCCAGCTAGATCCAAAGTTGATATTCATTATACTCTTCAATTTATCCTAAGAAGATAGTTTTTTTTCTTTTTGATCCTAAATTAGATATTACTTAATTAATTATGTATGAATGATATAAACTAACAAAAATTTGGAATTAATAATTGAAATATTGTTACCATAGTTTGGTTGTTTGGGTGTAATGCCTTACAATGAGTTTGTGTATCTATTATTCAGGAACCATACAATTGTATTAACGACTTCTACACAATAATCATGTATTGAGCCTTTAGTATTCAATGGACCTTTTCAAGTATCTTCATATTTCACCTCTCAACAAAATAATTTTGTTGAGGTGAGTGAGTAGTGGTGAGTTACCTTTAACTCCATGCTGATTGTGCTAGTTGTTAAATCCTATTGATAATAGTTCTCCTCCTTGATCAATGCAAATGTTCTTCAATTTTCCACCCTTTTTATTCTCCATAATCTTTTACCGCATTTTAAATTCATCAAAATCAGAAACCTCCTAAATAAAATGCATGCACATCATTATACTATAATCTCCTTATTTCATGATTTTTGAAATAAGGAGATTCTACCGATAAAGAGGTAGGCATTCAACCATAAAGATCAATAGATACCAACTCAGGAGGAGCTTTAGCGCAATTTCTATTCTCTTATGGAAAATCTTTGTTTATTGTTTTCCTATAATATAAGCTTCACATTGTTTGTCAACATTGAAAACACAAGAAAATGCATTTCCATCTCTTTCTTTTGCATCGCTTTGAGTATAACAAACTCAAGGTGCCCATAATGTCGATACCTAAGTCTATTGGCATCGACGTGTTTTGCAATATTGAGAATGCTTAGTTCGTAACAGCGCAAAATTCTTGTTCCAAGCAAATTTTTTTCACCTTGAATTCTCAAGTATACTTGAAGAACACGATAGAACAATCTATCATTGTAGAAATATATTAAAACAGACATCTTAGTGTACGGACATACAAGATATCATATTGTTTTCTTTCAATATCATTGAAAGCAACAAATTGGACGATTAAATTTCTTTTTTATGTGGAAATTTTGAGTGATATACACATTACTAGATTCGTGGGTTCTTCTAGAGACGTTAAGGAACTATGTCACTCCTTCTATAAGTCATATGCAAAGAGGAGACCCATAATTAAAGCTCGATATTTTTATCGATTCCCTTTTCTTTGAGGTTTATTTTTTAGTATTACTCCTCTAATCAGCTTGACCTTTTTTAAACAATCCTTGATGTCATGACATTTTTTCACACAGTAAAAACTACTCACATTGAACGTTTTCGTTTCTTATTCTTTGAGATGCTAAAAGTATCTTTCCCCTTTGGTTGATAATGCAACATCACTAGTGTTGAGATATCAACCTCAACATGTGATGATCGGCGATGACATATTTTACTTTTCATTTCTCATACATGTATAATGGTTACAATGATATGGGTGAGGAATAACTTTTGTCAGCTTTAATAGATCTATCTATCAAGAGTGATCGCTTGGTTGGTTGCATGGAGACTGACAATTATCTGTATGCCCTATATCAAGATTTAATAAGAATGGTTACATAAAAGTCTCTAGATTATTTCCCCTTGGATTTCATCCTTTGTGATGATTTCAACAAGATGGAAGATCTTTTTGATAGGTGGTGTTAATAGTCAAAGCGTGGTCATGAATGTATAAATTTTGATTCTTTTCTAAGTACTGTTACATTTAAATTGGTTCAATAGCCCTTTCTCTTGTACTTTTGTGGTCCTATTTATATACCAAACACTGTTATGTCATATGTATACTCCTCTCTACTTCTCTCATTTTTTGTCTTTGTCACCTCTTTAGTCTCTCTCTCTCTCTCTCCCTCTCTCCGTTGCCTACAATCTATTACTTACATGCTTCCTCTGTCTCTTAGTCACTCCAACATCTAGCTCCTTTTCTATCACTCATCCTCACACACTGCCTCTTGCACTAGCCCACACACATTCACACACTTTCCCCCATGCCAACGCAAACACACAATCTATCTTTCCTAGATATAAGTTTTCAGATGCACATACACACTCACTTTTTCTTAAACTTCCTTTCTTCTGCTTGCACACAAGCTCCACTCCTATCTTCTCACAACTCATACACTCACACAGGAAAATGCTCATGCTAAGACACTCATACACGAAATCGTAACCACCAATATTCACACAATCTATTCGCACACTCAAACACAATTTACACACATATTTACTTTGCCAACTCACACCTCATTCTCACTGTTTTCAACATAATTTTTCACCATATCCATTAATGATGCATAAGCTCATGTATAAGACAACGTATCTTCTCTAGGCAACATAAAAATTTGTGTCAAAAGTATCATGTTTTTTTTTTTTTAATGCATTTTGCATTTATCGTGATAAGATATGTGCTAAAGAAAATGATGCGGACTCAAATGGAGCAATGGTAAGAAGCTATCCAGAATCCCCAACATCAAAGAGGATTTAGATGTTCACCACACCGTTAACAAGAGATGGTGCCTTTCTTGGACCAAACTTCGGTGGGAGCTAAAATTCATGTCTATTTGGCACCCCCTAATTGAAGTCAAAAAGTCCGTTCTCATGTGACAGATCTTGCATAAAGGTATCTGGACCAATGCAAGGGCTAACAAAATCTGTGGTGTGCCGCCATGGTGCAAGCGCTGCCATCGGTGCATCGAAGATTTAGCTCACCTGTTCTTCGACTGCCCCAAGTCCCGTGTTATCTGGCATCACGTGACCCGAGTATTGAGACTCACGAACCAAACCAACTGGCAACAAGTGATGTTGGGTGAGGCGATCGGCTGCTCATCAAGGCTGTGGAATGCCATCAGAGGTGAGACTCTCTGGAAGATTTGGAGGGAGCGATGTGCTGTCAATTTTGGCCAAACTCCTAAGAAATGGTCGATCGAGAAATCCTTGTTTCTCCTAGGTAAAAGAATCTCCCGGGTCAAGAGATCGCCACCGTTTAGACATCACTGTATTTATCTCCTCGAAAACAACAAGTTGAAACCCAAATGGGTCCCACATGAGGGTGATGATAATTTTATCCGCCTCATCTGTAATGCCCTGTAGCTTTCCATACTCCTCCCCTGCATTGTGGGATTTGGGGGGTCCCATGGGCACTAGTCCCATTCACTTGTAACTTTTTTTCTTTATTATAATTAAAGTCTGGGAGATTAGGCTAAGGCCGAACTTCCATTATTAAAAAAAAAAAATGATGCGGACTCGAAATCATTTGAAAAAGTGGTGGAGCATGAGATTTCGGTGTTGAAGGTACAGCACTGTCTATCACAACGAAGTTTGATGTCGCCATGCTCTATGCCGTGATCTGAGGGTTCTGGGGTGACAAGAGCGTGTACGACAGTGCTGCAAGAACATCAGCAGGTGTCATCAATTGCTCTCATCATCGCGACGGTGTGACTGTCATCAATTGCTCTCATCATCGCGACGGTGTGGCTAGTAGCCCATCGCGATGGTGTGGCTCAGGCCCATCGTCCCTGCACTTCGCTCCCGGGCAAGTTTTCACTCCTGTGAGGCGCGACTCCCGAGGTCACGCCATCGCGACGGGCAGTGTTGTCATCGCAACTGGCTGTGCTCCTGAGTCACCATCACGATGGGCAAGTGCTTTCACGTCGGGCACGTGCTTTCACGTCGGGCTTCGGGCAGGGTCGCCATCGCGACGGGCTGGACTACGGTGCCATCGCGACCAGCTCTTGGGTGAGCCATTGCAGCGCGCTTCAGGCAGCGGCGTCGTCCTTTTTTCTTTTCCCGAGGAGTTTTAATCGCACCTTTCTCCGACTTGGTACCATCGTAAAGCTTCTCCTTTCCTGTCTGCGATTGTTCTAGTGGTGGCTGCAGCGTCATTAAATGCAGCTTTCAAAACCCATTCGAAGTCTGCCACGTGCTTCTTCTGGTCCCCCTTCTCGTCCGTGCGATCTCTTAAAGTGTCCCCTCTTGGTTCTCTGCTTTAGAAATTAATATCATTCCAAAAGCGACGGAGTGAGAAAAAAAAAAGAAGAAGAAGAAGAAAAAGGGGAAGAAAAACGAAAAGAAAAAAGGTAGAAAAAAAAAAGAAAGAAAAGAGACAAAAGATAGGAAAAAAAGAAGGGAAAACAAATAGAAAGAAAAAAAGTGCTACCCTTTAAAGTGGGATGACCGTGGGCCTCTTTTGGCTTGTGCTTCAATTTCGGGTGTCTGAACATCTTCGCGGGTGCAAACTCTAAGATAGCGTTAAAGTGAAGGTTGTGGGGCCGTTGCTGGGTTTCAATTTAAAAAGATTTTGATTAAAGAAGTAACTTTTTTTCGAATTTGGTCATGGATTTGGCGACCCCCTGATTTGTGAGAGGTAACCTGGCCCCTCCTCCGGGGGCGACCGGTTACCCGGCCTTTCTGTTGGATGGGGGGTCTTGTGCCGCCCCTGGGGCATCCGAGAGTGTTGAACCCCCCGTGGTCTTCCTCAGTAGATCCGCAATTCTGTCAACTCAGGAGGAGCTCAAGAAAGTTTGCCTTGTCAGCCAAATGCTTGGCCCTAGGCCCCCACTCAAAGCTGTGCGACTGTGGCTTCGAAACGAGTGGTTCCCCCATGGACTATTTGTAAGTGTCAATTCTTACCGGAAAGCCACATGTTGCTAGTCTTTGAAAATGAAGATATGGCGTTTCGAGCCCTAAGCATCGGCACCTGGCAACTCGGGCGGGCGACCCTGTGCCTATTCAGATGGTCCCCTGATTTTACTCCCGACAAATCGAAATCGCTTCGGTACCCTCTCTGGGTTGAGCTCCCTAACCTTCCATACTTCTTGTACAACTTTGTGTGGGACATTGTTTCTCCTATCGGCAAGCCGTTGGCCTCTCGCGAGGACATTGGTGGTCTCATTTATGAAGGTGCAAGACACTCGTTCAACGCTCAGTGGCACCCTCAAATTTGTGTCGAGACCGACCTCAGCATGCCGCTTCCATCGAAGATCAAAGTGGACTTGGGTGAAGGGGATGTATGGGAGCAAGACATCAATTATAAAAACCTTCCCAACACGTGCTTTCGTTGTGGCCAGCAAGGTCACAGGATTAAAGATTGCCCTTTGAGACAAAAAAGCAAGCAAATTCAAGAAGCCTCCAAAAACGATCAAGACAACAAAGGCGCTTTGACCCACTCGACGAAGGAAGAGGAAGGCAAGGGGCCCCTTAATCGAGAATCTGACGCACACGGGTTCATCGAAGTCAGAAGAAGAAGGAAAAGAAGCCCTAGGTCGACTTCTGAGCGAAACAACATGTCAGTTACCCCTTCTAGCAATTTGTATTGCAATCTGGAAAAGGAGATCAACGCGTTTGACTACCCAAATGGGATCCAACTTGAGGTGTACACCAACGACAAAGCCCGAGAGATCCCTGACAACAAAGAAACCTCCGAGGAGGGCTAGACTACAAGCAAAGAAGACGACTTTACCACTAGTAACGAAGATAACATGGATAGTGAAAGTTCCATCATCAGATCGACTATTCCGGAAACGGTGTCGAAAACGGTGCCCAAGTCTTCCCAGCAGGAGGCATCCCGCAAAGGAAAACAACCTATGGAGTTACCCAGGAAAAGCCCCCACAAGAACCTACTGCTAATTCGGGGTCCAATCCCAACGAAAAAGAAAGATGAATCCAAGAAAAGAAAGGACAAAGCTCCCTCCCGCAAAGAGGGCTCACTACGACAATGATCATCATCTCGTTAAACGCTATAGGGCTAACCCACCCCTCAAGAGCGACCATCATTGGTCAATGGCTTCGCGACATTAGCCTAAACCTAGAATTTATATGTATTCAAGAGATTAAACTTGACGGAGATGAGCTCCAAAAATGGCTTAGACATGTCTCCTTGACCCATTTTTGGATTTCAACGGCGCACCAGCGGGGGTCCGGTGGAACGGTAATGGGTATCAATCAACTCTGGTTTGAAAAGCTTTCCATCGAAGACGAAAGCCATCGATGGATTGCTGTTTCTTTTGGTGCTCCTCATTGTTTTACTGTGGTTTCTTTGTACGCTCCTAATGGGGAATTAGAGAGATTGAACACATGGGCCTCCTTGGACTCACTCCCCCACAATGTGCTTATTTGTGGTGACTTCAACATGGTGGAGGACCCGATGGAGAGATAGATGGGCAAGGGCAGGGTCATCGATAGTCGAGAGAAAGAAACGTGGGACATAACCAAACTACACTTGGATTTGGTCGAATTCAAAGACTCGAATGGCTTTTCTTGGTCAAATCTCCAAGCCGGCGAGGACCTGAGGAAAGCTAGACTTGATAGATGCTACATCTCTCAGAGTTTTACTAATCAATGGGGCCACTCGTCCCTTGCGCAACGCACCGACCTCACCATCTCTAATCACTACCAGATCATTATCACTTTGCAACCTTCCACCAGGATCCGTAAGGCTCCTTGGTTCCATGCCAGTGCGCCCTCCTTCTCTCTCCCTTGCGTCCATCAAGAAATTGCTGAGGTGTGGAAGGAGGCATTCGCCTCCGGCTTGTCCCCAGCCAAGTGCTGGAGAAGCGCGATCGATAATTCTTGATAGGTCATGATTAGTCTAGGACGATGCTCGAGACTGTGCGGTGGGCTCGTAGAGAAGCTATTTACCACAGACTCTGAGGCTTGAGGAGGAAGTGAACAAAGGAAAGGCTCAAGCCCAGAAAGGTCTTCGAAAAATCAGAGCGCTATTGAGACACGAGGAAGAAATACAAAGGAAAAATTTGCAAATTTTCTTCAAGGAGTGGTGGGCTGGCAAAGCCGACAAACCCACCAAAGAGATGTGTCGTGTCCTTAAAAGGAAACATAACAGAGAATCGATCCCCTTATTGCTATACTTAAATGTCAATGTATGCAATACGGAAGAAGATAATTTAGGGATCATTGAAGGGCACTTCACGAGACTCCTGTGGACCTCGAACCCCCTCTCCCACCATAGAAGGGACTGTATGGCAGCCATATCTAGGGTTTCCCCCCGCAGGATACCACTCAACCTTCGCTCCCTGTTACATGCCCCTATCTCTGAAGCAGAAATCTTTGAGGTCATTGATGCCCTCCCTCCCGGTAAAAGCCCGGGACCTGACGGGCTCACTAATGAGTTCTTTAAATCCTTCAAGTTGGTGGTTGCCACCCCTCTTCGTCTGGTTTGGCAAGAGGCGCTCAAGTTTGGCGCGCTTCCTTCTTCTCTCAACAATGGTATTATCAAGTTAATACACAAGAAAGGGGAAAAGAACAGAATAGAGAAGTGGCGTCCTATTACGATGCTCGAAACAGGATACAAGATCATCGCCAAAGTCATTGCCAACATAATCTCTTGCCACTTGATAGCGAGGTTAAGCGAGGACCAAAAAGGTTTCATCAAAGGCACGTCAATTTTGGAAACCATTATAGATATTTGGGAAGGTCTTGAACTTGCAAAAGAGTCTAAACAAGATGTGGTCTTCCTCAAGATCGACTTTGATAAAGCTTACGACAGGCTAGAATGGGACTATATTCTGCAATCGCACCAAGATCTTGGATGTAGTCAGAAATTCACCAAGATGATCGCGACCCTTCTCGGAAACGCATCGACCCAAATTAACATTAACGGAAAACTTTCGAAGGTGATCAAACTTAGAAGATCTATCAGACAAGGGTGCCCATTGGCTCCCCTTCTCTTTGCCATCGCCACGGAAGGGCTTAGCAGGCTTGTGGCGCACCAGGTGGAAGCTGGTAACATCAAAGGCCTCCGCTTGCCTCACGACCATAGTCAGATCACCATGAGACTTTTTGCCGATGATATGAACGCGTTTGTTCACAATGATAGTACCAGCCTGGAGATGTTCTGGAGGTGTCTTGCTACCTTTTGTCAAGCCTCTGGTTCCATAATCAACCACTCTAAGACCGCCTTTAGAGCTATTGTGGGGTCTCAACCCGGCCTTCTCATTGATCATGGCTGTCAAATCATTCCGCTGGGCCAAATTTTTCGGCTTCTTGGGATCCCCTTGGGGTTTGGCGTCTCTATGGAACAGGGGTGGAACTGGGTGCTGGCCAAACTCGAAAACAAGCTTAACTATTGGAGAGGTATGCAAATCAATCTTGTTGGTCGTGCTATGGTTATCAACATGTTCCTCCTTTCCTCTACCATTTATTTCCTTTCTTGTTGGAGACTGAAAGAGCAAGATCTATCCAAACTGGATAGTATTGGTCGAGACTTCCTCTGGACGGGAGATCACAATAGAAGGGGGGTGCATAAAATCAAATGGTCCATCTGCACCAGCCATAGAGATAGCGGGGGACTTGGTATCCTGGACATTGGGTGCATGGCTAACAAACTGGCAGCCAAATGGATGATTAAGGCTTGGTGCAATGGGGAGGCCTCATGGGCCAAGTTGATCTTCAGAAACAAGAATGAGTTGGCTCTCATGGGTTTCCCAAATTGGAAGAATCTCGACATCCTGACCTTGCTGTTTTCCCCGATCCCCGTCTTCCCGAAAGGCTCTAATCTCGTGTGCTCCCTATGGAAGAGTTGGAATAAAGTCAAAAACTACACTAGAATTAGTGAAGACTGGAAGTGGGCTGCCGGTATCAGACAAAAGGACTCTATCTGGTTTTCGACCATGGCATCCGGAGTGTGGAATCTTGGAACATTCAAAATGCCAAGAAGTTATGGAACAAAGGCTTCAAAAAATGGAAACATCTCTGGAAACAAGACACCAACCGCTGGATCAACTTTGAGGATATTGACCCTTGCATCAACATTTCGTACGAAGAATGGAACACTTTGCAAAGCAGATATCTCGCCTGGGATCGACACAAAACTCGCCTTCTCATGGGACATGACACATCGAGCTCGCTTGGTCTCAAATGGCACAATGGGAATAGCCTATCAAAAGTCCCGAACATCAAAGAAACGATTGACTATCAGGTTAACCTCAACAAGAAGTGGTGCCTATCATGGATGTAGCTTCAGTGGGACATGAAGTTCATGGCTATATGGAACCCCTCATAGAAATCAAAAAGTCTGTCCTCTTATGGCAAATTCTTCATCATGGAATCTGGACCAACCTTAAGGCTAGCAAACTTTGTGGGATTCCTCCCTGGTGTAAACGCGAAGATGTTCCACACATCTTCTTCACTTGCCCCAACTCCAACAGACTCTGGCAGACGGTTAGAAAGAAAATTAGACTTCAAAAACATCTCAATTGGCAGCAAGCCCTGCTGGGAGAAGCGATCGGCTACTCCGGGACTCTCTGGAATGCCATCAGAGGGGAGGTCCTATGGAAAATCTGGCGAGAAAGATGTGCTTTCAACTTCGATGACTCCCCCAAGGAGTGGTCAATTGAGAAATCGTTGTTCCTTCTTGGCAAAAGGATTGTTAACTGTAAGAAAGCCCCCCCCCCCCCTCTCCCCCTTCAAGCATCATCAAGTTCTCCTTTTGATCAATAACAAGCTTAAACCCAAATTCTTCTTCTCCTTCAATTGCCACCCGCTCTAGCAAGTACCCTGTTCCTTGTACAATTGTCGTCCATCGGCTTCTGATGGCTGAGCCTACAATATTAGATCCATAATACCAAATCTGAACTTTACACTTGAATCAAAGTTGGGTTATCCTCTAGTTTGTCGAGCACAATAGTGATGACCCTTCCAAATCATTGACCTTATCAAGCTCCTTGAAAATACAGCAACCACTGTAACCACCACTATATATAAGCCTCTAGCAATGACTGCAATTGATGAATCCTGGAATTGAACCTGCTGATGAGAGTCAAGAAAATTCATATTGAAACCACCCACTATATCGATGTTTAGTTGGGTAGAGTTGAGCACCGGTCATAGTATAGTTGGCTTGTTAGAATCATACCTGTGCTAGATACAGAGAGCCTTTATCTCATGTAGAATTCTGAGTAATTTTCCGTAAGGATTGGAAAGGAGAGACGTGCTTTTGAATTGTAACTCTGATCAAGTGATGGTGTCACACATGCCATAGCAATCTAGAGCATCTGCACTATCTCCTCCACGATATGTGGTATCTCATTAACTCACTTGACACTTCAGCTGTCCATTGCTCTCTCACTATAGGTTGTACCCAATTTCCTGAGTCCATAACGTTGTTTACAATGATTAGCCGAGAGTCATGGAGAGGCCTAGGCTCTTTTTTAAGTCCATACTTCTTAAGTCTATTCCAAAAAAAAAAGCCTTTATTTCTCTTTGCCCTTTTTAATTTGTTGCTCTTGCCCTCCTCCATCCAGCTTTGGACAATTTCAGGTTTGGTGAGTTATCTCACAACCCCTTTTCTAGCCTTCACAATCCACGCTCATATTAGTCGGCTACCTGTTCCTTAACAAAGTGCTAAAATTTGTTTATACAAACATACAACTTTGAGTTGTATGAATTGGACATCCTACTAGTCCCCCATCCTCATTTACCTCTCACTAGCTGTTAGGTACTTTCCACTTTTGTCCAATTAGAGGAATTTACCATTAGCAACAAAATGCCATCCCCCTTCATTATCATGCCTCCCACTCAGCAGTCATTGTTTTCCCAAAACTTGAGAGAGAAAGAGCCTGTTCCTTTCATTGCATAGCTCCCATGTCAGAGGGATTTTCCCTCATCCCATCATTGCAGTAGATTAAGTTATCCATGTACTATAGTTGTTGCCTCACATATCATATATTCTCCTCCTCTGCGCCTATAAAACAACAACCCCTTCTGGTCCTCCAAAACCAACAACACTTGTCACCTTCCTTCATCAATCCATGAATTCCCAAAGGGATGAGTCTCTATTCTTTTTCTCGAATGCATTAAGATAGGAGAGTTTACCACTCAATAGTGTGAATTTTTTCCTTCAGACTTCCCTCTCCATCAATGATAGCCCGTCTTTTCTAGTTATTTTCCATTCTCTTATGTTGATGTTTCTCAAAGGCAAATCTCTGCATCCTCTATACATCCTTCTTTTCGTCTTGGAATACCCTTTTCGTTTTGAATATTGGAGAGACTTCTATTGCTGTCTGCCTTCCACCTCATATGAGAATGGTCACTCCCCCTAGATGTGCACTCCTTCTTTGTCACAAGTTGACATCATATCCTCAAAATCTGATGAAGCTTCTACTTCAATAGGAGACACAAACTCGTGTTGTCAATCACAGTAACATCATCCTCTAGTTCAATAAATAATTGCTTATGGGTGACAAGTCCATCTCGACGAGAACCCTTATATGATGCATATGCAACAACATTATAACAAACCCTTCCATAATCTTTGATGAAATACATGATGTCTGCTATAATTTCTATCATCACCAATACCTCAACCCGCGCATCCTTCTGCCATGTCTATCACTAATTCCGAAACCAGATGAGCCACGAGGACCCTCGAACGTATTCTACAGGCTGCCCCCTTCACCTCAGTGGCTCTGTCTCCTGCATATCTACACAAAAACATGAAGAACCCCTATAGCCCCCTTTGCGATGCTTCCCTCTTCTGCCACTCTAGTCGCAAAGGGTGAGAGAACCTGAGAGAGAGAGAGATTGGGAGAGAGAGAGAGGGAGTGAGTGAGCAATGAATTATTCTCTCTTTTTTTTTTTCTTCCACTCACCCACTCCCTCTGACCCCGTGACATCCCATATTCCCCACACGTACATGCATTTTTTCTTTTTCTTTCCCCCTTTCTCTCTCTCTAATGTATACTTTTTTCTCTTCATTATTACTTTTTTCCCTTAAATCCTCTTTTCTTTCTTACTTTTTTCCCTTAAATCCTCTTTTCTTTCTTAGGCGTTTTCTTTTTTCTTTTCACCTCTTTTTTCTTTGTATTTTTTTAATAATTTTTTAATTTTATTTTTTTCCTTTTATTATTATATTCTATTATTATTATTTTGTTAGTTTTTTTTCATGTGTTTCTCCTTTCCCTGTTTTTTCAATCATATAATTTCCTTTTCCCTATTTATTTGTATTATTTTTTTTGCAATTCTTCCGCATTTCACATTTCTCATACCTCTTTTTTTCATCTTTTTTTTTCTTTCACAATTGTATTAATTAAAATGGCAAATAGGTCATCGTCGGAGGAGCTCAAGAAAGTTTGCCTCGTCGGCCAAATGTTCGGCCCTAGGCCCCCACTCGAAACTGTGCGACAGTGGCTACGCAACGAGTGGTTCCCCCGCGGGCTTGTTGTTTGTAAGTGTCAGTTCTTACCGGCAAGCCACCTGCTGCTAGTCTTTGAAAATGAAGATATGGCGTTTCGGGCCCTTAGTGTCGGAACTTGGCAACTCGGCCGGGCAACCCTGTGCCTTTTCAGATGGTCCCTTGATTTCACTCCCGACAAGTCGAAATCGCTTCGGTACCCTCTTTGGGTTGAGCTCCCTAACCTGCCATACTTCTTGTACAACTTCGTGTGGGACATCGTCTCTCCTATCGGCAAGCCGTTGGCTTCACGCGAGGACGTTGGGGGACTCATTTATGAAGGTGCAAGACACTCGTTCAACGCTCGGTGGCACCCTCAAGTCTGTGTCGAGGCTGACCTCAGTTTGCCACTCCCCAACGCGTGCTTTCGTTGTGGCCAACAAGGGCACAGGATCAAAGATTGCCCTTTGAGACGTAAAAGCAAGCGAATTCAAGAAGCCCCCAAAAATGCTCAAGATGGAGTAGAGGAAGTCAAGGGTCCCCTTAATCCAGAAGCTGATGCAGACGGGTTCATCGAAGTCAGAAGAAGAAGGAAAAGAAGCCCTAGGGCAACTTCTGAGCGAAACAACAAGTCAGCCACCCCCTCCAGCAACTTGTACTGCAACCTGGAAAAGGAAATCAACGAGTTTGACTACCCTGGTGGGAACCAACTCGAGGTGGACACCGACGTCAAGGGTCTAGAGATCCGTGACAGTAAAGAAACCTTGCAAGAGGGTTACACTACAAGCAAAGAAGACGGCTTTACCACTAGCAATGAAGATAACATGGATAGTGAAAGCTCCATCATCGGATCGACTATTCCGGAAACGGAGATGGAACCGGTGCCCTGCCCCTCCGAGCAGGAGACATCCCGCAAAGGAAAACAACCTATGGAGTTACCGTGGAAAAGCCCCCACAAGAACCTATTGCTAACTCGGGATCCGATCCGAGCGAAAAAGAAAGATGAACTCAAGAAAAGAAAGGACAAAGCTCCCTCCTGCAAAGAGGGATTACAACGACAATGATCATCATCTCGTTAAACGCTAGAGGGCTAACCGACCCCCCAAGAGCGGCCATCATTGGTCAATGGCTTCGCGACATTAGCCTAAATCCAGACTTTATTTGTATCCAAGAAATTAAAATTGACGGAGAAGACCTCCAGAAGCGGCTTAGACATGTCTCCTCGACCCATGTTTGGATTTCAACGGCGCACCAGCGGGGGTCCGGTGGAACGGTAATCGGTGTTCATCAACGCTGGTTTGAGAAGCTTGAGAACTCCACCGAAGATGTTTGCCATCGATGGATTGCTGTTTCTTTCGGTGCTCCCTTATGTTTCACCTTAGTTTCTTTGTATGCCCCTAACGGGGAGCTTGAGAGACTTAACACTTGGGCCTCCTTGGACTCGCTCCCCCACAACGTGCTTATTTGTGGTGACTTCAACATGGTGGAGGACCCTATGGACAGATGGATGGGCAAGGGCCGAGTCATCGACAGTCGGGAAAAAGAAACGTGGGACAGAACTAAACTCCACTTGGACTTGGTCGAATTCAAAGACTCGAAGGGCTTTTCTTGGTCAAATCTCCAAGCAGGCGAGGACATGAGGAAAGCTAGACTTGATAGATGCTACATTTCTCAGAGTTTTAATCATCAGTGGGGCCACCCCTCCCTCTCGCAACGCACCGACCTCACCATCTCTGATCACTACCCGATCTTCATCACCTTTCAACCCCCCTCCAAGATCCGTAAGGCTCCGTGGTTCCATGCTAGTATGCCTTCCTTCTCTCTTCCCTCCGTCCATCAAGAAATCTCTGATGTGTGGAAGGAGGCATTCGCCACTGGCTTGTCCCCAGCCAAGTGTTGGAGAAGAGCGGTCGATAAGTCACGACAGATCATGATTAGATCCAGGAAGATGCTTGAGACTGTGCGGCGGGCTCGGAGAGAAGCTCTTTATCATAGACTCTGGCGGCTCGAGGAGGAAGTGAACAAAGGAAAATCTCAAGCCCAGAAAGGTCTTCGAAAGATCAGAGCGATGCTGAGATACGAGGAAGAGATACAAAGGAAAAATCTGCAAATTTTCTTCAAGGAGTGGTGGGCTCGCAAAGCCGACAAGCCCACCAAAGAGATGTGCCGTATCCTCAAAAGGAAACACAACAGAGAATTGATCCCCTTATTGCTAGACGCAAGTGGCAATGTATGCAATACGGAAGAAGATAATTTTGGGATCATTGAAGGGCACTTCACGAGACTCCTGGGGACCTCAAACCCCCTCTCCCACCATAGAAGGGACTGTATGGCTGCCATATCTAGGGTTTCCCCCCACAGGATACCTCCCAACCTTCACTCTCTGCTTCATGCCTCTATCTCTGAAGCCGAAATCATTGAGGTCATTGATGCCCTCCCCTCAGGTAAAAGCCCGGGACCCGACGGGCTCACTAATGAGTTCTATAAATCCTTCAAGCTGACGGTTGCCACCCCTCTTCGTTTGGTTTGGCAAGAGGCACTCAAGTTTGGTGCGCTTCCTTCTTGTCTCAACAATGGCATTATCAAGTTAGTACACAAAAAAGGGGAAAAGAACCGAATTGAGAACTGGCGTCCCATTACAATGCTCCAAACAGGATACAAGATCATCGCCAAAGTCATTGCCAACAGAATCTCCTGCCACTTGAGAGCGTGGTTAAGCGAGGACCAAAAAGGCTTCATCAAAGGCAGGTCAATTTTGGAAACCATTATAGATATCTGGGAAGGTCTTGAATTTGCAAATGAGTCTAAACAAGAAGTTGTTTTCCTCAAGATCGACTTTGATAAAGCCTACGACAGACTAGAATGGGACTATATTCTACAGTCTCTACAAGATCTTGGATGTAGTCAGAAATTCACCAAGATGATCGCGACCCTTCTCGGAAACGCATCGACCCAAATTAACATTAATGGAAATCTTTCAAAGGTGATCAAACTTAGAAGATCTATCAGACAAGGGTGCCCATTGGCTCCCCTTCTCTTTGCCATTGCCACAGAAGGGCTTAGCAGGCTGGTGGAGCATCAGGTTGAAGCGGGTAACATTAAAGGCCTTCGTTTGCCGCATGACCACAGTCAGATCACCATGAGACTTTTTGCCGACGATATGAACGCTTTTGTGCACAACGATAGTACCAGCCTTGAGACGTTCTGGAAGTGTCTTGCTACTTTTTGCGAAGCCTCTGGATCCAGAATCAACCACTCTAAGACCGCCTTTAGAGCTATTGGTGGGCCACAGCCCGACCTTCTCATTGATCATGGCTGTCAAATCATTCCGCAGGGCCAAATTTTTCGGCTTCTTGGGATTCCCTTGGGGTTTGGTGTATCTATGGAACAGCGGTGGAACTGGGTGATTGCCAAACTCGAAAACAAGCTCAACTATTGGAGAGGTATGCAAATCAATCTTGCTGGTCGTGCTATGGTCATCAACACGTTCCTCTTATCATCTACCATTTATTTCCTTTCTTGTTGGAGACCGAAAGAGCATGATCTGTCCAAACTGGATAGTATTTGTAGAAACTTCCTTTGGACGGGCGACCACAATAGGAGGGGGGTGCCTAAAATCAAATGGTCCATCTGCACCAGCCATAGAGATAGTGGGGGACTTGGAATCTTGGATATTGGGTGCATGGCTAACAAACTGTCGGCCAAATGGATGATTAAGGCTTGGTGCAACGGGGAGGCCTCGTGGGCCAAGCTGATCTTCAGAAACAAAAATGAGTTGGCACTCACGGGCTTCCCAAATTGGAAGAATCTTGACATCTTGACCTTGTTGTTCTCCCCGATCCCTGTCTTCCCGAAAGGCTCTAATCTGGTGTGCTCCCTATGGAAGAGTTGGAATAAAGTCAAAAGCTTCACAAGAATAAGTGAAGACTGGAAGTGGGCTGCCGGTATCAGACAAAACGACTCTATCTGGTTTCCGATCCATGGCATCCGGAGTGTGGAATCTTGGAACATTCAAAATGCCAAGAAGCTATGGAACAAAGGCTTCAAAAAATGGAAACATCTCTGGAAACAAGACACCAGCCGCTGGATCAACCTAGAGGATATTGATCCTAGCATCAACATTTCGCATGAAGAATGGAACACGCTGCAAAGCAGATGTCTCGCCTGGGACCGTCACAAAGTTCGTCTTCTCATGGGACACGACATGTTGTGCTCGCTTGGTCTCAAATGGCACAATGGGAATAGCCTATCAAAAGTCCCGAACATCAAAGAAACGATCCACTACCAGGCTAACCTCAACAAAAGGTGGTGCCTGTCATGGACGCGGCTTCGGTGGGACATGAAGTTCATGGCTATCTGGCACCCCCTCATAGAAATCAAAAAGTCTGTCCTCTTATGGCAAATCCTTCATCACGGAATCTGGACCAACCTTAAGGCTAGCAAAATTTGTGGGATCCCTCCCTGGTGCAAACGCTGCCACCGGTCTATCAAAGATGTTTCACACATCTTCTTTACCTGCCCCAACTCCAACAGACTCTGGCAGGTGGTGGGAAAGAGAATTAGACTTCAAAAACGTCTCAGTTGGCAGCAAGCCCTGCTGGGAGAAGCGATCGGCTGCTCCGCGACTCTCTGGAACGCCATCAGAGGGGAGGTCCTATGGAAAATCTGGCACGAAAGATGTGCTTTCAACTTCGGTGACTCCCCCAAGGAGTGGTCAATTGAGAAATCGCTGTTCCTCCTTGGCAAAAGGATTGCCAACTGTAAAAAATCCCCCCCCTTTAGGCATCATCAAGTACTCCTTTTGATTGATAACAAGCTTAAACCCAAGTGGGCCCCACATGAGGGTGATGAGAGGGTAATTAACCTTCTTTGTAATGCCATCTAAGCTCGACATAAGCTTCCCCTGCTTTGTGGGATTTGGGGGGTCCCGTGGGCACTAGTCCCCTCCTCTTGTACTTTTGTTTATTTAATTCAAGTCCGGGAGAGTAGGCTATTGCCAAACTTCCTTTATATTAAAAAAAAAAAACAAACATATACAAAAAAAAAAATCAGGTTAGGAAACCACCAATAGTAGAAATTGACTTCTCATTGAGATATACTCCCCTATGCTTGCATGTGAATTTGTCCGCAACAAAGCGAACTATGTAGATTTCGTGTTCCCACAAAATACACTCATGTTATATGCACAAAAAACCCTAATACAATGAACCTTACCTTTGTAGACTTCTAATTTCCTCCTCGAGTCACTAGAGGAGCTTGTTACTATAGGGGATCTGCTACTCAACAAAAAAAAGTTAGTAATACCAAATATATGAATAAAAAATATTGCAAAAGCACATCATAAAACACATCAATCATAAACAATGAGACAAGATATGCTTCTATTGTATATTGTTAGAAGTGGGTAGGCCTCAATAACAATAAATCAAATCTTTACATGATCTTTGAACACATGAACCTTAGCATACACACCTTATGACTCAAAAATAGATGAGTCACATATAAAGAAAGAATAGATAAGATCTTGCAAAGTGTACCATAAGCTAGGATGCTCACCTAAAATATCTTATATTCAAATGTCAAATTATAATGTGTGAATATGATAAAAACTAACAATATGTGAATTTAGGTAGAAATAGGAACTAGAGACAAGAGATTGTGTGCCTAAGAGGTATGGTGTGTGTGTGTGTGTGAGAATATGGAGAATATGAATAGTTAAGAATTGTTTTACAACAAACCCTAATTTTGATTATCCCTAAATGAGAAACTAGTGAACAAACAAGTGAAGATAGAAATAGACTTGTTAGTCATAGTAACTCAGTAAATGATGCTGATGGGTGGGTCATACGAATGCCTCCAAGTAACTCTAGATGTCAAGCACACCTCCTCCAAAATACTCCTTGATCTTCTTGCATTGAGCTGATACTCCTTGTGAAGATTATCTCATTGAGAAGATAATTCACAAGTGAGCTTGGTCGTCTATTATATAGCTTGTGAGTGCTTGTAAAAAGCAAGCTCCTTGATATGCCTTATTCTTAAAAGTTATGATCAATATGCATACACACACGTATATACACATATATATACACAAATACATACACATACATACACACATATACACACACACATACATACACACAAATATACACACATATACACACATATACACACACATATACACACATATATACACACATATATACATACACATATATACACACACATATACACATATATACACAAACATATACTACACACACATACATACACACCTATACATATACACATATACATATACACATACCCATATATACACATATGCACACACAAATACATATATATACACATGTACACACACATATACATACAAACATATGCACACACATACAAACACATACATACACGCATATACACACACATTTACACACACACACATTTGAATACATATATACACACTAACGAACAACCAATGCTTTCACCTAGTAACATTTGTTTCCACTTGATTTGTCCGAGCAACAGTAGGATTCTCCCAAAGGTCCACCTCATTGACAATAACTTGGGGCATGAAAAGAAGAGGTGTCCCATGTTTTCATGTTTACACCAAGGAGGAGCATCATTTTTTTTTTAGCGTGGTTTGAATTCCTTCCTAGTGGTTTTTTCACATAAGAACCACTTTTTTTATCCCAAAGAGTAGAGGACAATAGGATTGGAACTTAGAATCCCACCTTAAGCCTGACTGATTCAAAGAACACCTCCTAATTAAGTGTGACATCTTTAATTACATGAGGTAAATTTGATTTACGATACAAAGATTTATTATTTTATGCTTTCTAGAGGCTTGGAAAGTGACTATATTTGTAATTCAAGTTTTATGATTATTTTCCATCGTATTCTATATTGTAGTTTATGTTATTGAATATAAAATTTAAGTGCATTAAATATTTAAAATTAAAGTGATATTTTAGAATTAGAATTTGAAGGATTTTTTTCCAGCTTCCTAACCCTGAAAGAAAACAAAAAGTCTTGAAGATTTTTTTCCTTCCTCTACACTGAAAATAGAGTCTGCTAATCTTGTGTAGAATGAACAATGGGCGTTTAATAATGTTTACACTTTTGATCCATCTTCTCATAAGTAGTGTATGTCCGTAGTAGACTCAGATGTTTGGCACTTTGATAGTGGGTCAACCAAACATATTACCTCACAGCACGGCTTCTTCACTTCACTAGAGCCTGCCCCCATAGGGAATACTATCACATGTGCCAACAACCCCTCTTATCTTGTCATGGGAGTTGGTAAGATCATTATGACTACTACTAATGGTAGTTTTTTTACATTATCGGATGCTTTATTTGTGACAGGGATCAAGAAGAATTCGTTATTAGTTTCAGCTTTAGCCAAGACTAGCTTGGTTGTGAAATTTGTTGATGACAAATGTACACTTCATGATTTGTCAAATGGCAATGTCATTATTGCTTTTGGCATTTCATGTCATGGGTTGTATAAGCTCATAAACTATAAAAGATATGTGAATTGTTCAGCATGTATAGTACATGATTCTTAGGCTATGTAAGATGCAAAGCTTTGGCATGCATGCTTTGGTCATCTCAATTTTGCTAGTTTGCTACGCTTGCAAAGATTTGAAATGGTGTCCTCTCTGTGGAAGCTTGAGGAAGCTAGTAAACATGTTTGTGAAGCCTGTATTTTGGGCAAAATGCAATGTTCATCATTCCCAAAAGATGGTTCAGTTCGAGCTACTCGAAAATTGCAGCTTGTTCATAGTGATATCTCTGGTCCTTGCAAACACCTTCTTTTGGGAACTATCTTTACTTCGTGACTTTCATAGATGATTTTTTGAGGCATGTATGGGTATATCCATTGAAAGCAAAGTCCGAAGTGTTTATGTTCATCACATATCTTTCTGGTTTTGGTTGAAAATCTCTCAGCATGTAAAATGGGTACCCTCCATTCTGATCGGAGGGGGGAGTATATGTCTTCTGACTTTAATGCATTTCTAGTTGAATGTAGGATAAGACATCAGTTATTGAACACAAGAATAGGGCACTCATGGAGATGGTGAGGTCTATAGTCAAGTGTCAGGCTTTAACACATAGTTTCTGGCTTATGCACCATATGTACTTAATAAGTGTCCCACTAAAGAATTGGAGTCTATCACTCCATATGAGGTTTTCCATGGTCGCAAGCCATCTCTTGCTCACCTATGTGTTTTTGGTTGTTTGGCATATGCATTAGTGCGTAAATAACAACATAGGAAATTGGATAATAAAGTAGTGAATTGTATTTTTGTTGCGCACAATTCTGAAAGCAAAGGCTATGTTCTGTATCATCCACAGATTAAACACATTTTGGTTAGCCGTGATGTTTTTTTGTGAAAGATGCTATTCAACCATTACTTTCATGTACTAAGGAGACATCAGTTAGCTCCAAAGACATGTATGACACTTTGTTGCCTTTTTTTATAGGTGGACAATCTAATGCTGGTCTTAACGAGGGAACATCTTAGCCTTTATAGGTCTCATGTGATGATGTATATCATTCCATTTTTGATGCAGATTTATATGATGCACTTGTTGATGAGAGAGCTCATATTGAGGAGGAAAAAGCTATGCCAAAATGGCTAGTGCAGACTCTGCATGACAACAAACTAGATGCACCTCTATCATACCGTACTTGTTCACGTTCTCATAGTGCCTCTTTTGCATCTGATTGTTCTGCTATCACTGCCTCTAGTCTCTATGATGAGAATGAGCCTGTTTCATTTGATGAAGCACAAAATTTTGAAAATTGGATGGCTTCTATGCAATCAAAATATGATGCTATCATGAAAAATGGTACCTGGCCTTCAAGTGACTTGGCTCCTGACAACAAGGCCATTGGCACTAAGTGGGTATACAAGCTAAAGTGTAAACCTCAATGAGTATTTGATAGGTATAAGACTAGGGTTATTGCAAAGGGTTATGCAGAGGAAAGAGGCATTGATTTTTGTGAGATCTTTGCACCTACATGTCGAATGACTACTGTTCATAGCATTTGATGTGGAATAGCTTTGTGTCAAACAAAATATATTGATACATTATTGTAGCATTTTGGCCTTGAAGATTGCAAACCTATTACCACTCGTATGGACAGAGGTTTACGATTGAGTCTTGATGATGTTGGAGATGCATTTGATGTTGTTCTCTATCAGTAAACAGTTGGATGCTTGATTTAATTATGCATTACTCAATCACATATTTTGTTTGCTATCTCATAGATGAGTATGTTTATGCATTGCCCAGGTGTCAAGCATTGGCAGACAGTCATGCGTATCTTTCACTACTTGAGTGGTGCCCGGCTATTTGGAATGTTTATCCCAAGGGGGCATGACTACCATGAGATTTAGATGCTTTTTTTGACTCTTACTATACTGGTTTCTATGATGCTCGTATGCCCACTAGTGGCTTTTGCTTCATGCTTGGTACCTCATGTATATCTTGGTTGAGCAAGAAGCAGCCTACTATGGCCACTTCGAGGTTGAGTATAGGGCAACTTTCATAGCGACTGGTGAAAGTGTGTGGCTCACATGCCTTATGGCTGATTTAGGTGTTGGTCACTCTTCTACCACCACCATCTTCACTGACAGTTAAAGCACATTGGTAGTTGCGAGGAACCCTATGTTCCATGCTCGGACTAAGCACATTGAGGTGCATTATCATTATGTCAGGGATTGGTTCTCTGCTAGAGAGATCAGCTTTGCATATGTGCCCACATAGGAGAACCTTACAGATCTTTTCACAATCTACTAGGGAGAAGTTTGAAGCTTTTTGCAAAGCTTTGGGCTTACTTCCTTTTGTGGATTGATTCCACATAGCTTGGCACTTCCTTATCCATGAGTGCGAGCTCCTTGTTCACCACATCACTCCGAGGGGGGATTTGTTGATATATTTAGGTAGTAATGTGTGTGAACATACTAGGATCGTCGAGGCACTTTTTTCCTTCTTTAGGAGGTTTTTCCCCCTTGCTTGTATATACGCCTATTGCCCTAATGGGTTACTTATCTTTGTGCATTCTAATGGAAATACATTCAGTATTGTGTGTTGTGCTCCAATCTCTTTCTTCTTCCTTTTGCTCTTTGCATGCTTCTTTAGACCTCAAACTCCGACAACTCTCCCATGCTTTAATTAATTGAAAGAACACCTATAGATGAGAATTTTTCTAGCACCCATGGGACCCCTGTGATCCCACAAAGCAAGGGTTGCTTAACATCTTGCTAGAATTACAGAACATTACAAAGAAGGTTAATAATCCTTTGGTCCCCCTCATGGGGTGCCCACTTGAATTTAATCTTTTTGTTCTCAAGGAAGAACACTCGATGATGTCTAAATGGAAAGGATGTCTAACAATTGGAAATTCTTTCTCATAAAAGGAAAAGAGATTATTTGATCGACCATTCCTTAGGAGGGCTATCAAAATTGGCAGCATACCTCTCTTCCTAGATCTTCCGAAGGACCTTCCCTCTTATAGTATTCAACAATGCTGATGAACAACCAAACGTTTCACCTAGTAACATTTGATTCCACTTGATTTTTCCCAGCATTAACTTGGGGAGCAACCAATCATTTCACCTACTAACATTTGTTTCAACTTGATTCTCCCAAAGGTCCACCTGATTGACAATAACTTGGGGCATGAAAAGAAGAGGTGTCCCCAGTCTTCATTGCCATGAATGTTTACACCAAGGAGCACATTTGTTTTTTTTTATAAAGCTGGTTCAAATTCCTTCCTTCCTAGTGGTTTTTCCACATAAGAAGCACTTTTTTAATCCCAATGAGTGGAGGCCAAAGGGATTGGAACTTAAACTCCCACCTTAATCCTAACTGATTCAAAGACCACCTCCTAATTAAGCATGACATCTTTAATTACATGAGGTAAATTTAAATTACTATGAAAAGACTGATTATTTTAGCCTTTCTAGAGGCTTGGAAAGTGACTACATACGTAATTCAAGTTTTATGATTACTTTCCTTCGTATAAAACGACAAGAAACCTTCCTACTAGCACAGAAGGCCCACTTGATTAACTCTTATTAGGTTGCTAAGTGGCTGAGCAAAGTATGGTGCAATGGGAAAGCTTCATGGGAAAAACTAATTTTGAGACACAAATCCTCCCTTACACTTAAGGGAATCCCTAGGTGGAAGGATCTCAATCTGCTCACCTTGATGCTTTGTGAGCGCCCTTGACTTCTAAATGATCTCACCTTGTCTGCTCCATATGGAAGAGTTGGAACAAGATGAAAACATTTATTAAGGTTAATGAAGATTGGAAATGGGAAGTCAGGATTAGAGAAAATGATTCTATTTCGTTTCGTATTAAGGGAACCAAAGAAGTTGAATCTGAGAACACCCAAAGAGAAAAAAACTTTGGAACAAAGGTTTTAGCAAGTGGAAACATCTCTGGAACAAAGATAGAGGTGATTATATCAAATTTGAGGACATAAACTCTGGTAGAAGGATTGACTATGTTGATTCGTGCCTTCTCACATAGAGAATCAACCCATGCTGTACAAACATTGTAGTGAATTCATAAGACATGATGTATCCCTGAATAAGAAAAAGAGTGATCTTTTGAAACGTTCAAATATACCACAACCAAGAACTTTTTAAAAGACCATAAAACTTCATAATTTACTGCAGTGGGTATAGCCATACATGCATAGAAAATGGTTCTATAAAATATATGAGTCTAGGAAGTTGCAAAAAAGGTTGTTTGTACATAGGGCCAATGATATCACTATGAACAAGAGTGTCTTTCTACAAGGTTATTCCATTGTAAAAGGCAAAAGAGGATCAACTCAATGTTGTAAAACATGGATCCCCAGGCTCCATGTTTGGAAAGAAGACACCAACTAATGGATCAATTTCAAGGATATTGACCCTAGCATGAGCATTACCTATGAAGAATGGAATACTTTACAAAGCAGATGTCTTGCCTGGGACCGCTCTAAAGTCTGTCTTCTCATGGGGCATGACCTATCGTGCCCGCTTTGTCTTAGATGGCACAGTGGTAATGGCCTAACAAAAATCCCAAACATCAAAGAAAACATTGACTATTAAGTCAACCTCAACACGAAGTGGTGCTTGTCATGGATGCGGCTACAGTGGGATATAAAGTTCATGGCTATTTGGCACCCTTTCATAGAAATCAAAAAGTGTGTTCTTTTATGGCAAATTCTTCATCGGGAATCTGGTCCAACCTAAAGGCTAGCAAAATTTGTGGGGTGCCTCCCTAGTGAAAGCACTGCTACCGGTCCATTGAAGATGTTGCTCAAATCTTCTTTAATTGTCCCAACTCCAAGAGCCACTGGAAGATTATCGAAAAGAAAATTAGACTTCATAAACATATCAATTGGAAACAAGTGCTGCTGGGAGAAGTGATCGGCTGCTCCGCTACTCTCTAGAACCCACCAGAGGGGAGGTCCTTTGGAAGATATGGCACGAAAGATAAGCATATAAATTTGGGGACTCCCCCAAAGAGTGGTCGATTGAGAAATCGATGTTCCTCCTTGGCAAAAGAATCACTAATTGTAAGAAATCCCTGCCCCCCTTTAGGCATCATCAAGTGCTCCTTCTGATCAACAACAAGATTAAACCCAAGTGGGCCCCATATGAGGGTGATTAACCTTCTTTGTAATATCATCTAAACTTTATAAAATCTACCCCTAGTCTATTGGGGGGTCCCATGGGCACTAGTCCCCTTCACTTGTATTTCTCTTTTCCGTTAATTAATACAAGTCCAGGAGAGTAGGCTAAGGCAGAACTTCCTTTATTAAAAAAAAAAGCAAGAAACTCTTCCTTCTCTTTTTTCTTTCTTAATTATCTCAAAGGTTCTTCTCAAATCTTTAATGAATTCCCATGCAGCAAAGTTAATTGATTAAGCTCAAAATCAACAAAATGAAAGCCCCTTCTTCATCTCTCAAGTGGTTACGTTCTTTATCCCCAAGCATTCGGACTCTTTATTCTCGTTTAAACCATTTACATAAAACTCAAGAATGAGGTTTGGCAATAGCCTACTCTCCCAAACTTTACAACTATACAAATGAACTAGAGTAGCACCCATGGAATCCTCAAACAACTCACCCATGGAACGTCCCAAACAACTGTACAAGTGAACGAGCCTAACATGCATGAGACCCCCAATTCCATAAAATTTCGTTTTGAACTTCCTTTTGAAAACGAAAAAAGGTCAAGAATGAGGAAGTTTCGTATGACATAACCCAAAAAGGACACAATGATGATCCAATGTACAGTAAAACTTGCAATGTCGGTTTCCATGGTGGCTAGAAACACATGGAGAAAACTTGCAATGTCGGTTTCCATGGTGGCTAGAAACACATGGAGATTCACCCAATAAGTCCCACATGGTTGTTGAATACAAAAACCGTTGAAGATTCAGTCAATATAATCTGTCATATTGCTCCTTTTCTCAATCTTAATCGCTAGAAATAAATATCTCAAAATATGTAGGGGTTTCACGGTGGGTTTAGACAGGTCGGCACAAGTTTGCTGAGTTACATCATATGTCACTGGGTCAGTTCACACAGAGCAACGGTAGACTTTGAGTTTCAAAGCTTTCAAGTTGTTCCATTGGTTGAACGACTTAAAGAACCAATCAAAAGCTATTGTCAAAGTGGTACATATTTGTTCCGAGAGACGAGGCTAGCTCAAAAAATGGTAAGTCCGAAATTCTTTTCTTTCTTAAAAGGAAATCATATTGTGCTATATGGAAGCGCTCACTGTACCATCTGGCGGTGTGAACCTATTATAATCATACGTTGCCCACGTTTACCTGTGGTTTTGTTCCGCCGTATGTGATGACTGATTTTTTTAGTTTCATCGTTTGCGCTAAAATTTTTCCATGTAATATGTATAGTAACTATACACCTAAGAAGATTGATAATTTTAGCATTTCTAGAGGCTTGGAAAGCCACTACATATGTAACTCTAGTTCTATAATGATTTTTCATCGTAGAAGCGACAAGAAACTGCCAAGATAACTTCGTAATACGACCTCCCTGCACTCATGGATCAAATCGGTGCCCTAAATGAGAGCTTGAAATGACATGTTCATTCTGTGGTTTTCTTCATTCTCTAATCTAAAATCATCAAAGAATGAAGTTAGAAAAGGACAAAAAGCCTTAAATTATGAAAACGCAAGGCCGTACAGGCCTATCAAGCTTCTGGTGAAAACATGTCTGCAAGGGTAACAAACACTTGATTTTATTTGTTTGATCTCAAATTCAATGAGAGTTAAACAAAATGGACGTAAATGCAATGTTAATGACTCAACCGAGTTTGCTGGGATAAACTACTCAAGTTGCAAAAGATGCATTTGATTTCCTAGAGATTCTTGAGACTTCGGGTATGCCACACGAAAGACATGAGGAGGAAGAAGAAGCTTATGAGCACAAAATAAACTATATAAGATGGGAGACTCTTTGGAAAATATGGAAAGAGTGGTATGTAGTCAACTTTGGAAGCCCTCTTAAAAAATATTTGATGGAAAAATCTCTTTTTCTTTTAGGCAAAAGAATTTCATGTTGTAAGAAGCCCCCGCCCTTAAAACATCATAGAGTGTTCTTCCTAGAGAGCTACAAGATCAAAGCCAAGTAGGCCCCACATGAGGGGGATGAGAGGGTTATCAACCTTCTTTGTAAAATTCTCTAGTAATCTATAAGCAGCCCCTGCTTTGTGGGATACAAGGGGTCCCATGGGTGCTAGGCCAATTCACTTGTATATTTGTAATTTCTATTAATTAAAGTATGGAAGAGTAGGCTCTCCCAAACTTCCTTAAAGAAAAAAAAGATTAGAAAATTGTTTTGAGTGTAGAGGCCTCTACAACAGCCATTCTAGCCTCTTTCTTCCTTGCCTCTTTAGCAATCAATTTTGGACAACTCTTTATGAAATGACATATATACTCACATGCATACATACACATGCATACACACACATGCACATTACATATACACAGATGCATACACACATATACATACACACATATGCACATATGCACACACAAATATACATATACATACACACTCATAGAGACACACATATATACATACACACACATAGAGAGGCACACATAGACACAAAGGTACACACAGATACACATATAGAAACACACATACACACACACGCTATACATACATATGCATACATACACATACACATACACATGTATACATACACATACATACATACACGTATACACACACATACGCATGTATCTACACATGATGAGTAAGAGATACAATATCTTGCCTTGTAGTTAGTGGCATGTAGTGAGAAAGTGGTGAGTTAAGAAGGAGGCAAAAACTTCTTCACGAGCTCATTGGTTATAAAAGTGAAGTGGGAGGACGTTCAAAAGAAGGAGAGAAAGAGGCAAGAGCTCCTAGAAGTCGGATCTATTCATTTTGTCTTCCCTTAGACTCCTTTCAGCCGCATGTCAATTTGTATAGAGCTCTTTTGTGAAGCATCTCAGTGTATATGTAACCATTTCTTGCGTTTAAACACCATTGTAAAGCTTATCGTTTACTTTCTATATCTCAAATATCTCCTTCAAAGCTTACCTATTCTGTGAGATATCAGTGAAAAAGTGAACTCTAGTTTTTTAGTATACATATGTAGATAGGTAGTCTGTTTTGGGCGGTTAAGTTTCCTAACCACAACATATCTAAATTGCTTGATTTTTTGTCTTGTCGGAAAGTGGAAAGCTCTTGGGATGCACTTTCTCTGGCCCAAATATCTCATTCAATAGATTTATATTCTGTGAGATATCTGCTAGAGAGTGAAGTCCAGTTTTATAGTGTACTTATGTGTGCAGGTGGTCTATTTTAGTCACTTGTGTTTCCTGACCAAAACTCATCCAAATTACTTGTTTTTTAGCTTGTTGGAAAGCTATTTGTGTCTACTTTCTCTGTTCCAAATATCTCTCTCAAAGGATATATATTCAGAGAGGTATCAGTCTAAGAGTGAAGTTCAGTTCTTCAGCATATTTGTGTGGACAGGTAGTTCATCTTTGTCAGTTTCGATTCCTAATCAAAACTTGTCCAAATTAACTTCTTTATAGCTTGTTGGAAAGTTGTCTTTTTCACTTTGATTGAATAAAGGTACAAGTCCATTTGAGTTTTGTATTGAGAGCAGCAAGCTATCTAAGGTGTGGTTGTTTGTCCAAGTGCTGGACATACAAGGGTTCACTACACATTTCCGTTGTGCATATGAGAACTCATTCTCCACAGTTGGTATTAGAGAAAAATTGGTGCTGAAGCTTCATCAACAGAGTTGGAGATAAAACAAAGCAAAAGAGGAGCTATAAAACAAGGAGGAGCTTCACAAACGCAAGAGCAAAGGACAATATAACTGTTCAAGG
Source organism: Ceratopteris richardii (assembly GCA_020310875.1). Taxonomy (NCBI): domain Eukaryota; kingdom Viridiplantae; phylum Streptophyta; class Polypodiopsida; order Polypodiales; family Pteridaceae; genus Ceratopteris; species Ceratopteris richardii. The sequence continues at coordinate 36,045,808 of CM035412.1, read as the reverse complement.
TAACTCTCAAAGTCTTTGATGCTCTTCAATGGCTGACTTGGGCCAACAAGTAGAGAAGTTGGATAAGGATAACTATCCCGTGTGGAAGTTAAGAATGACTAACTACCTAATGGGCAAAGGCTTATGGGGTATTGTGAGCAGCGATGATGCTCAACCTCAAATCAATCAAGCTATGGCCACTGAAGTCCAAAGGAGGCAAGCAAAAGAATGGGAAGGGAGGAATAGGAGAGTCATGTTCATCATTTCACAAGTCATTACTAATGCCATGGTAGGGCATATTCAACATCTAGAGAAAGCTAAGGATGCTTGGGAAGCTCTTGAAAGGATGTATTCAACAAATACCAAAGCTAGGAAAATTCAACTCAAGAATGAGTTGAACACAATCAAGAAAAGTTCGAGGCAATCCCTAGTTGAATATACTTTGAAGATTAAGGAGCTAAGCGATGCTTTAGCTTCTATTGGCACAACGGTTGAAGATGAAGACCTTGTGTGTTATACTCTCAATGGATTGAGAGAAGATGAAAGATGGAAGCCTTTTATAACTTCCATTAACTTGAAAGATGCATATCCAAGTTTTGAACAACTAATCCCTCATCTTGTCACAGAAGAACTTAGCTTTGGTGGTCCCAAAGGAAAGGACAGCCACAACCAAATGTTATCTGCAGGTCGAGGTAAACGAAGGAACTCAAGAGGAGGCTCAAGAGGCCCAACACATAAGGAAGAGGTCGAGGTAGAAGTAGAGGAAGAGGCAGAGTCTCCTACAATTCTCATAAAGGTATAATATGCTATCGTTGTGGTAAAGTAGGACACTATGCTAGTGATTGTTGGCTGAAGAATGGAAGAACAAATGGAGGCAATCAAAGGAACCAAAGCAACTATGCAAGCACCTCAAGTGAAGGAAGCAAGGAAACACTACTTGCAATGAGACATGAGTATAGAAGCTCTTGTGAAGATGACAAAAAATGGTACATTGATTCAGGTTGTAGTAACCATATGTCATGCCAAGGAAGTTTGTTCACTAATCTAAAGGTACCAAGTGGAAAAGGATGTGTTGAAACAGGTGATGATACTCAACACATGATTGAACATATTGGGGATATAAGGCTTGGAGATACAAGTAGAGCAAAGGTACTATCTAATGTTCTTCATGTTCCTACAATTTCAAAGAACTTGATTTCAGTAAGAGAAATGGTAGAGAAGGGTTATCATGTCATATTCAATGAGAATGGGTGCTTCATAAAGAATCCAAAGGAAGGCTTCAAGGTCATTGGTCGAGGTAGAAGAGAAGGAAGGATGTTCACTTTGGATGTCCAACATCCACATGGAAAGGTCATGTACATTCAATGTGGGAACAAGAAGATTTGAGAGCTGGATCTATGGCACAAAAGAATAGGACACATCAGCATTCCAAAGCTGAAGGACATGAGCAAACATGAAGTGGTAAGAGGTCTTCCAAAATTTAATTGCATTGGACTACATGAGTTATGTGAAGCGATGTATGGGGACCAACCCAAGAGGATCAATGGCTGCTAATAGATTTTTTGTCCTCTTCATTGATGATCACTCAAGAAAGCTATGGCTATTTTGTATGAAGCAAAAATCAGAGGTGTTTTCTATATTCAAAAGATTCAAAGTTGAAGTTGAAAAAGAAACAGGAAGGTCTATCAAAACCTTAAGGTCCGATGGTGGAGGAGAATACTTCTCCAAAGAATTTTCAGATTTTCTACAAGAGAATGCGATCAAAAGGCAATTCACTTGTAGGTATACACCACAACAAAATGGAGTAGCTGAGAGGAAAAATAGGAAAATTGCTGAAATTGCAAGATGCATGCTCAATGAGATGAAGGTACCATTGTACTATTGGGCTGAAGCTACCACAACCGCCATGTACTTGATGAATAGGTGCACAACATCGGGAATACATCATTTGACTCCAGAGGAGGTATATTCCAGTAAGAAACCTGATCTTACACACCTCAAAGTGTTTGGATGTGTTTGCTTTGTTCACATTCCACAAGAAGTTAGAACAAAGATGGAACCAAGATCAGAAAAATGCATTTTCATCGGCTACTCGACGAAGCAAAAAGGATACAAGTGTTACAAACCTAGAACAAAGGAATTAAGAGTCTCGCGAGATGCGGTCTTTGATGAACTAAGACCATGGTATGAAGATAAAGGAAAGGAAAATTCTTGAAGAAGATTGTGATGATTATGCAGGAACAAATCAAAGAGAAGTTCAACAATCAAGCACAAAGGTTTCAGGTCCAGAAGCATCTACATCAAATACAAAATTTTCAACATGGAGGGGGAGTCATTCTGTGTCTCCAAATTCAGCTCATAGTAGAATTGAAGAAGCAAGTGCTACTCCAAATAGTGAGATAGATGCAAGTGAAGAAGAATATGAAGAGGTAATCACTCTGATGGTAAAGCTAAATAGGTTAAAGAAGCAACTTTCTAAAGGCAATGAAAGAAGATCTTGAAGGACAAGGTATCCAACTCAAAGGTTGACTTATGATAGTTTTATGGCGACACATTTTGCATACGTGATGCAGGTTATCAAAGACAAAGAGCTTGAGGGTATGAAGAAGCTCGCACACAAAAGCAATGGAAGCAAGCTATGAAAGAGGAGATCAAAGCTCTCAAAGATAATCACACATGGGAGCTAGTGCCAAAGAAAGAAGGTATGAAGATTGTTCCAAACAAATGGGTGTTTAAAGTAAAGAGGAATGTTGATGGTTCACTAGCTAGATATAAAACTAGATTAGTTGCCAAAGGATTTAAACAAACAGAAGGCATAGATATGATGAAGTTTTCAGCCCTGTTGCAAAGATGGGAACCATCAGAACATTAATCACAATTGGTGCTTCAAGGAGATGACCATTATATCAACTCGACATCAAAAATGCTTTTCTTAATAGAGAACTACAAAAAGAGGTATACATGAGTCAACCAGTTGGATTTGAAGATGAAAACCATCCACACTTTGTTTGCAGGTTGAAAAAGGCACTTTATGGCTTGAAGCATGCACCAAGAGCATGGAATCAGAGATTGGTAGAATATCTAAGTGTGGATACAACCCAAGTAGTGCAGATCCTTCATTGTACATGAAGAAGGACAAAAATAGAGAGGTATATATTTGCATATAAGTCGATGAGCTCATCATAACAGGAAATGATGTTACAGGGATTAAGGATATCAAAAGGAAGCTTGGTAAGGAGTCTAAAATTTCAGATCTTGGAGAGCTAAAATATTTTTTAGGAATTGAAGTTGTTTATGGAAAGAGTGGCATCTACTTGATGCAAAGGAAGTACTTGTTGGATGTTCTTTTCAGATTTGGAATGAGTGGATGCAAACCACTCAATCAATCCATGGACACAAATACAAAGCTTTGTTCAATTTATGGAGAACCACTGGAAGATGTAACGACATACATAAGCATTGTAGGATCATTAATCTATGCAAACATTACAAGACTTGATTTATCTTATGTTGTTGGTGTAATTTCTTAGTTTATGCAAGCCCCGACAAGTGAACACTTAAATTCAACCAAGAGAGTGTTGAGATACATAAAGCATACAGTTAATCATGCTTTGTTTTACAAGTTTGATGAAGAATTGCAAGTCAAAGGCTTTAGCGATGCTGATTGGGTAGCTTCAAAGGAAGATAGGAAATCAACCTCAGGTTATGTGTTCATGATAGGAAGCAAACCTATCACATGGAGCTCAAAGAAACAACCTACTATTGCACTTTCATCTATGGAGGCTGAATATAGAGGATTAGCATTTACCACATGTGAAGCAATGTGGATTAAAAAGCTTTTGGCTGATCTTGGAGTGCAATTTGGAACCATCCCTATATACAGTGATAACATGTCAGATATTTACTTGACAAGCAATCCTTTGTTTCATGCAAGGAGCCAGCACATAGAGGTCCACTACCATTATGTAAGGGAGAAGGTATTGAGCAAAGATGTGGAGATAAAGTTCATCACAACCAAACAGGTTGGAGATCTGTTTACAAAGTTCTTGAATGCTTCTAAACTCAAAGGTTGCGAGGATGTGATAAATTTGTAGGACATGGTTGAAGATAACTCCCAAATGAGCTTGAGGGGGAGTGTTGAAGATTCAAGAGAAATATTAATGGAGAAATGAGTTCCAACTTCACAGTTGGGGGAAAAAGTGCATGGAACACCCTTGAACTCCTCTAGATGCACAGGGAATGGGAAAGGTTGATTTACTTCAACTCTTCTTTTGACTTTTATAATTGACTTTGAATGATGCTTGTACTAGACAAATGCTTATGCATCAGAAGTTATCAAAGATGATAGATTTGGGAGGAGTGGTGGTTTCAGGTTGCCCATGGTGGTGGCTCCTCCCTCGCAAACTACATCACAATATTGCTGAAGGAAGATTATTTTATTGTCCACAAGGATTTTTTCCGTCAATAAAATTTTATGAATTGGTGTCTCAAGACCTTGATTAAACGTTTTTGGCTATGTTCAATTATGCAAAGACCAACAATGTCATTCTGGTTATGATGTATTTTTCCCTTACTAATCTAGGTGTAAGGTTTAGCAAAAAAAGATGGGATTTCTCTATAGAAATCTAAATGGGAGGATTGCAGTAGTTTTGACATATCTTCCTTCCACATCTTCCATAATGCATCCATTCTTATCATGTTCTAGATGGGTGCAAATCATTCCATCCCATCAGATCAGAGAGCTATAAGGCCAAATCTACATAGCTCTAAGTTTTAGATAGCCTACATAATGATGATTGTTCTTTCTCAAACCGTCAACATTTGCATGAAAGCCTTCTATTACAAGCACTTATTCTACATATGTGATGGTTCCTTATCCTCAAAAAAAGGCTTGGAAGGCATATAAGGAGGAGACAAAATCAGTTCATACCTCTAAACCCCATGTACTACATGTACATGGTCATTTCTACGAAGTATTTTTCTGTATGATCCGTAAAATCATAATCGAAGAGCGATCTGATGTGTTTTTACTTTTATCAAGCTTGACCATTATATAAGTGATGTACAAGCATCGTGTATGCGATCATGCAATTTGTGGATCATTGGTGTTTGGCTGCATCGCTTAGCGTTGCATATGGGACACTCACTTTTTAATTGCATAAGTGATGCTAATCTAGCAACGCTCTTAGGAAGGTCGCAAAAGTTGTAGGTGTCAAATCGACTGTAGAAAAGTATAGGTTTAGACATAGGTGAATTGTTTGGAGTAAATCTAAAGATTTACTAAACCTTTTGAGATGTTTTAACTTGGAGAAGGTGTGGAACCTTTAGGCAAGGTGTTGTACAAAGTTTCATTAGAAACTTTACATATTCGGTCAGCCAATGAATGAGTTAAGTGCAATAGACATTTCTGTGTAGTGACTTGCTTCACAGTTAAAATCTTGATGATTTGGCATTGGTCTTCCAGAATTGGTTAAGGTTTTGGGTTGTTCTTGTTAAAGAGGTGCTCTAACATCAAGGATAACTTTTTCTTTTGGAGATTAACACTCTCCATCAAGTGTATGTGTTTTTATATATGTATGTGTACGTTTGTGTGTATGCATGTGTATGTGTGTGTATGTGTATGTCTCTATGTGTTTGTATGTGTATGTGTGTACCTTTGTGTGTGTAATGTGGGTGTATCTATATGTTTATGTGTATGTGTATGTGTATGTGTATGTGTATGTGTATGTGTATGTGTATGTGTATGTGTATGTGTATGTGTATGTGTATGTGTATGTGTATGTGTATGTGTATGTGTATGTGTATGTGTATGTGTATGTGTATGTGTATGTGTATGTGTATGTGTATGTGTATGTGTATGTGTATGTGTATGTGTATGTGTATGTGTATGTGTATGTGTATGTGTATGTGTATGTGTATGTGTATGTGTATGTGTATGTGTATGTGTATGTGTATGTGTATGTGTATGTGTATGTGTATGTGTATGTGTATGTGTATGTGTATGTGTATGTGTATGTGTATGTGTATGTGTATGTGTATGTGTATGTGTATGTGTATGTGTATGTGTATGTGTATGTGTATGTGTATGTGTATGTGTATGTGTATGTGTATGTGTATGTGTATGTGTATGTGTTTGATGCATATATGTGTGTATATGTATGTGTATGTGTGCATATGGGTGTATGTATATGCATGTGCATGCATATGTATGTATGTATGTATATGGATGTATGTATATGTGTGTGTATGTGTGTCTATGTGTATGTACATGTATGTTGGTGTGTATGTGAGTGTGTGAATGTGTTTATATGTGTATGTGGGTGTGTATATGTGTATGCATGTATGTATGTATGTATGTTTTCATATGCATGTGCAATATTCATGCATATGTATGTATGTGTGTGTCTCTATGTGTATGTATGTGTATGTATGTGTATGTATGTGTATGTATGTGTATGTATGTGTATGTATGTGTATGTATGTGTATGTGTATGTGTGTGTCTCTATGTGTGTGGATGTGTATGTTGGTGTATGTATCTATGTGTTGGTATGTATGTGGAGAATGAGTTCTCCTATGCACAACGAAAATGTGTAGCGAACCCTTGTATGTCCAGCACTTGGACAAACAGCTGCACCTTAGATAGCTTGCTGCTCTCAATAAAAAACTCAAATGGACTTTTTACTTTGTTGAAACAAATTAGGCAAAGAGAGCTTTCCAAAAATCTATAAATAACGTAATTTGGACAACTTTGATTAGGAAACACAACTGACAAAGATGAACTACCTGTCCACACAAGTATGCTGAAGAACTGAACTTCACTCTCAGACTGATAACTCTCTGAATATATATCCTTTGAGAAAGATATTTGGTATACAGAATGTAGACACAAATATCTTTCCAAGAAGCTAAAAAAAAAAAGTAATTTGGATGAGTTTTGGTCAGGCAATTCAACTAACTAAAACAGACCACCTGCACACATAAGTACACTATAAAACTGGACTTCACTCTCTAACAGATATCTCACAGAATATAAATGCTCTGAATACATTATTTGGGGCAAAGAAAGTTCATGCCAAGAGGTTTCCAATAAGACTAAAATCAAGCATATTGGATATGTTTTGGTTAGGAAAGATAACCAACCAAAATAGACTACATGTCTACATAGGTATACTGATAAACTAGAGTTTACTCTTTCACTAATATCTTATAGAATATGTAAGCTTTAAAGAAGATATTTGTGACACAAAAAGTACACAAGATAAGCTTTCCAATGAGTGTTTAAAAGCAAGATATCGTTACATATACACTAAGTTATGAGCTTCACAACAGAGCTCTATACAAAGTGATGTGCGGCTGAAAGGAGTCTAAGGGAAGACAAAATGACAAAATGAATAGATCCGACTAGTGGGAGCTCTTGCCTCTTTCTCTCTTTCTTTTGAATGTGCTCCCACTTCACTTTTATAACCAATGAGCATGTGAAGAAGTTTGTGCCTCATTCTTAACTCACCACTTTCCCACTACATGCCACTAACTACAAGGCAAGATATTGTATCTCTTACTCATCATGAATTTTGACTATACTTTTTTCTTTTACTTTTTTTCTTTTTGGCGAAATACTCCTATGTCAAATTTTGATTAGCATCACATTTTTAAATGTTAAAATTAAAATAGTTATGAAAATGATTCTTTTTTGAGAGAAAATGATTCTTTGTTAAGAAAATAATGCATAGAACACAAACCATTTTCAAGATTTATGCATTAATTCAAGTTCTATCATGGTAAATAGCATGAACAAACACATTTGAAAATAATGAACATAGGGCCTTGAAAATCCAAAAGTTGAATTACTATTTCAAATAACAATGTCTATATAATGTGCCATATAATTTATTGCTTCTGATAAGTTTACGATTAAAATCTCTTGCAAGTGGTAAAAGACATTAGGTAGAAAGACGAGGACAAAGAAGTCACAATTTACACTACATCAACATGTTACAAAAGAGATACTACAATGGGAGATCATCATTACTATTATATATAAGTAGTTCCATTTTTAGCTGTGAGTGTCCTTTCAACCTATAAATGCTTTCAAACAAAATTAAGTTATAAAAGTGTAGTAAATAGTCATGAAATGATTACATATACAAAAACACAAAACATTTATTGCCTTATTCCCTTGTATTCTAAATTTGGATTTAGGAAATTCATCAGATTTAGTGTTCTTTCTCATTAGCCAAGGTTCATTAGTTTCTATTTAATTATTGGTCAACTTAATCTTAATTGCAAAAGATACTAAATATCCTTCAAAACTATGTAATTATATCCATTGACCAAGCTTACACATTCAATCTTCATAAAAGACTCTAATGTACAATAAAGTACAATGTTTGAAATATCAAAATCCTATACCTATTGCACCAAATTACATAGGCATTTGTCCAACTTTGTAATTTTCTATTAGACCCAAGTTTTCACTTAGTACACCATCCACTTGCTCATATGTGATATCTTTACACATGAAGATGAGAGAAATCTGTTGAAATGAGAATTATTGAAATACATACTAAAAAAATGAATGGAAAAACACTAGTGCAAAGGATCTAGACAAATTTGTGAATTTCAAAGAGTTACATATATGCATGATCATGCTACGTTCCAAAGTTGATATGGGCCATATATGAAGTTGTGGACACTCCAAGATAAGAAGATAATATATTTCAAATCCTCTCTCTATAGGGGTAAACATATCCATGTGTGTAAAAGAAAAATCGATCATGAAGAAGCTAAACAATATATATTTATGGAAAAATTAGAGCACCAACATCTGCATGCAATGATTGGAAAGTAACTATAAGACTACTCAATGATGGATCCTCCACAAAAGTAGAAGGAAATCTATCTATAAAAAAAAAGAAAATCAAATCTAAATACGTACAGATACATTGGGCACAATAAACCATGCAATATTCTAGAGTAATACTTACAATTGATAGGATATCTTATTCTTAGAAAGATTTTTAGTTTCATACTTTCTATTGTAAAAATAGTTTGTAGAATGGAAACCATCCCACTATCTTTGTGATTCTTGAGGCCAAGTAGCTTTCCCTTCTTACAAAGATCCAAGTTTCCACAATCTCTGATCGAGTGAGAACCAACTCTAGAGGGATGCATGTATACCCATGCACCTTTGGAGTACTCATGTGGTAGCAACTCTCATTCTAAAGATTAAATATTGTGCAATCTTAATGTGAAGTCTTCATCTTTTGATCACATGCAAGCTTTAGATCTTTCCATTGAAGCTCAAGGTCTTGTAGGGGGAACAATAGTTTGAGATAGAAGATGCAAAGATCTCAGAATACACACACAAGAGCTTCAATGGTTTAGAGAACTCTTTGGAACCTGGGTATGAAAATGTGAGGAATTTAAAACTACACAAGTTGGAAATTCCATGATTTCTGTACTTGATATTTGTAAAAAACAGCTTCATCTTTTGGTATATCTCTCAATTTTCCTCAAACGGAATCGTCTCTTTTGCGTAAATTATTTCTTATTCAGACATGCATGCATACATACTTACATAGATGCATGCATACAAACAAGCACACATACATTTCTACATAAATATATGCAGATAGTATGTTCTCTTCATATGTTCGATATATGCAGATAGTACATATCATATGTTCTCTTCACGAACATGTGCGATATCTCCGTGAGAATACGAACATATAAGTAAGTGCTGAAATCCTTAGATTGGAATGTTTTTACTTTATATTGTCTATTATTATTTAAATTCAGAATTAGACCCTCTAGTGGCAAGAGAATATGAGGCTCGAATTTTGTTCTTGCATTTATTAGCCATGAAAGCTTTGAGGTAAGTCTAAATCCATAGTGAAGATGGTGAAAATGTGTTACGAGAGGAACTTGAAAAGCTTTTTTGTTGTGACATATTGTGCGCATGTGTCATTCTTCTATACTCTAGCAGTGCAAAAAGAGATGCTTAATGAGCTTGAACTAATGAAAAGCTATGTAAATCACAGCAATTAAGAAAATATGGCACATCCAACTAGGTAGCTCAAAAAGATCATTTTGTAATTGGATTAATAGTTTAAGAGACATTCTCTCTCTCGTTCTCTCTTTCTCTCTCTCTCTCTCTCTTTTTTATACTCTCTCTCTCTCTTCTTTTCTCCAATCCTTGTGTTCTTTTGAATGACAATAAGTATGGTGACTTTCTCATTAAAAATTAGCCAACAGTCCATGTGATATGCACGGAGAGGATAGAGTCAGGGAGTGAAGCTGCTCTCATAGATGAGTATCAACAAGTAAAGGAACATAGACGCGCATACATTGGCATGTGACATCAGCATACTACAACCTTTTGTAATACGCTTAACGCGCTGTTTTTTTCATACAAGTAGTTCACAACAATCCTCTCTCTCTCTCTCTGCGTACATTTTTCCATCGTGTATGCCGTCATAGCATTTGCCCAAGCTCTCAAATACTAGATTCCAAATTGCATCATGACTTTAGAAAGAGCAAAGTGTGACATGTTCTCCAGATAATTTGTTTGTACAGCTAGCTCCAACACGGAAAATGAAACGACAAATCCAAACGTACAAGAACTAAAGAATCGCAAGGAAACGAAAAACATGAGCGTTTGAGAATCGTAATGAACTATCTTTCGAAAGACCCTCATGCAATTCTGTTGTGTGCCTTTCCATCTTCTGACTGGCAAGGTAGACTATGTCCTGTGACCTCACGAGTACAGAAGTATTCAGAGTGATTGGCAATCCAAATGTACAGGTAACCACCTACTAATTTTCATGTAGAAAACGTATTTATGTTATTTATCAAAAGAGAGATATAGGACTCTCAAAGCACTCCAATTGGTTTCTCTGTACTGAGAGACATGTCTTGCTTTTGAGGCGTCCATATGTTCAAAGTTGATAGTACCACGCCTTTTCCTAAGTTCTTACTGTAATTCTCACTAAATCTTAATGAAGGCAGTGGTATGAATGCCCAACGTGCATGGTGTAGTGACAAACGTACAGCCTTTTGAAAATTAAAGGTACTTTTAAATATCTGCATGGACAACGGCTTTATCTCCAAAAATTCTCTTCTTCGAACTCATCATGTGCTTCTTCAAGCAATACAAAAAAGAAAAAAGCTATCTGTGACTCTCTTAAGAGTTGTCCAAAAGTGGTTGCAAAAGAGGCAAAGGTTGTTGCAGTGGCCTCTACACCTAAAACATAGGCCTATACACCTAAAAGAGTTGTCAAAATGGTTGTTGCAGAGGCCTCTACACCTAAAATAGAGTCTGCTAATCTTGTATAGAATGAAGAATGGGCATTTACTATTGTTTGCAATTATGACCCATCTTCTCATGAAAAGTTTATGTCTATGGTAGACTCAGATGTTGGGTAGTTTGACAATGAGGCAACCAAAGTTAATAAGATCATTATGACTACTCCTCATGGTAGTTCTTTCACATTGTGACATGCTTTGTTTATACCAAGGATCAAGAACAATCTATTATCACTTTTAGCATTAGCCAAGATGAGCTTGGTTGTGAAATTTATTGATGACAAATGTATAGTTCAAGATCTCTCAAATGGCTATGTTATTACTTCTTTTTGCATTTTATGTCATGGGTTGTATAAGCTCATAGATTATGCAAAATCTCTGAATGAATCAACATGTTCAATTCAAGATTCTGAGGCGATGTCAGATGCAAAGCTTTGGCATGCATGTTCTGATCATTTGAATTATGCTAGTTTGCTACGCTTGCAAGAAATCCAAAATGTTGTCCTCTCTACCCAAATATGAGGCACCTTATTAGCATGTTTGTGATGTTTATATTTTGAGAAAAATGCAGTACTCCTCCTTTCCAAAAGATGGTTCAGTTTGAGCTACCCAAAAATTGCAACTTGTTCATAGTGATGTCCTATGTAACACCCTCTTTTGGGAGCCACCATTAATTCGTGACTTTTATTGATGACTTTTCCAAGCATGTGTGGGTGTATCCATTGAAAGCAAAGTCAAAAGTATTTATGTGCTTGAAACAATTTTTGCTTTTGGCTAAAAATTTATGAGCATATTAAATCCCAGAGACCAGAGACTAGATTCAAAATTGCATCAAGATTGACTTTAGACAGAGAAAATTACGACATGTTCTCCAGATAATATGTTTGTACAGTTAGTTGCGAGATTGAAAATAAAACAACAAATCCAATCGTACAAGAAATAAAGAATCGCAAGGAAACGAAAAACATAAGAGTTTGAGAAACCTAACGAACTGTCTTTCCAAAGACCCACTGTCCACATGCAATTCTCTTGTGTGCCTTTAACACCTTTTGTGGACAATTCTCTTGTGTGCCTTTAACACCTTCTGACTGCAAGGTAGACTATGTCCTGTGACCACATGTGTACAGAAATATGCCGAGTGATTGGCAATCCAAATGTACAGGTAACCACCTACTAATTGTCATGTGAGAAACGTATTTATTTTACTTATCAAAAGAGAGATATAGGACTCTCAAAGCACTCCGATTGGTATTTCTTTACTAAAAGACATGTCTTGCTTTCTCCCCGAGATCGAGCTTTTGAGGCATCCATATGCCCAAAGTTGATGGTACCACGCCCTTTCCTAAGTTCTTTTTTTTTTTTTTTTATATATAAAGGAAGTTCGGCAATCGCCTACTCTCCCGGACTTGAATTAAATTAAGAAACAAAGGTACAATAGAAGGGGACTAGTGCCCACGGGACCCCCCAAATCCCACAAAGCAGGGGAAGCTTGGTTGATTCCTAGGTTGCAGTACAAAGAAGGTTGATCACCCTCTCGTCGCCCTCATGCGGGACCCACTTGGGTTTGAGCTTGTTGTTGATCAAAAGGAGGACTTGGTGGTGCCTGAAGGGGGGGGATTTCTTACTGTTGACAATCCTTTTGCCAAGGAGGAATAGAGATTTTTCAATCGACCACTCCCTGGGGGGGTCGCCGAAGTTGAGAGCACACCGCTCCCGCCAAATTTTCCACAGGACTTCCCCTCTGATCGCGTTCCAGAGAGCCGCAGAGCATCCAATCGCTTCACCCAAAAGGACTTGTTTCCAGCTAAGCTGTTTCTGAACTCTGATTTTCAGTCCAACCATCTGCCAGATTCTGTAGGAGTTGGGGCAAGTAAGGAAGATGTGTGGGACATCTTCGATTGCACGGTGGCAGCGTTTGCACCACGGAGGGATCCCACAAATTTTGCTTGCCTTATGGTTAGTCCAAATTCCTCGATGAAGAATTTGCCATAAGAGGACCGACTTCTTAATCTCTATAAGTGGGTGCCAGATACCCATGAATCTCATGTCCCACCGAAGCCGCGTCCAGGACAGGCACCACTTCTTGTTGAGGCTGATCTGGACGTCAGTCGTTTCTTTGATGTTCGGGATTTTGAGTAGGCTATTCCCATTGTGCCATTTGAGACCACGCACGTTCGGAGCATCTTGTCCCATGAGAAGGCGAGTTTTGTGACGATCCCAAGCGAGGCATCTGCTTTGCAAGGTGTTCCATTCTTCGTAGGAGATGTTCATGCGAGGGTCGATATCCTAGTAGTTGATCCAACTGTTGGTGTCATGTTTCCAGAGGTGTTTCCATTTTTTGAATCCTTTGTTCCATAACTTCTTGGCATTTTGAATGTTCCACGACTCCACACTCCGGATGCCATGTATCGGAAACCAGATAGAGTCGTTTTGTCTGATTCCGGCCGCCCACTTCCAGTCCTCACCGATTCTTGTGAAGCTTTTGAATTTATTCCAGCCCTTCCAAAGAGAGCAGACGAGAGTGGAGCCTTTCGGGAAGACAGGAATCGGGGAGAATAGTAGGGTCATGATGTCAAGGTTCTTCCAGTTCGGGAACCCCGTGAGGGCCAACTCATTTTTGTTTCTGAAGATCAGCTTGGCCCACGAGGCCTCCCTATTGCACCAAGCTTTAATCATCCATTTGGCTGCCAGTTTGTTAGCCATGCACCCGATGTCCAGTATGCCAAGCCCCCCGCTATCTCTAGGGCTGGTGCAGATGGCCCATTTGATTTTAGGCACCCCCCTTCTGTTATGATCACCCGTCCAAAGAAAGTTTCTGCAGATGCTATTCAGTTTGGACAGGCCTTGCTCATTCGGTCTCCAGCAAGAAAGGAAATAGATGGTAGACGAGAGGAGGAACGTGTTGATAACCATCGCCCGTCCAGCGAGATTGATTTGCATGCCTCTCCAGTAATTGAGCTTGTTTTCAAGTTTGGCCAGCACCCAGTTCCATCGCTGCTCCATAGAGACGCCAAACCCCAAGGGGATTCCAAGTAGCCGAAAGATTTGGCCCTGCGGAATGATTTGACAGCCATGATCAATGAGAAGGCCAGGTTGATGTCCCACAATGGCCCTAAAGGCGGTCTTATTGTGGTTGATTTTGGATCCAGAGGCCTCACAAAAGGTATCAAGACACCTCCAGAAAGTCTCCAAGCTGGTATTATCATTGTGAACGAACGCGTTCATATCGTCGGCAAAAAGTCTCGTGATGATTTGACTGTGATCGTGAGGAAGCATGAGGCCTTTGATATTGCCAGCCTCCACATGATGAGCCACAAGTCTGCTCAGCCCCTCAGTGGCGATGGCAAAGAGAAGGGGGGCAAGAGGGCACCCTTGTCTAATAGATCTTTTAAGATGGATCGCCTTCGAAAGTTTGCCGTTAACGTTAATTTGGGTCGTTGCGTTGCCGAGAAGGGTCGCGATCATCTTAGTGAATTTCTGACTACATCCGAGGTCTTGGAGCGACTGCAGAATATAGTCCCATTCTAGCCTATCGTAGGCTTTGTCAAAGTCGATCTTGAGGAAGACCACATCTTGATTAGACTCATTTGCAAATTGAATACCTTCCCAAATATCCATAATGGTTTCCAGGATGGACCTGCCTTTGATGAAACCTTTTTGGTCCTCACTAAGCCAAGATCTCAGGTGGCACGCAAGTCTGTTGGCAATGACTTTGGCGACGATCTTGTATCCTGTTTGAAGCATGGTAATTGGCCGCCAGTTCTCGATTCTGTTTTTTTCCCCCTTCTTGTGAATCAGCTTGATAATTCCATTATTATACAAGAAGGAAGAGCACCAAATTTTAGCGCTTCTTGCCAAACCATCCGAAGAGGGGTGGCAACCACCAGCTTGAAGGATTTAAAAAACTCGTTAGTGAGTCCGTCGGGTCCCGGGCTTTTACCGAGAGGGAGGGCATCAATGACCTCAATGATTTCTGATTCAGAGATCGGGGCATGAAGCAGGGAGTGGAGGTTGGGCGGTATTCTCCGGGTGGAAACCCTCGAGATGGCAGCCATGCAGTCCCTTCTATGATGGGAGAGGGGGTTCGAGGTTCCCAGGAGTCTCGTGAAGTGCCCTTCGATGATGCCAACATTATCTTCTTCCGAGTTGCATACATTGCCATGTGGGTCTAGCAGTAGGGGAATCGTCTCTCTGTTGTGTTTCCTTTTAAGGATACTGCACATCTCTTTGGTGGGTTTGTTGGCTTTTCCAGCCCACCACTCCTTGAAGAAGATTTGCAGGTTTTTCCTTTGTATTTCTTCCTCGTATCTCAACGCCGCTCTGATTTTTCGGAGACCTTTCTGGGCTTGGTGTTTTCCTTTGTTTACTTCCTCCTCGAGTCTCCAGAGTCTGTGGTAAAGCGCTTCCCTACGAGCCCGCCGCACTGTCTCGAGCATCTTCTTAGTTCTGATCATGATCTTGCGAGACTTGTCGACCGCACTTCTCCAGCACTTGGCTGGGGCCAAGCCCGAGGCGAACGCCACCTTCCACACATCGGCAATCTCTTGATGGACGGAGGGGAGAGAGAAGGTGGAAGCGTTGGCATGGAACCATGGAGCCTTGTGGGTCCTGTTGGAAGGTTGAAAGGTGATAACGATCGGGTAGTGATCAGAGATGGTGAGGTCAGTACGTTGCGTGATGGAAGGGTGGCCCCACAGATGAGTAAAACTCTGAGAGATGTAGCATCTATCAAGTCTAGCTTTCCTCAGATCCTCGCCCGCTTGGAGATTCGACCAGGAAAAGCCATTCGAGTCTTTGAATTCGACCAGATCCAAGTGGAGTTTGGTCATGTCCCACGTTTCTTTCTCCCGACTGTCGATGACCCTGCCCTTGCCCATCCATCTGTCCATAGGGTCCTCCACCATGTTGAAGTCTCCACATATAAGCACGTTGTGGGGAAGCGAGTCAAGAGAAGTCCAAGTGTTCAGCCTCTCCAAATCCCCGTTAGGGGCGTACAAAGAAACCATAGTAACACAGAGGGGAGCACCAAAAGAAACCGCAATCCAGCGGTGATTTACATCTTCAATGGAGTTCTCAAGCTTTTCAAGCCAGGGTTGTTTAACACCGATAGCCGTTCCACCGGATCCCCGCTGGTGCTTTGTTGGGATCCACACATGGGCCGAGGAAACCTGTCTAAGCCGTTTCAGAAGGTCTTCTCCGTCAATTTTAATCTCTTGAATGCATATAATGTCTGGTTTTAAGCTAATGTCGCGGAGCCATTGACCAATGATGGCCGCTCTTGAGGGGTCGGTTAGCCCCCTAGCATTTAGCGAGATGACAATCATTTTTGTGTTGATCCCTCTTTGCGGGAGGGAGCCTTGTCCTTTCTTCTCTTGGCTTCATCTTTCTTTTTCACTGGTATGTGATCCCGACTTAGAAATCGGTTCTTATGGGGGCTTTTCCAGGGTAACTCCAAAGGCTGTTTCCCTTTGCGGGATGCCCCCCGCTGGGGAGAATTGGGCCCCGTGCTCGGCATCGTTTCCGGGATCGTCGATCCAATGATGGAACTTTCACTATCCATGTTGTCTTCATTATTAGTAGTGAAACCATCTTCTTTGCTTGTAGTGTAGCCCTCCTGGGGAGTTTCTTTGTTGTCAGGGATCTCTAGGGCTTCGTCGTAGTTGTCTACCTCATGTGGCTTCCCACCTGGGTAGTCGAGCTCGTTGATCTCCTTTCCAAGATTGCAGTACAAATTGCTGTGTGGGGTAATTGGCAGGTTGTTCCTCTCCCCGTTGGCCCTCGGACTTCTTTTCCTTCTTCTTCTAACTTCAGTAAAGCCATCGGCATCAGCTTGTGGATTAAGGAGGCCCTTGCCTTCCCCTTCCTTGGTCAAGTGGGTCAAATCGTCAGAGTTGTCTTGAGCAGTTTTGGAGGCTTCTTGAAATCGCTTGTTTTTTTGCCTGAGAGGGCAGTCTTTAATCCTATGACCTTGCTGGCCACAACGAAAGCACCCGTTGGGGAGGTTTTTGTAGGTGATATCCTGCTCCCAAACATCTCCTTCGCCCATGTCCACTTTGATCGTTGATGGAAGCGGCGAACTGAGGTCGGCCTCGACGCAGATTTGTGGGTGCCATCTAGCATTGAACGAGTGTCTTGCACCCTCATAGATGAGACCACCAATGTCTTCTCGTGAAGCCAACGGCTTGCCGATAGGGGAGACGATGTCCCACACGAAGTTGTACAAGAAGTATGGGAGGTTAGGGAGCTCAACCCAAAGAGGGTACCGAAGTGATTTCGATTTGTCGGGGGTAAAGTCCGGGGACCATCTGAATAAGCACAGGGTCGTCCGACCGAGTTGCCAGGTGCCAACGCTTAGGGCTTGGAACGCCATCTCTTCATTTTCAAAGACTAGCAGCATGTGGTTTGCTGGTAAGAACTGACATTTGCTGACAATTAGTCCTCGAGGGAACCACTCTTTTCGAAGCCATTGTCGCACGATTTCGAGCGGGGGCCTAGGGCCAAACACTTGGCCGACGAGGCAAACTTTCTTGAGCTCCTCCTGAGCAGACAGAACTGCGGGTCTATTGAGGGACACGACGGGGGATTCAGC
The DNA here is from genome assembly GCA_020310875.1 of Ceratopteris richardii. Taxonomy (NCBI): domain Eukaryota; kingdom Viridiplantae; phylum Streptophyta; class Polypodiopsida; order Polypodiales; family Pteridaceae; genus Ceratopteris; species Ceratopteris richardii. Next base: position 36,027,935 of record CM035412.1, on the reverse strand, counting down.
ACTTTCGGATGCCCCAGGGGCGGCACACGACCCCCCCTCCAGCAGAGCGGCCAGGAAACCGGTCTCCCCAGGGGGAGGGGCCCGATTACTTTTCACGAGAGAGGAAGAGGCCACATCCATGGCCAAAAGTAACTCGCACCACTTTTACTCTTCAAACCCAAAGGCAGGCCCCTCCAACATGGAGGAGAAACTGACCGCAGACCAGGGAGATATCGAGGCCAACCATCCCAAAAACCAAGAAGCCCACAAAGAAGGGAAGCCCTATTCCCCTTTTCGACCTTCTTTTTTTTTTTTTTTTTTTTTTTTTCTTCTCTTTTTTCTTCTTTCTTTCTTCTTTTTCTTTCTCTTTCTTCTTTTTTTTTTTTTCTTCTTTTTTCTCTGAAGTCAAATGTAAGAGTTAAATTCTGAAGTCAACCTTTTAAAAAAACGAAAAGCAACGCTATCACTCCCGAAGGATAGGATTTTGAACCTCTAATTTAAAGAGAATTAAAAGCGTCACTTTTTGGCCTTGTCAAATCAAGGCGCTCTGACCACGTGAAAGAGCCAAACACAAGTGGTCAGGAAGCGCCACTCGTTAGTCCGCTTAGAACCCGAAGTAAGTTTTTGATTGTGACAGGGCTGAAAATAGCTTACTTCCCTCGAAAAAGAACGGCCTGGATTGAAGAGCAACACGACGAAAGGCGGACTGAGCACTGCCAAGTCTTGACTGCTAGTGGGCAGAGTTTTCCCAATGACGATAAGTATCTCCTCTGAAACGGACGATAAATTTCTCCTCTGAAACGGCCACCAGGAACCAGGTGGGGCCCACTAGAAAACTCAAGCCTAAGAGATGAGAGAGCCCGCGCGCGTCAGTCAGCGTCACGAACTTTTTTAAAATAAAGTTATCCTGTCCAAGAAAGCGGGCGCAAGTTGCAACCAGAGGGTAACTGAACTGGTTCCCCGTCAGTCGCGACTCCCACGCCTATCAATCGGGAGCTCCCCAGTCCGTCGCGATCGCTCTCCAGTCCGTCGCGAACGACACCTTCGGTCCCACTAGGCTTCTTGTCAGTTGCGACCGCTCTCCAGTCCGTCGCGATCGACACTAGGTTCTCCGCTTCAATTGGACAAGACTCCTGTCCAAGAAAGCAACCAGAGGGTAACTGAACTGGTTCCCCGTCAGTCGCGACTCCCACGCCTATCAATCGGGAGCTCCCCAGTCCGTCGCGATCGCTCTCCAGTCCGTCGCGAACGACACCTTCGGTCCCACTAGGCTTCTTGTCAGTCGCGACCGCTCTCCAGTCCGTCGCGATCGACACTAGGTTCAACGGCCTCTCTTCCAGCAACGTATGCAGACCCCTTTCCTAAGTTCTTAATATAATTTCACTAAATCTCAATGAAGGCAGTGGTATGAATGTCCAAAGTGCATGGTGTAGTGAGAAACGTACAGGCTTTTGGAACTAAAAGGTAGTTTTTAAATATCCGCATGGATACGGACCTTATCTCCAAAAATTGTCTTCTCGAACTCAGCATGTGCTTCTTCAGAAGATATAGAAAAGAAAAAACTATTTGTGACTCTCTAAGAGTTGTCCAAAGCTCACTCCAAAAGAGGCAAAGAAAAAAGAGGGTGGGATGATTCTTGGAGAGGCCTCTACACCTAAAACAGAGTCTGCTAATTTTGTGCAAAATGAAGAATGGACTTTTAGTACTATTTGTAATTATGACCCATCTTCTCATGAATAGTGTATGTCGGCAATGGACTCAGATGTTGTACTTTGACAATGGGGCAGCCAAACATATTACCTCGCTGTGTAGTTTCTTCAATCCAGTTGATCAGGTAGTTCTTTCATATTGTCACATACTTTGTTTGTGCCAAGGATCAAGCAAAATATATTATCAGTTTCAAGATTAGCCAAGATTGGCTTGGTTTTGAAATTTCTTGATTATAGATGTATGGTTCATAATCTGTCGAACGGCAATGTTATTATTGTTTCTAGCATTTTATGTCATGGGCTGTATAAGCTCATGGATTATGCAACATCTATCAATGATTCAACATGTGCAGTTCAAGATTCTTAAGCTATGTCATATGTAAAGCTTTGGCATGCATGCTTTGATAATCTAAATTAGGCTAGTTTGCTATGCCTACAAAAATCTAAAATGGTGTCCTCTTTGCCAAAAAATTGAGGCACCTTATAAACATGTTTGTGAAGGTTGTATTTTGGGCAACACACAACATTCCTCCTTCCCAAAAGATGGTTCGTGTTGAGCTACTCAAAGACTACAAATTGTTCATAGTTATGTCGGCGGAGTCCTATGCAGAGACCCTCTTCTAGGAACTAGCTTTACTTCATGACTTTTATTGATGACTTTTCCAAGCATGCATAGGTGTATCCACTCAAAGCAAAATCTGAAGTATTTATGTGCTCCAAAGAGTTTCTAGTTTTGATTGAAAATCTATTGATACTTAGAATGGGCACCCTCGATTCTGATCGAGGGGGGGAATACATGTCCTTTGATTTCAATGCATTTTTTGTTGACGGGGATAAAACATCAGTGCCCATTATCATGTACATGTTAATAGAATGCAGTTGCTCAAAAGGAAGATTATGTCACTCATGGCGAGGTGTATAGTCAAAAGTTAGGCTTTACCACATAACTTCTAACTTGAGGTTGTTATGTGTGGAGCATGTGTACCATGTCTTTGGTTGTCAAGCATATGTATTAGTGCCAGAACAATAATACAAAGAATTGATGATAAAGTAGTAAATTGTGTTTTGGTTGGGTAGATTTTTGAAAGCAAAGGCTACCTTCTGTATCATCCATAGAGTAAATGCATTTTGGATGGTTGTGATTTTGTTTTTGTGGAAGATGCAATTCAGCCATTATTTTCATGTACTAAGAAGACATCAATTAGCTCCAAAGACATGTATAAATCTTTGCTTCCTCTTTTATAGGTGGATAGTCAAGTGCTGGTCCAAATGAGATAATTTTTCATTATTTGCAGGTTTCACAGGATGATGCAAATCATTCCATTTTACATGATGCACTTGTTGATGAGAAGGCTAATATATAGGAGGCAAAAACTATGCCTAAATGTTTGGTGTAGACTTTGCAAGATTAGAGATTAGATGCACCTCGATCATATCGTACTTGTCTAGGCTCTCATAGGGCTTCTTCTACATCAGATTGCTATGCTATAGCTGCCTCTAGTCTTTTTGATGAGAATGAGCCCATTTTGTTTGATGAAGCACAAAATTCAGAAAATTGGATGGTTGCCATGCAATTAGAATGGGATTCTATTATGAAGAATGGTACTTCATCTTTATGTTATTCGCCTCTAGGCAAGAAGCCCATTGGAAGTAAATGGGTAGACAAGCTGAAATGTAAGCTTGATGGAACACTTGATAGGTATAATGCTAGGCTTGTTGCAAAAAGTTACACTTAGGAAAGAGGCACTGATTTTGATGAGACTTTTGTGCCCACATGCCGAATGACTATCATTCATAGCATTTATGCACTTGTAGCTCATCATGGTTGGAATGTACATTATTTGGACTTTAAAAATACACTTTTGAATGGGGATTTACATGAAGAAATTTATGTATTTCGGTCTCATGGGTTTGTCTAGAATGGGCATAAAAACAAACTATGAAGGTTAAAAAAAAGTATTATATGCTCTAGAGCAAGCACTACATGCTTGGTATGAAAAGATACATGCCTACTTGACTACACATGGTTTTGAGAATAGTCCAACTAAGAGAACCTTATATGTTAAGTGTGGAAATGAATTGCTTCTGATCATTGTTGTCTATGCTTTTTTTTTAATAAAGGAAGTTCTGCCATAGCCTACTCTCCTAGACTTGTATCAAATATAGGAAATGAAAACTACAAGTGAAGGGGACTAGTGCCCACGGGACCCCCATGTCTCATGAGGCGGGGGTAGTTCTTACAAAGTTTAAATGGCATTACAAAGAAGTTTAATCACCCTCTCATCACCCTCATGTGGGGCCCACTTGGGTTTAAGCTTTTCGTTGATTAGGAGAAGCACTTTATGATGCCTGAAAGGGGGGGATTTCTTGCAATTGGCGATTCTTTTACCGAGGAGGAACAACGATTTGTCGATCCACCACTCTTTGGGGGAGTCATCGAAGTTATAAGCACATCTTTCCCACCAGATCTTCCAGAGGACCTTCCCTCTGATGGCATTCCAGAGCGTCACTGAGTAGCCAATCACTTCTCCCACAAGAGCTTGTTTCTAGTTGATACTCTTTTGAAGTCTAATTTTCTTTACGACAATCTTCCAGAGCCTGATGGAGTTGGGACAAGTAAAGAAGATATGACCAATATCTTCAATGAACTGGTAGCAGCGCTTGCACCAGGGAGGCAACACACAAATTTTGCTAGCCTTTTGGTTGGTCCAAACTGCCTGATGAAGAATTGGCCATAAGAGAACAGACTTTTTGTTTTCTATGAGAGGGTGACAGATAGCCATGAACTTCATTTCCCACGGTAGCCAAGTCCAAGACATGCACCACTTCTTGTTGAGATTGACTTGATAGTCAATGTTTCCTTTGATATTGATCAGTAATAAGATTGCCATTATGCAATCTGAGACCCAACGAGCTTGGAGAGTCATCACCTATGAGAAGACGGATTTCAAAACGGTTCCCAAGCAAGATGTCTGCTTTGTTAAAAGTGCCAGACTTCATTGGAGATGTAGCACTAGGATCGATATCCTCGAAGTTGAGCCAATGGTTGGTGTCTTGATTCTAGAGATGTTTCCATTTTCTGAAGCCCTTGTTCCATAGTCTCTTGGTGCTTTGAATGTTCCAAGATTCCACATTCCTGATGCCATAGATCGGAAACCACATCGAGTCATTATGTCTGATATCGGGAGCCCACTTCCAATCTTTGCTAATTCTTATAAAGCTTTTGACTTTATTCCAATTCTTCCATAGGGAGCATACAAGGTTCGAGCCTTTTGGGAAGATCAGGATCGGGGAAAACAAAAGAGTCATAATGTCGAGATTCTTCCAATTCGGGAAACCACCAAAGTCAATGCGTCCTTATTTCTGAAGATCATTTTGGCCCACGAGGTCTCCTCATTGCACCATGCCTTAATGATCCATTTTGCTGCCACTTTGGTAGCTATGCAACTCATGTCCAGAATACCAAGGCCCCCATTGTCCTTTTGTCTAGTGCAGATGGACCACTTGATTTTAGGAATCCCCCTCCTGGTATGGTCACCCGTCCAAAGGAAGTTTTTGCATATACTTTCCAATTTGGACAGCTCTTGCTCTTTCGACCTCCAAGAAGAGAGGAAGTAAATAGTCGAAGAAATGAGGAACATGTTAATGACCATTGCATGACCCGCCATATTGATTTGCATACCTCTCCAATAGTTTAGCTTGCTTTCGAGTCTGGCCAGGACCCAGTTCCATTGCTACTCCATCGAGATGCCAAGCCCAAGGGAATCCCAAGGAGCTGGAAGACTTGTCCTAGGGTAATGATTTGAGAGCCATGCGTAAAGAGAAGGTCAGGTTGGATCCCCACAACAACATGGAAAGCGGTCTTGGAGTGGTTAATTTTTTATCCAAAGGCTTCAAAAAAAGTGTTGAGGCACCTCCAAAACATCTTCAGACTGCAATAATCATTGTGGACAAACGTGTTCATATTGTCAGCTAAAAGTCTCATTGTGATCTGGCCATTGTTATGGGGCAATAAGAGGCCTTTGATATTACCAGCTTCCACCTGTTGTTCCACCAACCGATTAAGCCCTTCCATGGCAATCGCAAAGAGAAGGGGAGCGAGTGGGCACCCTTGTCTGATCGAGCGCTTTAGTTTGATCACCTTTGAGAGTTTATCGTTGATGTTAATTTGGGTCGACGCATTTCCCAATAGCGTCGAGATCATCTTGGTGAATTTTTGGCTGCAGTCGAGCTCTTTAAGTGATTGGAACATATAGTCCCATTCCAATCTGTCATCAGCTTTGTCAAAGTCGATCTTGAGGAAAACAAGATCTTGTCTTGACTCTTCCGCGAAGTCGAGACTTTCCCAAGTATCAATTATGGCTTTCAAAGTAGACCCGCCTTTGATGAAACCCTTTTGGACCTCGCTAAGCCAAGCTCTCAGATGGCCGGAGATTCTGTTGGCTATGACTTTGGCAATGATCTTATAAACTGTTTGAAGCATCATAATCGGATGCGAGTTCTCAATTCTGTTCTTTCCCCTTTTTGGTGGATTAATTTGATAATGCCATTGTTGAGACAAGTCGGAAGTGCACCAAACTCGAGCACCTCTTTGCCAAACCAAGCAAAGGGGGTTGGTCAAAGAGTGGGCAATCTTTAATCCTGTGGCCTTGTTGGCCACAATGAAAACATGCGTTAGGTAGGTTTTTGTAGTTAATATCTTATTCCCAAATGTCCCATCCGCCAAGGTCCACTTTGTTCTTTGGAGGAAGCAGCGCGCTGAGGTCAGCCTCGACACAAATTTGAGGGTTCCACCGAGCATTGAAGGAATGCCTCGCACCTTCATAAATGAGACCACCAACACCCTCCCGCGATGCCAATGGTTTACCAATTGGAGAAACAATGTCCCACACGAAGTACCTTGCCGACATGACAATGCTTCTTCTGTAAGTGCCAAGACATCACCCCTGCAACAATGCAATACTTCTCCTAGTGTGACGATACCGCTCTAGCAAACTGTGACGATACTGCTCCAGCCAGGCGTGACGATACTATCATGGGCGATACCAGTGGAGATACCGTCGAAGGTGAACTTTGAACTTAAAAGCAATCAGCTCTTGCTAGCCAACCTATCCTGCCTGAATGCAAACTGGTGAAGTTCAACGACAGAGAGGAACACTTATAGTGCATCCTATCACCTCATGCTTCGATTCACAACAGAAAAGATTTAGAAGCTTTTCTGCATACTAAGCCATAACCAACCCCGGTTAGATTCTTGTCAGCAGTCTTAATGTCTTCTCATGATTGTCATGTTTGCCGTTTGTTCACCTACGCGTGCCGTGCTCAGACCTCGCCCGGTCTCGCTTTTCTACTTTACAGTATTTGATAATGAAAGTGCAGAGAAGCTTTGAAAGTGTAAAGAAGCCTTGATCAAACCTCGCCTGGTCTCGCTTTTCTACTTTATAGTATTTGATAGTGAAAGTGCAGAGAGCCTTTGTTGTCTATGTTCATGAGATGTTGCTCATTGATCTTAATGAGAAGCATATTGCTAATTTTAAGGCTGATTTTAAGGCTTATTTGCATGCTTCTTTTGAGATTTCAGATTTGGGGCATGTGCATCATTATTTAGCCATTAAGTTTATGCTGGTTGATGGTGGAATAGGCTTCTGTTAGAAAAAAATATTGACATGTTATTGCAGCATTTTGTCAGAAAAAAATATTGACATGTTATTGCACCATTTTGGCCTTGAAGACTCCAAATCTATTGCAACTCTGATGCAAAGAGTTTTACAATTGATTCATGATGCTCAAGATGCATTTGATGTTGTCCTCTATGAGAAGACTATTTGATGCTTGCTCTACTCATGCATTGCTTGACCTGATATTCAGCTTGTTGTCTCTCAGATGAACGAGTTCATGCATTGCCCAAGTGTCAACCATTTAGAGGCGGTTAAGTGCATCTTTCACTACTTGAGTGATACTCGACTAGTTGGATCGTTTTATCCTAAGGGGTGATCACTATTGCTAGATTTACATGCTTTTTCAAACTTTGAGTGGCACGGGGTAGAACAAACGGTGGGAGAGCCACAAGATACATCATTTCAACTTAACATGTCCCTTACATGTAGCCGGCGGGGGTTGAATTCTCATCCACGCCTCAAGAGGCGAGTGGCCTGAGACTCTAATAGCAAATAGTAACCTTATGTCATCCCAAAAGGAAAATGAAGTCTGGGCTACATCGCACGAGAGCCCCACATCCATGATAATATCGTGTTAGACCAATCATTGTCATGTTAGAGAAATGAATGGTGCCATAGAGCAATTGAACCGCGGATCACTCAGGAAAGTGCAGGTTTGTCGTGACAAGCCAATCTTGTGAGGGGGGACCAATGCAATAGCATAGCCTAGTGGTTGATGCTTTGAGTCTCAAGGAGGAATTCGTGAGTTCAAATCTTAGCTTGACATATCCATGAGTTCTTAAAAATAAGTGTCCATGAAGTTCCCCAAGATAAGTGCCTCTACCTTACGAGGTCGGGTGTGTGTGTCTTTCCAATTCATTGTACTCTCAGAAAAGAAAAAAAGGCCCTCAATGCAAAGATACCCCTAGATCGTTATTGTCCTTCTCCGTGAGGCATGTTTACAAAGTTGGAGTGAAGATTAACCGCTTCCGATTTATCTCTATTTCTATTACTCAGTCTGTTGAAGAGCCTTCTTGAGAGGGGAGGCATGTCACTCTAGGATGCCCTCGTGAATGGCTATGCCTGTTCACTATAAACAGATATTGTGGAAAGTCTCGGAAACAGAACCAACAACCTCTAGGGGATTAAGGGCCTTCATCCCTAGTCAATCGAGAAGGTATTAGCAACGTAAAGATTTATGCGAACGTCGCCTCGGAGAAAATCAACAATAACTTCCAAAACGTTTTTTCCAAGCAGCTAGAGGTAACTTCATATCTAATTATGAGTCAGGCAAGGATAAAGGAAAACAAAAAATAATAGAAAACTCTCATAATATAGAAGGGGATTTTACTAAAGCTAATATTATCCCTAATAATAAAGGAGCTGACAATGAGATCCAAGAAGATAATACCTTATTATTGATAGAGGGCTTCTAGACAACTAGAACAATCATTTGTATGACACTGTTTTCATAGGGATTTGCCATGGCCCAAGAAACTCTAAGAAATTGGATGAAATCTAGTTGGGAAAGTCGAGGTCTATTTGTGAAACATGTGCAATATTTTTCTAATAATTTCTTTCTCTTTTTCTTTGAAAATGCGGATAGTGCCATGAAAGTCATTACTGGGGCATTGCTTAATAAAAAAAAACACCCCGATTTCCTTCCTTAAATGGTATCAAGGCCTCAAGTTTAGAGAGTCGAAGGCCATTAAAGTTCCAGTTTGGGTGACTGCTTCCTTACCTACTAGTGGAGTTTTAACCTTGGATTGTCAAACTTCAAACTTTAATTGGTAAAGTGCTAGTGATAATAACTAGAAGTGGTAAAAACCCTAAATGGCCCTTAGATCATGATTGAACTTGACTTGGCTAAAGAGTTAAAGACCTCATTGATAATTAAAGACTCAAATGGTAAGGGTCTAAATGAACACCAGTTCTTTATTAAAACATGCTTTATTTAATTGCTACAAGCAACGACATGGTATTGGAGATTGTCCCCTCTTAAACCATGAAAATAAAGAGAATAATGCTCCTAATTCTAGCCCAATAAGAAATGAAAGTCTTGCGAAAGATTTAAGCAAGAATAATGTGAGCCCGTAAGCCCCAAAGGAAGAAAAGCTCATGGTCTAATTCCTTTGATGTCCTTCTTGATAGTTTGTATAATCCATTATATGAAGATAGCATAGTTGAAAGGGAGGAGGCTCAAAATAATTTGTAGGAAGATACCTCCCCTAAATGTGTTCCAAAGTCTTAGAACATGGATTAGGAGGAGAACAACTCTCAAACAAGTGAAGAAGAAGGATGGACTCAAGTCAAAGGGTGGAAAAGCCAACATAACACCTCCTCTACTCGTAACAATTCAGCAACTCAATTCAATCCTCATATGAAGAGGACAATAAAGAACATGTAACTCACTTTTACTTTTTAGATCAACTAAACAAAAAAGGATGAAGAGGGTTTCAAGAAGTTCAAGAAACCAGAGATGTCCGCATGACCCAATACATGGAAACCAAGAACCATGCGAAAGTCCATGCTAGATCTAAGAGAAAGGGACTAGTTAGGATCTTTAGTTCAAGAGGGTTTCCTAAAGATGTCCGCATGACCCAATACATGGAAACCAAGAACCATGCGAAAGTCCATGCTAGATCTAAGAGAAAGGGACTAGTTAGGATCTTTAGTTCTCTCTTAAAACCTACTAAAATGTTAGAAAATCATTTGTGCTTTTAAGGAAGCTCTGCCCTAGGAGCTTTGGTCGATGGAAGCAGAGAGCGGCTATGGCGGTTGAGCTCGAGGTTAGAGGACAGTTGAGCTCGGTCTGCACAGGCGGCTAGGGCGGTCTCTTCCTCAGCGGCTATGGCGGAGCGCGCCTGTTTGTAGGGTCTGGTACACTGTTGCGCCGCCTTCCCGGAATATCGGGGGGCCCAAGACGGTTCGTGCCATCGGGAATTTTGCGCCATGCCCCTGCCCTGAGGTCCCGGGTCGGTATCGACTTGAGCCAGGAATCTCCGTTTCGTGGGCCAAGTATCGGGCGGCTTTGAATTTCGTGTGTATCGTGGTTAGCTCCGGTATCGCGGGCGCCAGGTATCGTGGTCCCCGGGTATCGTGCTCCAGCTGGAATATCGCGTCACGCCCCTGCCCTGAGGTCCCGGGTCGGTATCGACTTGCGCCAGAATCCCCGTTTCGTGGGCCAAGTAGCGGGCGGGCGCCAGGTATCGTGATAAGCTGGGCCCCGGGTATCGTGCTCCAGGCGGACCTCATGTATCGCGGACCCCGTTGTTTCGTCGTGACCTCCTCCCCCTCCCCTTTGGGTTGAGGGGTGAGGTGTCGACACGACCGGAACTGCTCGCGACACTTACGGCCGGTATCGTCGGTCGCCGGGCGCCCGATCGCCTGGAAGGGACGATCGCGCGGTATCGTCGGTCGGTATCGTCGATCGGTGGGGGGACGCCGGGCGGTATCGTCGATCGCGCGGCGGGTCAGGTATCGTCGGTGGGGTGATCTGTCAGGTATCGTCGGCGGGTCAGGTATCGTCGACGGGTCAGGTATCGTCGGTTGTGGTCGGCGGGTCGGGTATCGTCGGTCGGTCGGGTCAGCCGCCGATAGCGGTCGCCGGGATCTCCAGAACAAGAGAATAGAAAGTTTCTTTTAAAAAAAAGAAGAAGAAGAAAAAAAAAAGAAGAGAAAAAAAGAGAAAAAAAAAAAGGAAAAAAGAAAAAAGAAAAAAAAAAGAAAAGAAAAAAGGGAAGAAAAAAAAAAAAAAAAAGGGAAAAAAAAAAAGAAAGGAGAAGAGAAGAAAAAAGAAAAAGGAATTTAGAAAAGACCCGAAAAGAAGAAGTGTGCGTTCCGTTTTTGGGTGTCTGGCTTCGGTGTCTTCCCGGTCTGTGGTCAGTTTCTCCTCCATGCTGGAGGGGCCTGCCCTTGGGTTTTGAAAAGTAAAAGTGGTGCAAGTTCCTTTTGGCCATGGATGTGGCTTCCGCCTCTCTCGTAAAAAGTAATCGGGCCCCCCCCCCCCCTGGGGAGACCGATTTCCTGGCCGCTCTGCTGGAGGGGGGGTCGTGTGCCGCCCCTGGGGCATCCGAAAGTGTTGTATCCCCCGTCGTGTCCCTCAGTAGACCCGTAGTTCTGTCTGCTCAGGAGGAGCTCAAGAAAGTTTGCCTAGTCGGCCAAGTGTTTGGCCCTAGGCCCCCGCTCGAAATTGTGCGACAATGGCTTCGAAAAGAGTGGTTCCCTCGAGGACTAATTGTCAGCAAATGTCAGTTCTTACCAGCAAACCACATGCTGCTAGTCTTTGAGAATGAAGAGATGGCATTCCAAGCCCTAAGCGTTGGCACCTGGCAGTTAGGTCGGGCGACCCTGTGCCTATTCAGATGGTCCCCGGACTTTACTCCTGACAAATCGAAATCACTTCGGTACCCTCTTTGGGCTGAGCTACCTAACCTCCCATACTTCTTGTACAACTTCGTGTGGGACATTGTCTCTCCTATCGGCAAGCCGTTGGCTTCACGCGAAGACATTGGTGGTCTCATCTATGAAGGTGCAAGACACTCGTTCAATGCTAGGTGGCACCCACAAATCTGCGTCGAGGCCGACCTCACTTCGCCGCTTCCATCAATGATCAAAGTGGACATGGGCGAAGGTGATGTTTGGGAGCAGGATATCACCTACAAAAACCTCCCCAACGCGTGCTTTCGTTGTGGTCAACAAGGTCACAGGATTAAAGACTGCCCTCTCAGGCAAAAAAACAAGCGTTCGCAAGAAGCCTCCAAAACTGCTCAAGACAACAACGGCGATTTGACCCACTCGACCAGGGAAGGGGAAGGCAAGGGCCTCCTCAATCCACAAGCTGATGCTGATGGCTTTACTGAAGTTAGAAGAAGAAGGAAAAGAAGTCCGAGGGCCAACGGTGAGAGAAACAACCTGCCACTTACCCCCAACAGCAATTTGTACTGCAATCTAGGAAAGGAGATCAACGAGCTTGACTATCCAGGCGGGAAGCCACTCGAGGTAGATACCTACGACAATGCCCTAGAGATCCCTGACAACAAAGAAACTCCCCAGGAGGGCTATACTACAAGCAAAGAAGATGGATTCACCACTAGTAATGAAGACAACATGGATAGTGAAAGTTCCATCATTGGATCGACGATCCCGGAAACGGTGCCGAGCACGGGGCCCAATTCTCCCCAGCAAGGTGTATCCCGCAAAGGAAAACAGCCTATGGAGCTACCCTGGAAAAGCCCCTACAAGAACCGATTTCTAAGTCGGGATCAGATCCCAGCGAAAAAGAAAGATGAAGCCAAGAGAAGAAAGGACAAGGCTCCCTCCCGCAAAGAGGGATCAATACAAAAATGATTGTCATCTCGCTTAATGCTAGGGGGCTAACCGACCCCTCAAGAGCGGCCATCATTGGTCAATGGCTCCGCGACACTAGCTTAAAACCAGACATTATATGCATTCAAGAGATTAAAATTGACGGAGAAGACCTTCTGAAACGGCTCAGACAGGTTTCCTCGGCCCATGTGTGGATCCCAACAAAGCACCAGCGGGGGTCCGGTGGAACGGCCATCGGTGTTAAACAACCCTGGCTTGAAAAGATCGAGAACTCCATTGAAGATGTAAATCACCGCTGGATCGCGGTTTCTTTTGGTGCTCCCCTCTGTGCTACTATGGTTTCTTTGTACGCCCCTAACGGGGATTTGGAGAGGCTGAACACTTGGACTTCTCTTGACTCGCTTCCCCACAACGTGCTTATATGTGGTGATTTCAACATGGTGGAGGACCATATGGACAGATGGATGGGCAAGGGCAGGGTCATTGACAGTCGGGAGAAAGAAACGTGGGACATGACCAAACTCCACTTGGATTTGGTCGAATTCAAAGACTCGAATGGCTTTTCCTGGTCGAATCTCCAGGCGGGCGAGGATCTGAGGAAAGCTAGACTTGATAGATGCTACATCTCTCAGAGCTTTACCCATCTGTGGGGCCACCCTGCCATCACGCAACGTACTGACCTCACCATCTCTGATCACTACCCGATCGTTATCACTTTTCAACCTTCCAACACGACCCACAAGGCTCCGTGGTTCCATGCCGACGCTTCCACCTTCTCTCTCCCCTCCGTCCATCAAGAGATTTCCGATGTGTGGAAGGTGGCGTTCGCCTCTGGCTTGGCCCCAGCCAAGTGCTGGAGAAGTGCGGTCGACAAGTCTCGCAAGATCATGATCAGAACTAAGAAGATGCTCGAGACAGTGCGGCGGGCTCGTAGGGAAGCGCTTTACCACAGACTCTGGCGACTCGAGGAGGAAGTGAACAAAGGAAAACACCAAGCCCAGAAAGGTCTCCGAAGAATCAGAGCAGCGTTGAGATACGAGGAAGAAATACAAAGGAAAAACTTGCAAATCTTCTTCAAGGAGTGGTGGGCTGGAAAAGCCGACAAACCCACCAAAGAGATGTGCAGTATCCTTAAAAGGAAACACAACAGAGAGACGATTCCCCTACTGCTCGACCCACATGGCAATGTATGCAACTCGGAAGAAGATAATTTTGGCATCATCGAAGGGCACTTCACGAGACTCCTGGGAACCTCGAACCCCCTCTCCCACCATAGAAGGGACTGCATGGCTGCCATTTCTAGGGTTTCCCCCCGGAGAATACCACCCAACCTCCACTCTCTGCTCCATGCCCCGATCTCTGAATCAGAAATCATTGAAGTCATTGATGCCCTCCCTCTCGGTAAAAGCCCGGGACCCGACGGACTCACTAACGAGTTTTTTAAATCTTTCAAGCTGGTGGTTGCCACCCCTCTTCGGATGGTTTGGCAAGAAGCGCTAAATTTTGGTGCCCTTCCCTCTTGTATAAATAATGGAATTATCAAGCTGATTCACAAGAAGGGGGAAAAAAACAGAATCGAGAACTGGCGGCCAATTACAATGCTCCAAACAGGATACAAGATCGTCGCCAAAGTCATTGCCAACAGACTTGCGTGCCACCTGAGATCTTGGCTTAGTGAGGACCAAAAAGGTTTCATCAAAGGCAGGTCCATCCTGGAAACCATTTTGGACATTTGGGAAGGTATTCAATTTGCAAACGAGTCTAATCAAGATGTGGTCTTCCTCAAGATCGACTTTGACAAAGCCTACGATAGGCTAGAATGGGACTACATTCTGCAGTCGCTCCAAGACCTCGGATGTAGTCAGAAATTCACCAAGATGATCGCGACCCTTCTCGGCAACGCAACGACCCAAATTAACGTTAACGGCAAACTTTCGAAGGCGATCCATCTTAAAAGATCTATTAGACAAGGGTGCCCTCTTGCCCCCCTTCTCTTTGCCATCGCCACTGAGGGGCTGAGCAGACTTGTGACTCACCATGTGGAGGCTGCCAATATCAAAGGCCTCCAACTACCTCACGACCACAGTCAAATCATCATGAGACTTTTTGCTGACGATATGAACGCGTTCGTTCACAATGATAATACCAGCCTGGAGACTTTCTGGAGGTGTCTTGATACCTTTTGTGAGGCCTCTGGATCCAAAATCAACCACAATAAGACCGCCTTTAGGGCCATCGTGGGACATCAACCTGGCCTTCTCATTGATCATGGCTGTCAAATCATACCGCAGGGCCAAATCTTTCGGCTGCTTGGAATCCCCTTGGGATTTGGCGTCTCTATGGAGCAGCGATGGAACTGGGTGCTGGCCAAACTTGAAAACAAGCTCAATTACTGGAGAGGCATGCAAATCAATCTCGCTGGACGGGCGATGGTTATCAACACGTTCCTCCTCTCGTCTACCATCTATTTCCTTTCTTGCTGGAGACCGAATGAGCAAGGCCTGTCCAAACTGAATAGCATCTGCAGAAACTTTCTTTGGACGGGTGATCATAACAGAAGGGGGGTGCCTAAAATCAAATGGGCCATCTGCACCAGCCCTAGAGATAGCGGGGGGCTTGGCATCCTGGACATTGGGTGTATGGCTAACAAACTGGCAGCCAAATGGATGATTAAGGCTTGGTGCAATAGGGAGGCCTCGTGGGCCAAGCTGATCTTCAGAAACAAAAATGAGTTGGCCCTCATGGGGTCCCCGAACTGGAAGAACCTTGACATCATGACCCTGCTATTCTCCCCGATACCTGTCTTCCCGAAAGGCTCCAATCTCGTATGCTCTCTTTGGAAGGGCTGGAATAAAGTCAAAAGCTTCACAAGAATTAGCGAGGACTGGAAGTGGGCGGCCAGAATCAGACAAAACGACTCTATCTGGTTTCCGATACATGGCATCCGGAGTGTGGAGTCGTGGAACATTCAAAATGCCAAGAAGTTATGGAACAAAGGATTCAAAAAATGGAAACACCTCTGGAAACATGACACCAACAGTTGGATCAGCTTCGAGGATATCGACCCTCGCATAAACATCTCCTACGAAGAATGGAACACATTGCAAAGCAGATGCCTCGCTTGGGATCGTCACAAAACTCGCCTTCTCATGGGACATGATGCTCCGAACGCGCGTGGTCTCAAATGGCACAATGGAAATAGCCTACTCAAAATCCCGAACATCAAAGAAACGACTGACCTCCAGATCAGCCTCAACAAGAAGTGGTGCCTGTCTTGGACGCGGCTTCGGTGGGACATGAAATTCATGGGTATCTGGCACCCACTTATAGAGATTAAGAAGTCTGTCCTCTTATGGCAAATTCTTCATCGAGGAATTTGGACTAACCATAAGGCAAGCAAAATTTGTGGGACCCCTCCGTGGTGCAAACGCTGCCACCGTGCAATCGAAGATGTCCCACACATCTTCCTTACTTGCCCCAACTCCTACAGAACCTGGCAGATGGTTGGACTGAAAATCAGAGCTCAGAAACAGCTTAGTTGGAAACAAGTCCTGTTGGGAGAAGCGATTGGATGCTCTGCAGCTCTCTGGAACGCAATCAGAGGGGAAGTCCTGTGGAAAATTTGGCGAGAGCGGTGTGCTCTCAACTTCGGCGACCCCCCCAGGGAGTGGTCGATTGAAAAATCTCTATTCCTCCTTGGCAAAAGGATTGTCAACAGTAAGAAATCCCCCCCCTTCAGGCACCATCAAGTCCTCCTTTTGATCAACAACAAGCTCAAACCCAAGTGGGTCCCACATGAGGGCGACGAGAGGGTGATCAACCTTCTTTGTAATGCTACCTAGGTATCAACCAAGCTTCCCCTGCTTTGTGGGATTGGGGGGGTCCCGTGGGCACTAGTCCCCTTCTATTGTACCTTTGTTTCTTAATTTAATTCAAGTCCGGGAGAGTAGGCTATTGCCGAACTTCCTTTATAAAAAAAAAGTTTTTGACTTGTTTAGGTAGAATGTTCAACTCCCTAGACTCCGACTTCTATAACTCGTATGTTACTAGGCATCCTAAAGATAAAGGGAGTACTACTATTGGAGTGTTGTTTGCTATTAATCATATAGTTGAAGAGATTAGTTCTACTAACCAATGGAGTGGGATTAAGTGTGTGTTTATGTTGTTAGTTATCATGATAACAGGCTTTAGTAATGGTCTACGATTTTGAGGCTAAAAGGTGACATTTTTATGTTGGGGGACTTTAATATTGTGACTAAGTCTACTAATAGAAAAGGTAAAAAATATTCGAGTTTTGAACCTTGATAACCCAATTAGCCATCAAAGGATCCTTGATCAAGTGGATAGCACTTACAAAAATATGTTTCATCTCTTGAGAAAAATAGAATGCTAAAGACTTTATTCCTAGGTTGAGATTGAATTCAAGAGGTTATGTTTTGGATATCAAGGAGAATTTTCAAGAGGTCATTGGCTTCTTTACTAATGTTTTCTCTAGACCTCCCAAGGGAGGGCAGGATGCTGAGAACGGAAGATCCTCTTTTGCTCAAAAAAGGAAAAAGATGATTCTTCAAAGTTTGGATTCTATTATGGACTTGCCTCTCTCACCAAGCGAGGTTAAAGAAACTGTTGGTAAATTCAAACCCTGCAAATCTCTGGTACTGATGGTATACCAAATGAATTCCTCACTATGCTTCTATATCTTTTGACGCCCTGCATTCTCTTGATTTGGTAGGCAACTAAAGGAAAGGTACTCTTTCTACCTTTATTAATACTAGAGCTATCAGGCTTGTGCATAAAAGGGGATTCAAGGAAGTCCTGAATAATTGGAGGCCTATCACTTTTCTAACTTCTTTGTATAAACTTTTCTCTTCTTGCTTGGCTAAAAGACTTAATTCAATCATGGATAAGATTATCCTTCCTATGAAAATGGGTTCTATTAAAGGTAGGTATATTCTTGATGCCATTATGTCCACTTGGGAGGGGCTCCATTGTGCTAAGTGGAAAGACCAAGTGTTACTTTTTCAAATTGGACTTTGAGAAATCTTATGATAGAATGAATTCATTGGAGTTTTATTCTCCAATTCCTTCATGACATTGGGGTTGTGAGAAATTTCATTAGATATATTAGTGTGCTTTTTGGTAATTCCCATTCCACACTAACGATGAACGGCCATATTTCTTGCCCATTTAGACTTTAGAGATCTATTACGCAAGGTTATCATCTAGCCCCTCTTTGGTTTGCCATCACTAGCGATGCTCTTGGTTGGTTAGTCAAGGATTCTATAAAGAAATATAAACTCAAAGGCATTGACATCCTTAGCTCTACCTCCCCCCTTTGTCTCTAGATGTTTGCGCACGACACCAACATGATCACTCTTGTTGAGGATAATTATGTTGAGTGTTTCTTGGACTGTCTTAATACTTATTGTTTGGCTAGTGGTTCTATTGTTAATCATAAGAAGACTACTTTCAAGGCCATCAATAACATTGTTACTAAGTGTATTAAACTTAATGACTATGAGATTATTCACGAGGGAACTATTTTCAGATTTCTTGGTAACCCCATGGGGTTTAATATCTCCTTGGACTAGAGATTGGACTAGGTTTTTAGCAGATTTAGAAGCAACGTCTTGAGATTGATGTCCCTAATAGAGTGTATGTCCTCAACCACTACATTCGTCCCTAGACCTACTTCGTTTCTTGTTGGATGCCTACTAAAAATCCAATTGCTAAGGCCATTGCCATTGCCAAGAGATTCTTGAGGGGGGGCGAGGGGATCAAATGATTGTCCTAGAGTTCCCAAAGTTGCTTGGCATATTTGCTGTATCAAACTCGATTCTATAGCATGGATTGATGTCCTCAAACGTGAGCCAATCCTTCGTACCTTGGTTAAAGAGGTGCTTCCACATGCAAAAAATCTTTCTTCTAAAGCCATTAAGCTCAATGGAGATAATTTCTAAAAAAATTGTCCATTATCTTTGTCTTCTCAGGTATCTCTAACTCAATGACAGGGAAAATCTTGACAAGAAACATTTGGGAGAGATTTAAATGATCATGCTGAATCTTCGTAGTTATAAAAGAGAAAGAAAGATACATATTAGACGGTTTTCGAGACAAATTCTCAATAGCTCTATCAACTAACATTTATTCAAAATGTAGGATTGACTATGCCTTAACAGATAAGGGCATTCCGTATATGAAAACAAAATAAGAGCTCATTTGTTCATTGAGCTATGCTTGTATGTTTAATAGAAGGATTTAAAAACATTAGCGTATGTCAAAGATGCTTTAGTACGTCATCGTTTATTAGGGGATGCATCTGCACGCCTTTTCGAGAGGCCAAACGAAATCAAGGAGTATGCGAATTTTTGTGGGCCAGATAATTTGGAAAAGCCCAGTTTTTAGGGAGCACAGAAAATGAGGGAGAAGGAAACTTTTTTGGGATTGAGAAAATCATGAACTAATGACAGATAAATAATTGGGGTTAAATAATCGAGAAAATGGGAATTTCTTAAATTGAGAATGTCACGACCTTTTGGAGTCTACGAAAACACGAGTGCGACTATTTTGG
Source organism: Ceratopteris richardii (assembly GCA_020310875.1). Classification (NCBI taxonomy): domain Eukaryota; kingdom Viridiplantae; phylum Streptophyta; class Polypodiopsida; order Polypodiales; family Pteridaceae; genus Ceratopteris; species Ceratopteris richardii. The sequence continues at coordinate 36,008,691 of CM035412.1, read as the reverse complement.
ATCTTATGCGTTGGCAAAATGCTAATCTTTGGAGAGCACCAATTTGCGAGGTCGAATCCACAAAAACACGAAAGCTTGGCATGGCAGAGAAGGTATCGAACTTTTGTAGTCCAGGAAATCATAAACGAATGGCAAGAAGTCATAAATGTTTGGAATTAAGGAAATCATATGAGTGGTCGATGACCCCTGCCATTTGCGATTTGGAGGCTCTCATGGGTGCTATTCCTGTTCATTTGTATAGTTGTTTTTTCTATTAATTAAAGTCTGAATTTCATTTTCTCTTTCATAAAAACAAGAATGGTTGTTCAAAAACTCTTTTATGTTTTTAAGCAAAATAATTTTCAATTGTAAGAAGTCCCCACTTTCAGACATCATAGAGTCGTTTTCCTCGAGAGCAACAAGATTAAAAGCAAATGGGCCCCCCATATGAGCAACGAAAGAGTTATCAACTTTCTTTGTAGTGTTTTCTAGCAAATTTTAAACAACCCTTTCTTTGTGAGACTCAAGCAGTTCCAAGGGTGCTAGGCCGATTATATTGCAGAGTTGTTCTTTGGCCAGGCGATGACGCATAGGATGGAGTATGAAGCAAGTGGTGAACATATAGGGCCGTGTATTTTTCTCAGTAATGCTTCTTCCTCGGACAAACAACATTGGCATTATTGTTGGGGGAAGGCCTTTTTCAACATCACACATAAATAGCATCAACATTTAACATGGAAACTGAGGACACGAAGATAGTAGCAAACAATTAACTCATTTTAAAGGCATGCCGTCGGTGCCCCCGAAGTGTAGAAACCAAGCACCTTAGCTGCTTAAGTAGCTGCCAGTAGTTCTGAGGTGTAACTATGAGTTCGATGAAGATCAACCGTGAGGTGAGTTTTGTGGTGGTCAGTAGCTGGGTTGCAATTGTCGCAACATCTTCTTGCATGACACGTATCGTTTGACGTCTTCCCCGGGAGGAAGGAAGTTGGAACATGTGGCATTAGGGCATTCATATCGGCTATCTTGCATAGTGAGACATGTATCGTCAGGATCGTCACATATGTGTGCCACCAAGTAGGGGCTCGAGAGAGAAGTATCGGAGGAGGGCCTTGGGCGATAGGTGTGGTGGAGTGTTTGGTGTTCGTGTCAGTGGGCGACTCATGTCATGGAGGGTGGCTAGGCCATACGGGGTGAAACGTATCATGAAGGTTTGGGGACAATTAGAGGTGAGTTCTAATGGATTTTGGGCCCTCCCTTCGGTAAGAGATGTTGTGGACTCGGCTCTAGAGAGTCTTAGGAGCTCTTCCATGTTTAATTTCCCCCAATAATCACCCTTACTAGAGGGATGTCTTGGAAAACTAGGAAGTGTTGAAAAAGATGTGCTTTATAGGGCAACATTTTGGATCTAGACCCCCTCTAGTCGATTCGCCCTTGGTTTAGAAAAGAATGGTTCTGAAGGCTTAGTTGTTTGCAAGTGTTAGTTTCTTCGAGAAAATCACATTATACTTATTTTTTAAAATGAGGAAATTGCTTCCAAGTGTTACAAGTTGGTGCGTCGCAAATTTTGCACCCAATGTTGTGCTTTTTTAAGTGGTTCCCAAGCTTTGTACCTAATAATTCAAGATCCCTTTGATATCCACTCTAGGTAGAGCTCCCAAACCTTCCTTACTTTCTAGTTCATTTCATTACACAAATCCTTCAACCCATTGGTGGACCTTTGGCCTTGAGGGTTGATGTTGGTGGCTTTATCTACAAAGGTACAACACATTCATTCAATGCGAGGTGGCACACCCACAAATGTGCATTGAACCAAACTTAAATAAAGATCCACCCACTAGAATAAAATTGATTCAGGGTGATGAGGACTCCTGGGAACATAAGGTCATATACAAGAACCTTGCAAATGTTTTTTCCACTATGACAAACAAGCTTAGAGAATTAAAAAGTACCATTTGTGATATAGCTCCTTTATACATAAACAAATGAAGAAATTTTGGTCCCTTTGAGCTAGGAAATTTGGTTGATGATTCAAAGAAAGTTCTCGAAATACAATTTGTAGACCTAAACCCCAAATGATTCAATGAAGTGAAAAATAGAAGGAAAAGAAGCCCCAAAGGTAGGAATCAAATTAGTCCACCTCATATGGTTCAATTGAAAAATCTTTTTTGGCTACGTGGAAAAGGAGTTCAACCTATTGGACTACCTTAGTGGAATGAATATGCCTTTGCTGATATCAAATGATGATGAGATAACTCCAAAGGAATATTCCAATAGTAAAGAAGACAACATAGAGGAACACAACATAGTTAAAGAGGATGGACTCACCACCAACAAAGAAGATAATCCTAACAATGAAAGCTCGATCATTGGATCTACAATCCTTGGAGGAGTCTAAGACTTGCTTACCAAGAGGGCTCATCATAAAGGGAAAAACTCGGATGGATGCCCCTTGGAAGAGCTCCTTGAAGAGGTATTATGGAAAGAAAAACCCTCTTATAGATCTAGAAAGGAGGTAAAAAAAAGAGAAAAAAGGGACAAGACCTCGTCACACATGTTCAATCCATCAAAATTTATTGTCATCTCTCTCAATGTATGTGAGCTATCCAAACCGTCTAGGGATTGCCTTATTCAACAATGGATTAAACATAAAATTTAGGACTCAAACTTCATCTATCTCCAAGAAACTAGAATCTGTGAGGCTGATCTTTTGATGAGTCTTAAGAAAATTTATTTATCTGGTGTGTGGTTCTTCACATCACATGAGTAGGGTTTTGTTGGAGTTTCCATTTGTATCAAGCATAATTGGGTTCAATACTCTTGTGTGAGATCCATAGCTTCGAGAACAAATTAAATGAAGTAAATTAACTAATCAAGGTTGTAGTAGGGAGAGATATGCCGGTCTCCACTCAACCAACCCCTCTAATATATAGCTCAAAGTCCACGGACATAATTAAACCACAACTGGACATGTGTAGATATCATTTGGCTAGGAGAAGCTTCCAATCAAACCTATGGTACTCAGCATTAGAGAATCAACCCTAGGAGTAAAAAATAATAAATCCCAAGGGCTTCACACCTAGAAGCCTAAGGTTTCTACACCTTAGATCCATGTAGTTATATGTACCCCCCCAAGCATTTTTTTCCTCAAAATTGAATGGAGATATATACCGTGGGGTATTCCTGCATATCCAATGATCATTGTCATTGTTTTCAGGAGGAGTTTTCAATCTTGACTAAATACTAAAAGAAAAGAATCAAATGCAAAGTATGGAAAGAATGAAAAGGGTGAAATAGAACATCCCTACCTATTTCCTTCTTTAGCTCGTGTGTTGTCCGAGCCTCCATAGCTCAAACATGTGAACTAGGTGGATCCAAAGTAACTTCAACTAAATTGATATCTTGGTCCATCACTATGCACCACTTGTGCATGAGCCTAGGAAAATAGATGAATATTGCTTTATACTAGTGTTATACCAAAAGAGGACACTATAGTGCTGTTTTTTCTAACAAATAAAAAAATCACGTGTAATAATCAAATAAAAGTTTGAAAAAACCTTCAAAACCCATAATGAATATTACTTAGATGTTGTACAAAATATATATACTTTTAAGATTAACCTTTCTTGATAACTCTAAATGTCGAAATGATTGAATATGGTTGAAAAAAGAGTTTATCTGTAGACTTATATATGATTAGAAAGAAATATCACCATAGAAAAAAAAATTCATTGTATTGGATTAATTTTTTTAATGTTAATTCAAAATCATATAATTATCTAATGCAAGTCTTTAGAATTAGAAAAATCATTTTTTTGATAAGAAATTTAATACAATATATTGTTCTCTTTATATAGTTATACTTTATAGGTGCCTTTTATATCATATTGATGCATAGAAGCATTAAAGTGGTCTGCGTTTTATTCCATAAACCGTCATATAGTATCATAAAGATAGACTATTTTTCTTTGTATCAATAATCTTTGTACCTATCTCACATACCACTAACCATCTTAATATTTCATTGAATAGCCATATTTTATCTTGTTTAAATGATATAAGATACATAATATCAATCAGAATAATTCTAATAGCCTTATAAACTACTTTATATAGAGTAAACTAGCATGTTAACTTTACTCATGTAGCATATTCAATCATTAAATGAGATTTTCTTAACATAAAAACATATTAGTCTTATTTAACTTGTGTTGGGGGATTCTTGGACAAGAAGGGATTTGAGTGTTTGTAGGAGAAAAGGGAAAGACAAGAAGAAAGATACACACTAGAAGCCTCTGTCGATTGATTATAATAAGACAAATACAATGTTGAAGCACAATACAATCTAATGCTTCTATGCAAAATCCCATAGAGTGCTCAATTACAAAATACCAAATACCCAAGGGACTTGTTGTTGCCGTCCTCCTCTGCACCAAACCTCCACCTTCTCCAAGCCTGCACTTGTGCACACCTTGCACCAAGCTTCCACTAAGGGGGAGGGATGGATACCTTCTGTCAGCACACGCACACCTCAATAAGACCTTGGGATCCTTGGAGGACTAGCTTAGAACTTCTCTGCACACTTCCTTGGTCATTTTTCATGCACACCTTGCACTTCACCTCTCTGCGTCGCACACTATGTGTCTCTTGCACTTCTCTCTCTTGCCTTGTTTAGACTATGCTCACTCTTGCTTACACTTAGAATAGTCCAAGAATAGTCCTTGCCTTGATTTGAGTGTGTCGATTCACGTACGCTCCTAACTGCAAGAGTATCTTGGTGCTCACTTTGATGTCCCAAGATTGTCTCCAAAAGTGATAGCCAACGACTCCTTGTTTTGGCATGTAGTGACTTTAGACTTAAAACAAAAATTTAAATTTGGGGGGGACCTTCCAAAACACTTTAAAAACACGTTGAACCTTAGGGAAATTAGAGAAATACCTTTGCAACCTGCAACCCACTTTCTCCAATTTACCCTTTGTGGACAATTAATTGTGCACTACCTGTGCACTTTGACACCTGCACTTCAACATTTTGACTTTCCACCTATTGACTTTGTTGACTTTGACCAGTTTGACTTTGACTATGATTGAATTTGACTGTGGTTGACTTTGAATGTGGTTGACTTTGACCAATATGACTTTTATGGGCTCAACAGTTGCCCACCACCTAATGTGCTCTCTGTCCCGGAGAGCTATAGCCAAAACTCTGAGGAGATAGGACACCATAATACTTGTGTTGCAAGATCTTGAGAAAGGACAGTGAACAACTACCAAGTCCACCAGAAACAGGAGAGAACAAGCACCAAAGAAGAACCAAAAGGGGGATTTTTGGCATGGAGAAGCAAAGAAGGGAAATGGGAGGGTAGAAAGGAGGTGGAGGGGAGGGCTGAGGGGCGGAGATGGATAGGGTAGGGAGGGTTAAGGATGTGGCTGGGCAGATTGGTAAAGGGAGGGATTGGGAGTATGATTATGGGGTCTGGAGAGGGTTAAAATGATCAAACAATAGAGCTACACAGGGTGCATATTGGAAATTAAAAAACATAAGGTAAGACCAAGTGAGAATAGACCTGTGGACAATGGGGTGAAATAAAAACATGTAATAAATGTGCTCAAATTTTGACCAAAAGTCAGAGAAAAGTGGGATTTTGGAAAAGTTAATGCAAAAAATGAATCCAGAGGTGAAAAATACATGAAAATGACCCCACTTCTGAAACAAATGGCCATCCGAGGCGCAATCCAGAGCCAAAAAGTTTGAACCATGGAATTTAAAAAAATATATATATATTTTATATTTATTTATAATAAAAAAAATTAAAAGATATATTTTTTTCAATTTTCTTTTTTAATTTATTATATATATATATATATATATATATATATATATATATATATATATATATATATATATATATATATATATATATATATATATATATATATATATATATATATATATATATTTTTTTTTTTGTTAAAATTTTATTTTTTCAATCCGAACACAAAGATCTGAATGAAAAAAGAAAAAAAGAAAATAAAATAAAAGAAAATGAAAATAAATAGAATATAAAACAAAATATATTAAAAATAAATAAATAAATAAACAAAAATAAAGAAAAATAAATAAATAAAAGAATTTAAAAAAATGGGATGCCAAGGGGTGCGGGGTGTTCAATAAAAACAAATAAATTAATTAAAAAGTAAAAAGAAAAAGAGACGGGAGGCGCATGAGAGGGGGGGAAATAAAAATAATTTAAAAAATTAAAAAATAAAAATCAAAAACTAAAAAGAAAAAAGGGGGGGCACATTGGGGGGGGGGGGGAGGGTGGGCGGGCAGGCGGTAGGGGGGCGGGCCGACGAGGGGGGGAGCTTGCAGGTGGGCGGACGGGCAGGGGGGAAGATAGAGAGGAGAGAGAGAGAGAGAGAGAGAGAGAGAGAGAGAGAGAGAGAGAGAGAGAGAGAGAGAGAGAGAGAGAGAGAGAGAGAGAGAGAGAGAGAGAGAGAGAGAGATTTTTGTCGAATTTTCTCCCATTTTTTTTGAATTTTCTCTCTTTTTTTTGGGAAAAGAATTCCATGGTGGGCTTATATATATATATATATATATATATATATATATATATATATATATATATATATATATATATATATATATATATATATATAATTTTTTTGGGAAATATTCAAAAAAATTGGAGAAAAATATAGAAAAAATCCCAAAAAAATGCAAAAAAAATTCAAAAAATTCCCAAAAACTTCTCAAAAAAATTCCTACAGGTCTAGGTAAATTTCCTCACTCAAAACCTAAGATATCTTCCTTTACTCCTCCAATTACGCAAGAAAAAGACATTTGAAAATGATGAAAAATGCCAGAAAAGTTCTAAAAATGCTTGAAAAATTCCCAAAAAATTCCCAAAAAATTCCCAAAAATTGTACTTATGCAAGGACTCTGAAAGGGTTTCTAAATTTGCTAAAACTCCAAGAATAAGCATGAAAAAAAGGGATAAAAACTACCAAAACTTAAGCAAAAATGACATGAGAAAGCTATGTACAACCTAGACAGATTTTGGAGGTTCCAGGTGATCCATAATTCTTCAGTTGGCTTGATGATAGGTCTTGAGCCTTGATGTGTTGACTCAGAGAAAATCCTCCATAATCTCCAATTGTACTGCACTTCATTGGTTTTGTCTTCTTGTTGGGCACACTAGTCATCTGATAGGGGTACCCTAAATCCTTTAGTAAAATATTGTCTCCTCCATAGTGCAACTTGTGTATCTTTGTGTTAGCAACTTTATAGCTTAATCTGCAAAATTTCGTTTTCACTATTCCAGCTTCTTCATCAAATGGAACCCTCTGTTTCCAAAGACTTGTAGGTACTCCTTCGACATTCTTGTAAAGCCCTGCACTTGCTATGAATAAAATTGACATAACAGATGATATCCATACTAGTATCCATAAAAAAGTGGCCATTGACATATGAATTGAAGTAGCTTCATCATGTTGCACTTAAGAGTTCTTCTTTTCTTCTCTCTTTTTTGGCGTTTGACTAAGACTCTCTCCCTCGAACCAGTAAGCTGAATGATATCCTCTTTTTCTTCATATGCTTCCTCTCCACTTGAGTTTGGAAAGATTCCATAGCAAGAAGAGGGGTCTTCTGCATGGAGCCAAGCCAACATGTTTTCATCTTCATATAAATTTGCTTCTTCAAATAGATATGCTTCTGGGTTGTCCAACAATTCTTCTTCCATACAAATACCAATTGTCTGCATCATGCTGGTATGTCTCTGATTGTCTAGTCCTTCTTCTAAAATTATTTGCTGCAACTCTTTTCCCTCTTGCGTTACCCACATTGTGTCCTTGCCCCAGTCATGCAGCACATTGGCATGCCTTAACCAAGGTCTCCCAATTAATAGAGGGAAACTTCCTTCTACCTGTGGGAGCCTTAAAACAACAAAATCCAAGTTAAAGATGGTACCTTGTATCTTGATTGGGACTCTAGGGACCACTCCCATAGGCTTTATTATGCTTTGGTCTACCAGTGTGACAATGAAGTTGGAAGGTCTTGAAGGGTATAGTCCAATCTTTTTCATGGTATATTCAGGCATCAAGTTAATGCCAGAACCACCATCGATAATAACTCCTTGAAACTCATGACCTCTAATAGAGACTGTTAGCCAAGGGCTCTTATAATCTGTGAGGGGTGCTTCCCCTACAATTTTATCTTTATGCATAACAACATCCTTTGCCACTAAACTTTTCATGGACACCTCATCAATTAGCTACAAGAGATCTGACCTGGATTTCCCATCCATTTTTATTAAATCATAAATACTAACCTCCTTTTTCATGGACTTGAGTAGTCTGGAAGCTTCTGATTCCTTAATAGCATGGGCTCCAATCGACTTATCAAAATCCTCATGAGCCCTATTGAATGCATGTCCAATGGCATCACTGGTACCTATGAGATTTTCTTTTTTCCTTGTATCTGCACATGTGGTCGCTTTGTCTTGAGATGTCTCTTTATCTTTGTTCAATCCATTAATCCTTGATTCTTGACCTATGGCCACTTGAGCCTTCCCCTTGCTTCTTGTACCAACTATAAAAGATTCAATTTCTTCTAACTGCACCACCCTCGTAGATGGTGATGGCACCCTGGCTTGATCTACCATTTCTTTTTTGCACATAGAAATCATTTGAATGTGGGGCCCAGATGAAGATGCTTGGTTCTTAGGACAACAATTAGTATAGTGATCTCTAGCCTTTGGGCAGTTTCTGCAAAGAGGGGCATTTTTTGGAAGAGTGCACCTACTTTTTATAATGCCCACAATCTCCACATCTGAAACAAATAATTATCCTTCTAGGCCCATTTCCAAAATTATCCTTCTATGTAGGGTTGTAATTGTTACCTTGATTGGGTGCAGCTGCCATCATATTTTCTGGTGGTAGGGGTCCTGCTTGTGTCCAATATGTTGTTGCAAGCATTCCTCTTGATTGGCATTCTTGGGCCTCATGACCAACTTTCCTACATAATTGGCAAGTCACACTTCACGGAGGACATTCACTTACTACATGACCTTGCTTGCTGCACATGGTACCCCAAAGTCCACTCTTGATACCACCTCCTTTGAGTTCCTGCAATGCCTATCACAGCTGAGCATTTCTGTAGAATATGGTAGTTGAGAAGAAGTTGCTCCATACTGTTGCCTTATCTGCTCCAGTCGTGTAGCTCTGTTGATGAATTCATTTATTGAGGCTGTAGGTAACACTAATTCCTTGATTTTACATTGGGTGGTCAATAGAAGTGGCTTAGCTAACCATTTCTTAACAAAAAAAGTCATGTGGAGGATCTGGCAACTTAGCCATTAGTGCCTTAGCCCTAGTTACAAACTCTGGGAATTTCTCACCTGGACCCAATCTCAAGTTTTCTAATTCTTCTATGATGATCTCTGCAGTATTTCCATGCTGGAATTGACTTTTGAATGCATCTTTCATTAAGTTCCAAGTTGTAAAATGGTTCTCAGCAAATTGGTTGAACCATTTATCTGCTAATCCTTCTAATGTCGCAGGGAAGAGTATCAAAAAGGCATCCTCCCTAAAAGGAAATTTTATATTTAATCTTGATAGTAAGGTTTCCAAGTCTACCTGTCCCGCCATGCTCTTTACTCATGAGGTTGAAGATAGTGGACTAGAGGATCTTCTAACAGCCTTCCTTCTTGTTTGCTTGCAGGTGATCCTCAATGTCTGGGATCGGGTTGCGGTCATGGGCTGTTCATAGTCCTTTTCGTATGAGATAATTGATAAGAATATTTACCTCTTAGTCCACTGAAGTAGTACTGTGGGCACTTGAACACTTCTACCCCTTGCACTTGGTTTCTCCTATGCTCAAATCTCCTTGGAGTCCCACCGGGCGTGCCAAATTTTGTTGGGGGATTCTTGGACAAGAAGGGATTTGAGTCTTTGTAGGAGAAAAGGGAAAGACAAGAAGAAAGATACACACTCGAAGCCTCTATCGATTGATTATAATAAGACAAATACAATGTTGAAGCACAATACAATCCAATGCTTCTGTGCAAAATCCCACAGAGTGCTCAATTGCAAAATACCAAATACCCAAGGGACTTGTTGCCGTTGGCCTCCTCTGCACCAAACCTCCACCTTCTCCAAGCCTACACTTGTGCACAACTTGCACCAAGCTTCCACTAAGGGGGAGGGATGGATACCTTTGTCGGCACGTGCACACTTCAATAAAGCATTGGGATCCTTGGGGGACTGGCTTAGCACTTCTCTGCACACTTCCTTGGTCACTCTTCATGCACACCTTGCACTTCACTTCTCTCCGTAGCACACGGTGTATCTCTTGCACTTCTCTCTCTTGCCTTGCTTAGACTATGCTCACTCTTGCTTACACTTAGAATAGTCCAAGAATAGTCCTTGCCTTGAATTGACTGTGTCAATTCACGTATGCTCCTAACTGCAAGAGTATCTTGGTGCTCACTTTGATGTCCCAAGATTGGCTCCAAAAGTGACAGCCAAAGACTCCTTGTTTTGCCTATAGTGACTTTAGACTTAAAAGACTTGTGGGTGCATGAAGCAAGCCTAAGTTCTTGACCTATGTACAAAGGATTTCTCTTGAAACATGAGGCATACATGTACACTCATTTCATCATATAATTAAGGAGTTTCAAAGGTTAATATCCAATTTTATCTTGCTGAAATGTAAATGAGATGATTGGAAAAATATTATGGATTTATTGGAGACTAAAAGCCATGAATCCATTTGAATTCAATATTGAAATCACTGCATAAAACGTTGGATCGTGTTTATGTGGAATCTATCAATAGTCTTCAAGCAAAACTGTATATAGACATTCTATATAGTAGCCATGGAATGGAGCTCGTGGGAGGTGACAATCACACTCATTTGGAGTGATCCATTTCTTGGCTTGAACCTAGATAAGTTTCCCACTGTCATTGTATCATATATAAATTAGCAATACATTTATACGTCATTGTCATTGCCACATCTATCTTTGTTTACTACCATATAACATTGAGTAAAGTTTGTCAAGTTCTTTGAATCATTTCTTTTTGTGTTGGACGTTATTTTGTAATCTATCAATTGGAAATCAAAGTCAGGAATATGCTGAGCATGATTACAAAGTTTCATAGTCAATGGATTTGTAAAACTTGAGTTATGTGCAAGTCCACGTGACTATGTATGTGCAATCTCTTCTTCTGAAAAAGTCATGATTACTCTTGTGACTACTTATGCAAATTGCTTTGATTTTAGCCATGCCTTCTTACATATATAGAAGGTTTTCTCAACGTTCTTTGTTCACATAAGTTATTATTTTTGGCATAAAGCTTTGGAAATCATGTTCCAAATTACTATGGTGTTCTAAATGCATATACTCGAAGCTTAAGGAGTATTAAGGTTTTGTAGAGTTACTTAGGATGGTCTAGAGTAGGATTTTGCCAAGACCATCTCCTCTTTGTGCATCATCCATCACTTCTCACAGAAAAGAGTGGAGAGGGCTTGGCATGTTGGACATGGAGGGCTTTCGCCCACCAATTGGTGGCCAAATGGTTGATAAAAGCATGGGAAAATATGGATGCGTCATGGGCAAAATTGATTTTTAAGGAAAAAAGTGACATTACTCTAGCAGGCATGTAAAGGCGGAAGGGCATGACTTCCTCACCTTGTTGTTCCCCCCTTTTCATGTTAAACCCAAACACACAGAGTTGGTTTTTTCATTTTGCAAGAGTTAGAGCAAGATGAAACCTTACCTCAAGATCAATGATGAGTAGCAAGGGATTGCTCTTATTAGAAAACATGATTAAATTTAGTTCCCAATCGAGGGTGTTTGAGCTGCCAACCTCGACAATCTTGAAAGAGCAAAGAAATTATCGAGTAAAGGGTTCCTCTTGTAGAAGAATCTAGGGAATCAAGAAAAACGATATTAGATCAGTTTCAAAGACATAATTTACAATGGAGAATGGACTTTCATGATTAGTGTTTGATAAGCGACAAAATTCTTGTGTGGGAGTCCTCAAAGTCTAGCCTCCTCGAAGGCAATGATTGCCCTTGGTTACAAGGTATAAGATGGCAATGGCAATAACTTGGAAACGTTTGCTAGTGTTCAAAACAATCTGGATCTTCATTCCTCCCATAATAGGAAATGGTGTCAAAATTGGATGAATATGCCATGGGATTTCAAGTTCTTTGACCTTTGGCGTCCCTTCATTGAGAATAAAAAAATTATTTCTTATGTGACAAGTTCTCCATCATGGAATATGAATTAATGTGAAAGCCAATAAAATTTATGGGGCATCTCCATGTATAAAAGCAATGTTTAAATGGCAGAGAAGACGTGAGTCAATCTTTCTTCTCATGTGCCAAGAGCATTTTGGTTTGAAAAGTGGTGGGGATAATTCTTTCGTTACATACCCAAATTAAATGGAAACGAGCTTTACTAGGAGAAGCAATCAGATGCTCTACGACATTGTGCATTTCCATGAGGGGAGAAGCTGTTTAGAAAAATATGGAAAGAGAGATGATGTGCTGTCAACTTTTGGAATAACCCAAAAAAATACCCTAAATGTTTAAGGGAAAAGAATGTTACGTGTAAAAAGTCTCTACCCTTAAGACATCATAGGGTGTCTGTTTTGGAGAACAACAAGATCCAAAGTAGATGGACTCTCCACGAGGGACACAAAAAGATGATTCATCTCATTTGTAAGTAGGTTTTAAGCTTTTAAATAAGCTTCAATAAAGATTAGGACCGTTCTCGGGTTGTGAGAGTGATATTGTTTGCCCCTTCTTTGTGGGATACAGGGGATCCCATGGGCACTATGTCATATTTGCTTGTACAGTCGTTCTTTTAATTAATTCATGCAAGGAAGAATACATTTGGTCGGAATGTCCCCTAAAAGAAACATCAAAGTGGGAAGTCCTTTATCTCAGATGACATTGACATTATTGTTGCAACTATGGAGGTCCTCTAGAAAAGAGGGTGCCAACTATTGAGGGTGTTCTAAAATCGTGACATTCAAGTTTGTGTAGCTAGTAGGTTTTGGTGCCAAGTGGTTTTCAAAAATTCATGATGGAAGTCTTGTTTTGACCACTTTGTGGCTGAACAAAGTTGTTTTTTTCCTGGCGTCAAAACACTAGGTTACACGTGGACTTGGACAATTTTTGAAAGGAAGTCTTGCATTCAAGTCTTGGCTGGATATATCTTGAGTTACTCAAGGATAGCTGCCTCTAGTTTACGAGATCAGGTGTGTTTACGAGAGCAGGTGTGTGAGTGTGTTTCCAATTCATTGTACTTTAAAAGAATTGATTTTTCATAAGTGGGCTGCGAGAAGTCGCGTATTTTTTTGCGCAAGTGAATTTTGCGATCTTTTGGACTCCCAGCAGTCGCAACTTTGTGGCCGGAAAAGGTCACATTTTTTGTGACTTTCGCATTTTTTGTCTCCTTAAGGAAGTGGCGACTCAAAAAAGTCGTCTTTTGGGCAACTTTCTAATTTTGTGACCGTTCGTTTGCGACCTTTTGGATTCCAAGTAGTCATGGTTTCTTGGCGTTGAGAAAGTCGACAGATAACACCTTCGTGACCGGTGTGCTTGGAAAAAGTCACCTTCTCAAGTCTCATTTCTTGGAACTCGCCTTGTTGCGAAAGCTATGGATGAACATATGATTTCTATTATGATATGTCCTTTGGTCTAGTTGCAAAGATGAAAACTCTCAACGTGTCATCGCATGGGCTGCTATGGGAAAATGTAAACAATATCAAATAGATATAGAACATGCATTCTTAAATAAGAAACTATAATGGGGTATAAAGCAATCAAAAGTCTATGTGTGCTAGAAGTATCCTCACCATGTACTAAAATTGAGAAAACAGCCTTATGGATTTAAACAAGAATCAAGAACATGGCATGCAAGCTTTACTAATAAATTATTGTGTATGAAATTCAAGTAATCATCTCGTAGATTGTTAGAAAGAAAATTAGACTTCAGAAGCATATCAATTGGAAACAAGCTCTCCTGGGGGAAGTGATCGGCTGCTCGGCGACTCTCTTGCCATCAAAGGGGAGGTACTATAGAAGATCTAGCAGGAAAGATGTGCCTATAACTTTGGTGACTCCCCAAAGGAGTGGTCGATTGAGAACTCATTGTTTTTCCTCGGCAAAAGAATCACCAACTGTAAGAAATCTCCCCCCCCCCCCTTCACGCATCATCAAGTGCTCCTTCTAGTCAACAATTAAACCCAAGTGGGCCCCACACGAGGGTGATGAGAGGATGATTAACCTCCTCTGTAATGTCATCTAAACCTTGTAAGATCTATCCTGCTCTGTGGTATTTACGGGGTCATGTGGGCACTATTCCTCTTCAGTTGTACTTTTCTTTTCCTTTCAATTAATACAAGTTTGAGAGAGTAGGCTAAGGCCTAACTTGTTTTATATTAAAACAAAAAGAGTTGGTTAGTCAATCTTTGTACGGAATTATAGGAACAAGACGATTCTATTGATCATATACATTTGATGATTTGTTCACCATTGGAAACTATGAGAAAGGAATTACTAATAATAGAAAATAGCAAAATATGAATTGTCTATGAGAAACTTGGAAGTGCTATATACTTTGCTGGAATTAAAGTGATGTCAACGGAAGAGGAATTAGGATATACAACACAATCATCTTCTTGAAACGCTTGATAGAGTTGGCATGAGTGTTTTTGCAAAGCAATGGAAATATCAGTTCACGTCCATACAAAATGTCTTATAGGAGAACGGTTGAAAGTCTGACTTATGTGAAAATGAATAGACTAGATTAGAGTTTTGGACTACGATTCGCTAGAAGCATTTTGTACAAATCATGCAAAATTGATTTGGATGTTCTCAGAAGATCTTGAAATTTGTGATACGTGTGATTTTTCTTATTTCATGAGAAAAGAAATTTTCAATGTGGATACTTAGATGTGGATTGAGAAATATTAATCCTTATGGATTAAAGCTCAACAAGAGGTTTTCTATACTCATATAGAAGTATGTTCAGTTTATTGAGTAAAAAACCACAAGCATCTCATTATCAAGTAGAAAAAACGTAATTATAGAGTGACTACTAAAGTGCTAATTTATGAAGAAACATTGATTAAGTACTTGTTTGAAGACATGGTAGTGCATCGTAATGGAAAATAAACTATTCATTATGAAAATTAAAATACTATTATGATGTTAGAGAATTTACATATCATCTGAGATCACAATACATAAAAGTCCATTATAATTTGGCTTGTGAGAAGGTCACTCAAGGAGAAATGGAGCTGGTACACATCAACATTAGGGAACAAAACTTTTCCATGTTAGTGAAAGGTCTCTCTAAGATCACGTTCATCCACTTTCAATGCCTTGAAGACTAGTAAGCTATTGTCGGTGTTGGTGTTGGTAGCAGTTCAAGACACAGAAGAAGATGAAGCATGTACGAAGCATAGGAATGAGGCCAAAGGGTGTTCCACCATTAAATTTTCCACTCAATATTGATTTAAAATTATCAAATCTCATCAAAGGAAAAAACCATGATTTTAATCAGTAATCAATGTAACATACAACGTCTCAATTTTCCCAAGTGATGCTCCATTTTACGTAAGTCGAGGAGTCCTTGAGCTTGAGGATCTTAGATAGAATGTGACTACCAATTTTCATATTTTTTGAACCTCATTTGATACCCCAAAAGTAGCTTATGAAATAAATCTTAACTAGCCCATTCATTAGATGTGAAACTAGTCATTTCACTTTAAAAACTATAAATAGAGCTAGAGAGCGCATTTTTGGGTTTGACTACTTTGATGTGTGAGCTTCGTAAGAGATCTTTTGTACTCTGAGTAATGAGTAGAAGTGTTTCTCCTTCCATTCCCTCTCCTATTATCTCTTCCTTGTGTGTGTGTGTGCATGTGTGCGCTTCTCACCTTTGCCTTCTTGCACATCACTTGTTCAAGGATTTCATATCATCCTTATATCTCCACAGATTTAGAGGTAAGGAGGTTGAGCCCCATGATGGTATACTTAACCCTATCTAGAGCAACACCAAATTTGTCACCATTTTCGGGGACATGCTCAAGGACGAATATGTGATGGTAACAGTCTTAGGAGAAAGGAATTGGAAGGTAAATAGGTAGAGTATTTTGCAAGATTTTTTATTTGTTTTTGTGTTTCTTCCATATCCACCCACATTGGCCCCATTTTCCTCATTTTCATGTGAGAATGAGAGAGAGAGAGAGTGCAAGAGCATGAAATTTTTGTGTGTGTTTGAGTTTCTGCGTGAGATTTCACTCTAGCACCGAGCTTGACAACCTGTGTAAGTAAGCAAACTTCTGAATTACAACATCTTCTTGATCATGGGTTCAACACATTGTGACAATCTACCAAATTGTAGATTTCTAGAGCACATCTACACTCTAGGAAAGAGCATCATAATGCACTCTAGGATACATAGTTAGATCAATAAAAATCTTCCATTTCTAGACCATCACGATTGGTTCACACCATCAGGATGGCCTGGTACCATGCCGATTGGCTTGGAACATCATGAGAATCCAAGACCATTGCGATGGTTCATCCCATCATGACAATTGGAGAACATTTTGATGCCCTACCTCATCTTGACACAATTGCCCCATTGTAATTTTCCACAGCCATCACGATCGGCCAAACCATCACAACAATTTACCCCATCATGATAGTCCCACACCATCACAATGCCTCACCTCATCACAACTGTCTGTCACAATCGGGATGGCTTCACCACATTGTGACTATCCATCACCATCATGATAGTCCTAGACCATCACAATGCTGTACTTCACCGTGACACCATCATCCTGTTGTGATGGTCCACAACCATTGTGATTAGCTAGACCATCAGGATGGTTCACCCCATCACGATAGTCCCACACCATCAGGATGCCCTGCATCATCCGACTATCCATCACCATTGCGATGTATTCACCCCATTGCGACTCTCCATCACCATCCTAACTCCTTATCCCCATCACAAATATCCATCACCATCATGATTGGCCTAGACCATCACAATGGGTTCAAGTCATTGCGATTTGAGCAACCATCAGGATGCCTTGATCCCATCACAATGCGTTGACACCATTGTGATTGGTTGGCACCATCATAACTGGTTGACACCATCATGATTGGCTATCACCATCATGATGGCTCACCCCATTGTGATAGTCTCACACCATGGCGGTATCCCACCTCATTGCGATTGCACATCACCATCGCGATAGTGATCCAGATTCATAAAAATTAGGGTTTGCATTTCTGATGAAATTTTCATACTTTTAGAAATATTTTAGGTATTTTTTAGGGACTCCAATGTAAGGGGTCATGAATATTACAAAGCATCCAAACACGAAAAGGTGTTGGGGAAATTTCCTAGGCTCATTGAAGCATACTAGGGGGGCAAAAAAAGGAGATGGACTTAAGGTTGGAAGTCACTATACCTCCTTTGTCAATTCAACATTAGGTTAAAGTGGAGAACTAGTACTCAATCATAGGTGGTGCTAGGAACTTAAGTTCAAGGGTTTAAAGAATTCAAGTACAGAAAGTGATATTTCACAATCATGATAAAAAAACGAGCATAATTATGACAAGACCAATGTCAAAAGGTAATAAAAAGAACACGTTATTGGTACATAAAGGAACATTGTGACGTGTGTATACATGGGGGAAGCAAGGAAAGCAAAACCCATGAACCTTAGGTCAACCTACAAGAAAAAGGGGGCCTGGCGATGTCCATCATTAGAAAAAAGGCAAGGAGTGTCGATTATACGATGCTATTGAAGTAATTTGTTGGTGATGCACCACAATGCACTCTTCTTCTCACGAGCTCCACGAGGATATCCTAGGAGTAGAAAATTGAGCTCCTAAGGCCGCTCATGGTACTCCGCATAGAGATTGCAGAATATGCTAAAAACAGAGTACAGAGGGAGCATGAAGACAAACTTCTTGGGTCTTACAAATGCAGTCCAACTTACAGTCTGTGATTGACCAGACCACTATATGTTTTATTAAAGAACATATACAAAGAAGTGTCTAGTGGCCCTTTGGCCTTTTCACATGGACACTAATAGTAACAATCTCCCACTAAAGGCCATTATGACCAAAGTAATTATGGGAGAAAAATAAAGAATGATAAAGAATACATGAGTGTAAGTATACAAACTAAACCTCCCACCTGATGGGCATGTTACATAGTATACAAGTGACTGTGTAAGATCATGAATCAAATAACCCCCATCAAGTGACAATAGTATCGAAAGCTATCATATGGTAGAGCTTTAGTCAAAGCATAATGCACTCAGTGGCTAAGCAATCTCTAATGAAGTGATACCTCATCTCAATGTGCTTCATCTTTGCATGATAGACCAAATTCGTAGCCAACGCAATCGCACTCTGACTATCACTGAGCAAATGAGGTACAGATGCGCTGAGGTAAACCCATATCACAAGCAAGATGAGAAAGTTAGAAACAACTGTACATTCTTGAAGACGAGATATCCAAGAGATAGCACCTCCACCAAAATGAAAAATGTATCTTGATGTAGACTTACGATTGTCTACACAACCAGCATAGTCAGAATCTGTGTAACCAATAATGGATGTTTTCCCTCTACCTAAGCATAGACACTTGTCCTTAGTGCCACTGAGATATCTTAAAATCATCTTGAGTGCTTCTCAATGTTTCTTGCCTCGATTAGACATATATCTGTTCACAACTCCCACTGCAAATGCAATGTCTAGTCTTGTAGCTACCATAACATACATGAGACTACCAAGAGCAAATTCATAGGGAATTTTGGTCATGAATTCCTTTTCCTCATCTGATTTGGGGCAACCATCCTTGCTCAATTTCACATAGGTCGGTAAAGGTGTACTTAATACCTTTCCACCCTACATATTGAACCTTTGAAGTACTTTGGATATGTACTCACTTTGAGACAAGTATATGCATCTTTCTCTCCTATCACAAGTAATATGCATGCCAAGAAAATGTTCGGCATCGCCCAAATCCTTCATATCAAATGTCTGACTCAACATCTTTTTGAGAGTTGACAAATCATAAGAAGACTTCCCAGTAATCAACATATCATCAACATAAAGTATCAAGCATATCAAGTTGCCATCTGAGCATCTCTTTGTGTAGAGACAATGATCCTCGCTGAACTACACCCATTTTTATGGATGACCAGAGGAGTATCCTATTGTGCATGAGCGGACCTTCAAGAATCAGTATGGATGCAACCATAGATGATTGTAGGATGACAAACACAAACATCAGGTGTTCCAAGCCACTTTAGCAAGGGACATAGTAAAATGGCTAATTGAGAATGCTCCAGATCATTTTCTAAAGTATGATAATTTAAAAGAGGCATTGTTGGATAGATTTTTGATTGCCAAAAGTGTGTCAAAATTATTTGCAACCTTACACTATATGATGTACAAGGATACAATGGAGCTATATGCCTCAGATTTCCAATCTACAACACGAAAGAGTCATTCTACTTCAACGCATCTATTTCTTCTTTCATGGCCTTTTCCCAATTCGGGTTTCCCTTTCCCTCTTCATAGGTTGAGGGTTCATATGAAATAGAGTCTTTTGCCAAGTAGATTGAATGCTTCATAACAAATGTGGAATCATATCCATACCTTTCTGGTTGTTTCTTCTCTCTTGCTGATCTTCTAGATGCTTGTTTGGAGCACTCTTCAACCTCTTGCATCTTTGCTTTGCCTCTTGACTTCCATTTCTTGTAATACTTTTCTCTTTCATCTTGGTCATCGTCTGTATCACTTCTTGGATCTTGGACCTGTGTATCATTCTTGCTTCCTATTTGATGAGAATCAGAGTCAAGATCATATGGTAGAGTTACCTTTTGTCTGTCTTCATCATACCAAGACCTGTGTTCTTCAAACACAACATCTCTAGTTGTAGTGAATTTCTTGGTTGAAGGATTATAGAACCTGTAACCTATTTGAGTTGAATCATATCCAATAAACACTACCTTTGTTGCTGTTTCATCTACTTACCTCTTATTTGTGATGGTACATGAAGATAAGCTAAACAACCAAACACCTTGCAATGTCCAAGACTAGGTTTTCTTCCATGCTTGCTTCATAAGGAGTCATACCTTGAAGTGATTTGGATGGTAGTCTATTGACAAGGTACACAGTAGTTGAAATAGCTTCTACCCATAGATCATATGGCAACTTCTTCTCTTCAAGCATTGTTTGGGTTGATCCAACCAATGTCTTGTTTTTCTTCTCTGCAATTCCATTTAGTTGAGGAGAGTACCTGGTAGTCACTTCCCTTTTGATACCTTTGTCTGGCAAGAACTCATGAAACTCCTTGGAGAAGTATTCTCCCCCTCCATCAGATCCGAGCTTCTTTAGTGATCTACCTATATGATTCTCCACATGTGCGAGATACTTTTTGAAGCAATCCAACACTTCATTCTTACTCTTGATAAAGTATAGAATAGTCCATCTACTATGGACATCAATAAATGAGACATAATACCTTGATCCTGCCCATGAAGATTCTTGACTTGGTCCCCACGTCTGTATGTACTAAGTCCAATACATTGTTGTGGATGTAGCCTTTGTGGTTGAATGGTTATCTTTGTGCCTTCCCAGACCTATTGATCATGTGTTGCTTTGATATGTTCGATAGTCCTATAACACTGATCCCTGCATATATCCTTCAAGGTTCTTTCATTCACATGATCAAGTCTCTTATGCCACACTTCAAGCTCACTTAGGGTTTTAGACCCAAAAGTGAATAGAGCTATGTTCGTGGTTTCTCCTACTTCAAAAGTAAAGAGCCTACCATGCTTCTCACCTTTGGCTATCTTCTTGAACCCTTGACATGGATCTTCCACAAAAGCTCCATGTTTGGTGAACCTAACTTGCAAGACTTTTTCAACTATTTGGCCTACACTTATTAGGTTGTGAGTGATAGTGGGTACATAGGGAACCTTACTCAAAATGTTTGTCCTACCATTGGAAGCTTTGAAATTACCAATCTTCTCCACATTGTGCTTTGTGTCATCCCTTGTTTGCACTTCATGTCTAAGCTTTGGACTTTCCAAATCAGATAGAAGAGCAATGTTGCCTGCAACATGATTTGAGCATCCTAAATCTATGTAGAACAAATGATTATCTTCTTTACCTTCTTTGTGGCTTAGATTGATGAGAAGCAATGAGTCTTCATGTGGTTGATCTTTTGAATAATTGTTGTAGTCTCTTCTATTATAGCCTCTATTGTTATTGTTCAAGTTGTGTCCACCTCTACCTCTATGGCTGCCATATCCACCTCTTTCGCTTCCTTTCTGGATCTTCCCATTGAACGCACAATTCTGAATGGTGTGGCTGGTCTTATCGCATAGGGCACAAGGTTAAACATTCTGACCTTTGGCTTTGTCTTGATTTGGTCCTTTCTTCTTCCCTTTCCACTTGCTCTTGCTTGCGAAGCTGGCTTGAGAAGTCTCTTCTTCATCTTCTTCCTTCTTCTTGGCTTCTTATCCTTCTTATCTACATATAGAGCACTAGTTGAATTACCATGATAGGAGTTACCTTCCTTTATGCTATTGTTGGCTTCTTGATTGAAGAGTTGTCCAAGAAAGATGTTGAAATCAGGAGTCTGCACATCCATGATGAGATCATAAGCCGTCGTGAAGGATGGCCATTGCTTATCACTTCGAATGCTGTTGAGAATTTGCCTCATGATAGCCTCTTCTTCAATTAGCTCTCCAATGGATGCTAACTGATCTGCAACCTCCTTGACCTTGGTAACAAACTCTGTGATGGTTTGTTTAGGTGTCTTCTTCATTTGGCTGAACTTGTTCCAAAGATGATTCTTTCTTGCTTTGGTACTAGCAGAAAAGAAAGTCTCGAGGACATCCTAAGTCTCTTGCGATGTCTTGCATCCTCTAATATGCGGTAATAGAAAGTCACAGATAGATTTTAGTATGTACGACCTTGCTTGAGCATCCCTTGCACACCAAACTATGAGCTTATCTATCTCCTCTTATGTAGGTCCTCCTTTGGATCTTGGAATAGGCATAGCTTCATCACATGCTACAATTCCATAAAGATTTCTACCTTGCAAATAGGCCTTCATTCTGATTTGCCAAGCCACGTACTTGTGTCAATCAAGCTTCTCGATCATTGAGGGAAAGTTTTCACACATCTTGATCTAGCTCTGATACCACTGAAAGAGCTTGGAGAAGCTTGTAGAAGGTAGAAAAGTTTGTTTCCAAGTGACGAATTTTGGTCCACCCAACTAGCACAAGACCAGCCCTTGAGCTTATGGAGACTCAAATAGACCTTATAGTCCTAGGAAATGCACTATGTACTTTGGAGCATTAAGGAGAATTAGTCGATACAAAACAGATAGGTTCGCATGTTGACTAGTTCAAAAAACTTACAATCTATGGAAGAGACAATGAACTTCAAATCCCCATAGCAACCAGCGTGATTAAAATTAGAAAAAATCTTTTATACGAGTGATAAAAATAGGGTTGAGTGTATATACTGCACAAAAGTATAAGGAATTTCAGGAATACGTAGAGATTGATCCCAAGATAGAAAAACTGATCTTTTTCCAATCTACTAAACCAAATGCTATGAGCATTTATAGGCATAAGCTAGACCCTAATACCTTTTGGATGAGCCATCTTGCAATCATTTTGGAGCTTTGTAGAGAGAGCAAGAGCCTCTCCAAGATTACTATTGGCGAAGAAGATGATGCAAAAATTGAAGGAGCTAGACAATGATGGTCACAAGTATATATATATATTGCTCTCATGTATTGTACAAGTGATTTCAAGTCTTTATATAGACTCTATGTTGGCAGTAGCTAGAGGCACAGACATCAAGGAAGCATGTGAGGATGGATC
Source organism: Ceratopteris richardii (assembly GCA_020310875.1). NCBI lineage: Eukaryota > Viridiplantae > Streptophyta > Polypodiopsida > Polypodiales > Pteridaceae > Ceratopteris > Ceratopteris richardii. The sequence goes on along the minus strand of CM035412.1, from coordinate 35,985,747 downwards.
ACAACGAATTAGTGGGGAGCCAGTCAGATTAAGTTTTCAAAGAATATGTTTTATAAATACTTTTCAAAAACTCTCAAGAGTGATTTTCATCACTATTGTACCATATGTAACATAGAACAACCACTTTTGTAATCGGTAGCTCCATTTTGTGCAAGTCAAGGAGTCCTAGAGCTTGAGGAGCTTAGGTAGAATGAGCCTACCAATTTTGGTTATTTTTAGACTTTGTTTACCCTTTCAAATAACACCTAGAACCTATTCTTTAACTATGCCGGTCACTAGATGTGAAACTGGTCAAAGCTAGTCTAGAATCTATAAAATGAGCTAGAGAGCTCATTTTTGAGGTTGGATAGTGTGAGCTTAGAGCTATTTTGAGCTTGTAATTGAGATCTTGAGTAATAGAGTCTATTTTCTTACCTTCCATTGTGTTTTGCTTATCTCATACATGTGTGTGTATGTGTGTGTGGATCTCTATGCTTCTCACCTTCACTCTCACTAAATCTCATATTCAAGATCTTCATATCACTCCGATCTCTTTGGCAGATTGACATTAAGGAGGTGGAGCTTCTTAACGTGGTACTTACCATTGTGCTAGAGCAACACCGGGGATCGAGTCTAGGTGAATGTGTGATGGTAAGAGTATAGCAAGAAGTGGCGTTGGAAGGTAAAAATTTTAGTTTTTGTTGTTGTTTTTAATTAGTTTTTTGTGTTTTTCATCTCCTCTACACTCCTTCTTCACCACCACATCATCTTCTTCCACTGCAAACAAATAAAAAAATTCACCATATCCACCCATTCTCCTCATTTCCCCTCATTTGTGCATGCAAGAGAGAGAGAGAGCTTTTGTGCTTGTATGTACTTGTGTGTTTTTGAGTCTTCTTGCTGGTACATAGCTCTAGAGCAGCAGGAAAGCTTCCAAAAGGTAAAAACACCACTTTGTGTCAGCATCTGCCGTTGGAGTTGGACCATCATGATGATCTGACAAAGTCCGCATTTTTGGTAAGCCAGTTCACTACGAGGTAGGTGACACTAGTGCACACACGAATCCACAAATGCATTTAAAAAAATCACATTTTGGTGGACCATCATGACGGGTTCATGCCATCGTGATTGTGTCACACCATCGCGATTGGCTCACGCCATCATGATGGCTCGGTCACTGACCATCGCGACATTCCTGTCGACGCCGCACCATCACGATTGGCCCACGCCATCGCGATGATTCATCAGCCACGTGTCAAGATAGACCATCGCAACGCTTCACTTAGACCATCACGATGCCTTGAAGTTGGACCATCGTGATCGGCTCAAGCCATCGCGCCTCGTGACCATCGCGACGCGCTCACGCCATCACAATTGTTGTGTTGACCGTTGACTCACGCCATCTTGATGGTTGCATTGATCGTTGATCGATGCCATTGCGATTGCTCCCCGATTAGACCATCACGACGCTTCACTTAGACCATCGCGACACCTCGTGCCATCAGACCATCGCGATTGTGCCACGCCATCATGACGGTTCACCTGAGCCATCGCGATAGTCCTAGACCATCGTGATTGTTCACTCAAAACGGAAAAATTAGGGTTTCATTTTTTGGGCCAATTTGAGGCTATTTGGAAGAAATTTTTGGGTGATTAAGTTCATTAGAGACCCCTTCGCTCATAGTTGAAGAAAAATCTGTTTGTTAGTTTTCACCCCCGAGGGCCTGAACACTTGTATCTTTTTCATCGAAAGTTCGTTTTTTGAGCTTTCTAACTGGTTAGAAAGCTCTTTACAAGTGCTAGAGGTTGAAGTTGACCATTGTTGAGGTTGACCATTGTTGGGACTAGAAAAAGCCAGGGGCATTAAAATTTGGGCAAAGGAAAAAGGGACCTAAAGGTGTATATATCAAAGTGCTTGATCTTCAATTTGAGATTTGGTCTAAACACTGGATTTTTCCAGGTCTAGCAAGGACTATCAAGGGAAATCAAAGCAAGGCAGTGAAGAAGGCAAGGCTTGGGAAGTGCAACTTCTTGGGCAACAGAGCAATCAAAGGAGCTCACTTGAGCTTGGAAGAATATTCAACCCCCTCAGTCATTTATTAGCTTAAGCTAAACGATTAGCATTGTGGATTAAATTAGAATGACAATAGGAACGCATCAAGTTCAAGAGACTTATTTTTTCAAGTCCAAGTCTAAGATAAAAGTGTGCGATATGGAAAACCTAAAGGAAAGAACTTAAGTCTGACGGAATGAGAACTCAAAAGTACAATGGAAGGTCGATTCCTGACGCATACAGTGAGACAAGACAAGAACTTAAAAGAATTAAAAAAAACAAGCAATAAAGAAAAAAAACAACCATTAACGATCAAAGAGTGCCAAGAAGTCAATTCATGAACCTTAGATTGGGCAAGCATATAGGTAAGTCAGATCGACAATGCCTTAGATCATCAGAAGCAAGTGTACGAACCACTGCACGTTCATGGGCTCAACAATTGAGTAGTTATCCTTATGAGTTGGGCTCAGATACGAGTGAATCGGAAATGGCCTTTAGCGCAAAAAGACCAGAAGGAGGGTTAAACATAGGATATTTGGAAAGACCCGAAGGACAATATAGAACTCAATTAAAATTTGTTCGCACCAACCACTTAGGTGCTCACATGTATGAGGATGGTTTGTGAAGATCAGCGGTGCAATTGCACAATCCGGATCAACCCATTGGATTGGAACGTCTAGTGGTGAAATTCAAGAGAGACACATACATAGACAATGAAGGAATGATGTACATCATAAGTACTCAAACAAATCTTACCAATGAGTTTGGTGTAGTTCAACCAGAAACGGAAGTTAGAACCCAAGGAAAAGAACCAGTAGGAGAAGAACCTAGGACACCTAGAGGGAAATCAGTAGTAACAAGAGTAACAACTCCAGATTGGATCCCTCAGGATAATAGAAGCATAGAGTTGTTCCTGAATAAGGAAACTGATGAAGCATTTTGGAGGTACGAAATGGAACAACCTAGTGAGGTAGGCTCCATCATGAAATAATATTTCAAAAGCTCATTTTTCTCTGATCCTCCATGTATGAGCAATGACTTTCATATAACGAGGATTTATAAATGACTCTTTGAAAAGAGGACAAGTTTCAAGGGAAGTCCTTGGCTTCCCTTTGGATGGATAAGCGAATCAACAAAAAATAAGGCTTCTTTTTTATCTACACAACTGTACAATAATTCGTGGAACAGCACTTCAGTGCACTTCAACATGTAAAGAATGGAGAATTGTTGTTCTCTATTGATGTTCCCGTTTGGTGGCTCAAAACGTTAGAACTTATGAACCCTCAGCACATTCCGAGGATTTAAGTGTCCCACAGCCTCATAACGTGAGATGTCATGTGTTTAACGAGTGTATAACATCATAACGTGGGATTTCATGTGCTTAGCTAGAGTATAAGAAAACATACAAAGGGAATTCTCGATAGGCCATTCTTTGGGAGTCTTCTCGAAGTTGGCTAGACAACTTTCCTTCCATACTTATTTGAGCACTTCAGTGTTCATGGTATTCCATAAGAACAGTAGAGCAACAAATTTTTTTGCCAAGAAAAGCTTGCTTCCAATTGCCACTAAAGCACCACTTTCACCACTCTGGAGTACCATAAATATTACTTTTTACTTGCTTGAAATTAGTCCAAAGCCTTGTTGAAGAACTTTGAGCACAAGGATTACTTCTTGTTCTCAATCAGCATGTGGCCCGAGTCCATGAACTTGAAATCCCATCTTATTCATGTCTTCATCCTCAAGGAGAATGCTTGATAGTTATTACTGTCCAATTTATCAATGAAAGAAGAAAAACCATCTCCCATTTTACCTTAGCTTTGCTCTGATACCACTGTTGGGAAAGATGGATGGACACTCCAAGAAATGAGTAGGTACTACCAATTCTTGCTTTGTACCAGCCCCTTCTTGCTTTAGAGTTGAGTTGTAGGCCCTCTTAGCTTTCCAATGACACTACACTAGTGCCTATGTACTTTGAAAATGATGTGAGAAATGATTGAACCAAACCAGACTACTTCCACGTTGAAGTATTAATGAAAACCTTCTATTTTCGTTCAAACACCTGGTAGTTGTTACGCTCACTGCTTCCAGTACAGTAGGAATTAGAAACATTCCTTTTGGAGATATCAAATTAACTTAATGAGCTAATTATTCCAAGTGGAATCAATTAAAATGATGCACTATACACAAAGCAATAAATTTAGCAATCAAATCATTACCCCTTATTATTAGGACCTTTGCAGAGTTTGACCAGTGGATACGTCGATGCACTTTTCTCCAAATTGACTGAATGTATTATGTTCAAAATTTGTGAGCATGTATAGGAATTAGAGTGGATTGCAATAAGCTATAGAACATTCAAAATGGCGAAGAAATGACAGAGATATGAGCAGTACAAATGATTGTTCTGAGTAACTATGACAAAGAGACCATAGATGAAAAGTATTGATCTATTGTATTAGAACACAATGTTGTACAAGATCATTAGCATGATAATCAATGCCTACTAATAATGCATAGTGTAGGCTATAATTTAAGCCTCACTCCCTTACATATAAAGCAAGCCTCACTCCCTTACAATGTATTCAACGAGAAATCGAGAATGGAGTCATCATAATCGCGAGTTTTTTAGTCATCTTATAAAGATGATACATTTGAATTTTGAATTTTAAATTCTTCACTGGCTCTCTCTAAAAGTAGTCCTCCAATCTAGGAGATATCCTCTCAAGTAGAGGCGTGAATTTTCCAACTAACAGATCCCACGAGTTTAGTGGTGGTTACAAATATTCTTTCAAGTCAAAAATGACTTTTAGAAATGGTAAAAGATAAAGGCTTCCTAGCAATGGTTTCCATGGAGCTTCAATAAACTTTAGTCAAATGTGTAGGCTTGATATTTGCACCAAAAATAATGATGCAACTGCCAAAATTTGACACCTCAAAAGAGGCATGCAAATCAGCCTTGCAATCAGCAATATGCTTCTCATTAGGGCCAGTGAGAAGCATGTCATCAACATAGATAAAAATGATCAGAAGCACATCATGAGCATGTTTAACATATACGGTGTTCTTAGTAAGTGTTCTCAAAACCATGTACAATCAAGTAGGCATTTATCTTTTCATACAAAGCATGTGGTGCTTACTTCAAACCATATAATGCCATATTCGATGTTCACACTTTGTGTTCATTCCCTTTCTACTCAAAACCACGGGACTAAAATACATACATTTATTCATGTAAGTCCCCATTCTCAAATGTGGTTTCAATGAAATTCCAACCATGATGAGTTGCAAGTGCACAAATGCTACAAACGGTGGTCATTTGACAAGTAGGTGCAAAGATCTCATCAAAATCAGTGCCAATTTCTTGAGTATAAACTTTTGCAGCAAGCATAACCTTATATAATTGTCAACTATTCCATCAGTTTTATATTTTAGCTTGTATACCCATTAAGTGCTAATGGCATTTTTTCTTGGAAGAAAATCACATAAAGACCAAGTACCATTCTTCATAATAGCATCATATTCAAATTGTATAGAAGCCATTAGTTTTTTTTTTAATTTTATGCTTCATCAAAAGAGACAAGTTTATTCTCATCACAAAAACTAGATATTCAGATGGTATATAAGCCATTAAATTTTTTGAATTTTATGCTTCATCAAAAGAAACAAGTCCATTCTCATCACAAAAACTAGAGGCAGCCATAGCATAGCAATCTGATGCAAGAGAAGCACTATGAGATCCTGAACGAGTAAAATATGATACTAGTGCATCTAATTGTATTTCTCACAAAGTCTAGACCAACCATTTGTGCAAAGTTTTAACCTTATCTATATAGGCCATCTCATCAAAAAGTACATCTTGTAAATCTACAAAAAAATGGAATGATCTGCATCATCATGTGAAGCATGTAAAGGTTGAGAAATTGCCTCATTTGGACCAGCACTAGGCTGTCTACCTATAAAAAGAGGCAGCAAAGTGTCATACACATCTGTAGAGCTAACTGATGACTCCCTAGTACATGAGAGTAATGACTGAATTGCATCTTCCACAAAAAAAACATCATGGATGATACATACGATAGCCTTTTCTTTCATAACTGTACTCATCCAAAATACATTTCACTATTTTATGATCTGATTTCCCATATTGTTGTTGATGCACTAATGCATATGCTGGACAACCAAAGACACACAAATGAGGAAGATATGGCTTGCAACCCTACCAGGCCTTATATGGAGTGATCAATTGTAGTGCTTTAGCGGGACGCCTGTGAAATACAAATAATGAATACATAAAAGTCTCGAGCCAGAAGCTATGTGGTAAGCCTTGACTTTTGACCATACACCTTGCCATCTCCATAAGTAATGTGTTCCTTCTTTTAGCAACTACATTTTGCTGAGGTGTATATTATGGCACTGTACACTAGTTTTTTATCCCACATTCAGCTAGAAATACATTGAAATCAAAAGACATATTTCCTCCCTTGATTAGAATGGAGTGTGCCCATTTTACATGCTCACAGATTTTTAGCCAAAACAAGAAATTCTTTGAAGCACATAAACAACCTGGGTCTTTACTTTTAGTGGATACACCCATTCATGCCTATAGAAGTCATCAATAAAAGTCAGGAGTTAAAGGTAGTTCCCAAAAGAAGGTTTCTACATAGGACCACACACATCATTGTAAACAAGATAGAATGTTTTAATAGCTAGAGCTAAACCATCCTTCTAGAAGGAGGAACACTCCTCACGCAAATATAGAGCCTTTGAAAACATATTTATAAGATGCCTCAAGTTTTGGCAGAGAGTACACCATTTCAGATTTGTACAGGCAAGCAAACTAGTATAAATCAGATGACCAAAGTGTTCATGCCAAAGCTTTGCATCAGACATAGCTTAATAATCTTGAACTACACATGTTGCAACATTCACAGATTTTGCATAATCTATGAGCTTATATAGTCCACAACATGAAATTCTAGAAGCAATAATCACATCACCATTTAAAATATCATGAACTTTTCATCTTTGAGGAAAAAATTTGGCAACCAAGCTGATCTTAGCTAATGCTAAACTTGACACTATATTTTTATTCATCCTTGGCACAAACAAAGCATCTCACAATGCGAAAGAACTAAAGGTTTGTTAACCTTCCCCGATCACCACTTCTTTAAGAGAAAGTAAAGCTCTTTGCTCTTGATTACCTCTTTGAGTGTGAGCTTTCTCTTATTTGCATGAGCCCCAAATGGAGCGCGACCTTCACTTTGTCAATTTCCTCTTTGAGACTCGTAAGCCTTCTCAATAATTTTTCTCTTCTTTCCTTTCTTGATTTTTGGATATCTATGTGAGTTGCTTGCAAGATCTATTGAGTATACATCAACCATGCCTAGAAAGCATCACATCAAGGGTTCTCAGTTTCTTGTCGCATTGAAGACAATACAAAAAATGATGGGATTCAACATTGAACGAATGGGTGCTTAATATTTTTTCAAACCAGCTACATTATGTTTTAAATGTTTGTGATAGAGAACATTCCCTTCATGGATTTTACTACCTTTTCTAGTTGAAGAAAGCATCTTCCATCGTTACCTTAAGAGAGAGATGATTGAGTGTCACTATGCATAGGGTCTGTTTTCAAATTGTACCTTTTTTTTTTGGCAATCATGGTCAAAACAATCTACTGTGAATGAGCTTTTTTACAATGTTCAATGAATTTTTTGGGGTTTACATTATTCATAAATGTTCTTGTTAATCACAGTAATTCATGCTTAATGTACAGTGCGCTGCTATTGGAGTACTATCTTTTTTATTTTGCTAGCTTTATTTATATTTTTTTTGAAGTTTATTCGCGACCTACTCTTTTATCATGCTTAAAATTTGAAAAAAAGAATGCATGGACAATGGGGATGCCATATATCCCGCTTTTCAAGAGTTAGAAAGTCGGTCGAGTTCCAAGTCTTGAGTTTTGAACCTTCAATTCATAAGATAACTTGTCTACTACTACACCACACATCCGTGACCATGCAAGCTTTATTAACAATAAGATACTTATTGAGTTATGGAATTAGTATTGACTCTCTTGGATATTTCATTATGGAACAAATAATGTTTTTAATGCATCCTCGTATAAGGAACGGAAACCTATGCTTTTGTACTCCCGCATTCGATGGGATGGCTACACTTTCTCGTCCAAACTTGCTACCACACAGAAGAAAACAGAAGAAAGAATGTTGTTCAAATTTCAAAGTTAAAATAGCCAGCGTGCGTTGTACGAAGCGCACGAAAGTCCTCTTAGAGGAAGAGTAGTTTACTCCTATGCTTTTGTTTCCTCTCCTAAACAGCGAGACAGCTGTACTATTTTGTACATCCATGACCGCTTGTGGAAGAGATTTAAAGTGTGAAGGGATCTTTGTATATTTATTCGCTTCCCTCTACTCCTTTCTCCATTCTCCTTCAGAATGAAGACAAACTGCTTGATAAAAACTTAATTTGTTGGATTTCGAGCCTTGGGAGGGATGTGGCCCTCAATTTTTTTGGTCCTTTAAAGGAGCAGAAGCGTTGCAAGTGGCGCCTTTTTTGGATCTCGGTACCAATGAAAGCATCGGAATCAAAGGAACATGTTATTAAGAAAGAGAAAAAGGACCCATCTCTCGTTCCCAAACACTTTAGGCTCACGAATTTGTTCATTAGGCATTGTGTACTCCTTAATAAGTGGCTTTTGACAACAGAGGCAGATGACTTCCCTCAAATTGTCTAGCTGTCTATGAGAAACACATAGTAGGATAGTCTAGATGACCGATGCCTTTTGCTTATGTTAATAGGAAATTCTGCCCAAGCTTACTCTCCATTGCATGAATTGATGGGAATAACAACTGAATTGATTGAGATAGGAATCGTACAAGCTTACTCTCCATTGCATGAATTGATGGGAATAACAAATGAATTGATTGAGATAGGAATTGTAAAAGCTTACTCTCCATTGAATGAATTGATCAGAATAACAACTCAATCGGTTGAGATAGGAATTGTACAAGTGAATGGGCATAGTATCCATAGAGTTAAGATAACCTAAAAGTGATACAACAATGAGGACCCAACCATAGGGAACCGTTGAAAACTCATCTAATGCCCAACACATATCAATCACGGCTAGCATGGGTTCAACTCTCACCCCTACCTCAAGCCGCAAGAACTCAGACCAACTGAGGCTTCTCTCAGAGGTCATGTAATAGTCATTATATTCATTTATAGACCTTTAACGGTATGTTGTCCGAGAACCACTTCCAAATGAAAATGACTATTCCGTTCCTTTGAAAGCCAATGTCGACTTATATAGACATCATCTTTGTGCATTTCTTTCATCGTGTGCAGTAGTCTTTAACGGTGCATTCAGTCGTAGCATTTGGTATCAGTGACACTCCAACAACAAATCGGGCATCTTTTTATGTATATATTAACGAAAATAAAGAACTGGGGCTTCCCTCACATCCTATGTATTAGTCATTATATCCATTTACTATACATCCAGCGTTCTCTTTTGCAAGAAGAATTTATATAGCGATATCATTATTTTATTCTTTTGACATCCAATATCATTCGACTTTTTCAGAGATCCTGCTTTTCCCCATTTTTGCTTTAATTGTGTACAGCCTATAACTATGCATTATATTGTGGCATTTCTATCGGTCATAAGACTATAATACATCGGAATTTTTTTTTTGACATTTGGGTGTCTTCAAGTTAAGGAAACTTGACCACGACCCTCTTTATCAAACGTAAAAGGCTTTATGCAAGAACGTAACCGCTATATCAATGACCACATGGAAATACATAAGAGGTATCCATACAAGCGTACATGGTGTGTATGTGCTCAATATATGCAGTAAAATGAGACTAAAAGGTTGAATGCACAACCCAAAAACTAGCCAACAACATGTGCAAGTGTCTCTGAACTCTAATGTGTTAGGCTCAAAAACCTGCATAAATTTGGAGTGGCTACTCCCGCCAAAACTGAAAAACCTTTCAAGAAACCTGTAGTTTTATGAGTATGGATGAAAACAGAGCCCCAAAGGTTGATATTTAGAAGACAACCTTCTTAGGGCTTACAAATGCGGTCAAACTTTGTTTGTGACTGACCAGGCCACTATATATTTTATGAAAGAACATATACAAAGAAGTGTCCGGTGACGAGTTGACCTTTCATATGGACACTAACAATAACATCCTTTAGAATCAACTTGTTTTTCTTTTAGATCCTCTCCTTTGAGGGTAGTGTTTAATTCTATGTCCTTGCATGCCCAACCATAAGCAAGGTCAACTTTCACATAGATCAAGGAAGAGTGATCTATGTTAAGGTCAACTTTCACATAGATATGGGGGTACCATCTTTTGTTAAAAGAGTAAAAGATGCCCTTGTAGATATGTCCTCAAATGTCTTGCTTGGTTGCAAGTGGCTTTCTATGGGGGCGTGGTTTCCATGATGGACCTCCCCCTCACTACTAGTCAGTTAAAAAAAACCATTGGTATTTTTTTTTAATAAAGGAAGTTCAGCCTTAGCCTACTCTCCTAGACTTGAATTAATTAAAAGAAAAAAAGTACAAGAGAAGGGGACTAGTGCCCACATGATCCCTCGAGTCCCACAGAGCATAGGAGGCTCTTACAGAGTTTAAATGGCATTATAAAGATGGTTATTCACCCTCTCATCACCCTCATGTAGGGCCCACATGGGTTTAAGCTTGTTAGGGATCAAAAGGAGCACTTGATGATGCCTGAAGGGGGGGGGGGGATTTCTTACAATTAGCGATCCTTTTGACAAGGAGGAATAGTGATTTTTCAATCGACCACTCTTTGGGGGAGTCACCAAAGTTAAAAGCACATCTTTCCAGCCAGATCTTCCATAGGGCCTTGCGTCTAATGGCATTCCAGAGAGTCGTAGAGCAGCCAATCGCTTCTCCCAGTAGAACTTGCTTCCAATTGATATGATTCCAAAGTCTAATTTTCTTTCCAACAATCTGCTAGAGCCTCTTGGAGTTGGGACACATAAGCAAGATGTGAGAAACATCTTCGATCGAGCGATAACAGCGTTTGCACCAAGGAGGTATCCCACATATTTTGCTAGCCTTAAGGTTGATCCAGATTCCACGATGAAGAATTTGCCACAAGTGGATGGACTTCTTGATTTCTATGAGGGGCTACTATAAAGCCATGAACTTCATGTCCCAACGAAGCCTACAGGCACCACTCTTGTTGAGGTTAACCTGATAATCAATGGTTTCTTTGATGTTTGGGATTTTTGATAGGCTATTACCATTGTGCCATCCGAGACCAAATCAGCTCAGAGTGTGATGGCCCATGAGAAGGCAAACTTTAGAGTGGTCCAAAGCGAGACGTGTGTGGAAATGTTGATGCTAGGGTCAATATCCTCAAAGTTGATCCACTAGTTGGTGTCTTGCTTCGAGAGATGTTTGCATTTTTTGAAGCCTTTGTTCTAGAGCCTCTTCGCATTCAGAATGTTCCAAGATTCCACGATCTAGATGCCATGGATCGAGAACCAGATAAAGTCGTTTTGTCTGATATGAGTTTCCCACTTACAATCTTCATTTATTCTTGTGAAGCTTTTGACTTTATTCCAACTCTTCCATAGGGAGCACAAAAGATTCGAGCCTTTCAGGGAGATCGGGATCGGGGAAAACAAAAGGGTCAGAATGTCAAGATTCTTCCAATTCAAGAAACCCATGAGAGCCAATTCATTTTTGTTTTTGAAGATCAACTTGGCCCACGAGGCCTCCCCGTTGCCCCATGCCTTAATCATCCATTTTGCAGCAAGTTTGTTAGCCATGCATCCAATGTCCAGAATGCAAAGGCCCCCACTATCTCTTTGGCTAGTGCAGATGGATCACTTGATTTTGGGCACCCCCTTCCTATTTTGGTTGCCTGTCCAAAGGAATTTTCTACAAATACTTTCCAGTTTGGATAGATCTTGCTCTTTGGGTCTCCAACAAGATAGGAAGTAAATGGTCGAGGATATGAGGAATGCGTTGATAACCATTCCACAGCGAGCGCGATTGATTTGCATACCTCTCCAATAGTTTAGCTTGTTTTCGAGTTTGGCCAGCACCCAGTTTGACCATTGCTCCGTCGGGATACCAAACCCCAAGGGAATCCCTAGAAGCCATAAAATTTGGCCTTGCGGAATCATTTGACAGCCATGGTCAATGAGAACCTCAGGCTCAATCCCTACAATAGCTCTAAAAGTGGTCTTAAAATGCTTCATTTTAGATCCAGAGGCTTCGTAGAAAGTATTCATGCACCTCTAGGATGTCTCCAAGCTGGTACTATTGTTATGGACAAATGCATTCATATCATTGGCAAAAAGTCTCATGGTGATGTGGCCCTGGTCAAGAGGCAATCAGAGGCCTTTGCTATTACCCACTTCCACCTGTTGTTCCACCAAATGGCTAAGCCCTTCTATGGCAATGGCAAAGAGAAGGGAAGCCAATGGGCACCCTTCTCTAATCGATCTTGATGGCCTACAAAACTGAAACCCTATAGAACTCCTAGCCTTGATGGCCTTCCTAATGATTTTTTCATTGTTCTTAAGGATTTCCTTGTCCCCTTGCTTCTCTTGATTTGGAAAGATGCTGTTAGTAGAGGCACTCTTCCTATTGAGATCAACATTGGAGTTATACAACTCATTCACAAAAAGGGGCCTAAAGAGGATTTAATAATTGGAGACCCATCACTTGCTTTACCACTATATACAAGATCTTCGCCTCCTCCCTTGCTAGAAGGCTTAGTCCTATGATGAAAGACATCATTCGTCTTGAACAAAAAGGTCTTATCAAAGGTAGATTCTGTTGGAGATAGACGTCTGCGGAAGCACACGAATAGCACAAGGAAGAAGAAGAAGCTTGGAGCACAACACACAAGACTGAATGTATTACTAGAGAATGTACAAAGATAAGTAGCCCATTAGGGCAATAGGCGTATATACAAGCCAGGGGAAAAAAACCTCCTAAAGAGGGCAAAAAGTGCCTCGACGGTCCTAGAGTGTTCACACACATCACTACCTAAATATATCAACAAATCCCCCCTGGGAGTGATGCGGTGAACAAGGAGCTGGCACTCATGTATAAGGAAGTGCCAAGCTATGTGGAAATCACTCCACAAAAGGAAGTAAGCCCAAAGCTTTGCGGAAAGCTTCAAACTTCTCCCTAGGCAGAGCCTTCGTGAAAAGGTCTGCAATGTTCTCCTGCATGGGCACATATGCCAAGCTCATCTCCCCAGCAGAGAACCTCTCCCTGACATAGTGATAATGCACCTCAATGTGCTTAGTGCGAGCATGGAACACAGGGTTCCTCGCAACTACCAATGCGCTCTGACTGTCAGTGAAGATGGTGGTGGCAGAAGACTGGCCAACACCCAAATCAGCCATAAGGCGTCTCAGCCACACACACTCAACAGTCGCTGTGAAAGCTGCCCTATACTCAGCCTCACAACTGGAAGTGGCCACAGTAGGCTGCTTCTTGCTCAACCAAGATATACATAAGCTACCAAGCATGAAGCAAAAACCACTGGTGGACACACGAGTGTCATAGCAACCAGCCCAATCTGAGTCAGAAAAAGCATGCAAATCTGGCGGTAGTGATCCCCCCTTGGGATAAAACAACCCAAGTAGCCGAGTACCACTCAATTAGCGAAAGATGCGCTTAACCGCTTTCCAATGCGTGATTCCTGGGCAATGCATAAACCTGCTCATCTGTGAGACAACAAACTGAATATCTGGCTGAGTAATGCATAAGTAAATCAAGCATCCAACAGCCTGCTGATAGAGAAACGCATCAAATGCATCTCCAGCATCATGAAGACTCAATCGTAAACCTATCTCCATAGGAGTGGCAATAGGCTTACAGTCTTCAAGGCCAAAACGCTGCAATAATGTGTCAATATATTTCGTTTGACACAAAGCCATTCCACCATCAACATGCATAAACTGAATGCCCAAATAGTGATGCAAATGCCCCAAATCAGACATCTCAAATGAGGCATGCAAATCAGCCTTAAAATCAGCAATATGTGTCTCAATAGGACCAGTGAGCAGCATGTCATCAACATAGACAACAATGATCAGAAGCACATCATTAGCATGCTTAACATATAAGGTGCTTTCAGTTGGACTATTCTCAAAACCATGTGCAATCAGATAGGCATGTATCTTCTCATACCAAGCACGTGGTGCTTGCTTTAAACCATATAATGCCTTCTTTAACCTGCAAACCTGATTTTCATGCCCTTTCTGCACAAACCCACGGGGCTGAAAAACATACACTTCTTCATGCAAGTCACCATTCAGAAATGCTGTTTTAATGTCCAACTGATGTACATTCCAACCATGATGGGCTGCAAGTGCACAAATGCTGCGAACAGTAGTCATACGGCATGTAAGTGCAAAGGTCTCATCAAAATCAATGCCTCTTTCCTGTGCATAACCCTTTGCAACAAGCCTAGCCTTATACCTGTCAACTGTACCATCAGGTTTATGCTTCAGCTTGTATACCCACTTAGTGCCAATGGCCTTCTTGCCAAGAGGCAAGTCACATAAAGACCATGTACCATTCTTCATTATAGCATCATATTCAGATTGCATAGCAGCCATCCAATTTTCTGAATTTTGTGCTTCATCAAAAGAAACAGGCTCATTCTCATCACAGAGACTAGATGCAGCCATAGCATAGCAATCTGATGCAAAGGAGGCACTATGAGAGCCTGAACGAGTACGATATGACAAAGGTGCATCTAATTTGCTGTCACGCAAAGTCTGCACCAGCCATTTTGGCATAGTTTTTGCCTGCTCAATATCAGCTCTCTCATTAACAAGTGCATCATGTAAATCTGCATCAGAAATGGAATGATCTGCATCATCATATGAAACCTGCAAAGGTTGAGAAGTTGCCTCATTAGGACCAGCACTAGCCTCTCCACCTGTAAAAAGAGGTATCAAAGTATCATACATGTCTTTGGAGCTAACAGATGTCTCCTTAGTACATGAAAGCAATGGCTGAATAGCATCTTCCACAAAGACAACATCACGGCTAACCAGAATGCGTTTAGTCTGTGGATGATACAGACGATAGCCTTTACTTTCAGAACTGTACCCAACAAAAATACATTTTACTGCCTTATCATCCAATTTTCTACGATGTTGTTCAGGCACTAATGCATATGCCAAACAACCAAAAACACGCAGATGAGCAACAGATGGCTTGCGGTCATGCCAAGCCTCATATGGAGTGATAGATTGAAACGCTTTAGTGGGACACCTGTTCAGTACATATGCTGCACACATGACAGCCTCAAGCCAGAAACTATGTGGTAAAGCCTGACTTTTGACCATGCACCTCGCCATCTCCATGAGTGACCTGTTCTTTCGTTCAGCAACTCCATTCTGTTGAGGTGTATACGGCACTGTACATTGGTGTTTTATCCCACGTTCAGCCAGAAATGCATTAAAATCTGAAGACATATATTCCCCCCCTCGATTAGAACGGAGGGTGCCCATTTTACATGCTGACAGATTTTCAGCCAAAACCAAAAACTGTTTGAAGCACATGAACACTTTGGACTTTGCTTTGAGTGGATATACCCATGCATGCCTGGAAAAATCATCAATGAAAGTCACGAAGTAAAGGTAATTTCCAAAAGAGGGTGTCTGCATAGGACCACAGACATCACTATGTACAAGCTGCAACTTCTGCGTAGCCCGAACTGAACCATCTTTTGGAAAGGAAGAACGCTGCATTTTGCCCAAAATACAGCCTTCACAAACATGTTTTCCAGGTGCCTCAAGTTTGGGCAAAGAGGACACCATTTCAGATTTCTGCAGGCGTAACAAACTAGCAAAATTCAGATGACCAAATCGTGCATGCCAAAGCTTTGCATCTGACATAGCCTGAGAATCATGAACTGCACATGCCGAATCATTCACAGATCTTTCATAGTCTATGAGCTTATACAACCCACGACATAAAATGCCAGAAGCAATAATCACATCGCCATTTGAGAGATCATGGACTGTACACCTGTCATCAACGAATTTCACAACCAAGCCAATCTTGGCTAATGCAGAAACTGATAACAGGTTCTTTTTGATCCCTGGCACAAATAAAGCATCTGACAAAGTGAAAGAACTACCATCAGCAGTAGTCAGAATGACCTTACCAACTCCCATAACAGGATAAGAGGAGTTATTGGCGCATGTGACAGTATTCCCTGTAGGGGCAGGCTCGAGTGAAGAGAAGAAACTGCGCTGCGAGGTAATATGTTTGGTCGCCCCACTGTCAAAGTACCAAACATCTGAGTCTACTGCAGACATGCACTGATCATGAGAAGATGGGTCAAAACTGCAGACAGTAGTAAACGCCCATTCTTCTTCCTGCACAAGATTTGCAGACTCTGTTTTTGGTGTAGAGGCCTCTGCAACAACCATTCCAGCCTCTTTCTTCTTTGCCTCTTTAGCAGCCAGTTTTGGACAGTTCTTTATAATATGATCATTTCCTTTACAGCACTTGCAGAACAATTTCTGCTTTTCTGATTTCTTTTCATCTTTATCCTGGTTCTTCGATTGTGCAGCATTTGCAGATTTTTGCTTACTAGTAGAAGAGCTCCATTTTCCTTTGCCCTTTTGACTAGCCAGGAAAGCTTGATCTGCAACACACATAATGGAACTGTTCTGCCTGGACTGATCTTCCTGCAACAAAACAGAGACTAATTCCTCAAATGACAAGGCATTCGGATTGCCTTTCATCATCAACCGAAGAGTAGAGGCAAAACTCTGATATGAATCAGGAAGACCATTTAGAACGGTCTGCACAAGTGAGCTATCTGGTATAACCTCATCAGTAGAAATCAATTGTTCCTTCAGGTCTTTGATCTTTGTAAGAAAACTGTCCATAGAATCACCTTCATTCATGTGCTCACTCTCCAACTGTTTTCGGAAGTAAGCAACACGAGCCTCATTCCTAGCCTGGTACAAAGTGGTAAGTGTATCCCAAGCATCCTTTGCTGTTCTGCAAGAGCGAATGTGAGGAATAATGGCACGTTTGACAGACAAGGCTATCAATGCATGTGCATGGGCATCTCTGCCATCCCAACGAATCTGCTCTGCGGAATATCATCTTCGACACCATCTGCGGAATCTGCGGAATATCATCTTCGACACCATCTTCATCAGCTCCAACACCTAAATTTGCAGTACCTGTCGTTACAGGTGTAACAGGACGTCTTTCAACACCCTGCACAATGTTCCACAATCCTTTTGCAACCAGTACATGTCGCATCATATAAGCCCATAATGGGTAGTTGGTACCATCCAACTTATCCTCAACAGCCAACATACGGAATACATCACTGCTTTCAGCCATGGCCGGTGACTAAAATACCTTGATGCAGAAAATTGACTGTATCTCAAAAAGTTGAATAGAACTGCCCAGACAAGTTCTACTAGACCTGTAGCAGACTTCAAGACGCTTAAACTGGCGAACAGAAACTCGTATATAGCTTTCGCACAAAAGGACGAAATAGCCTGCACAAGCATTGCAATAGTGCGTTCGGAGGCCGAAACGAGCTCAGATCGTGATTTCGGCACCTCAGAGCGAAGTTGTTTTGATCTCGGAAACACCCTGAGTATGCTCACCGAATTTCGTGCGAATCTGAGACTGCAAACGGAGGAGTGTCGACGGCGCCCTAGAAGAAGCGACGACCTGCTCTGATACCAATTGTTGGAGATAGACGTCTGCGGAAGCACGCGAACAACACAAGGAAGAAGAAGAAGCTTGGAACACAACACACAAGACTGAATGTATTACTAGAGAATGTACAAAGATAAGTAGCCCATTAGGGCAATAGGCGTATATACAAGCTGGGGGAAAAAAACCTCCTAAAGAGGGAAAAAAGTGCCCCGGCGGTCCTAGAGTGTTCACACACATCACTACCTAAATATATCAACAGATTCATTTTGGATGCCGTTGTCTTTCTTTGGGAAGGTGCTGACCATGCTAATGAGTCCAGTCAACCTTTCTATTTCCTCAAAATTGACTTTGACAAAGCTTATGATAGAATTGAATGGGACTTTGTTCTCCAATCCCTCCATGACATAGGAGGTAGTAAGCTCTTCATTAAAGTTGTTAGCACCTTGTTTGGCAATGTTCATTCTAGAGTCTCTATTAATGGAGCCCTCTCTCCCCCATTTAGGCTGAGGAGGTCTATTAGGCAAGGTTGCCCTATTTCCCCCCTTCTCTTTTCTATTCCCAGTGATGCCTTAGGATGGTTGATCAGTCATGCTATTTCTCATAACAAAATTGAGGGTATTGACATTCCGAGATCTTCTAAGCCTCTATGCCTCCAAGTGGGTTGCTAAAAGATAACAAAAACTCTATCCAACTATTTCTTTATTGTTTGAACACTTTTTGTCTTGCGAGTGGGTCCCATGTCAACGACAAAAAAAAACAGCTTTTAGAGCCTCCAACAACTCTATCCTTGATTGTATTAAAGCCCTTGACTATGAAAATATTAAGGATGGGGAAATTTTCAAGCTATTGGGCTTGCTTATGGGTTTCCATGTCTCTCTTAGCCAAAGGTGGGAATGGGTTCTCAAAAAATTCTGAGGTAACATTTTTAAGTGGTTTGCTTGTCAGAGTTCCTTATCGCATAAAGTATTTGTTTCAAGTCATTATATGTTTCCAAGTCTAACCTACTTCCTTTCTTGCTTGATGCCTAACAAAAAGGATTTGTGTAAGGTGATAGCTCTTGCCTAAAGATTTTTGTGGGGAGGAGGTCCTTAGTACAATAAGGTGCCCAAGGTTGCTTGCTACATTTGCTATCTCAACAAAAGAGAGGATGGGCTTGGTATTTTCTCCCCAAAACAATGGCCTCCAACATCCCAGCCAAATGGATAGCCAGGTCTCTTGATTGTCATGATATTTGAGTCTGCCTAATAAAAAGAAATACATGACAATACGTCTTAGAGCACGACAAATCTTGGAAGAATCACTCCCTTTGGGACATTATTGTCCCCCCCCCCATTCCTTTGCTCCTTCTGATAGTCCTCTTAGTTGTAGGCTCTAGAAAGCCTGGATGGATGTCAAGAAAGTTAGTAGTCCTAGTGAAATGTTTTTCCTTCACTCTGACTTCTTCTTGAAGAACATGTTCAATAAAATGAGGAGAAATACTATCTTCTCATTCTTTGGCAACTTAGATGGACGTATTTCAATCATCCACATTTTCTTGAAACATAAAGTTCAAGTATTCCGAATGACAATATACCGAATTTTGAAAGTTCATGTCTATAAGTGGATCCTTATCTTGATCATCTTTGATTTTCCCAAGATTAATTCTTAAAAACGAATTTTAATCCTTTTGAAATTCAAGACTTAGATCCAAAAGATGACTTTTGGAATTATCAGGTATCTCTACCTTATTCTTTGATAGCCGGTTCTTTGCAATGAGAATCAGTACTAACTATCTTGAACTCATTATGGTTCATACTCGAGATAGTTATGTATACTAACCTCAAAGGTCACCAAAGCTTTGCAAAGAGAAAAAGATCTTAGTAAACCAATTCCTTCAAATCCTCAAAATAATTGAGGAATAATGCTTTATACCCTCTAGATTTACTATTGGATGGGGTTGAGATGATTCAAGTTTTGCCGCTTTAGTTCAAAGGACTTGCAAGAAAGATACCTGCTTCTAGGCATCATCTCTCAAATCTTTCTAGGAACATTCTTGAATCACTTGTTCTTACCAAAGATTCAAAAGAAGATCTTTTATAGATCATTCTTTCATTCAAGAAGGCCTATTCACGAAAAATGGGACTTATTCATGATTTTGGGACAATTCTATGTTTTCCAACTCTATGTTTTTTGAATGATTCATGTTATTTGAATATCTTAAAAAATAGCTTGACATTGATATTCAAGATTCTCCAGGTAGTTTCTTCTCTTGTTGATAACAAAATCTTCAAATCTTAGCTCGGGCCTAATATTGCAAATTGGAAGGGACTAATTTACAACACTAAGATTTGAACTCAATGAGCCTCTTCCTAAGTGGATACAAATATTCATATTGTCAATATACATATTACAATTTATAATTGTTTAAGGGATCAATATTAGAGTTTCAACCTCATGTAGTCTCATCATTCTATCCTTAAAAAAAATAAAGCTCTGAGTATATGTAAGAGGCTCTTTGAAATCTCAAATTAGTTATAAAGCATATTAGTCACACTAAGATTGAACTTCTATATAAGAAGCAAAATATTAACTCGAAGACTCAAGATTGAGCATATTAATGAGACAGCTAACAAAACTCAACATTGAGCAATTTATTATGACTTTAAACACTAGTTCATCAATGGAAATTCCAAGAAAAAGAAGATTGATCTTATTCATGTTTTTGGGACAAATCTATGTTTTCCAATTCTATGTTTTTTGAATGACATGTTATTTAAATATCTTAAAAATAGCTCAACATTGATATTCAAGCTTCTCTAGGTAGTTTCTTCTCTTGTTGATAACAAAAACTTCAAATCTTAGCTCGGGCCTAATATTGCAAATTGGAAGGGACTTGGGCTGGGCTTAAGTTGCTCCTAATTTTGTAACTAGGTTTGAACTCAATGAGCCTCTTCCTAAGTGGATAAAAATATTCATATTGTCAATATACATATTACAATTTATGATTGTTTAAGGGATCAATATTAGAGTTTCAACCTCATATTATAGTCTCATTATTCTAGTCCTTTAAAAAAAATAAAGCTTTGAGTATATGTAAGAGGCTCTTTGAACTCTCAAATTAATAATAAACCATATTAGTCACACTAAGATTGAACTTCTATATAAGAAGCAAAAAATTAATTCAAAGACTAAAGATTGAGCATATTAATGAGACAGTTGACAAAACTCAACATTGAGCAATTTATTATGACTTTACACTAGTTCATGAATGGAAATTCCAAGAAAAAGAAGATTGACCTTAATATTACAAAAATCAAAATTGATTATCTTAGTTTTATAAACATATTGAAAATTAGATTAAAAGATAAAACAAATGAAAGTAACAAGTACTTTAAAAATTATATTAAATATTGATATTATATATATATATATATATATATATATATATATATATATATATATATATATATATATATATATATATATATATATATATATATATATATATATACATACATATATATATGTGTGTATATATATATATATATATATATATATATATATATATATATATATATATATATATATATATATATATATATATATATATATATATATATATATATATATATATATATATATATATATATATATATATATGTGTGTGTGTGTGTGTGTGTGTGTGTGTGTGTATGTTGTGTGTGTACATCCAATCATTTGAATCAATATCTTCAAAATATAAAAAGAAAATGACTTCAAGAAAACTCAAAATCTATGAATAACATAGAATATTATTAAATGATGAGAAAATATAATTGAATCTATAATTATCCATTTAAAGCAAATTATCTCAGAAACATATGGTGTTTAGAAACACCTAATTAAATTTAATGTACGGCTAAATATCCACCTAATTGAATGATCTCGACATTGTATGGTGTTTAGAAACACCGAAATAAATCAAATACATAATAATAATCCCTCTAATTGAATGTTGTCAATACTATCCCTTTGTAGTGAACAACATTGGTGCTAATGGAGAGCCATCTAGTCAACATTATTTCCTTCACAAAAAGTTAGCAAATCCATCTAGTTGACATTAATTCCTGCAACATAAAAAGGTAGCAAAGCAAAAGAAAACACAAGCTTGGGATGATTTACAAAAGAAAACACATGAAGCTATTATAATTGAATTACAAAGTACAATCATCTTCATTAGAGGTATTATAATTGAATTACAGATTACAATCATTTTCATTAGAGAAGTAGCTCAAATGTTCGAATCCTTCATCTTGTTTCCCTTGGCTTTGTTTTACCTTTGATATCACTGTTGCTGGAATTTTGGTTTTATTTGGTTTGTGCCCACCTTTTGGTGTCCAAGCCCAAAGAATGGAAGAAGTATTCTCCCAACGTTGAGGATTAGCAATATTTTCTCTCCAATACTTTGTCCAACAATCCCTATATAGTTCTTTATCACTGATGTTTTTCCTTTTTGAAATAGGTATCCAATATTGTATCTGAACCTTAAGATATGTTTATGATTCTCTAGTTTGATCAACTTCAGTTTCCGCCATGCCAAGCCACATAGGGTACATTGCATCACATGGTTCTATGAGAACGAAGTCTCCTTTTCTCACATCAAGGCATGGATCGAATTCCTTTACTGGTTTGTTACGCAATGGACCACAAAAGTGTACATCATTTTCACCTGCATCTTCATTATCAAATGTATTATCTTGCACAAGATTTGAAGATCCAAATGTTTTGCATCCACTTTTTGGCCAAAAATCATGATAAAATGTATCCTTCCATATTATTTGAGATTTCAAAACCTCCATAAGGTTTTTCCAATAAGTAAGTACCGGATTAATCCATTTTCCATAATCTGAGTTATCCCCCTTCTCTTCCAGATGCATTTTCCACCAATTGGCATATCTCAAAAGTCCTTCCATGACCCTTTCATTATCCTTCACATACTCACTAGGTGGCAATAATTTTGGAACGCCTTCAAGAAGCTTCGATATGCCATCTTCATTTTTCTTCCATAGCTCTATACCATTTGCTGGTAACCAATCAATATTTTTTGGATGCAATTTATATTGCATCAAGGGCACCCCTTGACTCATGTAGAATCTGAACTGCAATGGTTTCGAATGCCCAATAAGAGTATCTGCTCCATCATTTAAGTACCCTTTGACAAAATTTTTGAAATTTGGTACTTTTTGTATAAGAAAAGGTGTCGGATGCATGCTGCAACATTCATTAAAAGTTCTCATAAGATGTGGAAAACTAAAAATAGATTGTTTTTTGAGCTTTTCTGAAAAGTAACTAAATAAAGCATCAATATCCTCATGTGTATGTCCAACCATAAGGAAGCCAAGTTGCACCATATCAAATATCCCATTAGCAACTAACAAAGACAAATATGCAAAGACATAGCGATTCTTATTTTCTGAACCACAATTATCAAGTTGCAAAAATAATGTTCTAGGTAATTCCTTGAATGAATTACTTTGATTTTCACATGTAATATTACATTGTGTTACATTGTCATATAAAATTTGCTCCTTTAATACATCCATATGATGATAAAGTGCATCAGGCCATAACAAAGAATCAAATAGACTCTTTGTGTAATTCACACAAGAACTCTTCAATCCCAAATCTCCATACAACTGACTATCTTTTTTTTCTAAGTTTCTTAAACACATTGAAATAGATGCAATTGTGAAATTTGGATCACCGGACCATAATCCTGAAGCAGAATGACCATAAGCACATTGTCCATGTCCATGAGTAAGCATTCCTGTTAAAGATATTGGTAATCTCTCAATGCCATTAAGAGATTTTGGAACTGGTCTAATCTGTGGTATAGCTGTTTTACTTTGATCCATTTTATCATGAATAATGCATAAATATTTATCTGGAAATAATTCTGAGGAAACTCTCCAAGCATAATATAGATTTCTACAACTCATTTGACATAGCATATGAGATCTTCTTTGTGCTAAATATCTTGCACGTTCTTCATGGTTTTTAGTAGATTGTGATTTTGCTTTTATTCCTGTACAAAAGTCACATTTGGAGAAGGTACTTGACTTTGATAAAGAAACTGTTCTAAATTTTGTATTCCTCATTCTTAAAAATGTTGGTTGAGATAATTTATTATATCCCAAACTCTCTAATTTCATATTCACCTCTCGAAGAATATCCACTTGTTTATAATGTGATGGAAGCACTCTTTGTGTTTCACGAGAACCATCAGTACATGCTCTCAACTTGTGTGGCATTTGATCTACATTATTATCAATGAAATCATGTATCAAAGCTTTTGCTATTTCTACATGTTTGATACTTTTTCTAAGTATTCCATTATTCCCATGAATGGATACCTTTTGACCAAGTAGAAACTTTTCTCGTAGCCTATAAAATGAGCTCTTTCCAATACCATGAATTAAATACCATGCCTTGATACATACTTCTTTTGCATCAAACGTGAAATTAAAACTCAAGCGCTGACTTGAGTTCACACAGTTACCTTTGTAGACCATATTCATGCAATCCAATACATATTTACATCTATCTGAATAGCATTGTCCCAAAAGTTTAATCTTGCATCCATTATTTTAGCCCTACTAGCTACTTGACAACATCTCTGTTCACAACAATCATGCATTGAAACCATCTGAATTCTCTCAAATGAGCATCTCTTATTAGGAGCCAATGTATTACTTTTTCTAACCTTGTGGATGTAATTTCTTTTTTTTTTGTTCACTTCAAAATATCCACAGTTACTATTTTCCATATGAAAATCCTCTTGTTGATCTGATTCCATTCGAAGAGGAGAAACAACTTGTATATCATCAAAACAATGTTGAATATCAATAGCATGAGAATAATTCTTATCAACATCTACATCCTCAATACCATTGCAATTATCATCATCGATGTTGTACGATGACGTAAAGCAAAAATTTGGATTCTCTCCAGCTTCAAGATCCACATCCTCAATACCATTGCAATGATCATCTTCAATGTCATACAATGAGTTAAAGCCTAATTTTTGTATCATAGGCTCACCATCTTCGGTAATGATTTGGAGTATAGGCCAACTCACCAATTTCAAAGTTGAATCCAAAGTTGATGGATCCACAGTTTCATCCATAATAACACCTAGGCAACTTTCTCCCAACTCTTTGCAATTTATAGCATCCCATGGATTTACCAATAAAACAATAGCAGTTGCATATCTTTCACGCTTTTCATGATCCAACAAGATGACTCTCTTTCCTTTCCACTTTTCTCTTTCTTCAAGTTGACCAGATATAGTTTGCTTTGTTGCCATCTTGATTTTGCCTATAAAAAGAATAAATGAGAAATTAACAATGCTATTCAATTGATCATTCTTTCAATAATTATTGTAAAAATAATCAATTGAATTAAAACTAGAACACAAACATCATTTCCACAAAAAATAATCCATATTTGCATATACAGACATTCACTAATTAGACTTAACTTTGAGTCTAGTCAAAAATCAAGGAAACTACAAGAATAAAAATCTCTAACTTCATTTTCATGCTACCATGTTAAGAGGCACTCAAACCATCCCTGAAATGATGTTATGTATGTGTGTATTTTAGTGTGTACAATACTGACTTCAGTTGAATAGAGGTTCCACTTTATGTTCGAAACTTACCTTACTCAAAGTTGAATAGAGGTAAGTCCGACTCAAATTGAATATAGGCTCAATCTCTCTCTATCTCCAAGTTGAATTGAAACTCAAACTCAAGTTGAATCCTTTCTGACTCTCAAACTTAATTTTGAGCTCCTCAAATTTCAAATTGAATAGAGGCTCAAACTTAAGTTCGAGCCTTTCAAACTACACATTGAATAGAGCTTCAAACTTGAGTTTGAGCCTCTTCAACTCTAAGTTCAAGAGAGATTCAATTCTTATCGCTGGAAAAGCTAAGAGGCTCAAACTCATATCATCTAACTCAATAGACAAAAACTTGATATGATTAAAAGGCTCAAACTTAAGTTCGAGCCTCATGCCTCATATTATGTGACACAACAGACTCAAAACTCATGGGCCATGTGAACAAACTTGATATGATTCAAAGGCTCGAAGTTAAGTTCGACCCAGATATGTCTTGCAAGACTTAAGAGGCTCGAACTTAAGATCGAGCATCTTTTGTTCATCTTTCAGAGGCTTAAACTTTTCAGCTTTTGATCATCTTTCTATTCAAAAGCTCGAACTTAAGTTCAAGCCGATTAGCTCTTTTGGATGCATGAGTTAGGAGGCTACTTTCCAACAACTTTGGGAAAAGCTGAAAAAGTTTGAGCTTCATTTCATTTGCCATAACAGACTCAACTTGATATGATTCAAAGGCTTAGCCCTTGTAGATGCAAGAAGATATTAGTCCTCTTGAACCTAAATGGCTCAAATCGATATGATTCAGAGGCTTAGCTCTTGTAGGTTTGAGTTAAAAATATCAATCTATTTCTTGAAGAACCTGAGAGGCTCGAACTTAAGTTTGAGCCTCATATCATGTGACCAAACAATCTCGAACTTGATATGATTCAGAGGCTCCAAATTGAATATAGGCTCCAACTCTCTCGATCCAAGTTGGAATGAAATTTTAAAATAGATTCAAGTTAAAAATACTATCATGTTTGCTGGAAAAGCTTAGAAGCTCGAACTTAAGTTCGAGCCTCACTTGTAACTAAATAAACTGAAACTTGACATGATTCAAAGCAGTCCGAGCCTTATATTATGTGACACAACATAAAATTCATGGGCCGACTCTACATTTAACAGACATTCAATTTTAAACTCCAACTTGAATCGACATCCAAACCTAAGTTTCACCTTCAGTTAGTTCTTTTGGATGTAAGAGACTATCCAACGTAATAGGCTCAAACTTAAGTTTGAACATCTTTTATTAAAATTTCAAAATAGATTTAAGTTAAAAATACTATCATGGTTGTTGGAAAAGCTTAGAGGCTCAAACTTAAGTTTGAGCCTCATTTGTAACTAAACAAACTGAGAGTTGACATGATTCAAAGCAGTCGGAGCCTCATATTATGCGACACAACATAAAATTCATGGGCTCGAACTTAAGTTCGAGTCTCATATCAAGTGAAGACTCAAACTTGATATGATTCTAAAGGTGTGAACTTAATTTGGAGCCTCTTAGCTGTTTTGGATTCATGAGTTAAGAGGCTCGAACTTAATTTCTAGCAACTTTTGGAAAAGCTGAAAAAGTTTGAGCTTCATAACTCAGCTCATAAGATTCAGAGCCTTAGCTTTTGTAGATGCAACAAGATTTGAGTTAAAAATATTAGTGTTTCTACTAGAAAACTTCAGAGGCTCGAACTTAAGTTGAAGCCTGTTTTGGCCAAAAAACTTGAGAGGCTCGAACTTAAGTTGGAGCCTCATATCATGTGAGCCAACAATTCCAAACTTGATATGACTCATGGGCTCCAAATTGAATATAGGCTCAAACTCTCTCGATCCAAGTTGAAATGAAATTCAAACTGAAGTTCATAGTTTGAATTTCAATCCTATCTGATTTACAAACTTAAGTTTGGGTTTCTCAAACTGAAGTTTCATCCTCTCTTATTCTCAAAATTAAGTTCGAGCTTGTTAGATTCCAACTTGAATAGGTTTAGTTCGAGCCCTTCAAACTCCACATTGAATAGAGGTTCAAACTTAAGTTCAAACCTCTGCGACTCTACGTTCAACAGACATTCAATTTTAAACTCCACCTTGAATCGACATCCAAACCTAAGTTTCACCTTCATTTAGTTCTTTTGGATGTAAGAGAGTATTCAATGTAATAGGCTTGAACTTAAGTTCGAGCGTCTTTTATTAAAATTTCAAAATAGATTCAAGTCAAAAATACTATTCTGTTTGCTGGAAAAGCTTAGAGGATCGAACTTAAGTTCGAGCCTCATTTGTAACAAAATAAACTGAGACTTGACATGATTCAAAGAAGTCCAAGCCTCATATTACGTGACACAACATAAAATTCATGGGCGGACTCTACATTCAAGAGACATTCAATTTTAAACTCAACCTTGAATCGACATCCAAACCTAAGTTTCACCTTCAGTTAGTGATGTAAGAGACTATCCAACGTAATAGGCTCAAACTTAAGTTCGAGCATCTTTTATTAAAGTTTCAAAATAGATTCAAGTTAAAAATACTATCATGTTTGCTGGAAAAGCTTAGAGGCTCGAACTTAAGTTCGAGCCTCATTTGTAACTAAACAAACCGAGAGTTGACATGATTCAAAGCAGTCGGAGCCTCATATTATGTGACACAACATAAAATTCATGGGCTCGAACTTAAGTTCAAGTCTCATATCATGTGAAGACTCAAACTTGATATGATTCTAAAGGTGTGAACTTAAGTTCGAGCTTCTTAGCTCTTTTGGATTCATGAGTTAAGAGGCTCGAACTTAAGTTCTAGCAACTTTTGGAAAAGGTGAAAAAGTCTGAGCTTCATAACTTAACTCATAAGATTAAGAGGCTTAGCTTTTGTACATGCAAGAAGATTTGAGTTAAAAATATTAGTGTTTTTACCAGAAAACTTGAGAGGCTCGAAGTTAAGTTGAAAACTGTTTTTGCCAAAAACCTTGAGAGGCTCGAACTTAAGTTGGAGCCTCATATCATGTGAGCCAACAATTCCAAACTTGATATGACTCACGGGCTCCAAATTGAAGATAGGCTCAAACTCTCTCGATCCAAGTTGGAATGAAATGCAAACTGAAGTTCATAGTTTGAATTTCAATCCTGTCTGAGTTACAAACTTAAGTTTGGGTTTCTCAAATTGAAGTTTAATCCTCTCTATTCTCAAAATTAAGTTCGAGCTTGTTAGATTCCAACTTGAATAGATTTAGTTCAAGCATCTTTTATTAAAATTTCAAAATAGATTCAAGTTACAAATACTATCATGTTTGCTGCAAAAGCTTAGAGGCTCGGACTTACATTCGAGCCTCATTTGTAACTAAACAAACCAAGAGTTGACATGATTCAAAGCAGTCGGAGCCTCATATTATGTGACACAGCATAAAATTCATGGGCTCGAACTTAAGTTCGAGTCTCATATCATGTGAAGAATCAAACTTGATATGATTCTAAAGGTGTGAACTTAAGTTGGAGCCTCTTAGCTCTTTTGGATTAATGAGTTAAGAGGCTCGAACTTAAGTTCTAGCGACTTTTGGAAAAGCTGAAGAAGTCTGAGCTTCATAACTCAACTCATAAGATTCAGAGGTTTAGCTTTTGTAGATGCAAGAAGATTTGAGTTAAAAATATTAGTGTTTTTACCAGAAAACTTGAGAGGCTCGAACTTAAGTTGAAGCTTGTTTTTGCCAGAAAACTTGAGAGGCTCGAACTTAAGTTGGAGCCTCATATCATGTGAGCCAACAATTCCAAACTTGATATGACTCACGGGCTCCAAATTGAAGATAGGCTCAAACTCTCTCGATCCAAGTTGGAATGAAATTCAAACTGAAGTTCATAGTTTGAATTTCAATCGTGTCTGATTTACAAACTTAAGTTTGGGTTTCTCAAACTGAAGTTTAATCCTCTCTAATTCTCAAAATTAAGTTCGAGTTTGTTAGATTCCAACTTGAATAGATTTAGTTCGAGCTCCTCAAACTGCACAAAACTTAAGTTCAAACCTTTGCGACTCTACGTTCAATAGACATTCAATTTTAAACTCCAACTTGAATCGACATCCAAACCTAAGTTTCACCTTCGGTTAGTTCTTTTGGATGTAAGAGAGTATTCAATGTAATAGGCTCGACCTTAAGTTCGAGCATCTTTTATTAAAATTTCAAAATAGACTCAAGTTAAAAATACTATGTTGTTTGCTGGAAAAGCTTAGAGGCTCGAACTTAAGTTCGAGCCTCATTTGTAACTACATAAACTGAGACTTGACATGATTCAAAGCAGTCCAAGCCTCATATTATGTGACACAACATAAAATTCATGGGGCGACTCTACATTCAACAGACATTCAATTTTAAACTCCAACTTGAATTGACATCCAAACCTAAGTTTCACCTTCAGTTAGTTCTTTTGGATGTAAGAGACTATCCAACGTAATAGGCTCAAACTTAAGTTCGAGCATCTTTTATTAAAATTTCAAAATAGATTCAATTTAAAAATATTATCATGTTTGCTGGAAAAGCTTAGAGGCTTGAACTTAAGTTCGAGCCTCATTTGTAACTAAACAAACCGAGAGTTGACATGATTCAAAGCAGTCGGAGCCTCATATTATGTGACACAATATAAAATTCATGGGCAGGAACTTTAGTTCGAGTCTCATATCATGTGAAGACTTAAACTTGATATGATTCTAAAGGTGTGACATTAAGTTCGAGCCTCTTAGCTCTTTTGGATTCATGAGTAAAGAGGCTCGAACTTAAGTTCTAGCAACTTTTGGAAAAGCTGAAAAAGTTTGAGCTTCATAACTCAACTCATAAGATTCAGAGGCTTAGCTTTTGTAGATGCAAGAAGATTTGAGTTAAAAATATTAGTGTTTTTACCAGAAAACTTGAGAGGCTCGAACTTAAGTTGAAGCCTGTTTTTGCCAAAAACCTTGATAGGCTTGAACTTAAGTTGGAGCCTCATATCATCTGAGCCAACAATTCCAAACTTGATATGACACACGGGCTCCAAATTGAAGATAGGCTCAAACTCTCTCGATCCAAGTTGGAATGAAATGCAAACTGAAGTACATAGTTCGAGTTTCAATCCTGTTTGATTTACAAACTTAAGTTTGGGTTTCTCAAACTGAAGTTTAATCCTCTCTAATTCTCAAAATTAAGTTCGAGCTTGTTAGATTCCAACTTGAATAGATTTAGTTTGAGCATCTTTTATCATAATTTCAAAATAGATTCAAGTTAAAAATACTATCATGTTTGGTGGAAAAGCTTAGAGGCTCGAACTTAAGTTTGAGCCTCATTTGTACCTAAACAAACCGAGAGTTGACATGATTCAAAGCAGTCGGAGCCTCATATTATGTGACACAACATAA
The DNA here is from genome assembly GCA_020310875.1 of Ceratopteris richardii. NCBI lineage: Eukaryota > Viridiplantae > Streptophyta > Polypodiopsida > Polypodiales > Pteridaceae > Ceratopteris > Ceratopteris richardii. Next base: position 35,954,942 of record CM035412.1, on the reverse strand, counting down.
AATTCATGGGCTCGAACTAAAGTTCGAGTTTCATATCATGTGAAGACTCAAACTTGATATTATTCTAAAGGTGTGAACTTAAGTTCGAGCCTCTTAGCTCTTTTGGATTAATGAGTTAAGAGGCTCAAACTTAAGTTCTAGCAACTTTTGGAAAAGCTGAAAATGTCTGAGCTTCATAACTCAACTCACAAGATTCAGAGGCTTAGCTTTTGTAGATGCAAGAAGATTTGAGTTAAAAATATTAGTGTTTTTACCAGAAAACTTGAGAGGCTCGAACTTAAGTTGAAGCCTGTTTTTGCCAAAAAACTTGAGAGGCTCGAACTTAAGTTGGAGCCTCATATCATATGAGCCAAGAATTCCAAACTTGATATGACTTACGTGCTCCAAATTGAAGATAGGCTCAAACTCTCTCGATCCAAGTTGGAATGAAATTCAAACTGAAGTTCATAGTTTGAATTTCAATCCTCTCTGATTTACAAACTTAGGTTTGGGTTTCTCAAACTGAAGTTTAATCCTCTCTAACTCTCAAAATTAAGTTCGAGCTTGTTAGATTCCAATATGAATAGACGAGCTCTTCAAACTGCACATTGAATAGAGGTTCAAACTTAAGTTCAAACCTCTGCGACTCTACATTCAACAAACAATCAATTTTAAACTCCAACTTGAATTGACATCCAAACCTAAGTTTCGACTTCAGTTAGTTCTTTTGGATGTATTAGAGTATTCAATGTAATAGGCTCAACCTAAAAAATACTATCTTGTTTGCTGGAAAAGCTTAGAGGCTCGAACTTAAGTTGGAGCCTCATTTGTAACTAAATAAACTAAGACTTGACATGATTCAAAGCAGTCCGAGCCTCATATTATGTGACACAACATAAATTCATGGGGCGACTCTACATTCAACAGACATTCAATTTTAAACTCCAACTTGAATCGACATCCAAACCTAAGTTTCACCTTCAGTTAGTTCTTTTGGATGTAAGAGAGTATTCAATGTAATAGGCTCAACCTAAAAAATACTATCTTGTTTGCTGGAAAAGCTTAGAGGCTCGAACTTAAGTTCGAGGCTCATTTGTAACTAAATAAACTAAGACTTGACATGATTCAAAGCAGTCTGAGCCTCATATTATGTGACACAACATAAAATTCATGGGGCGACTCTACATTCAACAGACATTAAATTTTAAACTCCAACTTGAATCCACATCCAAACCTAAGTTTCACCTTCAGTTAGTTCTTTTGGATGTAAGAGACTATCCAACATAATAGGCTCAAACTTAAGTTCGAGCATCTTTTATTAAAATTTCAAAATAGATTCAAGTTAAAAATACTATCATGTTTCCTGGAAAAGCTTAGAGGCTAAACCTTAAGCTCGAGACTCATTTGTAACTAAACAAACTGAGAGTTGACATGATTCAAAGCAGTCGGAGCCTCATATTATGTGACACAACATAAAATTCATGGGCTCAAACTTAAGTTCGAGTCTCATATCATGTGAAGACTCAAACTTGATATGATTCTAAAGGTGTGAACTTAAGTTTGAGCCTCTTAGCTCTTTTGGATTCATGTGTTAAGAGGCTCGAACTTAAGTTCTAGCAACTTTTGGAAAAGCTGAAAAAGTCTGAGCTTCATAACTCGACTCATAAGGTTCAGAGGCTTAGCTTTTGTAGATGCAAGAAGATTTGAGTTAAAAATATTAGTGTTTTTACCAGAAAACTTGAGAGGCTCGAACTTAAGTTGAAGCCTGTTTTTGCCAAAAACATTTGAGAGGCTCGAACTTAAGTTGAGCCTCATATCATGTGAGCCAAGAATTCCAAACTTGATATGACTCACGGGCTCCAAATTGAATATAGGCTCAAACTCTCTCGATCCAAGTTGAAATGAAATTCAAACTGAAGTTCATAGTTTGAATTTCAATCCTGTCTGATCTACAAACTTAAGTTTGGGTTTCTCAAACTTAAGTTTAATCCTCTAATTGTCAAAATTAAGTTCGAGCTTGTTATATTCCAACTTGAATAGGTTTAGTTCGAGCCCTTCAAACTGCACATTAAATAGAGGTTCAAACTTAAGTTCAAACCTCTGCGACTCTATGTTCAACAGACATTCAATTTTAAACTCCACCTTGAATCGACATCCAAACCTAAGTTTCACCTTCAGATAGTTCTTTTCGATGTCAGAGAGTATTCAATGTAATAGGCTCGAACTTAAGTTCGAGCGTCTTTTATTAAAATTTCAAAATAGATTCAAGTTAAAAATAGGATCTGTTTGCTAGAAAAGCTTAGAGGCTCGAACTTAAGTTTGAGCCTCATTTGTAAATAAACTGAGACTTGACATGATTCAAAGCACTCCGAGCCTCATATTATGTGACACAACATAAAATTCATGGCCGACTGTACATTCAACAGACGTTCAATTTTAAACTCCAACATGAATCGACATCCAAACCTAAGTTTCACCTTCAGTTAGTTCTTTTGGATGTAAGAGACTATCCAATGTAATAAGCTCAAACTTAAGTTCGAGCATCTTTTATTAAAATTTAAAAAATAGATTCAAGTTAAAAATACTATCATGTTTGCTGGAAAAGCTTAGGTTTGAGCCTCATTTGTCACTAAACAAACTGAGAGTTGACATGATTCAAAGCAGTCGGAGCCTCATATTATGTGACACAACATAAAATTCATGGGCTCGAACTTAAGTTCGAGTCTCATATCATGTGAAGACTCGAACTTTATATGATTCTAAAGGTGTGAACTTAAGTTCGAGCCTCTTAGCTCTTTTGGGTTCATGAGTTAAGAGGCTCGAACTTAAGTTCTAGCAACTTTTGGAAAAGCTGAAAAAGTATGAGCTTCATAACTCAACTCATAAGATTCAGAGGCTTAGCTTTTGTAGATGCAACAAGATTTGAGTTGAAAATATTGGTGTTTTTACTAGAAAACTTGAGAGGCTCGAACTTAAATTAAAGCCTGTTTTTGCCAAAAAACTTGAGAGGCTCGAACTTAAGTTGGAGCCTCATATCATGTGAGCCAACAATTCCAAACTTGATATGACTCACGGGCTCCAAATTGAATATAGGCTCAAACTCTCTTGATCAAAGTTGAAATGAAATTAAAACTGAAGTTCATAGTTTGAATTTCAATGCTGTCTTATTTACAAACTTAAGTTTAGCTTTCTCAAACTGAAGTTTAATCCTCTCTAATTATCAAAATTAAGTTTGAGCTTGTTAGATTCCAACTTGAATAGGTTTTGTTTGAGCCCTTCAAACTGCACATTGAATAGAGGTTCAAACTTAAGTTCAAACCTCTACGACTCTACGTTCAACAGACATTCAATTTTAAACTCCAACTTGAATCGACATCCAAACCTAAGTTTCACCTTCGGTTAGTTCTTTTGGATGTAAGAGAGTATTCAATGTAATAGGCTCGAACTTAAGTTCGAGCGTCTTTTATTAAAATTTCAAAATAGATTCAAGTTAAAAATACTATCCTGTTTGCTGTAAAAGCTTAGAGGCTCGAACTTAAGTTCGAGCCTCATTTGTAACTAAATAAAGTGAGACTTGACGTGATTCAAAGCAGTCCGAGCCTCATATTATGTGACACAACATAAAAATCATGGGCCGACTCTACATTTAACAGACATTCAATTTTAAACTCCAAATTGAATCGACATCCAAACCTAAGTTTCACCTTCAGTTAGTTCTTTTGGATGTAAGAGATTATCCAACGTAATAGGCTCAAACTTAAGTTGGAGCATCTTTTATTAAAATTTCAAAATAGATTCAAGTTGAAAATACTATCATGTTTGCTACAAACGCTTAGAGGCTCGAGCTTAAGTTCGACCCTCATTTGTAACTAAACAAACTGAGAGTTGACATGATTCAAAGCAGTCGGAGCCTCATATTATGTGACACAACATAAAATTCATGGGCTCGAACTTAAGTTCGAGTCTCATATCATGTGAAGACTCAAACTTGATATGATTCTAAAGGTGTGAACTTAAGTTCAAGCCTCTTAGCTCTTCTGGATTCATGAGTTAAGAGGCTCGAACTTAAGTTCTAGCAACTTTTGGAAAAGCGGAAAAAGTATGAGCTTCATAACTCAACTCATAAGATTCAGAGGCTTAGCTTTTGTAGATGCAACAAGATTTGAGTTAAAAATATTAGTGTTTTTACTAGAAAACTTGAGAGGCTCGAACTTAAGTTGAAGCCTATTTTTGCCAAAAAACTTGAGAGGCTCGAACTTAAGTTGGAGCCTCATATCATGTGAGCCAACAATTCCAAACTTGATATGACTCACGGGCTCCAAATTGAATATAGGCTCAAAATCTCTCAATCCAAGTTGAAATGAAATTCAAACTGAAGTTCATAGTTTGAATTTCAATCCTTTCTGATTTACAAACTTAAGTTTGGGTTTCTCAAACTGAAGTTTAATCCTCTCTAATTCTCAAAATTAAGTTTGATCTTGTTAGATTCCAACTTGAATAGATTTAGTTCGAGCCCTTCAAACTGCACATTGAATAGAGGTTCAAACTTAAGTTCAAACCTCTGCGACTCTACGTTCAACAAGCATTCAATTTTAAACAAGTGGCTGCCCATAGACAAGTGTGTGGTGTATT